>OY288267.1:22934289-24134289 GCA_958450335.1 Hibiscus tridactylites | reverse complement strand
GACGTGATGATAGAGATGAGCCGGATGTTATAGCAGGTACATTTACCATTTTCTCTGTTCCATACTTTGCATTGCTCGATAATGGTTCTACCCACTCCTACATTTCAAGATCTGTTTCCCGAGACTTTCCATTTCCGATAGAAGCCACAGAGAATGTTGTTACAGTTATGAGCCCAGTAGGTCAGTCCGTGACCGTGGATAAGGTGTTTAGGCGTTGTCCTCTTGAGGTTCAAGGGGAAATCTTTCTGGTTGATCTTTTGGAGCTTCCAATGGAGGAGTTTGATATGATCTTGGGTATGGATTGGTTGACCGAGCATCGGGTTAACCTTGATTGTGAATTGAAAAGGGCAACCTTAAGGACTTCTGATGGTCAGTCAGTGGTTCTAATCGGTGAACGTCGAGGTTACTTGTCTAACGTAGTATCTGCTCTGACCGTCGACAGAATGATTCGGAAGGGATATGAGACCTTCATTGCTTCTCTCCTGAATACGAAGGGTTCTCTATCCAAGATTGAAGAAATTCGCACTGTCAGCGAATTTCCTGATGTCTTTCCCGAAGAGTTGCCCGGATTACCTCCGGATAGGGATGTTGAGTTTGAGATTGAGACTTATCCGGGGTCTGCACCTGTATCTATGAATCCCTATCGTATGGCCCCTAAAGAGCTTAAGGAGTTGAAAATTCAGTTGCAGGAGCTGCTTGACCGAGGTTTCATTCGACCTAGCTCTTCACCTTGGGGAGCTCCAGTCCTCTTCGTCAAGAAGAAAGATGGTTCACTCCGATTATGCATTGATTATCGGAAGCTGAACAAGCTGACAGTTAAGAATAAATACCCGTTACCCAGGATTGACGATTTGTTTGATCAATTTCGGGGAGCCACGGTTTTCTCAAAGATTGATCTTCGGTCTGGATACTATCAACTGAAGATAAAGGGATCTGATGTTGCGAAGACAGCTATCCGCACTAGATATGGGCACTATGAGTTTCTTGTGATGCCTTTTGGTCTTACCAATGCACCAGCTGCCTTCATGGACATGATGAACCGTGTGTTCCGACCCTATATAGACTAGTTTGTTGTGGTGTTTATTGATGATATCTTGGTTTATTCTCGGACAGAATCTGAGCATGTTGAACATTTGAAGATTGTGCTGCAAACCTTGAGAGAGCATCGTTTGTATGCTAAGCTGAGCAAGTGTGAATTTTGGCTCAGAGAAGTGACATTTCTGGGGCATGTTGTATCAGCTCAAGGTATCCAGGTTGATCCTAGTAAGATCGAGGCTATCACCAGTTGGAAGCCACCCAAGAATGTCTCTGAGATCCGTAGCTTTCTGGGTTTAGCTGGTTACTACCGCCGCTTTGTCGAGGGTTTCTCCATCATTGCTGCCCCTTTGACGAAGCTTTTGAGGAAAAATGTTCCTTTTGCTTGGTCTGATGCCCAGCAAGCTAGTTTTGAGAAACTGAAGGCGGTTTTGACTCAAGCCCCTGTCCTTTCACAACCCGAGTCTGGGAAGGACTTCTCAGTGTATAGTGATGCCTCACTCTCCGGGCTTGGTTGTGTACTGATGCAAGATAGGAAGGTAATCGCTTATGCATCACGTCAGTTACGACCACATGAGTGTAACTATCCGACACATGACCTCGAGTTAGCTGCGGTGGTCTTTGCTTTGAAAATCTGGAGGCACTATCTCTACGGAGAGAAGTGCTATATCTTTACTGATCACAAGAGCTTGAAGTATATCCTCACTCAGAGGGATTTAAATATGAGGCAACGTCGTTGGGTTGAGCTGTTAAAGGACTATGATTGCGTGATTGAGTATCACCCAGGAAAAGCCAATGTTGTTGCCGATGCCTTGAGTCGTAAGACTATATCCGACCTGAGATCTCTGTTTGCCAGGTTGAGTATTTATAGTGATGGCAGTCTGCTAGCGGAGTTGCAAGTTAAACCAACTTTGGCCGAAGAGATTAAGGCCAAGCAACTCTTAGACAGTTCCTTACTCCCAGTCATGCAGCAAGTTGAGCAGGGATCCACATCTGTTTATGCCTTCGATCAGGATGGCGTCTTGTGCTTTAAGGGTCGTTATTGTGTCCCCGATGATGCCGACCTGAAGCGAGCCATACTTAGTGAGGCTCATAGCAGCCCTTATGCTATGCATCCTGGTGGAGACAAGATGTACCAGAATCTGAAACAAAGGTACCGCTGGGAGGGTATGAAGAAGGATATATCAGATTACGTATCGAAGTGTATGACCTGTCAGCAAGTCAAAGCGGAACATCAGCATCCTTCTGGTTTGTTACAACCCATTAAGATTCCTGAGTGGAAATGGGAGCGTATCACGATGGATTTCGTTACCGGGTTGCCTCTGACTCCTTCTAAAAAGGATTCTGTCTGGGTTATTGTTGATCGACTCACAAAGTCAGCTCATTTTATTCCTGTGCGAGTTACTTATTCTCTAGAGAAGCTGGCTAAGCTGTACATCTCAGAGATCGTCAAATTGCATGGGGTACCCTTATCTATCATATCTGATCGAGATCCGAGGTTCACTTCTCATTTCTGGTCGGCCTTGCATAATGCTTTGGGTACGCGCTTAAATTTTAGTACATCCTTCCATCCTCAAACTGATGGTCAGTCTGAGAGAGTAATTCAGGTTCTTGAAGATATGTTGAGAGGATGCGTGATAGACTTCCGCGGTAGTTGGGAAGATTTCTTGCCCTTAGCCGAGTTTGCTTATAATAATAGCTATCAGGCTAGTATTCGCATGGCCCCTTATGAAGCTCTGTATGGTCGTAAATGCCGAACTCCTATCTGTTGGACCGAGTTGTATGATAAGAAGACTTTGGGTCCGGAATTGGTCCAAGAAACTGAAGAGACTGTCAGATTAATCCGTGATCGCCTGAAAGAGGCCTTTGACAGACAGAAATCTTATGCTGATCGAAGAAGAAAGGATATTGAGTTTGAGGTCGGTGATCAAGTCTTTCTGAAAGTATCTCCATGGAAGAAAGTTCTGAGATTTGGAAAAAAGGGTAAGCTGAGTCCGAGATTCATTGGGCCGTACCGTATCGTGAAGAGAGTTGGGCCAGTTGCCTATCAGCTTGAGTTACCTCCTCAGCTCAGTCGTATCCATAATGTCTTCCATGTGTCCATGTTGAGGCAATACCATCCAGATCCTAGTCATGTCATTCAGGTTCAGGATGTAGAGTTGAGGCCAGACTTGTCCTATGAGGAGGAACCAATCCAGATCTTAGATTTTGATGAGAGAGTTTTGAGGAACCGGCGCATTCCGATGGTAAAGGTACAGTGGAGAAATCGGAGTCCTAGTGAGGCTACATGGGAGATCGAGAGATCCCTGAGGAAGCAGTTTCCACATCTGTTTGATTCAGGTAAATTTCGAGGACGAAATTTTTCTTAAGGAGGGGAGAGTTGTAACACCCAATTAAAAAAAAGAAACAAAAAAAAATATAGGGAGGTGAGGGAGTGGAGGCTCGAACCTGAAACCTCAGGCCTCACCACCCAACCCGCTAACCATTGAGCCAAGTGCTCACTTCTGTCAAGTATTACTAGTGGTGATATTTGTTTGTTAACAAATGAGTCAGATTGAGTTAGATTTAATTTAACTCTGACTCCTCACCTACCGACATTATTGTCGTATCGAACACCCCCCCCCATCCTCTCTCTCCTATCTTGTTTCTCTACCGTCCCTGACCTCCGTCCTTTTCCGGCACCGCCGCGCCGTGAGCTTCACCGCCGGTGCCAAGGCTTTCCCCGTCGAGCCCCGGCCTGAACCCCCATCACCACGCGCCGTCTGCCGTCCCAGATCACCGTGAAGCACCGTTGAAAGCTTCGTAGAATCCCTAACGCCGACGCCTCTGTTTTGCTCTTTTTCCGACCGTCCTCGACGTCCGTTCGAGGAACGGCCGTCGGATCTTTACTCCCCGCGTCGAGCCAAGCAAAACCCCTAAAGTCTCATGTCCATCCAACGCCGGCGAGGCCTCCACCGGAGCTACGTAAGTTCCGACAACCCTTCGTTTTCTGCAACATTTTCCGTTTAAATCCGATGATCTTTCAGGCTTGTGTGGGTTGGGTTAGATCAATAATCGTTTCTGCCATATTTTTCCAGGTGAAATCGATCCGTTACGGGCTCTCCGGCGAGTTTCCGGTGGCCGTCCGACGTTGTTCCGTTGGGGGTAAGTAAGCCGGCCTGAACCGGCTGGACCGGTCGGCCCATCGTCCGAGTCCAGCCCGACCCATCTCTGACCCGAACCGACCCGTGTCCGAGTCAACTCGTTGAGTTAACTCAGTGAGTCAACTCGCCCGAGTTGACTCAATGAGTTAACTCACCGAGTCAACACAGTTGACCCTGTTGGTTGCTGACGTCATCGGTTGACCTGGCCCCGTTGACGTCAGCGTTGACTTGCTGACGTCAGCGTTGACTTTGACCAAAAAGTCAAATTTTTTGAAAAGACCCTATCTTATGTTTTTCGACGTCCTGAGTCCGTTTTTGAAGCCCGTTTTGCGAAATTCTGACTCTAAGGCCCCTGAATCTGACCTTAAACCCAAATCATGCATATGTACTTAATTATTCCATTCAGATATCAGTAAATAGATTACGTGTCTAAACTAGTGTTTTAATTGTGTAAAGGTACCCGAGACTCGTGTGACCACTCACCAGCTCAGCCTAGCTCCTCTCGACCCGCTCATCCTCACGCTTCAGTGAATATCAGTACGAGTTCAAACCATATGTATAAGAATAAGTTTAACTCTTATTTCACATTATGATCATTACTCTTTCTTGATCTAGGACCCGACCCCGTATCTGAGCGTACTGAGGCAGGTGCCCGTTAGACCCTTCTCCGACCAGCTTTGAGGTGTGTTTCATGTGTGTGCTATATTCTGTTGAATGAATTGCATAATGATTTAAACATAACCAATACTATGTTGTTTAATATCTCAATTGTTGTTGAGATTGCTTTACTATGTTAGAAATGAGATGAAATGATAAATTATTTATATAATGACATTCTCTGCTGACATGATGTATGTTTGCTCAATTCGTATACTTGTAATATGATTTCTTGATCTGTGAGGGAATTGCCTGATTGTCTGATAGACTTGAAAGTATGACATATTAGTTGACTTGAGATGTTACAATCTGTTTGTATGTTGAATGATGAGAATGTCTGATTTGCTCAATGGGTATGCCAAATTATCTGTCAAAAGTACAAATCTTTGTTTCTGATATTCTGAATAGAATGCATGCCACATGTACTCTGTTACTCATATCTGAGATCTGGACTCTGATTACTATCTGGGGTATACTATTGGGTTATGTTGTGAAGTCTCTGTTGGTACAGCCCTGATCAAGCTGGTAAATCCTTATGGACTCAAGGTCTCCCCTTGAGTGGCACCTATGCCCATCGGGCCTAGGGTAAGTCCTTATGGACTCAAGGTCTCCCCTTGAGTGGCACCTATGCCCATCGGGCATAGGGTAAGTCCTTATGGACCTAAGGCATCCCCTTAGGTGGCACCTATGCCCATCGGGCCTAGGGTAAGTCCTTATGGATGCAGTTCTGGGGAACTGCATTTGGTGTATGGTTGGAGGGTATTCATTAGTAAACTCATGCATGCATCCGAGCATTTGCATTGATCTGTTATGTGTTATTATGATCTGATTGGTATGTATTCATTGCTTGTTTGGTCTGCACTTATTGGAACACACTGAGCTCCCTAGCTCATGCCTTCTTCTTCTCCCCTTTCAGATACTTGTGATAGGCTACCCCTTTTTGGACCCGGCAACTGGAGGATCGGCACATTTTAGCTCTAGACTGTTGTAATGTTCTTATCTTCCAAATTGTCTGTATTTGGGTGACTTATGCCTATATTTTGATACGACTTATCTTTTGGTTTTGCCGGGTGTTGGCTTTTGATATAACTGAATACTTTATGCTTTCATATCATCTATTTTGTAATCACATGATACTAAACTTTTGCTTATTACTTTTGGATGGATTTGAAAGCGTTATTAGTAGATTTTTATAATCGTTCTGAGAATAGTATTGATATGTATTTGATAACAGGTTTTATGGTATGATTCGTAAACCTCCCGAAAGGGGGGAAACTATGTCAGTTTTGATATTTTGACTATAATATTTCACAAGGGTTTGATTATAGGTTGTGACTGCCTGGAGTTGGGTTAAACGCATAAGCGGGTCCAGGTGGTTACACAAAGAGAATAAAGTGAGAGTTAGACTAAATTACGTAAAGTAATGAGATATTAAACCTTAAATAATAGAGTTCAATGTGTAAAGGGACTTATTTTATCAATATATAGTTTCCTTGATCTTTAAGGTACTATACCTAGATAGAATTTTCTTCTCAGTATGTTGAATTCAGAGATAAATGATGTTAAAGTCGACGAGGATGGCTACAAAACTCCGACATCTCCAAGACATAGAATTCAACCGTTGATAGAATGTCCACCTGCACCACTACCAAGACAATTTTCGACGACACTACCACGCACTCGATGTCGGAGATGGGATTTGTCTCCGGAGGTCACAGACCCTTTGCTTCCCACGGTTCTTCTTATTGCCGATTTACACCTCAACGAAAACAAATCTCCAAAACAAAAGAAGGAACAATGAATTCTCGCCAACTTGCATGCTTAAGAGTATTTTGTTCACTAACGGTCTAGGGTTATCAATATTTTTTCTTTTCTTTTGGTATTGGTACATATCTATATTGACGTGCTAAAGAGTATCAACTTGTGTTAATCGATTTTTTAAAATGGCTTTATATGTCTAGATAGTATAGAATCCAACAAATGGCTCAAGTATAAAATATAATAATGTTCATTCTAGGATTAAGAAAAAATATGAACAAATATAACCATGTAATCACAACAATATATTCAAATATATATAGTATAATTTCTAATTTTTTTAATCTAAAGGTATGATATACATATCAATTTTAAAATTGTTAATTAGGTTTAGTTAATTTTTTAATTTAATCATAAAAATAGTTTAAGAAAAAAAATTGATATTATAAATATTTTATGTTGATATAATTAGGTTTGTATCCACAAACTTGCCTCCCCACTCAATCCAATGTTGAAAAACATATCAAGAGGTGCAAATTAATTCCATACTTTTTTTCTTCCAATGAAATAACAATGTACAAGTACCAAAGGTTTAGTTTTACATGTGTCTGTTAAGGGCTATAGCGATCTTCCCGGTGTACTGTGTTTGACGGTGTCCGTTTCAGAATTCCGGTAAAATGGTTTGCTGACTCCAGATGCTTTGCAAGAGCTCGAAGATGAATGAATTGAAGAACTTTGCGAGAGATTTCTACCTTCGGATTGTTGGTAGCAATGCATTAACTTCAGAACATAAGCATCATCGTGCACGTGGAACGGTGTACTGCCGTAGAGATAAAACAATAAGAAAAGATGAGAATGTCATGATAGAGCGTGTTATCCATGGTAAAATGAAGTAGACTTGCCTGTTAAAGTCAAGGTGTACCAGTTGCATATCCTCAGAAATCTCAATCTCAACAGTAGCATGTGGGCTGGTCTGTAAATAGAGGAGAAAGTAAATGAGTTGTGGTGAAAATAAGGACCAACCTGAAAATAAATTCTCTCATCACATCCACAAACCAAAGCAGAGCATTTTAACAAAGGATACATGAAACTTTTACCAGTTGCAAAGATAGAAATACTCATACTTGAACCAATATAAATGGCAAGGTAAATCCTTCTTTTGGAGCTGTATTATTCTTGAGCATCCGCTGGTTCCGTTTGATTATGTTTTGGAGACCTGCAATCTTTTTTTTTTCATAGACAGATTAGGCATGGAAGGTAGCTGATAAACCCACTTTCAAGAACAAACCAAAATAATAAACAGGAAAAGAATCATTTATTCACTGTCGTAAATGGCTCGTGAATCATGCGTGTAGTTTAGTTTGCAGGTCTACTATAGATACCAACATGGTGTCCAAATGTAATAAAAATAACTTACTTGTTCTTCTAAATCTTTCAAATAAGCTGCTTTCCTTGAGACATTTTCCATTAGTTGAACATGCATTGCCTACAAGCATAAAAAACATCGTCATGGCCATCTGGTTTGCAGGACAATCATCCCTCCTGTGAATTCATGTGTCCACGTCGACGCAAGTTCTATCAAAAAAATTTGTTACATCCAATAACTCGGAAGATTACCAACCTTAAGTTCTTCCAAACCCTTCGTTTGTGTAGGAGAAAGTCCCTTCCACCTGATTTCTTTCTTCTCCCTCGTAATAATATCCATTGCCATAAGTACATTCAATGCATCATACACCCGTCGCCGAACATTCTTCTCATGGAACTGAAAAACCCAAAATGCTCATTTGTTTTTGCATTACATTTAAGAGGTAAGCATCAGGTAGTTAAATAATAAGAATTTGAAATTCTTGGGAATTAAACCTCATCCAAAGATCCTGCTGCATTAGTCTGAGCGGTGGCAAACTCTTCTATAATTTCATCTGCAACCTGAGAAACATAAAACACTCAACTTGTGAGATTCGTGTTTGATTTATGAAAGATACTCTAATCAAGAAGGATAAACATCTTGTAAGACAGCATACTTCACTATTCTAGAGCATCATAACATTTTCTCAAGTGGTATATTGCATTAAAGACCCAATTCCAATTTTAAGAATGCAACATGAAACCATATATTCATGTCTATAGAATGCCATTTTAAGCATATTTAAAGACATACATGCATACAGCATACATATACATATACATATAGCTTCTCACACTTGCAAAATTCACATTTGATTTACTACAACTTTCACATTCACATGATAAATCTTGAACCTACTCTAGTGATAACATTTACATAAATGAGAAATGAAACCGAGAAAAACAATTACTACCTAAAATTTAAATAAATTTACCTCATGACTTCCTTCAGAGGTCTTACAAACTTAATCACCTAAACAAGTATTAGTGCGGATAC
Source organism: Hibiscus tridactylites (assembly GCA_958450335.1). Lineage (NCBI taxonomy): Eukaryota > Viridiplantae > Streptophyta > Magnoliopsida > Malvales > Malvaceae > Hibiscus > Hibiscus tridactylites. The sequence goes on along the minus strand of OY288267.1, from coordinate 24,125,295 downwards.
ATACCTCAGCGTATGTGGTGCTCCCCTTACTCTCCAACTTCTTACAAACTGAAAAAAGAATGTTCAATTCAATCAATACGATCATGGATTCCAAAATAAGCCATCAGTGGTTCCAGCAAAAATTAATAATGTATGTACATTGCAAAATTTCCTATATTTCTCAAGGAAAATAGATTAAATCTAATTTGATATATAAAAATCACTAACCCATAACACTGAACTGGCGCAGCCCCCCACCAGGCATTCTCGTTACCTTCTTCTTCGGTGTACTGGTTATTTAGAATTTTAAAAAAATAGAATATCTATCACTAGTTCAAGTTCTTACATGTATAGTTAACAAAAGCCGATCAAAACGAGAACAAAGCAAGAAAAATAATTGAAATGTAAATCACCCTTCAACAAGAGTAGCACTCGCATTCTTTTGCTCGGCTGCTGATTGATTCATCCTATGAGAAATCGAAGCATTTGTTGGAGTCCCAACCGGACTCTGCTCACCGTAAGGACTATCTTCTAAATGTAGGTCGTCCATCATATTCACTCACTAATTGCTGCCACAAAACAAAGCTAACCCAAAATTATCAAAGCAAATACAAATCAATGAATTGACTGAAAACATCGACTTTGAGATAACACTGACTGTAATATTTCAGAATCCAATGCTCACATTTTAAACTCGGTATATGCCAATGATTAAACTTTGCACCAATCTTTAGATTCTCTAGATTAAAATCAATGAAAAGTTGTGAAATTAAAACTACCCATATGATTTTTATTCACATAATTCAACCTAAAATAACCCTAACATTATATATAATTAACATTTAATTAAAAACTGAAGGAAAATCGAAAGAACGAAAAATACGAACCTGAGGAGTAATCAGTGAATGAAGATTAAAAGCAGAGAAAAAAACCCCTAAAATAAATAAAACGTGAAGCTTTTAAAAGGAACAGAAACGAATCGTGTTCCCGCTAACTGTTATTTTTCTCTCATGAATAGATCTGTCGTCAAGCAAAAGACTTTTACGAAATTTCTCAAGTACCCCTCACTTTTATTTGTGTTTACCAATTAGTCCATAGAAGGACCACGTGTCACAAATTGGTTGAGTTGCTAATGCTGCTTTTTTGATGGGGCATACCAAATCTAACCGGACTTTTTGGTCCAATATCATGGCCTGTTTTTTGTTGTGTTTCGCAACTAAAAAACATTTTTTAAAGGTGTTTTTAGTTAAAACAGGTTATTTTTTATTGCTTTTAAAACTAGTTTTTTTCACCCAAACCAAGAAGCTGGATTTTATAACTTTTTGGGTGGAAAAGCTAGTTTGAAAATAAAATTACTTTTTTACCCTTATTATTTAATTATAATTTATTGTTAAAATAATGTTTATGCGTACATAATTGTAAAATAATATATATTTTATAATATTTATATTGAGAATAAAATTGTTTTATTTGTACTTTATTTTATATTTATTATTAATGTGTAAGTAGTATGCCTGTATATAATCTAGATTATAGTTTATATTTTTAAATTAAATTTTATAAAAAAATAATTTTTTTATTATAATTGAAATTGATTTATTTCATAAATCATAACATTAATTAATTTGAACAATCACTCAAATTTATTTTTACTTTTTAATATTATGTCTAAAATAGACTTTTTATCTCATGAAAATCACTTTTTGACTTCAATGACAAACATTAACCAGCTTTTCAAAACTACTTTTCAACAGCTAGTTTGAAAATCACTTTTTTTACCGCACTTTTTAAAAGCAACCACAAACTAAGCCTGATCAACCTTTCACAATTTTTACTTTTACTTTTTTCGTGAGTTAATTGCATAATACATCCTCAAACTATTCCCAGATTTTGAACTGATCCTCAAACTACAAAAGCATAATATTGTTGTTTTTGTTAAAAAAGAGAATAATAAAATGATAGTAAACATTTTCCAGATTAAAATATTGTCAAGTGTGTTTAATTAATATTTTTTTTGATTTTATTGATGTGATTAGTAATATATGTTCACACTATTTTTTTTAAACCCTTTACAATGCGCGCATAACTACTCGAACTCACGTTGCCTAAGATAAATATCATCATCTTTTTAACTGGAGCCACTTATTGGGTTCAAATAAAAAAAATGAGCCACATGAAATTAGAATATCAAATAAGGATATGGAGACATTAAGCATTACATGAAAAAACTATTTGCACTGTTTTGATCTAAAATTTTCAGAATCAAGAAGTTGTACCAATAGTTTCTCAAGCCTCTTTGAACTCACAGTAGGTTTAATAGCATTCGGATTCCCATAAACTACACACGGATCTTTACTCGGAACTGAACCACCCACACACCAACCCCCTGGGGTAAACTGACCATTCGATCTTCTCAACAGTTCTTTGTCTATCTTATCGAGGGCCGAATCATCATCCTCAGCAAACTTCCGAGCAAAAGGTGCTCCACTCCGAACCATGTCGTCAAAATGTTCCAATGTTAGGGTCATCGGATTCTGCTTTGGAGGATTATCCCATCTTATAAAATGCAAGTCATGATTTACAGTTGTGTTCTGGTAGTCCTTGTGATTGCAGACTACGGTGTGGAAGTAGCCTTCCTGAGACGACGGGAAGTTCGTGTAGTACATAAGGAGCGTGCGAGGAAGATTATCCCATCCCCAGACGCAGAACTCGAGAAACGATTTTGTCAGAACCACCCATTCAGATCCTGGAAATGTATATCAAAATTTCATGATTCAACATAGGGTAAAAATTCACACATGCAGTAAATATGTTATTTCCAGATACAAGATGATACTTTCAAGGTACGGAAATCAAATATTCAACTTATCGAATATAACGAATAGCTAAACAAAACTTAAAAGCGAGATTTACTTCCATCAGAAGCTTATGGATCAAAATGCAACGTTGCAGAAGGATCTCGAAACTGTCTAAAGAACATGTCTAACTAGCAGTTCTAAAATGAGTCCACACTTTTTCTTGTTATATTAAGATAGTCTAATGAAAACCAGATACCAATCTTCGATGGGAAAACTAGAATCTGAAAATTTTCTCTAAAAATCATTCATTTACCGTATCTACGTCTACTTGAATGAATGAAAACCACATGCAACCACCAGCAGGCTTCTATAGACTCAACTAATAAGTGTCAACTTATTCGAGAATCTTCTAACAAATAATTTAGAGAAAACGATGAGATATACAAAAGCGTTACCCATGAATAACTTGAATGAAGCAGGCAACGATCTTTTCTCCTTGGCCCAAAATACACCCGATTTCTTTGAATGATATAAGCCTGGATCTATAATGATTGGTCTTGCTCTTTGGTATCTGCAAACACAAAACAAAGTTACACTCAAAGAATGCAACGACTACACCGGATAGAAAGTGGGACAACATGAATTGGCTCCTCACTCTTTCCATCCAATGCTACTGGTGTGCTCAAGGAAGTTGAGATCCCTAGGCAAGTAAGAAAAGATGTGCACCATATCTGAAACAAAAAACAATAAGCAATCAGCAGCGTGACTACTGGAACATGCCTAGGCCTATCAAATCCTACATTGGTATTGAGTTTTCTCCAAAAAAGAGTGCAAATTCAAGAGTTGCTGCAAATTAAAATGATGGGTATTTCACAGCAAGAAACAACACGGAATTATACTGCTAACTGCCTGATTCATCAACCGCAAAGCAGTCAGCAGATAAACTAAAGGTGAAACAAGGTTGGTGGTTGCTTTTTCCATTTTGGTAACCATTTCAGTCAAACATTATAACCAACTATATACCATAACAATGTTGGTATCACTATAATTCCATTAACAACATCAAAATCCAACTTATTACTATAAATATCAAGAATATTACTATATTTTTCTCTCTTTGCATTTCCTTCAACTCTGAACTATTGACCTGGTTCTTAACTCATTTCCAAATTACCCATAATCCAATCATAAAGGGATAATCACAAGAACCCAACTCGGAATATAACAAAATTGTTTCTTACCATCTTGAGACATGAGGGGATAATCAGATGCGCTAAGGTTGACGAACCAATCCCAGTCTCTAGCTTTCTTCAACAAAATGGCCACCGCGTGAAGCGTGCTAGCAATAATGGTAGGGCCTTTATAAGTCACCAAATCAGCTTTTCCGATCACCATCACATTCCCAAACTCCCTAATCACCCTCTCCGATTTCACAAACTTGGCCAAATCCAACCGCTCCGAATCCGAAGCGTCCAGATCGAGGTGGAGCAGATAGTAATTCCTGGGATGATAAACCGCCTGCAACAACCGCTTGACACGTGGCCCATCCCCTTTCGTGCCGGACACCAAGTAAGCAAATCTGGGTAAGTTGCCGTAATCCAATTCGGAGGAGGTGAGTTCGTGGAAACGGGATTCGGGAGAAGTGGGTTTAGTTTGGGTAGAAGTGAATGTGAGGAAAAAAGTGAGAGAAATGATTGAGATTATAAGAAGGGGCAGCAAAAGCCATGATCGATCTGCAGGGGTAGCAAAGTGAGGCCTTTTCATTAATTGAAGATTTTAGGACAGCTGAGCTGAAATATAGGGTGGGTTTTCAGAGCTTTAAGAAACTTGGAATTTGTTGTCGGCGCCAGAAAAGAGTATTTTTGCAGTGGAGAGGGCAATAATATCCATCGGATTTTTTTTTTTTGGTTCAAAACCATCGGAATTTTAATTCCACCAAAATTATTTCGGTTATTATATTTATGTGGGCTTATCTATTTGTTTTATTAATAATTTCGGTACTTTTATATTTAAATTTTAATATTAGTCTTGTAATTTGAGTATATTAGAAAAAATATGATGGGTTTTGTAAATATTCCTTGCTTGTTCATAATGATGATGATTAAGGAATTTAGTGGTTGTGTTATATTATTAGTCTTGTAATTTGAGTATATTAGAAAAAGTATGATGGGTTTTGTAAATATTCCTTGCTTGTTCATAATGATGATGATTAAGGAATTTAGTGGTTGTGTTATATTTTGTTCATGATGGTGATGACCAAGGGATTTAGTATTAACAATTGAAACAACCCAAAAAGAAAGAAAAAAATAGTGAGAGATTAGCTGTCAAGGTATTGATATTTGAAGCGTGCACACCACCTACCAAAGCAGAAAAATTAGACATTTGTAGAAACACATCCGAAAAAAAGGCAGCAGGCAATTGACATCAAAACAAAGCTTAATAAAATGAAAGAGTTCATGAGAACCTGTTTCCAAAACAACAATACTATCTCCGGATATAGTGTACCCAAAGAGCAACAAAATCGTTCATTTAAATCCGATTAAAAGAAACAGCAACAAAAATAGGAACTTAAACAAACCAACTAAGATAATAGGAATAAGAGAGGGTTAAATCGATGAAGTTTCTTAGTCAACTTCCTCAATCTTGGGGCCTGCACCGCTTCCTCCAGCTGGGATATCGTCATCCATGCCACCACCCATGTCACCGCCAGCACCCTGGTACATCTTCGCTATGATTGGGTTGCAGATGCTCTCCAACTCCTTCATCTTGTCTTCGAATTCATCAGCCTCGGCAAGTTGGTTGCTGTCCAACCATTGGATGGCTTGCTCAATGGCATCTTCAATCTTCTTCTTCTCATCTGCAGAAAGTTTGGCACCAATCTTCTCATCCTTCACCGTGTTCCTCATCTTGTATGCATAGTTTTCCAATGCATGCTTTGCCTCGACCTTCTTCTTGTGCTCTTCATCCTCGGATTTGTACTTCTCTGCCTCCTCAACCATCTTCTCAATTTCCTCCTTTGAGAGCCTACCCTTGTCATTAGTAATGGTGATTTTGTTCTTCTGTCCAGTGGTTTTGTCCTCAGCAGACACATTCAAGATACCGTTGGCATCAATGTCAAAGCACACTGTGATCTGTGGAACACCCCTGGGTGCTGGGGGGATGCCAGAGAGCTCGAATTTACCGAGCAAGTTGTTGTCTCTGGTCCTTGTTCTCTCACCTTCATAGACCTGGATCAACACACCAGGCTGGTTGTCGGAGTAGGTAGAGAAGACCTGCTCTTTCTTGGTTGGAATTGTGGTGTTCCTTGGAATCAAAACAGTCATCACACCACCAGCAGTTTCCAAACCGAGAGACAAGGGAGTGACATCCAAGAGCAAGAGATCCTGCACCTTCTCGTTACCCTCACCACTCAATATGGCAGCTTGGACTGCAGCACCATAGGCAACAGCCTCATCAGGGTTGATGCTCTTGCAGAGCTCCTTTCCATTGAAGAAATCTTACAAAAGCTGCTGGACCTTTGGAATTCTGGTGGAACCACCAACAAGAACAACATCATGGACGGTGCTCTTGTCCATCTTTGCATCCCTCAAACATTTCTCAACTGGTTCCATACACTTTCTGAATAGATCCATGTTAAGTTCCTCAAATCTGGCACGGGTAATGGTTGAGTAAAAGTCAATACCCTCGTACAAGGAGTCAATCTCAATGGTGGTTTGGGCAGTTGATGACAGGGTTCTCTTTGCCCTCTCACAAGCAGTCCTCAACCTCCTAAGAGCTCTGGGGTTACCACTGATGTCCTTCTTGTTCTTTCTCTTAAACTCCTGAACAAAGTGGTTCACCATTCTGTTATCAAAATCTTCACCTCCAAGGTGAGTGTCCCCAGCAGTGGCTTTCACTTCAAAGATACCCTCTTCAATGGTTAGAAGAGAGACATCAAAAGTACCACCACCAAGATCAAAGATCAAGACATTCTTTTCGCCGACACTGGTTGCCTTCTTGTCAAGACCATAAGCAATGGCTGCAGCCGTGGGTTCATTGATGATACGCATGACATTAAGACCAGCAATGACACCAGCATCCTTTGTTGCCTGACGCTGAGAGTCATTGAAGTATGCAGGGACAGTAACCACAGCATTCTTAATAGTAGATCCAAGGTAAGCCTCAGCAATTTCACGCATCTTTATGAGTACCATCGAAGAAATCTCCTCAGCAGCAAATTGCTTCTCCTCACCCTTGTAAGTGACAATAATCATAGGCTTGTCACCAGGTCCAGGGATGACCTTGAATGGCCACAGTTTCATATCACTCTGAACAGACGCATCACTGAATCTACGCCCAATCAATCTCTTTGCATCTGCAAAATAAAAAAAATACAACAGTTCACATCAAAATCAAATGATGAAAATACACAGAAGATCAACCACAAAAGCCCAATCTATGAGAAATATGAATAACAATCCAAGTAGAACACCTTATGATTTAACCAGGAAACAACAGAAAACAGACCCAAAACAAATATTAAACAACTTGAACTATAAAATAGTAGGCAGTAAAATTATAATCTACGCTATGATTCTTGCATATTATGCAAAAAATTGTACCATACGTATATTTAATTTTAATGCATCATTGACCAAAGTCAACAGATCTAAACTAGCTATGAATAAAAATGAATACTAACAGCACTTTAACTAATCTGACAAAAAGTAAAAAAAAACTCACTCAATAAATGGTCAACAGTATGAAGGAGATTCAAATAGAAAAATCTTCAGATCTAAACTAGAATCTAAGCTCAAGCTACAACAGGTCTTTGTGAATCTTATCAATTTCAGCTCGTAAAGTTCAGATCTATATCTTTTTCACTTCAACAAGCTATAACCTTAGCATAGATCTAACAAAACCAATCCAGATCGAATATAGAATTTAGATCTAAACAAAGAGCGGAATAGAACTATGTCCTAATAAAAATAAAAACAGAAAAATGAGAACACGGCAAAAGCTTACCGAAGACTGTGTTGATAGGGTTCATGGCGACCTGGTTCTTCGCTGCATCGCCGATCAAACGCTCGGTGTCGGTGAAACCGACATAAGACGGCGTTGTTCTGTTACCTTGATCGTTGGCAATGATCTCAACACGATCATGTTGCCATACACCAACGCAAGAATAAGTGGTTCCAAGATCGATTCCGATGGCTGGACCTTCTCCTTTACCGGCCATTACTTTCTTTTAGTTGTGTCGACGAAAAGAAAAATATTAAGAGGGAAAAAGTAAAATAAACTGGAACTAAAGAGAAGAAACAGAAACTAACAGCTAGGGTTTTAAGAGGCTGAGCAAGGAGGAAGAGAGTTGCTTTATAAAGAGGTTTTCTAATATTCGAGAACGTTCTGATCCCTGGACTCTAGGAACCGTCCGATCTCGGACATAATTTAGACGGTCTCAGATTATTTTGTAAGACAAGTTGAATCGTATTACGGCACCTTCTCATTGGACCGTTACCGCCCAGAAAGATTCTATTGAAATTAGAAGGAAAAATTTGTCATAATCAAAGACTTTTCTCCTTTTTTGCTTTTATGTAAGTGGACATTGTACAAGTTGCATGCAGCATGTTGTTGTTCATGTGAGCCCCGCGGAAATTGCGAAGAAAATTCTAAATTATTTGAAAATATGTTATTTTCTACCATTAGTTAATGGTTAAATTATTGGATCAAAAAAGTTAATGGTTAAATTAGAGCTATATTATTATTCAAATTTTTATTTCAAAATTTGGAATATTTATTTTTATTTTTATGATGTATGGTGATTTTTATCAATCAATGAAGTAATAGAATTCGTTGAAGTGACACATATTATAATCTAAAACTGTAGGCTGAAGTTACCTTTATTTTGTCTGAAATTGATATAAATGTAAACCGACTTTACATATATTTTTCTAAAATCGGTATGCAATTCTGACGACTTCTAATTAGATTATAGCAAATACAATAGATCACAAAATAATAAATAAAAATATAATATTTTGTGAAATATTTTTACGATTGCGATATTACTGCAAATCACCTGTGGTTAAACATAATCTGATATTATTATTTTTATTGGTAATTTAAAGAAAATTATAATAATTTTTTAAAAAAATCTATTATGCCGATATATGTAATAAATTTGTTTGAATATTGGTATCAAAAACTAGGATTTAAGCCCTAATGAACTAATACTTTTCAAAGTTAACAGTAGTAATAATTAAACTTTATTTTGAAGGATAGTAATAATTAAACCTCATTCACCTAAAAGGATATATTTGGTATATAATATAATGTTGATGACGATTTTTGCCAAGATATCTACCGTTGATAATAATAACTAATCTCTTCGTTACAGGTGTTCTCAGTAAGAAGCAAATGACTAGCCATGAAATTGTACTCCATTTTTATTGGTAAGGATCAAACTCTTAAATTTGTAGTTAAAGGATGAGGTGAACAACCACACTTATATTTACACGATAGTTAAACATATGAAGTTTGTTGTAAAAATATAAGTTTACCTAGTATATTTCAAAGAATCTCACATCTTTCTTTTATATTATTTGTTTTGTCTTTAAATATAAAGACTTGATATTGAGCTTGTAAGAGAAAAATATAATGGTGGTTGCGCGCACATAAGGTTTGGTCAAGAAGTTCAGTCCAGTTGAAACTGGCGAGTTTTCTCATGTGCATGAACTAGAGGCTCAATCTATTTTTATTATTTATTTATTATTTTTAAAGTTCGTTTTTAGCCATCCATTTTAAAATGAAATTATATTCATTTTTAACCATCCATTTTTTTAATTAATCTTAACCATTCATTTCAAATAAAAATATCTTTATTCTTAACCATTCATTTTATTTTCGACCGATTTGCCCTTGACTAATTGCTATTTTTAGATGCCCTTTTTAGGCATGCATGGTACTATAAATACCATGCACATATGCTTTCATAATTCACATCTAAAGTAGAATCATCTACTTACTTTCTTCTTTTTTTTCTTATTTTTTAAACACCTCTTAAAAGCTGAGTATTCATTGGTTCTTTGCTCTTTCTGTTGCCTGCTTTGGCAGAAGTGCTTGTTGAATCCTAGAGGGTACGCTTCACCGCGAAATATCCTTAAGGACAGTGTCTAGTGCACGCCTCAAGCAAGTCTTATTTTCAACTCTTTTCGGTTTAACCAAACATTTTTCCTACAATCTTAAGGATATTTTCTCATTTCCTATTTTAAACCGAAAACCCGCGACCTCTTAACAAAGATTTCCGTTGGTGTTGCTGTTGTTGTTACGCTGTCCGTGCAGTACTCTAGTGCGTCCCTTTACAGTCGTGATGTTGTCTGTACATCATAATTTGAACTCCACTGCTAAAAAGGTATGTATTGTCTATGGATTTTTGAGGATGCTTTTAGATAATAATTTTATTTATTTATGCTATAATATTGAATTATTATTATTATGCCTAATATCTACGCTTACAGTATTTTGTGAGTTGAGCTTTAAGCATGATTGAAGTTGGTTACAAACTTAAAATAATATTTTGAAAAAAAAAGAAGGAAAAGGAAAATTATTTTATGTGTGGCGGACTCCATAATTGATTGTTGGTATAATGTGAAAGTGCATGTCTAGTATTGGTCCTATCAAAGACTTGGTATTTAAGAGTGTCTTTTACACCACCTCTCTTTCATAGGAACCTACCTGGTGCATTATTCATTGACTATGCCCACAATTTTTATCTCCAATTATGATGACACATTGAGCCACCATATAACTTAGTGCAGAAATTTCAATGAGAAATAATCATCCTGTTAAGCCAAATATTAATTTGGGCGAAACAGATGTCGTTAATCCTGTTAAGCCAAATTTTAATTTGGTTGAAGCATATGAGATAATTTTTGTGACCATTTCTCAAAGTTGATATATTTACGAATACAAAAGAGTGGATGATAGACAATGGTGCTACTAGGCACATATTTATGTCATACCCCCTTACGAAGGAAGGGGAAGAAATTGTCTATCTTAAACACCGTTTGAAACTGTACAAGTATTTGAAGAAGCAATGTATTATTCAAAGTTAAAAAAAAATCCTTAGCCTAAGTTTCCTTCAAATGTGACGAATTGAAAATATATTCTGTGAAAAGAGTTTGTAACATGTTTATTCAAAATTATTAGGCATGCTATTTATATTTATTGTATGATTAAATGTTATGATGATCTGTGTGACATATTAATGTGAGAACTTATATTGTTATGATTGATTTGACATGCTAATATTAACATAACTTGTAATATGTATATGTTGAATTTTCTATGTGAAAATGATTAGAGACACTTTAAATTTATAAAAGTTATATGTTCTTAAAATATTTTTAAGTGTGGGGGTATTTTACCAAATTAATGCTTCTAGTTCGTAAGGAAAATTGTTTCTAAAGTGTTAGATGGCATGTTCACAATGTTGCATATATGCTTTGGACAATAACATATTTGGTTGAAATAAAATTGTTAAACAAACAATGACTATAATTTATGTCAATTTTAGTAGTATGTTTTCGAGTTATATCATATTTTATTTCAAGAATAAAAGAATGTGTAAGATAAAGAAGATGCTTATTTTGTTTAATGACTATAATGGAAAAGAAATAATAATTGTGATCTATCTCCTCTTATAAATTGGTGTATCATTAAAATTGCACGCTTGTTTCTTCTAATTTATGAGCCAAGCTTATTTAAAATCTTGATTGTGAACATAATGATTTGAGAAGATCTGAACGACCTAAAACTGTAAAATTGTTTGGAAGTATTATTTTTTGTATTTATACTTGGCTGAAAATGATACAATTTTTCTGAATCGATTTCTTCTTACGATGCTTTTGTTTTGAAAAGTGGTTAATATTGAATGTAACTCATTTTTACAACGTTTGTAAATTAGTTTTTTACTTCATAAAACAGAAGTTATCGATTGCAAACAAATTCTTTTTACAAAGAAAATTTAAGAATAATTATTTTATAAATATATATTGCAAAAGTTTTTACTTAAAACAATACTCCTATAAATTATTTTGATATTTTTACTCCATTTACAAGAATTTTTTTTATTGGAATCTTTTTCTCTAGTTTCAATACAATTTTTTTATCAGCCAAATGGACATTAAAGTCACATTTTTTGTTACTCAAAAGTATATAGTGAACAACCCGAAGAATGCATCGTATCAGGTTGTGAAATCAAAGTTTGTAAATTTCTCAAATCATTGTATGTCTTGAAACAAACTTCCAAAATTGTGGAATGAGAAATTCAATCAAGGGATAAGTGAAAACATGAGTGATTATTTGTTTGTATTGGTAGCATGTTTATTTTAATAATGTTTTTTGTTTATACCAAACTGATTGACGATGTTTGTGTGATTATTTATTTATGTATTGATTACATGTTTATCTTAGTAATTATTATGTGAGACTGAAAGGTATCTTGCTTCAATGAAAGACATGAATGAAACAAATATCATATTGAGTATTTAAATCATGATGAAGCGTGGTAGCAAAATGCTATCACAAGAACATAACGTTGAATTTTTAAGAAGTTTGGATATATTGATACCAAACTTGTAAATACTCATTGTGATGCTAATATTCAAATGAGAAAAATATACATGTGATCATGTTGCTCAATTGGGTATGCACAAAACTATTAAATATTGATGCACTTGATGAATTTTACTAGACCTGAGATGACACATGTTATTTTTCAATTGAGCTGATATACACTATTCAAATCATTATTGTTGAGTTGATGTAGTAAAGTTAATAAGATATCAAAAGGATATCACGAGTTATGATATTCTACTTAGTGGAATACCCGTTGTATTAAAAGGATACAATGATGATAATTGAATATCTTATTCACGCGAGACTAGAGCTACTAGTGCTTATGTATTCACCCTTAGAGGTAGAACACTATCTTAAAACTAGCCAAACAGACATTTATAAAAAATTTACTATGAAGTCTGTGTTTATGCATTAGAGTTGGCTAATAATTAAGCTAAGTGGATTCTTCAACTTCTTAGCCTGACAATGAAGCTAAGTGGTAGGAAAACTTCTTAGCCTGAACAATAAAGCTAAGTGATCTCTTAGCATGTATTTGAAGTTAAGCGGTTGAAAAAATCCTTATCCTGTATTTCATTAGGCACATAAATGATAGATTCAGTGCCAATGCGTTATGATTGTCAAGTAGCAATAGACATTGCAAAGAATAAAAACTTTCAAAGATTAAACTAGACATATTTGTCTAATGCCATGAGGTAATAAAGCAGCTGCAAAAAGATGAAGTGATATTAATTGATTATGTAAAGTTAGAAATGATTTTGGCCAAATCATTCAGCTAAACCCCTGGGAAGAAAATTAATATGTGAAACATCGAGGGGAAAGAGACTTATGCCAATATAAGAAATCAACAGTGATGGTAACCCAACCTTTGTGATTGACGATCCCATGAAGAAGGTTCATATGGGTAATAACAAGTCATTGCTTGATCTTGTAGAGAAAGCACTATATTATTTTTTTGTCCCTTCCTATGGTGTAAATAGTGCTAAAAACTGCAAGAATGGTGAGGGTGAGTAAAACTCTTAATCAAGTTCATAGCTTTTATAGGTGGTGTATTGATCTGCAGAATACACTTGATGACTTGACCTATATAAGTGTGAAGTGGGGCCGCTTCAATGAGATTTAAGACAAAGTCTCTAGAGCACTTATGAAAACCAGGCACGCGCATGGCCTATTAGCGCACAACCGCGATAAAGAGCAAGAATAGATATAATGTGATTAATGAGAATGTTAGCTTACAATAATGAGTTATTGGTTCATAGAAACATGTTTCACCAATTACTCTGTAAGTTATGTCTCATTTTTCTAAGTTTTGGTTCATAGTCCGAAAGACACCAGAATGAATACGTTATGTCAGAATACTCAGCTATATTTTTTTCATTCTTTGAAATATGTAGGGGATTGTTATAAAAATATAAGTTTACCTAGTATATTTCAAAGAATCCCACATCTTTCTTTTATATTATTTGTTTTGTCTTTAAATATAAAGAGTTGGTATTGAGCTTGTAAGAGAAAAATATAATGGTGGTTGCGCGCACATGAGGTTTGGTCAAGAAGTTCAGTTCACGAGTTTTCCCATGTGCATGAACTAGAGGCTCAATCTATTTTTATTATTTATTTATTATTTTTAAAGTTCGTTTTTAGCTATCCATTTTAAAATGAAATTATATTCATTTTAACCATCCTTTTTTCTAATTAATCTTAACCATTCATTTCAAATAAAAATATCTTTATTCTTAACCATTCATTTTATTTTCGACCGATTTGCCCTTGACTAATTGCTATTTTTAGATGCCCTTTTTAGGCATGCATGGTACTATAAATACCATGCACATATGCCTTCATAATTCACATCTAAAGTAGAATCATCTACTTACTTTCTTCTTTTTTTCTCCTTTTTTAAACACCTTTTAAAAGCTGAGTATTCATTGGTTCTTTGCTCTTTCTGTTGCCTGCTTTGGCAGAAGTGTTTGTTGAATTCTGGAGGGTACGCTTCACCGCGAAATATCCTTAAGGACAGTGTCTAGTGCACGCCTCAAGCAAGTCTTATTTTCAAGACTTTTCGGTTTAGCCAAACATTTTTCCTACAAAGTTTCTGTTTTAAATTGATAATTTAATGATTTTACAAATAATGTTGAGTGCTAAGATTACAAGCCGACAAAGGAACTCCCAGATTCCAACTCCCTTAAACAAGAAGAAAGACAGATCCAAATCAATACGGCAACGTTTAAATCTTTTGCCCCTTTTCAATGATTTTACATATGTTCCACACACAAAATTTAGAGTTTAAAGTTAGAGTTTAACATTAGGGTGTAGAAAATTGGGGTAAAGTATATTTTTTTAAGATTTAAGGTTTAGAATTTAAAATTTAGAATAATACTTATAATTTAACTTTTTAGTGTTGTGCATAGAAAGGGACACCGAAAAGATGCAGAAGATTTTTGCCCACATTTCTACATATTACAAAGTTATTCCCAACCAATAATTTAAATCTGATTCAGACAGAACCAAGAAAGTTATACTTCTCCCAAGCTCTAAAAGGCATCAACATCTGGTTGAGACAAATTTGAAGTCATTACAACAAACTGAAGGGGCATAGTTTACTAGGGTCTTTGTTAGATTCAGTCATGCAAAAGAGAACTAAGCTACCGGCATAACACCGAAAATCCCATTTTACCTGGATCGAGGCCGACCTTGCATACTGCTTCATAATTGTATTCTCCCATTTGTGTTGCCAGTGAGTAATAAAATAGCATATATATCAACTTATCTCGGATAATAACTTTTCAAGGGCTTCATTTGCAAGAGGAATATACAAGCAATCCTGGCCATCCGGATGCCTTCTGGTTTTAACTAGCTCGTGATCTTTGAACTCCGTCAAGTGAGCGTTTAGCGTCACCTGGCTACTGACAAGGAAGCGCTCTCTTGACAGGGAGTACAGATTATCTATTGCCATCCCTAAAAGGTTAAAAAGATACAATTTAGTGTCGTAAGACCTAAAATGGCAGAATGATACTCCAAATTCAAAACAAGTACTTCACCTTCATCATCCGGATGAGACAGTTGATATTCTGCAAGGATCCGGAACACGCTCTGAGCATTCGGGGTCAAACTCTGTAAAACTATCACAGCTGTTTTGGCACTCTGGTTAGTGCTGCCATGTGCAAGGATCATAGGAAAAAAGAGCCCCTCAACTTTGTAAGGTGCAAACGTAGGAACATGATACCAGCACCAGTTAAATTGCGTATGAACCATCTTCTTGTCCCACACTAAGAATGAAGCCAAGGTCGTAGTTATCAGAATCAAGTCAACAACATGAAAATCTTTACGATCTACAATGCTAAATCTCAACATTCCTTTCAAGAAGGGAAATTATAACATATATTCAAAACTAATACAAGATTATTACTAGTGTTTTTCAAAAAAAAAAAAGAGAGGTCTTTTTTCTCTGTGATTGCCTGATCGGGTCTACAAAAAATACATCTAAATTTACTGTTTTGATTTGTTCAAGAATAGAATGAAAGATATTCAATATCTGAAAGCAATATAACAAATGACTGCAGCCACTCTATCCGACACTTAAAACAGACAAATGAGCTTGCTAACCTCTCTATTAATTGACAAAAGAAACAAGAGTTTACTTACAAAGTGGTGCATTCACATGATCAATAGAGGCAACAACACGAATAGAAGAGCAAGAAGCAAGCCGTCCAAGATATTGTTGAGTTTCGGAATCTCTTAAACCAGGTCCATCAATATTGTTAACAACAACACATATGAAACTATCATTCTCATCCATCTCTGGTCGGTCTAAAAACGCAAAAAGATCATCCATAGATCGAGAACTAAACGACTGTTGAAAATTAGGCAAGCTCCCGGATGGAAGTTTCCGTTTCGATTTTAACTGTTCCAATAGAATCTCAGCCAAGGCTGTTATAACCTACATTCAAAACATTTCATGCGTTTAATAAAAGCTAAATATGATCTGAAAGAACCTTCATGGACATAAACATTCGATCATCAGAAGAAAAAGCACCTGTTTTATATTGACAGATTGAAGGTATCCATTAATTACAACAACAGAATACGCTGCTAAAGCAGTTGAAGCAAAATCTTCAATCAACAATTTCTTTGACCCAAACCCATACATTAGAAGGCCAAACCCACACCTGCAAATAAATTTAAAAAAAACACACACAATAAGCACCCAAAATTTAAGCCAACATTCAATTTCAAGTCAGAAAAAGAGTTCTAAACAACCTTAAATCGAAAACCCATTTTGGGTATAAACTTTTGTAACTATTTACTAAAGCTGCAATGTCGTTCTGATGCTTTGGTTCAATATTAGCGGAAGCTTCTCTGAGTTCCTGCAATGTTAAAACAACACATTACAAAAAGGAAAACTTTTCGAACTGAGATTCAATGGGGTTTTTGAGGTTAGTACCTGTTCGTCGACTACGTTGATATCGTTGAGTTTGCGAGCGGATTTTTTCCCGGAAGTGCCCGCTTCTTTTGCCAGGAAATAGTTTCTCGAGAATCCGAATTCCTCCTCCTCTGGTTCGTTAAAATCCATTTCTTCCGATTATCCGATCAAAAAGTAAAAATTGCAAAGAGGAGTTGAACTAATTGTGTATTGTGACAAGAAAAATAAGGGGTTTAGCAAAAATGCAAATTCAATACCCAAAAGTAACTGAAGTTGCCCTAGAGAGGCTAGTGCTCGTCTCTCAATCTTAAGTCCTTTCCAGTTTGCCGCCATTTTCATTTCAGGGTACAGTGGGCGCTGGGCGGGAAATTACTTGCTATCTTGGGCCTCTATTTTCCTTTGAATCCCGGCCCATTTTCTTCTGGCCATTCACTTGTACTATACGTCGGATATAATGGGAATGGAAATCATCTGCTCCCTAAGTATGCCCTCATTTGTGCTTTCACTTTAAAATAGTGGATTTAGGGTTTAAGGTTGGGGCTTAAGGTTAGGGTGTAGGGAATTATGGGTAGGGTGTATTTTTTAGGGTTTGGGGTTTAGGATATAAAAATTAGGGTTATGGTGCAAGATTTAATTTTAACTATTTTTAGGCAGGAGCATAAAAGAAGGCATGGTTAGGGGCATGAGATTTTTACCCGATATAATGAATATATACAAAATAAAATCACATACAATTATTATAGAAAAAACATATAAAGATACCCATTGAACTAATACAGTGTCTTGCATTGCAAGTATTATTTTTACTCAGTCCAAAGGCCATGCCAGATTCTTTAAAGTCCAACATTACAGTATGTCGGTTCCGTAATCTAGTTTCGGCTACTGGCAAGTAACACTATTAGCCTTCTACTGGATGAACGACATGCAGATATTTATATTGTTTTTCTGATCTAACCGGCAAAAGCAACATTCCATTTCACAAAAAAAGATGACCTTTCCAAACTCACATCATTACCCAAAATCATATAGCATATTGCTTTACAATGGCATTGTCCAAATATCCATCAATAATAGGGAAAACAATGAAGATCTTATTTATTTACAGTGCGTGATGGGTTTTCTCCATGATATGAATTGGAAGCCATGCTAATAGAGCCTCTACCACAGAATAGTGCAATGTATTGGACGACTGTATTAGAAAGTTGTTGCCACAGTAGGGGTCCGACATGCCAACGATAAAATCATTGATGCTATGTGCCGAGTTAACACCTTCAGCCACCAGTTGTTTGTGCTATGTATAAGAATTCTCACTGCTTCTGTGGACTTGTTTGATGTCTTTACCACCGGCACTAACACGAGAGGACTTGTGGCCTTTCTTGCCATTTTTCTTTTTTTCATTGTTCTTCTTCAACTTTTGTTGCCTTTTGTTTCTAATCGGGCATAATAATGATGTTGGTGGAGGATCATACACATAGGGGCCCATGTCACACTTAGTTTCTTCGGTGTTATTCTCTATTTCATCCGGCTACCTTTAAGGGCAGACACTAGCTTCAGGGGAGTCTCTTTAAGGACAAATTCAAGTAAGAATTGAAAAAATTGAACCAACCAAGTGATACTTAACAAAGCAAAGGTAGTAGAAGTAACTAATAGCAACAGAAGCCACTTATAGGCAAAGAAACAGAAAAAGAGTATTGTGACAACAAAGAACTCGCAGACAATATTCGCCGCAACACGGTTCTAACCTCATCCTCTGCAGGAGAGGCAAGAGATGAAAAGGACGGTAACGACGCACACTTGCTTAATCCCCTTTGAAGAGATTTGCTTTTACGTCCATGTTCAAGTAACTCATACGCATCACTTGTACCATCTGCAACTAATTCATAGTCATCTTCATACAAACAATCATGAACTTTTGGCCACTTTACAACACTAGAATCATCAAACTCGCAAGGTCTCGATACCTCCATCTCCAATACCAAAAACTACAATGACAAAGCAACATTATCAAATCACACTAGGTTGATAATTAACAGAGTGGAAAAAACAATTCAGGATTACGTTTTTTAATGAAAAGGAACACATTAAGTTCATAAGCTAACACATTAAAAGAATCGAAAAGAATGTGGGAAAATAAAGATTGGGATAAAACCAGTGAAAGGAAAGAAAGAAAGTGAAGAACTAATGTTTTGATATAATAATTAAAAAATTATTTTGGACTAAATTGAAAAGATTTCAAAAGTGTCTTTAAGTCCAAACAACTTAGAAATATGTTTGAGGATTATTTTAAGAGTTTTTGAAGTGTTATCTAAAGTCAAACTTTACAAACCACCCATGTGTTTCGAAACAATCATTCACAGTTTCAAAACGTTTCGATACAGCTCTATCTGTTTCAAAACGGGCTTTAATCTGAGTGAGGATTTTTACATAGCGTTTCGATACGGGCTTCACCGTTTCGATACGCCTATGTGGCAAAGACCTCAACGATCAAAATCCACAACGGCTATTTTCCTAACGACCTTTTAAATTGCAGCTCAACTGTCACTCGTTTCGAAATAGGGTTGATATTGTTTTGATACGAATCAAGGTGTTTCGAAACAGCCATAGGTGTTTCGAAATGGATGGCTGCATCAGACTTCAACGACTAGTTCTAAAGAAGGACGTTCTGAAACGAGGTCGAGTGTTTCGAAACGGACGTCTGTAGAACAACATTTATGGTGGGAAATTAAGTCTCCAACAGCTCCAAAACAACCCCAACGGTCATCAACGGCTACAAACTCATTTGGGAGTATAAAAGGGACCTTCAAGCATCAAGTAATGGTTAATGTTTCAATTGTTACAACACTATGATGATAAATTATGTCTAGAGCTTTAATTGTAAATTCCTTGCTTAGACAATACTAGTGAGCTTAACATTGTTATATTTGCTCAAGTGTGTTAGGTTTTGGGTGAGAGCTTTATAGTGCAAACAAATACCTATTAGAGGGATTTCAAGTTTGCTTAAGAATTTCTCTTGTAAGAGAGTGTTTGATTAAACTAAGGGTAGTTAGCTTAATCGTTGTAATGGTTTCCTCCTAATCCGAAAAAAGGAGACAAAATTCTAGAGTGAATTTGTTGAAATCCTTAGTGAGGAACTAAGGTAGTGGATGTAGACCTTGGTTAGAAGGTTGAACCACTATAATTTCTTGTGTCTTATTGTCCAATTTTCACCTCCTACTAAAACACCCAATTATCCAACTTTTCCACACTTGGTGAGCAAGAACGGTTGAAGGAATCGAGCACCATAAAACCCAACAATTGGTATCAGAGCTTAGCTCAATTGAAGAGGATTAACATCCTATTGAGGCGATCCAGCAAGCTCGATCAACATCTCAATCAACCGGCTCAATGGTGCAATCTATCGACAAGCCTTCTTTCTCGACAGGACAAATTATACTTATTGGAAGACAATGATGATGTTCTTTGTCAAATCCAAAGACTACAAGCTTTGGGATATCATTGAAGATGGCTCGTTCATACCAAAAGGAAGCAAAGCGGAGTGAAGTGCCGGCGATCGTAAGAAGATAGAGCTAAGTTGCAAGGCTTTGCACTTCATCTTTTGTGCACTTAGCTCCAACATCTACGAGAATATGTCTTCTTGTGAAGATGCCAATGGAGTATGAGACAAGCTTGAAGTCACATACAAAAGAACCAACGAAGTAAAGGAGACCAAGATCGAACTCCTCAACCACGAGTATGAGAACTTCAAGATGGAAGCGGATGAGGACATTACAAAGATGTTCGATAGATTCTCCACCATCACCACAAGACTCAAAGGATATGGAGAAATCATTTCGGAAGACAAACTTGTCCGAAAGCTCATCTACTCCCTTCCCAAGTCATGAGACTAAAAAATGACTGTCATCATCGAAGCCAAAAATCTCAAGACCTTGATGCTTGATAAACTCATGGGGTCACTTCTCACTCACCAAATCATGAAGAAAGGAAAAGAAGAGGAAGGAAGAGATAAAGAAGATGGGGGAGAAGAAAGTCAAAGAGCTAGGCATCCATGCGAATGCCTTTGCTCTCAAGTCATCCAAGTGCAACCACGCTGATACAAGTGAAGAGAATGAAGAAGAAGAGATAATACATCTTGTTGAGTTGATCGAACACTTGCAAATGGCCAAGAGGGGGTGAATTGGCAATTAAAATTTTGGGTGAAGAGTAAGATTGAAAATAAAAATGACACAAGGAGTTATAGTGGTTCAAGTTCTCCAAATGAACTCTACATCCACTACTTTAGTTCCCACTAAGGATTTTCAAACAATTCACTACTTGAATTCGTCCCCTTTTCTTGGATGAGGAGGAAACCTTATAATTTCGAGTAAGCTTTATACCCAAAGCTTAATCCACTCAAATACAAAGAAAGAATGTGGTAAACTCAAATGTTTCCTCTCAAAGGATAATTGTCTACCCAATTACAATTTCAACAACCCCAAACTCACAATACAAATTGACAATTTGAAATACACTAGAGTTGGGTACAAAAATTTGACTTTGAATAGCTCAAGGGTTTGGATTTTTGCTTTGATGATGCTTGAATGTTGAATAGTTGTTGCTGACCTTCAAATGGCTTCATTTTATACCTCCTCCATTAATTCTAGCTGTTTGGGTGGTTGGGAACATGAATAGAGCCGTTGGAACCCTCTCTTACCACCATAAATGTACTTTTACAACTATTCGTATCGGTACATGGGGAGCCGTATCAATACCTGTCTCAGAAAAGAAAAAGCCGTTGTGTGCAATAAATAAGGGGTATTGATACGCACGTAAGCGTATCGGTACAGGGTATCGAAACGAGGGTTTACTGTATCGATACCTTTTTCTTGACTTAGCTCACTGTCGAAATCCGTATCGGTACGAGGGTTTACCGTATCGATACGGGTCAACGACCATTTTAAAATTTGGTTACCTAACCAACTGACTCCAACGGTCAAAATATTAAAACCGACTTGAATTTAAAAATCATTAAGTCCGTATCGATACGGATGAAGTCGTATCGGTACGCCATTCAAACTCTTTAGACTTTTACACAGGGGCGTATCGATACAGGTGAAGAGCGTATCGATACGAGTTCCGACAGTAGCCAACTTTGGTAAAAAGGTATCGATACGGATGGAAGCGTATCGATACAGCTGGACGTTTTTCAATAGTTTGGCCTTGGAACACTTAGAAAATATTTTGAGTTTGAGTTTTTCAAATCAGTTTCAATGTGTTGGTGATTTAAAATTTATTAAGGGACTTATAAAACAATTTTAAGCTTTTGAAATTGATCCTTAAAGTTTTAATTATATCAAAATCAAACATAGTTTTACAATCTCCCCCTTTTTGATATAACAAAACTAAAACTTAAAATTTTTGACATTTTGAAAAACTTTACAAAGTTATCTCCCCCTTAATATAAGCTAGGTAACTTTTTAAGTTGAAATCAAAATGTTTAAAGTGTTGTGAGCTAGTTTCTCTCCCATTTTTGTTAGATAAAAAATAATAAGACAATAGATAAGTGCATAAACATAGGCAAAGGTATAAATAAGCAACATTAATATTATTAATCATAGCATCAAACTTAAAAATCCAAACAAAAACAGAAAATCAAAGCATAGGTTTAAACATAAAGCAAACTTAGTCCTAAGAACATAAATCAAAGATGCATAAAATAGAAAATCCTAAATGATATGCATGAGATGCAAGAAGAAACGTCTAGGCATCATCTTCATTGTCTTCATCATCTTCATCATCAACTCCCATTGGATCATTGTCCCTCATGCTATTGCGCCACTCATCATGGAAAGCGGAGATGGAAATATTCAAAGAATTGTGACCGCTTTCAAGAGATGTGAGGCGATTCTCTATGCTCGTCATCCTTGTATGAAAAGTTGTTTCAAGGGCACTAAGACGATTTCCCATGTCTATGCGCAACCCGGTAAATTGCTCATTGAGGTAAGTCATGAGAGCATCCATGGAGGGTTGAGGAGCTTGATCTCCTTGAGGTTCTTCAAATATGACGGCGGTCTCGGGTGGTAGCTCGGCAAGACGTACCCATTCACCATTAAAATAATGGAACTTTCCCCGGGCAAGAGATCGTTCATCAATGGGATCGGTGAGGGGAGTTGGGTAGTCAAAAGAGCAATCAATATCCTTTTTCACAAAGAAATAACTTAAGGTCGTACCATATGTAAAGGAGGTGACGAGAGTTGTGTGACGATTTTGCACAAGATAGACGATTTCTCCGAACATGATTCGAGCAAGATTTGGGCGCTTTCGCTCACGGAAGTAACGGATCCAAAAATCATCCACTTGACGGATGGTAGAATATTTTCCTCCGAAGGGCCTAAACCACCAAGACACCATCAAATGGAGGATCCGGTCTTGAGCATTTAGGACGGTTACGGATCCACTAAGAACATGCCCCAAAGCATCCTCATTATCAAAGCCTTCATCCTCTAATTTAAAAACTTCACAAATGGATATGACATCAAGGATGATTTTCTTTCCCATGAGATAAGAGCTAATGGCGACAACTTCCCCATTGCGAGAAATACATTTGGCATTAGTGTAGAAAATCAAAACCAAAAGACGATAATAAAAACCGGGAATAGATATGAAATCCATGAAATTCCAACGTCGAAGCAAAGGAAGATATTCAAATTTAAAACGCTCCGAGTCGAGAAAAGGAATGGATATTACCCTTTTTCGCACGAATCTTATAATTCTCAAATTGACGAAAATATGCTAGACCCGTGGGACCTTCAAAGGATTTTTCATAGATGGAAGTGTAGTTCGGACGTGCAATCGCTCCAAGAGTGGATGATTCACCGGTTTGAGAAACCCTTTATCGCTTCCTCGATTCCTTTGGTGTCATGATCTAAAAGAGAAATCATGCACAAAGATTTCTTCGATTTTGGTTAAGAACCAAGGTAAAAAAATTTGAAAAGAAAATAAAGATTTGAAGAAAAAGAAATTTTGAAGAACAAAAGTTTTGATTAAAACGGATGAATCATAAAAACAAAAGCAAAACAAAAAAAAATAAAGAAAAAATTGAAAAAGAAAAAGAAAGAAATTTTACCTTGATAGAAACTTGAGAGATTGAAGAAAAATTCTAGCACAATTGTGATGAGAGAGAGCTTAAAGCTTTGCTTGATAGAAAAACTCTTTTAGATTTTGAGTTGTGGTGTGAAAATATGAGGGAGGAAGAGCCCTTTTATAGGCAAAAACGGCTAGGATTTTTAGGTTTTGAAGAATTTTAATTTTGGTAAAAGTTGAACACTTTAAATGCCAAATTAAAAGCTGTCTGCGCAATCGAGTATCAATACGCCTGAGGGTGTATCGATACGGGGTTAGATACGTCATTTCCTTAAAAATGCCTGTTGGAGAATCGTATCGAAACGGATGAGGTCCGTATCGAAACGATTAGAAGCTCGTATCGATACGGGTTTAATCGTATCGATACCCGTTTAAGCAAAATGAATTCTGGGAAACTGAATGAAGAACACGTGTCGATACGCGTAGATCCGTATCGATACCTTATGCCCAGAAATGCATATTTAGTTCTAAGAACAACCATAGGCTCGAATTTAACATCTTATAAGAGTATGCAAATGATGAATGAACAGTTCTAAGCATATTTTAATAGAAACATACTCCCCCTAACTATAGGCATGAATATTTTCAAGAGTTACAACACATAAACATGCAAATTCACAAAATCAAGCATTTTTAGCACAAAGAGGTCCTAAATGGTCAAGATAGGCTAGCTAGACCTAACTCTCTCCTAAGGGACCAAAAACGCTCTTTATCTAAAGGTTTTGTAAATATATCCGCTAATTGGTTCAAGGTATCAACATATTCTATAACAACATCATTTTTCAAAACATGATCTCTAATGAAATGATGTCGAATTTCTATATGTTTAGTTCTAGAGTGTTCGATGGGATTCTTAGTAAGACAAATGACACTTGTGTTGTCACACTTAAGGGGTATGGTTTCTACTTCAACACCATAATCTAAGAGTTGTTGCTTCATCCAAAGGACTTGAGCACAACAACTCCCTAAGGATATGTACTCCGCTTCGGTGGTAGATAAGGCTACGCTATTTTGTTTCTTAGAGAACCAAGATACGCGCATACTACCTAAGAATTGGCATGTCCCGGAAGTACTTTTTCTATCTATCTTACATCCCTCATAATTCACATCCGAATAAGCATGAAGGCTAAAGGAAGAATCTTTAGGATACCAAATGCCTAAAGTAGGTGTGTCTCTAAGGTATCTAAAAATTCTCTTAATGGCAACTAAGTGTGATTCTCTAGGACTAGCTTGAAACCTAGCACACAAGCAAACACTAAACATGATATCTGGTCTACTTGCGGTAAGGTAAAGCAAAGAACCTATCATGGATCTATAAAGCTTAGAATCAACACACTTACCTCCTTCATCTTTGTCAAGCTTTATAGAAGAACTCATAGGAGTGGCTTGAGGCTTTGCATTCTCCAAGCCAAACTTTTTGAGCATATCATTCACGTACTTAGCTTGATTTATGAAGGTGTCATCCTTCCTTTGTTTGATTTGGAGTCCCAAAAAGAATGAGAGCTCCCCCATCATGCTCATCTCGAACTCACCTTGCATTAGCTTAGAAAATTCTTTACAATAACACTCATTAGTAGAACCAAAAATGATATCATCAACATAGATTTGAACTACTAAGATGTCATTGTTATATCTTTTTATGAAGAGAGTTGTATCCACCTTTCCTTTTTCAAAACCCTTTTCAATTAAGAAATTTGAAAGTCTCTCATACCAAGCTCTAGGAGCTTGTTTTAAACTATAGAGAGCTTTTGTTAGTTTAAACACATGGTTTGGAAATTTTGAATCCTCAAAACCCGGTGGTTGTTCAACATATAACTCTTCATTTATAAAACCATTTAAAAAGGCACTTTTCACATCCATTTGAAAAAGCTTGAAATTATGGTAACATGCAAATGCAAGCAACATCCTAATAGCTTCCATTCTAGCTACGGGTGCATAAGTCTCATCAAAATCAATTCCCTCTTCTTGTGTATAGCCTTGAGCAACAAGCCTAGCCTTGTTTCTCACTATATTACCACTTTCATCTAATTTATTCCTAAAAACCCATTTTGTTCCTATAGTAGATTGATCATTAGGCCTTTCAACTAATGTCCAAACTTTACTCCTCTCAAATTGATTTAATTCCTCTTGCATGGCCAAAATCCAAAATTCATCTTTTAAAGCTTCTTTAATATTTTTAGGCTCAATGCATGAAAGAAATGCAACATGATTCATTAATTTGAGAGAGGATCGAGTAGTTACCCTCTTGGATGGATCACCCAAGATTTCACCACCTTTGACATAGTTTAACTCACTTGGGTAAGACACCTCCCTTTCCTCAAGAGCCAAGTCCTTCAAGGCTTCAAGAGGTGGATCTTGTGAATCCTCATCTTTGGTTGGAATCTCATCCACCTTTGACGTTTGTCCTCCATCAATGGCATCAATGATTCCTACATCATCATCATCACAAGATTCCTTCCTCGGAAGGAGGTTATCATCGAAAACAACATGTATAGACTCTTCAACAACTAGAGTTCTTTTATTAAATACACGATAGGCTTTAGAGTTTAAAGAGTACCCTAAGAAAATAGCTTCATCACTTTTAGCATCAAATTTACCTAAGTTTTCTTTACCATTATTCAAAACAAAACACTTGCAACCAAAATGATGAAAATAGCTAATGTTAGGCTTCTTAGATTTTAAAATCTCATAAGGTGTTTTCTTCAAAATTGGCCTAATCATTACTCGATTAATAATATAGCAAGCGGTATTTGTGGCTTCCGCCAAAAAATATTTAGGTAAATTATTTTCGCAAAGCATGGTTCTAGTCATTTCTTCTAAAGTTCGATTTTTCCTCTCAACTACCCCATTTTGTTGAGGAGTGCAAGGTGCGGAAAAATTGTAGCTAATCCCATTTTCATTTAAAAACTCATCGAAACCTAGATTTTGAAATTCGATTCCATGATCACTTCTAATGTGAGAAATCTTAAGTTCAAGATCATTTTGAGTTATTTTAGAAAATGTGATGAATTTTTCTAAAGCCTCATCTTTTGTACTTAAGAATAGAACCCAAGTATACCTAGAATAGTCATCTACAAGCACAAAAGCATATGATTTTCCACCCAAGCTCATAGTTCTAATAGGCCCAAAAAGATCCATATGAATCAATTGTAAACATCTACTAGTAGAGACATCATTTATGGATTTAAAAGAACTTCTATGTTGTTTACCCTTTGAATATGCATCACAAATTTTATCATTTGAAAATTTAAGTTTGGGTAAACCTCTAACTAGATTAAGGGAAATTAATTTTTCTAAGACACTCATGCTAGCATGTCCTAATTTTCTATGTCAAAGCCATGAGTCATGTTCATCATGTGCAACTAAGCATGTATGTGATGAATGAATGTCTTCTAGATGCACCATGTAAATGTTCCCTATGCGATGACCAATGAGTATTAGTTGATTTGTTTTAATGTTTACAATTTTGCAACCACTTTTTATCAAATATAACATTAAAACCCTTGTCACACAATTGACTAATACTCAACAA
This sequence comes from Hibiscus tridactylites, assembly GCA_958450335.1. Classification (NCBI taxonomy): domain Eukaryota; kingdom Viridiplantae; phylum Streptophyta; class Magnoliopsida; order Malvales; family Malvaceae; genus Hibiscus; species Hibiscus tridactylites. The sequence continues at coordinate 24,097,832 of OY288267.1, read as the reverse complement.
ATTATGCTTAAGACCGTTGACATACAAGACATTTTCAATGAAAATAGAAGAGTGATTACCAATGGAGCATATTCCTTCAATGTGGCCTTTGGAGTTGTCACCGAAAGTTACCACTCCACCACCTTTAGGCTTTAGTTCCACAAATCGACTCTTGTCACCGGTCATGTGTCTTGAGCATCCACTATCAAGGTACCAAGAATTTTTGCTTGAAGCTTTAGCCTTGTAGCAATGCTCCCCCTACAAACAAAGAAATTAGGCCTTGGTTTTTGGTACCCAAATCATTTTGGGTCCATGAGTGTTAGCCTTCAACATTTTGGTTCCCTTAGGAATCCAAAAAACAATAGCATTCATATAATTAGAAATAATGAGTTCCTTAGGAACCCAAACACTCCTAACTCTTTGACCTCTAGATTGCTTATTAAAATTTCTTTGTTTAGGTACAAAAGGTTTTCTTTTTACATATTGGGATTTAGAATGATTTCCTTTTTCAAAATTATTTTTCCCAATAGCCATAGATGTTTTAAGATTATCCACTTCCTTTGTGTGATAATCTTGAAAATCGGAAAGAAGTTTTTCAAGTTCAAGATTTTTTGTTTTAAGATCATTTGAAAGATTTACTAAAAACAAAACCTTCTTTTCCAATTCGGAGTTAGCTTTAGAAAATGTCTTGTTGGGATGTGTGGGGCTCGATTCGTTCAACCGATTTTGCTCACCAAGTGGTGGAGAGGTGGATATTTGGGTGGAAGGGTTGTGGAAGCTAGAAAGAATATTGACACAAAGATTTATAGTGGTTCGGCCTTCTAACAAGCACCTACATCCACTACCTTAGCTCCCCACTAAGGATTTCACAATCAATCCACTAATTGACTCGTCCCCTTTTCTAGGATTAGGAGGAAACCCTTACAACCGATCAAGCTTCTACCCAAGCCTTGATCAAAACCCTCTTTTACAAAGAGATAAATAAAGCAAACTTAAACCCTCTAATAGGTGTTTGTTTGCACAATGAAGCACTCACCCAAAACCTAAAACACTTGAGCAAATTTGACAATTTTGGCTCACTAGTGTTTGTCTATACAAGAAATGACAAATTAAGCACTAAGACAATTTCTTGATCATTTGATGTTTGACAATATGAGCATTAGTCTTCTATTGATGCTTTGAGGTCCCTTTTATACTCCCAATTGAGTTTATAGCCGTTTAGGACCGTTGGGGTTGAAATAGAGTCGTTGGAGCCTTTAATTCCCTCCATAAATGTAGTTCTGCAGCTCCCCGTTTCGAAACGCTCGAAGCCGTTTCGAAACACTCTTAATGTAGAAAGAGCCGTTGCAGTCTGTCAGGGTACCCGTTTCGGAACGCGTATCGAAACGCTCTTAGCCCGTATCGAAACGACCTGCATTTAAAAGTTAGTTGGGAAAGAGCCGTTGGGGTTTATGACCGTTGTGGTCAGTGCCACGTGGGCGTATCGAAACGGCCTAGCCCGTTTCGAAACGCTGGGCAAAAAATCCTGTCCATAGAGAACCCGTTCCGAAACAAGTTTCGAAACATTTTGGCTACTGGAGGCACCTGTTTCGAAACGCCCTAAGGTGTTTCGAAACACCTGGACAGTTTTGTTAAGATAGGCTTTAAAAACATGAAAAACCCTTTTTAAAATCTTCCCTAAACATAATTTCAAGTTGTTTGGACTTTGTAAATGTTTTAAATACTTTTTAGATTAGTCCAAATCATTTTTCAAATATTATATCATAACATTAGTTCTACATGTCTCATTTTGAATTTTTAAATCGGAAATTGTTTTCTTGTTTTTCAAAATGGACTCTTTATATTTTCCTACTAACTCATCATACACTTCTTGCAATTCATCATAAGCATCTTGAAGTTCCTCAATAGTAAAATTGAAATTGGATGAGTTAGAGTTTACCTTAGGTTCATCATCAATGGCCATGAGACATAGGTTGGCCACTTCCTCCTCTTCCTCGGATGACTCATCGTCACTCCAAGTAGCAATTTGTGCTTTGAGCTTGTTCTTCTTCCCAAAGCTTTTCTTTTTCAATTGAGGACACTCGAAACGGATGTGACCCGGTTTCTTGCATTCATAACAAGTATTTTGGTCCTTCTCCTCTTCCTTGCTTTTACTCTTGAAGTCTCCCTTTCTAATGAATTTTCTTCAATGATTTGACTTCATGAATCGAGTAAAACGTTTGCCCAACATAGCCATCTCCTCATCTTCATCCTCACTAGAATCGCTTTCTTGATGTGAAGCTTTTAGTGCGATTCCCACTTTCTTTTTCTCAACTTCCTTCTTCTCCACTATCTTCTTCTCTTGTTCTCTTCCCTTCCTCATAATCTCATGTGTGAGTAGAGATCCAACAAGAGCATCAAGCTTGAGAGTCTTCAAATCTCTAGCTTCAATAATGGCCGTTCTCTTACCATCCCATGACTCCGGAAGAGAGTACAACAACTTTCTCACTAGCTTGTCTTCGGGAATGATTTCGCCGAAACCCTTCAAACCGTTGACAATGACCGAGAACCGATCAAACATCTTGGAGACACTTTCTTCGGGATCCATCTTGAAGTTCTTATAGCTTAGATTGAGTAGCTCAGTCTTTGTCTCCTTGACATCACTAGTTCCCTCATATGTTGTCTCGAGGGTGTCCCAAACCTCCTTGGCATTTTCGATTGAAGACACCTTGGAGTAGATATCTGGACCAAGTGCACAAAATATTACATGAAGAGCTTTGTCATTCACTTGAATCCTTCTTCTTTCATCATCCGTCATTTCGGCTTTGACTTTTGGGACAAGCCTTTCTCCATCTCTTTTCATGGGAATGTATGGACCTTCTTCAACTACATCCCACACCATATAGTCGGTAGACTTGATGAAAAGCCTCATCCTATTCTTCCAATAAGGATAGTTATCCCCATTGAAGAATGGTGGCTTGGTGTTGGATGTGGATGCCATTGCTTGACTTGTTGTTGATCAAACTCTCCTAGAATCGACTCAAGAGGGTTGTAATCCTTCCAATGAGTGTAGCTCTGATACCAATTGTTGAGTTGATCGAACACTTGCAAATGGCCAAGAGGGGGGTGAATTGGCAATTAAAATTTTGGGTGAAGAGAAAGATTGAAAATAAAAATGACACAAGGGGTTATAGTGGTTCAAGTTCTCCAAATGAACTCTACATCCACTACCTTAGTTCCCACTAAGGATTTTCAAACAATTCACTACTTGAATTCGTCCCCTTTTCTTGGATGAGGAGGAAACCTTATAATTTCGATTAAGCTTTATACCCAAAGCTTAATCCACTCAAATAAAAAGAAAGAATGTGGTAAACTCAAATGTTTCCTCTCAATGGATAATTGTCTACCCAGTTACAATTTCAACAACCCCAAACTCACAATACAAATTGACAATTTGAAATACACTAGAGTTGGGTACAAAAATTTGACTTTGAATAGCTCAAGGGTTTGGATTTTTGCTTTGATGATGCTTGAATGTTGAATAGTTGTTGCTGACCTTCAAAGGGCTTCATTTTATACCTCCTCCATTAATTCTAGCCGTTTGGGTGGTTGGGAACATGAATAGAGCCGTTGGAACCCTCTCTTACCACCATAAATGCACTTCTGCAACTATCCGTATCGGTACACGGGGAGCCGTATCGATACCTGTCTCAGAAAAGAAAGAGCTGTTGTGTGCAATAAATAAGGGGTATCGATACGCACGTAAGCGTATCGGTACGGGGTATCGAAACGAGGGTTTACTGTATCGATACCTTTTTCTTGACTTAGCTCAATGTCGAAATCCGTATCGGTACGAGGGTTTACCGTATCGATACGGGTCAACGACCATTTTAAAATTTGGTTACCTAACCAACTAACTCCAACGGTCAAAATATTAAAACCGACTTGAATTTAAAAATTATTAATTCCGTATCGATACGGATGAAGTCGTATCGGTACGCCATTCAAGCTCTTTAGACTTTTACACAGGGGCGTATCGATACAGGTGAAGAGCGTATCAATACGAGTTCCGACAGTAGCCAACTTTGGTAAAAAGGTATCGATACGGATGGAAGCGTATCGATACACCTGGACGTTTTTCAATAGTTTGGCCTTGGAACACTTAGAAAATATTTTGAGTTTGAGTTTTTCAAATCAGTTTCAATGTGTTGGTGATTTAAAAACTTATTAAGGGACTTATAAAACAATTTTAAGTTTTTCAAATTGATCCTTAAAATTTTAATTATATCAAAATCAAACATAGGTTTTACACATCTCTTCAAGAAGTGTGCCCCTTTCATGAAGAAAGCCATGAAAGAACTCGAACATGAATCTATAAAGAAAAAGAGGACAAACACTTCAAGCCATAAGAAGAAGACATATGTGGCTACATGGAGTGATGAAGACTCCACCGACGATGAACAAGCCAACCTTTGCCTTATGGCCATCGAAGAAGATTCAAGGGTAACTTCTAATTCATCCACTTCATGTTCATATTCTTTTGATGAATTACAAGATGCCTTTGACGATTTTGTTTTAGAATTTAAAAATCACATTTTTGAAAAACAAAAAATTGATTTCAAATTTGAAAAATCAAAATGACTTGATTTCTAAAACCAAAATTGAACTTGAAGCAAAACTCAATGATTTTGAACAAAAATGTTTTGATTTACAAAATTTGTTTCATAAAGTTCAAGAAGAAAAAGATTTGATTTCCAAAGAGCTTGAAAAGAAAAATCATGTTGGAAAATCAAAATTTTATGTTAGGCAATCTAGTGCCCCTAGATTTATAAATGAAAAATGCTTTAGAAGTGTTTGGATCCCAAAATAACTAACCACTTCAACTAAAAATGATGAAATTGAAAAATGGATTCCTAAGGGGACTAAATTTTGTGCCACTAATGTCTATGGATCCAAAGCAATTTGGATACCAAAAATTACTTGATTGTCTTGTGATAGGTGTGATGGAGATTAATCAACAAGTCAAATATTGAGGGGAAGCTCCATGCACACAAGGAAGAACACTTGAAGAATGAAGACTTCACATCCTCCCTTGAGTTCAAGTGTGGTAAAATCTAGTTGTTTTTATCTGTTTAATTTGATTTATTCTCTTTTAATTCAATTAGATTATCATGTGTTGGAGTAACATTCTTTGATGATGCTTTATAAAACCAAAATTCTTATTTTTGTCTTTTTTAACCTCCTAAGTTATTTTGAACTTAAAGTTATTTAAAGTTTTTTTGATATAACAAAAGGGGAGAAATGGTTTGAAAAATTGCATTTTCAAGAGAATAAATGTGAGCTTTAACTTCTTTTAATTTTTGAAATCTCTTATTCAAATTTTTAAATACAAAGGGGGAGAATCCCAAACAAATTTTCAAGATAATTTTATTATATCAAAAAGGGAGAGATTGAAGAACTAATATTTTGATATAATAATTGAAAAATTGTTTTGGACTAAATTGAAAAGATTTCAAAAGTGCCTTTAAGTCTAAACAATTTAGAAATATGTTTGAGGATTATTTTAAGAGGTTTTGAAGTGTTTTCTAAAGTTAAACTTTACAAAACCACCCAGGTGTTTCGAAACACCCTTACGCGTTTCGAAACAACCATTCACAGTTTCAAAACGTTTCGATACAACTCTGTCTGTTTCAAAACGGGCTTTAATCTGGGTGAGGATTTTTACATAGCGTTTCGATACGGGCTTCAACGTTTTGATACGCCTATGTGGCAAAGACCTCAACGGTCAAAATCCCCAACGACTATTTTTCCAACGAACTTTTAAATTGCAGCTCAACTATCACTCATTCCGAAACATGGTTGATACTGTTTCGATATGGATTAAGGTGTTTCGAAACAGCTAAAGATGTTTCGAAACGGATTGCTGCATCAGACTTCAACAACTAGTTATAAAGAAGGACGTTCCGAAACGGGGTCGAGTGTTTCGTAACGGACGTTTGCAGAACATCATTTATGGTGGGAAATTAAGTCTCTAACGGCTCCAAAACAACCCCAACGGTCCTCAACGGCTACAAACTCATTTGAGAGTATAAAAAGGACCTTCAAGCATCTAGTAATGGTTAATGCTTCAATTGTTACAAAACTATGATGACAAATTATGTCTAGAGCTTTAATTGTAAATTCCTTGCTTAGACAATACTAGTGATCTTAACATTGCTATATTTGCTCAAGTGTTTAGGTTTTGGGTGAAAGCTTTATAGTGCAAACAAATACCTATTAGAGGGATTTCAAGTTTGCTTAAGAATTTTTCTTTTAAGAGAGTGTTTGATTAAGCTAAGGGTAGTTAGCTTAATCGTTGTAACGGTTTCCTCCTAAGCCGAGAAAAGGGGACGAAATTCTAGAGTGAATTTGTTGAAATCTTTAGTGGGGAACTAAAGTAGTGGATGTAGACCTTGGTTAGAAGGTTGAACCACTATAATTTCCTGTGTCTTATTGTCCAATTTTCACCTCCCACTAAAACACTAAATTATTCAACTTCTCCACACTTGGTGAACAAGAACGGTTGAAAGAATCGAGCACCATAAAACCTAACAGAAAAGGATGAATGAATGAAGAAGGTTAAGAGAGATTTCCACGGCGATCACTCTTTTGGAGATGCTTGAGACGATGGGAGGAGCGTGGAATGGAGTTAAGAAAGGGAAACAAATCGATTCAAAGGGTAACGAAGGCATAGTATCGGATTATGCAGTATGCACTTCGAAAACCCCCCTCGATTTTTCTAAGAGAAAATCTACTTTTCTTGTTTATTTTATGGATCGAGGTCAGCAGAGGAAATGAAGGGATAGGGGATGACTCTCGCCACTAACAAAATCTTGTGCGAGTCGTTGGATATTGGCGGGTATTTTATATCCAATACAATCCTACTCTTTTCTTGCTTTCACTCGGATTTTTGTTGTTGTTAAATTTCCATTTCGTTTACTATTTTTATTTATAAGGTTCCATTATTTTCCTAAGTTTATAAAATAATTTCAAATATCTTATTTTCTAGATATATTACTACATTTATATATTTAGCATTTACATTTTGTTAGCTTATATAAGATAAACAATAAATATGAACATATATTATTTTATAATTATTTTTAAATTATTTAAAAGAAATAGACATTAATATTTTTGTTAAAAAATATTTTTTTAAAAAGCCTTAGTTTTTTTTCTCAAATAGTTAAGTTGCCGTTGCACTTTCTTCACTTTTTTGTTTCATCTGTCCTTGTGACATTATTTCAGCATAGCTTGGCGATCGATTGGTACTCGCACAGAGATTTTTATGACGCTAATATCTAATTATGGTTCTGTCGGTGGTCTTGCAAAGATAAATCTCCACTCGGTTGATGGTTGATTACCTATATAATCAGTCATGTGTAGCGAACTTTCTGCCTGATAGTTTAGGTCGTTCACCACTCCTTTTTCACTCGTTATGCGTCTCGATTGGATAGAGACAAGAAGATTCAAGAAAGCTTCTAGATTTCGATGGTATGCTTATCTCTATGAAAGTAATCAATTTTCTTTATTTTTGGGTTGTAAGAGATTTTGGTGGATTAGTCTCATCGTTCTCCTTCCTAAATGCGTTGTAATTATAATATCTTTTATAGTTTTAAAAAAATTAAGTGTCTATTATTAAAAAAATATGTTACTACATTTATACATTTATCATTCACGTTCTATTAGCTTATATAAGATATACATTAATAATAAATTTTAAAATTATTTCATTCAAAATTGTTTTATACATATAAAAATGATGAAACTCTCAACACTAATTGTTTCATTCAATTAAATTTATGGTATATAAATATTGACAAAAGATATCGCTTTAATTCCGATTCATGTTGTGCCCGAATTTGATCCTAGATAACCCTCGCTCTCTTCATCCCTCCCTATCAGAAAAAAAAATGTTTTGAGACTCGGTTGGTTTGGATTTATATTCAGAAATGATCAATTTAAGTACAATCTAAAGATTTTTTGACATTTCTTGATAGAATGTATGTGTGTGTGTATTTAAATGTAAAAAAAAAAATAGGGGATATTTTACCTACACAATTAACATAAAATATACTCCAGAATTAGCTATCTAAATTTCCCCACAAAATGGATTTATATTCAGAAATATTTAGGTATAGTATATAGAGGACCATGTAGGCGAAAGGTGAGTTCGGGGAGACATTTAACATTGGATATATATAACCAAATCAAAAGAGCAGTTCCCAGAATCAGATAAAACAAACACAAATCCTAAGTTATCTTATTCCAGTTCATCATTTTATAGAAAAACTCAGACCCCAATACATACTCGACCATGAACATGAAGATATAATCTTTCGAGGATCTCCATATACATGAAAATATTTATGTTGAACGCATACCCATGTTCGACATTTATATTGAAATCCGAGTAACATTGCTGTAACTAACAGATTTATGCATATTGATAGTCAACTCATAAACGAAGAAAGAAATCCCTGCTTGAACAAAATTAGGTCTCCTCGTACAAAGAAAACATATTCTCTTGTATTTGAATTTCATCCTTTGATCAACATGGTAATGTGCATGATACCAACCTAAAAATCTTTAACTGATCGGCCATTGGATGATAGCCTTCCCCTTTCGAAACCCCAAAGGCCAATGTAAACTTCCGATCTAGATCCTGTCAAAATCAAATGGCAAAAGGAAAATGAAACTATAAATTCATTCATTGCAGATTGCTAACACAACAATTCTCCAAGGACCAATACGAGAACCTGAGATAGTTTCAGGAAATAATAGACGCAGGCATAGTTTAAACCAAACTAAAAGCAAACAACTTGATTCCAAAACAACAGCAAAGAGACCCTCTAGCAAAACAGTGGCTTCTTTTCTAGCATCTCTTGCATCCAATACAGGTTTTTAGTTCATCGAAACATAAAGAAGTCATACAATAATTATGCAGAACAGTTGATGCAAATTTGTTTTTCTGCTGAATGATGACAAGCAATTTAGAACAAAAGATCCCATTGTTTTCTTATCATGTGTGATGAATGTCATTGAACTTTTTATGTTTGCGCTATAATTACAAGACAAGAAACAACCACTAAAACATATCGGAGACACATTCATTTCGAATACTAGCATAAAAATGGTCCAAGCAGTATTGCAAGTGATTCATATCATTACATAACCAGCAGCAAGTTCATCGATATATTTATAATTAAATGAATTCACAAAACTAGTACTTGGCAAAAACCATTTCTATTTTCTAAGATTGCTACCCTGCTTTCGAGGGCGCACACACATATATAATCTAACCGTTCACAGCAGTATTTTACATCAATGCAATCACTGTATCTTTAAACACTATAACAAAAGGTGGAAAATGTGAATAAGAGTATAAAACATGCTTTTCACATGAATAAAGAAAAAACAGAAGCAAAAGTAACAAAGATTTCAAAGCATCATACATGGTATCAAATTTGACTGCAAATACAAAGAACAATGAAAAAGGAAAAAACATATAGTTTTCATATAAACCTTGGAGAACCGGCATTGATATTCCTGTGTAGGATCCGACCCCGACCCGATTCACCACCTCCATCAATCAACTCCCTCAATCCCAAATTCACAACTTCCTCCTCCTCCTCCTCCTCCTCTTCCTCTTCCTCTTCCACCTCCTTTTCTTTCTCTCCATTAAGGATTGTCTTCCCTTGCAATCTCTCAAAGTAATTCCCATAAATGTATTCAGGGCTATACCCATTCTCTTCATCAAACAACATTATATGCCCATGCCACTCCCAAACCCGATAATCCGACCCATTCTCTTGGTGAAAAGTGATGCAAATGTGGTGGTCGTTGATGTTAACAGCTTGACCGGAGTTGGGTTTCAAAGGGTCGGTTTCCCCCGAGAGGATGACCCGAATAATCTCTTTTTCAAGCTTGGATTCCTCTTTGGCGAGTTGGGTTTTGTTGGTATCGTCGGAATCGGAGTCGGATAAGTTGGCAGCGTCGAAAAGGAGGTCTTCGAGAGATTGGGAGAGGAAAGAGTTGCTTATATTGGTTGGGGGACGGATTTGGAGCCTTCCCATCAGGGTTTGAAGCAAGAGATTGTCGAAGTTGTTGGTGTTGCCGAAGGAGCTCATCGTTTTCTTCCTTCCCTTTTACGAATTTGACAGAGGGAAAAAGGGGTTTAAAGACGGAGAGGGTTTAGGGTTTTTGTGGGGCTGAGGAGATATTTTCAGCAATTGGAACGATGGTTTTGGTCGTTAGCTTTGCTGCTAATGATGGAGAAAACCAAATGTATCCAATTCACTCAATTACCTTGTTTTCTCATTTTCTTAATAAAATATAAACTCTAACTTTTATGTCAATTTAAAAGCTGTATTATTAAATAAAAATAAAATATTTAATTAAAGTGTTAACTTAGTTTAGTTCGATTATTATTGTTTTCAGTAAAATATATATGGGAGGACCCAGGACATAATGTTGAATATACTCGATTGTTTAATAATCGAAATGAGATTAAATTGTATGTAAAAGAAACTTGATTGAAGTTGTGATTTACTCAAATAAGTATTAAGATATTAAAATCCATTATAACCAAATTAATTCAATTTTTTTAACTTTAAACTTTTTTACAAAAGATCTAAACGTGACATAACTTTAAAATTATTTTGTTCTTATTAAATTAAAATGTTATCGTCAATTATTTTGTTATTTTATGTTACATGATAAAAAAAATAAAAAAAATAATAGAAATTATAAAAAGAAAAACTAATATCAAAAAAATAGTGCAAGGACCAAAACAAATACAATAAGAAATTTAGGATTTATAGTTAAAATTTAAAATTTATAAGTTGAAGCTTAAATCCCTAATCATATTAACTTAAACCATAAACATTAACCTCTAAACCCTAACCATAACCACTAAATTCTAAACCTCTAAACAAAACCCCTAAACCCTAAAACTAAGACATTTATAAAGACATTTTGTTTCCACCACCCGCCCATGAAATATTTTCCCTTTAATTTGCTTAAAACATTCATATAAACATTATTGAATCAAGAGGTCAAGGACAAATAAAAGAGAGTGATATTAAACAACCAAAACAAGAGATTGTATTATGTATAGCCATAAGTCAACCTAGTAGACAAATAAAGATGTTTGGTTTCTTGTTACCATGTAAAGGACAGAATGAACAGTTTCCTTTAAAAATAGAATGCTTGAAACAAAATCAAAACTCTATTTTGAACTGCCTGTCCGAGCGTTCCGGTAGGTCCTATCCGTAATCATCAGGCCTTGGAAAAAGGTTTTTGTAAGTCGGGCCAGCCCAAGTCGATGCATTTTAGCAAACTAGCAAATCAGTACAAACCATTCATGCAGAAGTTGAGTCGGTTTCCGCGGCCGCTGCCCTCTTCTTGGCAAAGTACTCTTCCGCTCGTGCAAGGTTCTTTGCAACCGACGGCTTAACCCACTTCTTCCGGCCAGGCAATACAGTCAGCGAGGAACCAGCCGCCTCGAGCTTTTCCTTTGCAGACGATGAGAAGGCACGGGCCTTGAAGTTCAGTTTTACATTCAGCTCACCATCACCGAGAATCTAATTCAGCACAATGCATAATCAATAACAATGAACCTTTTTAGTTTATAAACAACATTATAGCCGCTTATACTGTTTATTTAAGAAATCAATCACAGCATAACGAATGCTAGTAAATTTGAAACACAATTAATAAACATCCCGAACAAGCTAAACCGGAATTGGATTGATATTTCGAATTTCAACATGTATAGGACTCTAGCCCACCGAAATTTCAACAACAAAAAAATAATATACATATGCTTTTTTGTGTATGAATGTGTATTTCAACCAGCAGGGTTTGTATGGAAATCGAAGAACCAGTTGCCAACAGATTAATACCGCTTCACATTTTATATCCTTGAATTCCGGATGGGGTATTCCATGCAATGGTCCATAATAAATCAAAGCATTATTCACGACTCTTACGACTTTTGGAAAGAAAGCACACAATATAGGCAGGTTAGTAACTGGAATGAACCTTACAGACGAGAGATGGAGACCCAAAGTCAAAGGATGCATTTCTTTTGTAGAGCTTACTTCGACTGCATTGTTATTTCCATTATTAATCAATAATGAAGAACAGGATTTTTCCCATGATTAATACTTCATGCATAAGATAAACTGAGCTTCCTAGTCAACAAATTGATCAAGAGATCAAGTTATACTTTCAGGGCTATCAAACTTACAAAGACTTAAAATGCTAGGCATTATCCCTAATCCCTATAGTTTTCGCAACATAAATCCGAGATCATATGTACCTTTAAAGGGAGTTTCCTCTCTCTGCCTGATGGGTTGATCAAACCCTTCTCCTTCAAAGTTTCCAATGAGACCTCATCACCCTCTTGAAATCCTGCTGTTTCAATGTCTTTCAAGTTAACCGGAATGTATTTAGGTAATCCCGCATGCATACCTTGTAAGAAAAATGAAAATCGAAGAAAAAAAATTAGTAAAAGCCTTAAACAGTTTTATCGAACAAGGGGAAATAACATCATAAAACAAAAGCCTAATCTTATACAAGCTTTAGGGAGAAAGGTTCGAAACAACCAGCACCAATACAATGGAAAAACTTATCCTCATAAATTTGTTAGCACCAATACAAAATTTTCTGCATCCAAGTCTTTGATAAGGAGATAGTTGTTAGCCAAAAGTTTAAGCCATAGAAAGAGAACCCAACGTTCATTTTAAGTGTTAACATTGCTTCGCGTGTAAGCCAAATCAACGTGGTGTGCTTTGCACATAAGCACAAGTGTAGAAAAAGGTTCAAGCTGAAGAAGGATGAAAGACTACTTCGTGTAAGTGTAAATGGACTACGCACAACATAAAGAATTACCGATTGGTGAAAAAGTTACCAAGCTTGAATTTCGGTGTAATCTAAACATCAAACCAACAATTAAACTGATAGGAAAGGCTTAACTTTTATATTCCTTTAATGCCATCTAGTTCACATCTCCGAACCAACATCTGCGTTGCAAGCATCAACCTCTGATGCAATACTAGAACCTGATATGCAGAAAAGCATTTTTCTACATCCTGTAATACTTCTGCTTTAAGTTTTCAAAACAATATCTTAGCTTTTCTACTATTGCAATGATTAACACTTACAACGACGAAACAAACATGAATTTGATTGAAATTTCTACTATTGCTATATCTCAAAGAAGAAAAACTACCAACTTGCTTAAATTCTTACTTAAGGGAACAATTTTCCAAAATTTGCAGAGTTCAACGCTCAAAGAAACAACAAGCCGATGCGAGCAAAGTGAATAACCATCAAATTTATGAATTCTAGCCTAAAAACCCACAGTTTCATAAACCATATGAAGTTTATAATTATAACAAAGGATTACCTCCAGCAATGCCTCTCAATTTGGGGATACGCCTATACAGCGGCATTTGGCCACCTTCGAAACCCTTTCGAACACCCGGACCAGACCGTGATTTTTGACCCCTCATCCCAAACCCACAGCTGCCACCTTGTCCGGCCGATATACCTCTCCCCTTCCGCTTTCCTTTCTTCCTCGACCCTGGTTGAGGTGCAAGGTTATCCAATCGAAACCGGACATTAGAAGCCGGAACCGGAACTTGGGTTTTAGCGGCTTGGTTCACAACAACTAAAGACCTTGTCTGTTGTTGCGGCTGTTGCCTGGTTCTGATTGGGATAATGTGAAGTGGGTTTGGTCTTAAAATCCTGGAATTTCCCTGCAATGGAAAAAAAGAAAGCTTGGATGAGAAATGGTGCTTGTGGTGCGTACGTGTTAATGAAAGAGGAAAGATAACCTTGAAAGTAGAGGGAAGAGAAACTGGAGCTGAAATTTGAGAGAGCGAGAACATGGCTGCCACCTACGATTTTGCTCAATGGATGAAATTTGATGGTTAAATGCCACAGGCTGTGTTTTCTCATCCAAAATGGACGGTTTGGATTAGCACAACCAAAATGGCAATCACTTGGTGTTATATTTTAATACATAAGTTATAGTAGACAGTATAAATGGTAACTAAATTATTTTAAAATATAAAATAATTATTAAATTTTTAAAAATTATATAATAAGCATCAAACTTTAGCTTTTGTTACAAAATAGTTATTAAGCCGTTAATTGTCGTTCATTGAATGGCATGACAATTATGAAAATTTGAATAATAACACATTTAATATTTTATATTTACACATTCAATCAATTTAGTTCAGGGGTTTCTAGATTGTATTGATGCCTTTGATGTTGTGGACCATATGTTTACCGGTCCAGTATTCACTTGGTGCAACAAACGTGAAGAAACCCCATTGTCTCGAAAGTTGGGTCATGTATTGGTAAATCTGTACTGGATGCAGCAATTCTCCCAAACTAAGGTTGAGTTTCTTGCTCTAAGATGCTCTGATCATTGCCCGAGTTTTGTAAATGTGGTTACTTCAAGGTATAAGCCTCCCCAACCTTTTAAATTTTTTCATTTCTGAGTTGGTTACTCTGAGTTTTTGCGTATAGTCAAAGATTCTTGGTAGTTACCTTGTATGGGCAATCATCTTCAAGTTCTTTTTACTAAATTAAAAAGGTTAAAAAAGCCTTTGAAGAAGTTAAATCGTAAATCACATGGTGGATTATCAGACCAAGTCATTGCCTTGAGACAGAAACTTCAAGAGATGCAGTTTTCTACTTTAGTTTGCCTTACAGCTGAGTTCATTGCTCAGGAAAGGATGGTTTCCAAGGAGCTTTAGGATCTATTTAGGGCCGAAGAGAATTTTTTAAAGTAGAAATTTAAAATTCAATTTATAAAAGAGGGTGATAATAATTTTACCTACTTTTTTCGACATGTTGCAGCTCAGCAATCTTTTAATATTGTGCATGTTTTGCAGGATATACAAGGGAAAAAGTTGACACATTCCAAGATATATCTGCCGAATTGATCAACCATTTTTATGGAGCCTTGGGGCTGACTAATGTGAATGTGGTTTCTATCTCTGATGATCAGTTGAAAAAGATCTTGAAAGTTCAAATTACTCCTGAAATGCAGAGCATGTTGGTTTCTCCTATTACATCAAAAGAGATTAAGGATGTATTATTTTTATGCATGGAAACAAGGCTCTTGGTACATATGGCTACCATGCTGGTTTCTTCAAGCTTTGTTGGAAAATAATAAGAGAGGATTTCATCAATGCAGTGAGGTATTTCTTTACTACTAGCTATTTGCATGCTGATTTCGATGCTACTATAATTACATTAGTTCCTAAGGTTGCTGCCCTCTTGCATGCCACTAACTTTAGGCCAATTTTGTGTTGTACAACTGTCTATAATTACATCACTAAGGTGCTTGCAAATATAATGAAGTTATGGCTGCTGAGTTGATTCTTAAAAATTAAATTGCTTTTTTATCTGAGAGGAATTTAGTTGAAAATGTTATGCTGGCTCAAGAGCTTGTGGTGGGTTATGGGAGGAAGAACCTCTCAACTAGATGTGCTTTGAAAGTGGACCTTCGGAAGGCAGTTGATTCTCTTGATTGGGGTTTCATTTTTCAACTTTTTAGGGTCCTTAGTTTCCCTGTTCAATTTTGTGATTGGATACGAGCTTGCATTACTCACCAAAAATTTTTTGTTGGCCTTAATGGTGGTCTGGTAGATTTTTTCTCGGGAGTAAAGGGTGTGCGACAAGGTGACCTATTATCACCCAACATTTTTATTTTAGTTATGAATGTTTTTTCTAATTTGTTAAACTTGGCTGGTCAGAGCAATGTATTTAGTTTATATCCTTTTTGAAAATGATGGGGAAATCTTATTCATCATCATTGCATTGTTGTAAGCCTCGTTAAAAAATTTTTTTTGGGCTTAATTGGGAAAAAAGAGTGCAACGCAACAATGCTAACAAGAAAACCTCAAAATCAAACACTGCTCACAACCCCAAGAAAACTGATAGCACAATCCAGTACATTCATACAATCAGAGCTTTTACTAACACCCATGATCATAACTCAAAGTTGCACCAAGATTGGTCTTAATTGGGACCCTGTATTGCCACAAGAACCATGTCATCTTTTCTGTCAATATCTTTTCTGCTAAATTGTCTGCCAAGAGATTGCACTCTCTTGGAACCTGGTTAATAGACCACTCGATGTCTTTAATTAGAGGTGGCAATCGGGTCATTCGGTTCGGGTTCGGTTCGGGTCGTTTCGGTTCGGGTCATTTCGGGTCTATCAAGAATCGGTTTAGATTCGGTTCGGGTCGGTTCGGTTCGGGTTCGGGTCTAATTCGGGTCTGTGATGAGTCGGATTCGGTTCGGGTATTGGATCGGGTCAAAATCGGATCGGTTGTTTTCGGGTCGGGTCAATATCGGATCGGTCGCTTTCGGTTCGGGTCAAAATCGGGTCGTTCGGGTCGCTTTCGGTTCGGGTTAAAATCGGGTCAATTTCGGGTCTGGTCAACATTTAAATTTTCGGGTCAATTTGATTTGAGTTGGGTTAAAGGTTTGAGGTTTAGTATTTATGGTTTAGGGTTTAGAGTTATTGATGTATGAGATTAATTCTAATTCAACTTGTCAATCTATGCATTTGAATTTGATTAAATATTTAAATCAAAGCTTCATGTATCCATATAATTTTTTTGTATAATTATATTGAATCAAAGTTTATAATAATAATAATAATAATAATAATGTATGAAATGAATTAATTTATTAAACCTAGGATCTAATTGAATTAACTAAAATCTAAAAGCATAAATCACGGACATAATTAAAATAATTTTAAAACTAAATGTGAAATTTCAGTTAAATTAATCTAAACTGAAACTCAATTAAATCAAGAAAAATAGAAAGACAATTGGTAAAAATAGAGAGGGAAAAAACAAAATTTTGGAGGGAAATAAGCCACCAATTTTTTAAGCTAGATTGAAAAAAAAAAAAGACAATTAGAAAAAATAGAGAGAGAAAAGACAAAATTTTGGAGGGAAATAAGCCACCAATTTTTTAAGCTAGAGATTAATTACTTTTTAGGTCATGTTGCATTTAAAATGTTACATTTTAGTCAACTTTAAGTTTTAGTTTAATTTAATTTAGTCACAAGTATTCCCACGGTTTAGACTTCGGATATACAAATCCTCTCTCCGTAGTGATATTTAGTCTTTAAAAATTTACTTTTAGTTGAAATTGACTAATCTTTGTAATTTAGTCTATTAATTTAATATATTTATATTTCCGTTCATTTTAATTTCAAAGATTTAATTTTTAGCCAAAATTGACCCCTATTTATTTATATGATATAATTACAAATTTGATCATTGGACTCTCAAATTTCTCTACTTCCAAATTGTCAATTTAGTCTACAATTTCAATTTTATGCTATATTTTATGATGAAATTATAAAATTGGTCACCAAGATCTCAAATTTCTATACTTCATTTTATTATTTATTATATTGTTAACAATAGATATTCGGGTTAAAATCGGGTCAAAATCGGGTTAAAATCGGGTTAAAATCGGGTCGATATTCGGTTCAGCTTTCGGTTCGGGTAGCATTCGGTTCGGGTCTATTCGGTTCGGGTCTATTTCGGTTCGGGTCCATTTCGGTTCAACAAAAATTTTCGGTTCGGTTCGGGTTTCGGGTCAACTTCGAATCATCATGTTCGGGTCAAAATCGGGTTTCGGTTCGAGTAATTCGGTTCGGGTTTCGAGTCTCGGATCAAGTTTGCCAGGTCTATCTTTAATCAGCATAAGGCATTCCAAAATCATGTGCTTAAAGATGACGGGACAACTATGTGGTTGCCGCATCCATTTCACAATTAAATTGTTGTTGCTTTCGAGTATGAGGTGATGAGAGTGAGCCCATGGTGAGTTGCATAAAAGTTTGTATCCTTCCAAAATAGCAAGAATCTCGACTGTTGTAGCATATGTAATCCCAATGAATTTTAAGAAAGTGATGAGGTCTTCGGCTTTATCGTTGCGGAGGCTTCCTCCAATACCCGCTTTACCATAACTTCTGTATATTGCACCATTTGTATTGAAATTTAACGCGTTTGGATGCGGAGGAGTCCACTCCTCAGATTTTTTCCTAGCTTTTCTGCATATCACGTGCTCAAAGCGCAAGGGGAATTGAACAACTCAGAACTTGTCACAAGGGTCTCGGGCAATTTGGCTTTGCACCAAACACTCGAACGATGTATGCACAAATCAAATAGATAAGACATTGATAATTTTGATTCATTAAAAACTACCTCATTTCTAAATAGCCAAACAGACCATAAAAAGGAAAATAAAGTTAGCTGCCAAATATATGGGTAGAGCCGAGGAGGATTACTGAAAGTCCAAATAAAAATCAGATCACAAACAGTGGCAGGAACCACAAAATGAACATTCTAGACGTGGCACCATTTCTTCTAAGTGGCCCATGTAACTGAACAATGACATAGTAGATGGTTGACTGTCTCAGGAGCTAATTTGCACATGGGGCATAGAGGAGGAGATTTCCTGAGGCACCCACGCTTAAGTAACTCTGTTCTCGTGGGCAGACGACCGAGAGAAGCTCTCCAAATGAATGTCTCAACCTTGGGGGGGGGGGGGGGGGGGAGATAAGCCCGACCACACTAATTTCCATAGAAGATACAAGCAAATTGGCCTCGCCCATTTGTGTTTTACTGATGATCTCCTTGTCTTCACGAAGAGAACTGTTGATGATGTGTTGGGGGTGCAAAATGTTATGAACTAGTTTTATATGCTTACTGGTTTGCAGATGAATCTCTCCAAAAGTGAGCTTTATTGTGCTGGTCTGAGTATTGAGGAATTACAGGTTCTTTTGGCTCAAACTAGTTTCAGAATTAGATTCCTTCTAGTTAGGTATTTGGGGTACTTTTAGTCGCAAAAACTTAACTGTTAGGGACTGTGAGGGGCTTGTTCGACAGATTGTGCAGAAAATTCGAGTATGACCTTCTAAAAATCTATCGTTTGGGGTTGTTTGCAACTTATACAATATGTTCTTTTCAGTATTCAAAACTTTTAGTGTCGAGTCTTTCTATTGTCGAAAAATGTCTTGAAGAATATAAAAAAATTGTGTAATTTATTCCTCTGAAAGGGCTCAGAGGGTCCAGCTAGGGGGCTAGGGTTAGTTGGGATAATGTATGCCACCCAAAATGTGAAGGGGGACATGGGATGAAAATATTAGTATTTAAAATAAAACTTGTATGATGCATTGTCTTTGCCTTTTATTTGCTCAAACTGGCTCTTTGTGGGTAGCTTGGATTGAGATGTGTTAAAGGGTTGCTCAGTATGATAAGTCAATGTTAAGTCTACTTCTAGTTGGACTTGGAAGAAAATTCTTAAACTCGGAGAGGACTATGCAACAATATGAAATATAAAAGGTGATTTTAAAGCCAAGATAGTTTGAAAAGAACTAAGGCACAAAAATGAACAAGTCTCTTGGTTCAAAATTATATGGGGGTCTTTCTATCCCTCGTCACTCTTTTATTAATTGGCTTGCAGTTCAAGATAGGCTACTAACGCGGGAGAAAATGTTGCGCTGGAGAGGACATATTGATACTCAATGTTTGTTATGTGCTGCTGCTATTGAGTGTCGAGATCATCTTTTTGCTAATTGTGTATTCTCGCGTCAAGTTTGAAAGAAAGTCCTTGTGGCATGTAATCTGGATGTGCAATTGGGCTGCTGGTTGAGTTTGCTGTAGTGTGTGATTACGCATGGTAAGGGAAGCTCATTTATAGTTGTGCTCATTCGTTTAGCCTGGTGTGCTTTTATTTACTATACATGGCAAGAAAGAAATTGGAGACTACATGAAAGGAGTGTTCAGAGAGTGGAGGATATTATATTGTTTGTGGGGAGAGACGTTCGAATGAAGCTTATAGGTTGTAGGAAATACGTTCATTCTAACTCTGCTCTTGTCTCTGAGTGAGATATTGCTTAATTTTGCTATTTTTGCTATTTTTTCTATAAATGTTGGGTGAGTTGTAATTTTGTACATGGTGGTTTGTAAATGTTGGTTTCTTTGGATGAATAAGAAAAATCTCATTTATCCAAAAAGAAATTTTACCTTAATATCACACGAAAAAAATATAAAAATTAGATTAACAATTAATTTATTTTTATTATCAACAATTATCAAACAATGAACTGGTTAATATTCTCGGTTCCATTGATTCAATTTCACGTAATAAAATTTTTTCCTAATTAATCGACAAAGTTCAATTGGTTATTGAATTTTTCTAATTGATTCAATTTTACATTATAAATAATTTTTGTAATAATTTTTTAAAAAATAAAAAAAATCATCAAAAAAATGAACTTTTGAAGCTAATTAATCGACAACATTCAACTGGATATTCAACTAAAACGCTGCTAATTAATCGGTATAGGCTTCAATCTCTAGAAATTTATAAAAACAATTGAAAATTTAACTTAAAAAAGGACATACCTTTTTACAAAGAGATGAACATAAAAAATTAGAACCATGCTTGAGACGAGTAAAACTAAAAATAATATGCGCCATAGCTGTGAGAGAGACAAGGGAATTGAAAATTTACTACTTTAGAGTAAATAACATGCGTAGCGGTCAGCCATAAGGGATGAGAAAAACTAAAATTGTAATATAAAAGTTTTAAAGGTTCAAATATAAAATATAATATTAAATTTTAAAGAGCCCAGTATAAAAAATAAAAAATGTAATGGTGGGCCACATGGGCCTGGTCTCTGCCAGCCCCTCTTGTGGCTTCGCCTCTGATTCTAATTATCGAGCTGTGACACTAACATTATCTCATCACCCCTTGTATCCGTCAAACACAATAGTCTCACCTTCATGTTATTTTATGTAATTTAAATTCATGACAATAATTAAATCTATCTACATTACAAAGAAAATCATCCAACTTGACTAACAAAACACCACATTATCCAAGGAATCTGAAATGGTGAAGGCATTTTTTTTATATAAGAGGAAACTTTGAAATATAAGATGATAAAAAAGCTCTCCATAAAACTAAACCTTAGATACCAATGTGATTTTCCTACAATAAGTTTTATTCTCTAATTTTAAAAATAAGAGAAATGCTAATTACAGTGGACGACATTAATCAAATCATCAGCCCTCCAATACCATTCGACACCGATGGAAGTAAAATTCAAGTCATTGCACACTTTGTTGCCTCAACATATTACCGTGGGATAGTGATCCCTTTCTTTTAGAGGATCTGCTGCCATAATATCTTATTGGCCACAATGGATCGTTTTTCAAATCTTTTCGATAAAAAACATTTTGGAAGGTTACATTCAAGGAAAAAGGTTTTTTTTGTTAATACATGTGCCTAATGTTTAAACCTAAAATTTTAATTTCTTAAAAAAAATTAAATTTCTTAAAAAAATTTAAATTTTATCTCTCTCACCGTCCAACATTCTTTACTCTGTTGGTCGTTCACCGTTCAAGCGTCGCATATTTCACAGTACAGCTTTTTCACACTTTAACCGTGGATTGGAAACCCAAGTGGCCTTTTTCTTTCACATTGTTGGTTGTTCGTCCACCAGTTTGATGGTATAATCAGTTTTTTGTTTTCGTTTGTCAATTTTCGACGATAGAATAGTGTGATTTTCAATTGTGGGATTCCGAAAAAACTTAGGGTGGTCGATGATGATTGAATCAACGGGTAGAGAAGAGATATATAGGGTTTTAGGGGAAGGGATTTGGGTATTTGAAAGATTTGGGGAATTTACATAATTTAGGATTTTTTAATTAAAAATTATTTTTTTCTAATTTTCCTTTTAAAAGAATAAAAGCAAGCAATGTGTCACGTTTTTATTAGGTAACAATTTTTTCTTAACGGACATTAAAGATCAGACAATTAAAATAATAATGATATAAATGTTAAACATTTATATTAACAAAAAAAACTTTAGACACGTGAAACAGAAAAATACATAGTTAGGCACATTTTTTATATAAAGCTTTTTTTATGTGTAAAAATATTAGAAAGGTTGAATTACAATGCATAAAAAATTAGGACGTGATTTTTTAGATGAATGGAAGCAGTCAAAGCATATATGGTAACCGAGTGAATAATTGTTCAAATATTTACGTTTTGAAGTGGAAACAAATTAGGAGGTGTTTAAAAAGTGAGTAGATAATTAATTACTCCATTAGAAACATCAAGGAATTGAAGTGCTGAGGCGCATTTGACGGCATCCTTTCCTTACCAAAAAGTCAACGTCAGCATCAGCACTTGTTCATGGCTGTTTCTCCTTGCTCCGTCACCACCTCCATGGCCCATCAGCGTGGAGGAGGTAAGTCTTATCGTTTCCGTTTATTCGATTTTTATATAAACTTCATCTGAATTGTAGGCGTAGCTATTAATCTCAGACAAGTTATTGGTTTTATTTACATCCTTATATTGACTCTTTGGTTTTGGATATCTCAGATTGTCCAACGTTTTGAGGATTTGTTTGCTCAGACAGTATACACAAGCTGTGGAGCTTGCTGCAGATTCTCCACAACGGATCCTTCGTACACCTCATACATTAGCCAAGTTTCAGGTCTTATTTGTTTGATTTCTACACACTGTAATTGAAATTTATCGGAATTTTTACTTCAAAAAACCGGCACTGATTTTATTTTATTGTTTGATCTATTTTTGCCTCCTCTTAATCGTTGCTCTGCTTTTGTTCTAGACAGTGGATGATGAACTTGCGCTGAAAATATATATTAAAGCCAGGCAACTCTAAAAGTTGTTGCAGCTTTTTCTGCCCGTGGAGAGTTGGATTTGGACAGAATCTTTAAGAACCTGTTTCCTCAGGTTGAGTACAGTCCTAACGACTTGCTCTTTCTGCAAACACTTCTTCGTACTGATCCACAGGTTTGTTTCTATTTACCTACATGGTGTTGCAGTATGTTAAGTCATATGAAATATCTTTTTATTATAGACTTTTTGCTGGGATTGGATCTGTGTAATTTCTAGGAAAAACCTGTAAATTACATTACATGGCTCTCAACAATTAATTCAGTTGTAGCGTTGTTTTTGTATCTGTGTTTCAGTCAATTCCCTTGCGAAATTCAGCTGAACATTCCATCGACATAGACGATAATGGCACGGAAGGTGGTTCGAGTCGAAAGGTTAAAACGAGATATTGCAGAAACTGTTTCTCCCCTTTTTAGGTACAAAGGAGGCCGCAGCGTTGCAGTTAGAGAATAAGAGATTGGTTATAGTAGGATATGAATCCCACATCTACTAAACTCACCTTTCTAGTATGGCTACACCTACATTAACCATTTATACTAAATCTTGGGTTTATTTGATGCTTGCATTAATCATATGCATGAACCAATTATTTTTGCCTTTGGTCTAAAGGATCGAAGTCCGATTGTTCATGAAGATTAGACTGTCTTGCTTCTTTTTGTGCATGTATGTATGTATGTATGTATGGGTTCCATTCATGTAAATAGGATGCCAAAAGATTTTCCGATTGCCACCTATGTCTCAGTTCCACTTAGTGTTGATAAACCACCATGGGTTTACTTTTAATGAAAATGATTGACGACATGCTTATATTGTGGTCTGAATTTCATCATCTTTATCCAAAACCCATTTCTTTATAGGTTTTTGTCTGAGTTCTAGAAGCTGGGTTTGGAAAACTTCCTTCCATGTAATTTCCTTCCAATAAATGTCTCACCAGCTCACTCACCCATTAAAGTTGAGCTGAGTAAGTTATTTGAAAATAGTGTGGCCTAACAACTTTCTTTTGTTACAGTACATGTTAATTTTATGGTCAATGTTTTGAATTTATGGCTCTTTTAAGTTTTAAGAAGAAAATTCGGATTCCAACAATAATTTTGATGATTTAAGTATATCAATATCAGAGTAAATGTTACTACTTAGTGGTTAGTAGAGATGGAGATGAAGATGACACCTCATTATCTTAGCAACTAATTCTGAATTTTTTAATATACTGGTATAGTTACATGTAATATTTGTTCATATGTTTATTAACCTTTTGACAACGCACATCTTGCACATACAGATGTTTGAATATGGCTCTTTTATGATGAACATCGTCCTCTTTCTCATTGAAATCACTTGTTGAATTCACTAGTTCAGAGTTGAAAATAAACATGAGTTGTTTTTTTTCCTGAACAATCATGGTCAGAAATTGATCAGTTGTGGTATCAGACTTAAGTTCTTCGACTATACTACTACTAGTACTCGGATTATATAGAAATGTGATTTGTTCTTGTTATGGCTATGTTGCAGACTTCTATTAATACCCACTTATCTTAGGATACAAGTGTGTTAAGATCAAGGACTTAGTTCGATTACGTGTTGAAAAAAATTCAATCAACTAAAAGTTAATGTTTTAAATAATTATATTTTTTAAATATATTAAAATACGTTCGCCTTATTTTTATTTTTATTTTTAAAATCTACTTAAAGAAGGGGAAGAGGAATTTTGAATGTGTTATTTTTAATAATTTGTATTCGTTGATCGCACTTCAATGTAATTAATTAAGATGCTAAAATGTGTACCGGAACGTAGATGGATTGTCCAATAATTAAACCCGGGTCTAAAACTTTTATTAGTATTCAAGTATTTTACATATGGTTAAATTATTGAAATGACCACTTAATTATATGATTGATTTTGATATGATTACTTTATTTTTAATTTTATCATTTTAACCACTTAATTATTTAAGTAGTGTCAATCAAGCCACCTGCCGATAAAATTTAACAGAAAGTGTGATGTGGTAGTTAACAAAAATTTGTATAATTATACATATGGTTTGTTATTTATATATTTTATCAATTTGATCATAATTTTAATTTATTTTTAACCAATCAGTGTCACCAAACAGATTAATCAAAAATAAATGAACGAAGTTTGGCATCTAGGGCACCTTAGGAGAAAGTGAACCTCCACCACTAGGCTAAATGCTACAATTGGTGTAGAATTTACAGTAGATTATATATAAATGAAAAATGGAAAGAGAAGGAGGAAAAATGACCGTAAATGTTATTGAACTGCAGAAAAGAAGAGTCGATTTCATTCATTGCATTTGCTCAAGTTTGGAGAGAGGTGCAGTGTAAAATACAAGAAAGAAAAAGAAACCCTCAACAGCTTTTATGGCTCATACCTCTAGATTTTTAAGAAACCACTTAGAAAATTAATATCAAACACCAACAAATGTAATAAAACAGATTGTAATTTTGAGGCAACTCCTAACACTCCACTTCTGATTCTTCTTTTTGATCTTCTTTCCCTTCTCTTTCCTTTTTCCATTTATATATAATCTGATGTACTCTTTATTTCAATCGTAGCATTTTGCTTACTGGTGGAGGTGCTTAACTTTCTCTTAAAGTGCCTAACTTCAAATTCTACCTGTGCTAACCTTTATTCATTTTATTTTATTTTTTATTAATCCCACCTCGTTGGTCGAAAATAAATAAATTAAACTAAAAAAAGACAATTTAAATTAAATTAAAATTAGGACCAAAGATATAATATATAAATAATAGAGACCAAATCTATAATGATACAAAGTTCTATTAACTGCTACGCCACCTTCCATGTTAGGTTTTAACGACAGATAGCTTGATTGACACCATTTAAATAGTTAAGTGATCAAAATGACAAAATTAAAAATAAAATCATCATATAAAAACAAACTCCATAATCAAGTGGTCATTGTAGCTTACTCTTTACAGATTTCTCTAAAATGAGTGAAAAAAATTGCTTAATGAACAAACTCAAAATTTAAAGTCAAACAACATTTCATTTCAGTGAAAATCATTTCATCGGTATACCACAAACTCAATTATCTGATTTTTTTTTTCAATATTCTCCTATTATTGAATATATTTATTTGAGTTGGATAATTTTATTTTTTTAGAAAAAAACTTTATCTAAAATCTAATTTTAATGAATAGAGTTAAACAAATAACCTAATTTTTCACATACATATTGGTATAAGGTCTATACTATTCACACTAATTTTTCACATACAAATTGATATAATGTAACACGCAAAAACGGGGCTAGTCGGAATTAGATTTCGATGATCGGAGTACTGCTATTAAAATGTTCAAATATCGTATCTTTACTGCTTAAACTATAGATTATATTATTAAGAGACCTTAATTGGACTTATCCTTAGCTAAGACCTCCTTGAAAATGCATAAATGATGTTTTTGAGCTAGGCGTTTCGATACAGTAAGATTTGTACCGAAACGGCCTAGGTAAGGCATTTCGAAACGATTATAAAGCGTTCCGATACGGTTATAACGGTATTAACTAACTTTTAGACTTTTGCTTAGCCGTTTCGATACAGTTTTACGCGTTTCAAAACGGGTCCCCTGATTCGAATCTGTTCAAAAGTTAAATCGAAAGGAATTAGGGTGTTGATGACTCATCTGATTATTGTTGCCCCTCCCTACGTGGAAATAATTTAAGGGATGACTTATAGTCATCTTTATTGATAAGAAATATAGAATATAGATAATAATATAATAAGCTTACCCTTGGGTGAGGGAAACCTTTTCATTGGCCATAAGGGAGGTGGGAAATGATTAAGAAAGTGAGTAAAAGGAAGCTCTCATATTTGTTTTGTTTCACCGAGATCTATTTCCATCTTTTAGCTTTGAAAGAGCAAGCACACACCTCCATTGTCTTCAACCTTGAGCTCTCAAGCACACACTTCCATTGTCTTCAACCTTGAGCTCTCAAGCATACACCTCTCAATTTGAGACCCTTAAGCTTAAGCTTTCTTTGATTTAAGAACATTAACTCATAGCTACCGATCGGGTAAGTGGAAACCCTAAGTTAATAATCGATTCTCTTAATCATTGAATGTTCAATTTCAAGCTTTAAGATAAGCTTTGCCTAATAGTTAATGGTTATTCAAGTATCGATATTGTCATATTGATTCTAATAATCCCTTATTGCTCTTTCTAGTTCAAGAATTGGAAAAGACTAATCCACTGTCTCCATCGAAAGTTAGGAATAAATGGATTATCATCCGGGAGCCTTAGGAGCTTCGGGTTATCAAGGTGAGTGTAGTCGGAGTCTCGAAATTAGGCGACAAGCCTTTCCGAATTCATCGTTATTGATTTCGTTTGATTTACTAACCATCGAACTAAAGAGATTTGCATAAAGTATTGTTGAAAGCTATATTGATAAGTCTTGGTAAGTATTGCATCAAACTATTGTCCGAGGTATTGTTAGTGTTGTCATGGAAACCATTGAAGCATTGACATATAGAATCATTGATATGTGTTTATTGCTATTGCCTATTGCTATGACTACATGATTGTTGAGATAGTGTCATTGAATCATTGATATTGAACTATTATTATCGGACCTTGAGATCGAAGTATTGAATACAATTGACATGCCATAGAATTTATGAGCTCAGTGGTACGAAGTTATACGGTGTAGTGGAGGGATGTGATTTGTGTTGGTCAAAAACGGTGTAATGGAGGATATTGGACCATATTTGTTTATTGTTGGTCTAGTGGTGGAATTCGTGCATCCAAATACAGTTGAATCGATCCAAAAAAATTATTCATTATTGATATTGCTTTGTTATGGTATTTTGATATTGTCATCGATGATATGATGATTGATACTATACTTTTAACATGATTGGAGAGCATGCCATGTTTATTCATACAATTGATATTATGATGGTCATTAAAGCATGATAAGTGGCATTACCTTGATTATATATTGTTATTGACTACCTCACTTAGACTATATAAGTCTAATGTATTCATTGTTCATACATTTCAGGTTAAGAGTTTATCGTTTCAAGATTGGAGCTAGTCGGTAGAGCGGCCAGTCACCTCGAGCCCAAAGTAAAGTATTTTATCCATGTGAACTCCTAGAATGGTGGCAAAGTAGATAAATTAGTTGACTTTGGTGTTTTGTCTATGTGTATACGACTATGTATTAGGTATGGTTTAAGAGCCTTAAATGACATGTTAAGGTTGCTTGAAAATGACTTAATATGCATATTTGGCTTAAAAAGGTGAAAACATAGTAAATGAACTCAAATGTTCATGAAATTTGGCATGCAAGTAGTTTATGATATTGAAATATTGCATGTGAAGTTTCATTGCAATTGAACACTGTTTGATAAGCCAATTTGATTAAAAATCAGCAAGAATATGTCATTACAGGTCAGGTCGTATCGATATGGGTCATGGCGTATATACAAATTATTAGCTAAGGTATTGTCCTTAAGATTAAAAGGAGTTATGGAAGACTTAATTGGAGATTCTCAGTTCGCCTTTTGCTCCGGTAGACAGATTTTAGATTGCTCTTTAATCTCGAATGAGGTGATAGATTACACAGACAAGCAGGACCTGAGTGGTTTAGTCTTCAAAGTTGACTTTCGGAAAGCATATGATTATGTGGATTGGGACTTTCTACTTTTCCTACTGGGAAGAATGGGTTTCGGTCAGAGATGGATTGGTTGGATCTGAGCTTGTATTTCTACTGCAACAATTTCAGTTCTGGTTAATGGTTCCCCTTCTCCCAGTTTCAAGATCAAGCATGGACTGAGACAAGGGTGTCCGCTCTCGCCTCTACTACTTAATTTAGTCGCAGAGGCTTTAAATTGTCTACTAACAAAGGCAGTTGATGTTGGCCTTTTTCAAGCTAGATACATCGGCACTAGTATGGTCAGAATTTCACACCTACAGTATGCTGATGATTTAATCATCTTTTGCGGGGCTAGCTTAAAGGAGTTGGAAAATATTGTGCACCTTCTGCGCGGTTTCGAATTAGCATCGGGGCTCAGCATTAACCTCAAGAAATCCAAGCTCATGGGGATCAATGTGCAAGAAAGCTTGCTGGATATATGGGCAGCGTCCAACAAGTGCCAAAAAGAGCACTTCCCGTCCAACTATTTGGGCCTTCCGCTCGGATTGAAGAGGAATAACGCTCAATTGTGGGATCCAATAGTGGGTAAATTCAAACAGAAGTTCGCCGGATGAAAAGCCAAATGCCTATCCTTCGGTGGAAGGATTACTCTCGTAAGATCAGTATTGCTTAGTCTGCCCATATATTTTATGTCAGTGTTTTACATGCCCAAGAAAGTAAGCAATCTCCTCTCTAGTATGATTTTGAAGTTCATTTGGGGCGAAGTTGACAAAAAGAAGGTACATTGGGTAAGCTGGGAACGTTTATGTTTGCCGAAAAAGTTTGGTGGTCTTGGGTTGATAGACTTAAAACTAAAAAATCAAGCACTCCTTCTGAAATGGTTCTGGAGGTATGGGACTGAGTCAAATTGTTTGTGGCGGAAGGTTATTGCGGCAAGGTATGAAAGTAATAGCAATCTTGTACTCCCGGCCAACGTATCGAAGCATAGGAAATCTGTCATTTGGAGAAATATCAGAACTGCCTTTCCAGACGGAATCCAGAAGTTCCAACAGCAAATCCGATACGCATTAGGAGATGGGCAGAGAGTGAGTTTCTGGAATGATGTTTGGGTGGGTGATCAATCTCTGAGAGAAAAATTTCCAAGGATATATGCGCTAGCTGTCGATAAAAATGGTCGAGTTGCTGATTACGGCCATTTTGATTCAGAAGGGTGGAAGTGAAAAATCAGACTTAGACGTACTCTATTTGATTGGGAAAAGGAGTATTGGATTTTTCTTCTTTGTTTTTTGGATGGAATTAAACTGAATATTGATGTTGCTGATAGCATTAGGTGGGGTGTGAATTCTAATGGTATCTATACCCCTAAAGCTTGGTGCGAGATGTGTCAAGCTGTAGGAAACGATGAAGAGAGGATGTGGAAGATTCTGTGGGCATGTAAGGCTCCCCCGAAAGTTGTTTGCTTTGTGTGGAGGGCGATGCTAGGAAGAATCCCGACTTTGGTTGAAGTTAGGAGGAGAGGTTGCAGTTTAGTGAGTGTTGTGTGTAAGTTCTGCAAGAAAGGCGAAGAATCAGTGGAGCATTTATTTGTTCACTGCCCCTTTATTTGGAGAGTATGGCAGCGTTGGCTCAACATTTGGAATACCCAGATTGTTGTTCCAAATAAGCTGGTTGACTTCTTCAAGGTGTGGCTAATGTCGAGTCCTAAAAGGTTTCAAACCTGGGTCTGGAAGCTGAGTTTCATCAGTATTATGTGGTCAATATGGCTGGCAAGAAATGAGTCGGTGTTCAACAATTCCTCGCTTTCGGCAGATCATATTTTTAATCTTGGAGTCTTAAGACTCGGGTGGTGGTGCAAGGCGTTGGTTCCTGAAAATGTGGCTGATCTCAACGAAGTTTTCAATGATCCGATAAGGTTTCAGGACATCAGCAATTACAAAGCGAAGGAGGCTTCCCCTAAGTGGTGTCCGCCGGAGTGTGAATCTCTGAAATTCAATGTCGATGGGGCTGTGATTGGCAGCTTTGGGAATGCTGGAATTGGAGGGGTATGTTGGATTAAAATTCGCAATTGTGGGCACATATGTAAAATGTATGTTGCTATTATAAAGTATGACACAAATCTAAGTGACCAATTATGTTAGGCGTGTCATAGGTATTAAAATGTCATGGAAATAAAAGTGTAGATACCATAAGATATATTTATAATTCAATGAGGGGCAGAGTTATAAATATTTAATAGTTGATTTAATAAATCAACTATATAAAGAGGTAGTGGTCCCCAAGAAATAGGTTAACTTGTTTTTCTCTCCTTCCCCGTCAGAGAGTTTTACTTCAAGAGATAACCTATCTTCTTGGAAGATCAATACCAAAGTTCTTGGGATTTCCACATCAAGATTCAAGATTTTCAATCTATCAATGAATTCAGGTACGCTTTCGCATTCAGATTATTTCGGTTTATTGTTCTTGATGATTTGACATGATAGATCCTGGATTTTAGGTTTCATATCTATTATGGTTTAATTCTAACAAGTGGCATCAGAGACTCGTCATGTTGGATCATTGAGAATCAATTAATTTTTTTTAATTATCTTTAATAATTCGGTATTAAGTTTTCAAGATTATATATCTTGATTGAATGTTTCAATTACGAAACAATGGTGAAGTTTTAGGTTTTGGTTTTATTATGGATTAAGTTTCTAAGGAATCTTATAATTGTCTTATACATTAAAGATCGATGCTAAAAAGTTTAGGTTTAATTTTTTGTGGATCTTGTCGTATGGTTTGATGGATAGTTTTGTTTTGTGTTTCGGATTTTACTTGAAGCTTGACATCATATATTTTTTCTCTGGTTATTTCACATTATATCAAACAGAATACATATAAGGATTTAAATAATATGGGATTGTTTCTAGTTTTGATCTCTATTTATTATTGATTTCATAAATAATAATAAAAGGTGAGGGACTTGTGTGTAAAACATCGATCAATGTACATAGTAAAGTTTAATTAGTAGTTAAAGACAAATTGGAATAAAACTGCACCAGATTCAAGTTAAATATTTTGCTATTGTCATCTTATATTTATAATATATTTGTTTCTGATCCTGGAAAACATATGTCGTAAAATATTTTGGATTAAGTTTTTCAGTATTTTATGTATTAAGATGATGGTGCATATATTATGAATTAGTACAATTGATTTATACATGTCAATGATTTTGGCATTTGATATGTATTAAGGATTAAGATTCGAATACACGTGAGTCCGAATAGAATGAAGTTTCATGGTGTTACAGATATTGCTAATTTGTTAATTATATTCATGTTGGTTTCTTATATTTTGTGCTTATTTTTACTTCGGTTATGGTATATGTTCTTTAAAGTTATATAGTTAGTTTTTGTTTTGGAAAGTATGTCATTAGTCTTGTGGATTTATATTCGATTCAGTTTGATTAAAATTAAAATTTTGATCATTAGATTATTGTGGATATTTAAAGGTTTTATATGATCATTATATGAATTACCCATTTACATGATACTTCTGTTTTTGAATTCAGTTAAAGATTGAATGTTTTGAATTCGACTTTGATTTTGGTAAATGCATGTTTAAGGTTTAAGACATTTCTTTTAAGGAACATTCAAAGATTTAGGTTTTTCGAGTTTTTTGATAGCCCCATTCAGACAACCTTATTTTGGGTTATTTCGGAAACTTAAGTGTTATCAGAAATTTCAGTTTTGACTGTTACAAAAAAAATTTAAATTTGGATATTGGTATATTTATAGTATATATTTTAAGATGATTTAATTGAAACATTAAGTCACCAAAGTGACCTCTATTGTGAAAATTATTTTATTTTAAAATATAGAAGGTTTTGTGCATGTAAGTCGGATTATGTTAGTATTAATCGGCCCAAAGGAAGGTTAATAATTAACATTATTACATGTGCAACTGTGGTAATAAACATGTGATAATTATTCAGTTTTATATGTGAGCAATAAATCGGCCCAAAGGAAGATTTCTGTTTGACATGTTCTTATTATCAATGTTTGATTACTGTATCAAGATATCACTTGCAAGTTAATATTTTGTCCAAAGATGAAATATTAATGGAGTGTCCGATATCTTGATATTATGTTTACCTTTATTCAAATTTATTATTATTTTGGTTATCTTTTAATTTGATTGAAAGATAATTTTAAGACAAACATTTTGAAACAATTAAATTCATATTTTGGCTTCGGATGTCTAATATTTTAATGGATTAATTGAAACATAATGTCACCAAAGTGACCGCTTTTGTGTAGATTAGTTTATTTAAAATTTAAGATGATTATGGGTTTTTGTAATTCATGCGTTTATTAATTGGCCCAAAGGAAAGTTAATATTTGACAGAATTACAACGACAACTGTGGCGATAAATATGTGACAATTATAAGGTATTTTATGTGAGCAATACGTTAGTCCAAAGATTAGCCTATTGTTTGACATAGTTTATTGTCAATGTTTGATTGCTACAACAAGAGTACCGCTTACAATTACTATTACTGTCCAAAGACTTGATATTAATGTTGTACTTGGTATCTTGAGGGGAACTAGCCATTATTTTGAATTTATTTATTTACTTATGAATATTTATGTGAGCTTGTTTTAATTTTATTTATTTATTTTTGTTCTATATTTAGTTAATTTATCATTTCTTGTCACAATATCTGTTAAATACATTCTAAACTCATGTTTAGTGAAACTAATTTCAAGGAATAAGAAAAGACACTTGCATATAGTATTTGGTTGTATGAGCATAGACTTTGTATTAAGGAAAGAACATTTTGCACCTCTCACCGCGGTAAGCACCTATAAAAAAAATATTTTGAGAGGTGAAATCGTTCGAATCGCGTAAGTCTAATGATCATAAAGTACAACATTCTATTTTTAGGAGCACAAATTTAAAGAAACTACTCAAACTAAGAGTTTCCTTGACGAAATTAAGAAATGTTTTACCCAAAACATTAAGGTTAAGATGACATCACTTATGCTTTCTTTGATGTCTATGAAGTATAAGGGTCAAGGAAATGTGAGAGAGTAGATTATAAAAATTCTTTATATTGCTTCAAAATTTAAGGCACATAAGATCGAACTTTCTAACAATTGTTTGTTCTTATGGTTTTGATATCGCTTCCTATACAATTTAACCAATTCAGGTTACAATTGTCAAAGGGAGAAATATACTCTATTTGGGTTCATTTCTCATCGTGTTCAAGAGGAAGAAAGGTTGAAGCATTATAAGTGTAAAAATAAGTATTTTGTTAGTGCTCATTTAGTTAGTGTCTTTAAGAATAAGGGCAATAAAGAAAATATTTAAATAAATTTGCTAAGGGTTCTAGCCAAAAGAAACGATAATAATTTTTTTTAAGTGTTGATTTTTTTGTATAAGTTAGGACACATGTAAAGAAATTAAACTTTAAAAGCGAGCAACTACTTCGGTTATTTTGAGTGATACATGGACTGTAAATTTTATGATCCCACAATTAAGATTATTTTAAGGAGAGATTTATAATTTTTTTTAGGATGTTGAGTTTGGAGGGAGAAATAGGGTTAGATACATTGTTATTGAGGAGGAATTGAATTATAATTTAATTCCTACTATCACTTTTGACAATGTTTAGGTTTTCAACCTATCATTAATCAAGAAGTGAATCAAGTACTTCAACAAAACAATGTTGAACAACTCCCATTTAAGATAAGGTAATTGTTTCAGAAGAACAAACTCAACAACCTTAAAAAAAACAAGTGTCATTAAAGAGGTCCACGAGAGGAAGATGAAATACTATTCCAGATTATTATATTGTATTTCTTCAAGAAAATAAGGTAACAATGGAATGATAGAAAATGTTCAATCATTTTTTTATCAGACCATGAAAGTTCTAACTCTCAAAAGTGGATTGATGTCATTCAAGAAGAGTATAATTTTGTGTAATACAGTAAAGTTTAAAGAACTTGTCTCATTACCTTAAGGTGCAAATCAATTGGTTGTAAATGGATATTTAAAACCAATAGGGATAGAAATGGTAATATGGATAAGTATAAAGCACATCTTGTATCTAAAGGATATACTCTAAAAGAAGACATTGATTTTGTAGAGACTTTCTCTCAAGTTTTTATTGAAAGACTCTTTCAAGATAATTACTTCACTTGTTGCTTGTTTTAGTCTTAAGCTACATTAGATAGATGTTAAGCTTGTTTTTTTTAATGACGACATTGAAGAAACTATTTATATGGTACAATCATAGAGTTGTGTCTTATGATACAATATCAATGATATGTAAATTAAAGAAATCTATCTATGAGCTTATGTAAGACTCTTATTAATAAAATTATAAATTTTATGTTGATTATCTCATTCGGTTTTGAGATAAATTTGGTTGACACTTGTATATACTACAAGTTCAGTGGGAGTAAACCAAGTGAAACTCATATTACTAAAGAAGATAAGTATTATCTTACTCAATGCCCTAAAAGTAACCTTGAAATTTAGAAAATCCAAAAGATTCTCTATGCACAAGCTATTGAGAATTTAATTTATGCTTAAGTATGTATGCGTTCGGAAATTGTGTACATTGTTTGAATGTTAGACAGATATTTGAGGAATCATATTATGGACCATTGGATAGCAGCCAATGGGGTTATGAGATATCTTTAGAGAACAAAAATTACTTGCTCACATGTCGGAGTTCTGGTAAGTTAGAG
Source organism: Hibiscus tridactylites (assembly GCA_958450335.1). Taxonomy (NCBI): domain Eukaryota; kingdom Viridiplantae; phylum Streptophyta; class Magnoliopsida; order Malvales; family Malvaceae; genus Hibiscus; species Hibiscus tridactylites. The sequence goes on along the minus strand of OY288267.1, from coordinate 24,062,683 downwards.
ATCATTATGTTTACAGACTTCGATTCTAATAGAATATTGATGCAAAAGAATTTTGTCACATGGACTGCTAATTATAGATTGAATAGAAAGACCACTTCAGTTATTTTGTGACAATAAATATGCATTCATTTATTCTATACACAATAGGAACACTTCAAACTTGAAGCACATAAATATTACGTTCCTAGTTGTTAAAGAAAATTCAGAGTGTTTGTGTGTTTAAAGAGCATGTTAGTACAAACTCCATAATTGCGCGCATATTAAGAAACGATCACCCTAGGTCTTTCATGAGCACACTACTCATGTGGGTGTGATGTTATTTAAGGATATTCGGTTTTAGTGGGAGTTTGTAATTTTGAAAAAATGCTCATTCGGTTTAGACACAATTTAAGTTACTTCAGTTTAAAGTTATTTAAGATTATTTTCTGCAGAAATAAAGTTCTTTTGGTTTATGCACACTCTGAATTCAGTAAAGTTGATCTCACTAAGGTTTAGGAGGACCAGTTGGAAATAGACATGTTCGGTTCACATTTCATGTAATTTTCCATGCTACACATCCATGATTGATCTATGTCATTTGATTATGTTTGTATACGTGACCATTGATGGGTCCAGTCATGATTGATATGGCGAAGACCGCTTTGATCCTATATGGATATAGTTGATGGACGAGATTGTTATAGAATACCTATTATATAATAGCAAAATTTTGAGCTCATAAGGTTGTACATTTATCAGGAAACATATGTTGCCCAAGTGGGAGATTGTTGGATTAAAATTCGCAATTGTGGGCACATATGTAAAATGTATGTTGCTATTATAAAGTATGACACAAATCTAAGTGACCAATTATGTTAGGCGTGTCATAGGTATTAAAATGTCATGGAAATAAAAGTGTAGATACCATAAGATATATTTATAATTCAATGAGGGGCAGAGTTATAAATATTTAATAGTTGATTTAATAAATCAACTATATAAAGAGGTAGTGGTCCCCAAGAAATAGGTTAACTTGTTTTTCTCTCCTTCCCCGTCAGAGAGTTTTACTTCAAGAGATAACCTATCTTCTTGGAAGATCAATACCAAAGTTCTTGGGATTTCCACATCAAGATTCAAGATTTTCAATCTATCAATGAATTCAGGTACGCTTTTGCATTCAGATTATTTCGGTTTATTGTTCTTGATGATTTGACATGATAGATCCTGGATTTTAGGTTTCATATCTATTATGGTTTAATTCTAACAGGGTAATGAGGAATGAAAGAGGTGAAACACTCATGAGTTTCTCGAAGAATGTAGGGACTCTCGATGCTACTTATGCAGAGATATTGGCTGTCATTGAAGCTATCAAAATGTTTAAATCTTCCGTTGGGCTCGCTGCACTGCGGTGAAAGTTGAGTGTGATTGCGCCTTGGTAGTCGACTGGATTCAGAACGAGTGGAAATGTCCTCTGCCTTTCTGCGACCTGATCAAGCTGTGTCTTAGGACTGGTAAGGAGGTTACCTGGTCCATCCACCATGTGCCAAGGGAGGCCAATGCTTTTGCTGACTTGCTGGTTAAGAAAGGTATTAATAGAAGCGCAGATTTGGTGTGGTGTTCAAATGCTGCATCTGGTGGATTATGATTAGCGTCTTCAGTTTACTTCCCTGTGCTGAGTTACGACTGCAGGACGTATTTTAGCTAGTTTTCTGTCTAGATTGCAATCTGGAAATTGTGTTGTGTTTTCAGAAATATTTTGCCCAGGGTGCAGCCTGGTTTTGAATGCGCTTTTCGATAGATAGGTGTAGTCTAAGACCCTCTTTGGGTGCATGATTTTCGATCTTGCCATTGGCAGCTTCGGTTGAGAGCGGGTGTTTCTTTATTGCCCAGGTTACTGTGTAAGCATGTCCTCCTTGCACTCTTTTTCCTCCAATTATAGGTTAGGGAGGTTTTTTAATGAGGCAGAAGACATGTTTTCTTGTCCCATTATTCTGAATAAAATACCTTTTCAAAAAAAAATCATTGTGGGTAAAATGTTGTGTTTTCAAAGCATCACAATTTAATGGATTTTGGCAGATGTTTGGCCAAATTTAAGAAAGTTGAGTGCAACGATTTCAATAATTCCCACAAATTTAGAAATAGATAAATTATAGAGATTTAAAATTCCAATATCTGATGTTAACTTATGATAATAATGTTATTACAACTTTGGATTTATCGACAATTCCAACTCAAGTGCCACCATCTTGCTTCATTGTCCTAAAATATAATCAGATGAATACAACAATTCATAAACCATCGTGCCCTTCCTTCTCCAATGCTAAAAACAACTTCACCTTCCCCTTTTCAAACGCCAATAACTATGAGTTTCAGTTATTTCGAATTTGAATAATTAGAGTTTAGCCACTAATTAAGTTATTTAGAGTTTGAAATGAGTCTAAGTTAGGTGAATTCAAATTATTATTTTATACGATTAAATAGGGTTGGATTGCGTTTGAATTCAATCTAATCGGGTTAGATTTCCAAGTTCAATTCAGAATTCTTAGGCTTATTAACTTTTTTTTTGTGTGTGAATGAGGTATGATTTCATTGGGCAAAAAATCTCATAGGTTTAATAACTATTATACTCATGTAATTTTAACTTTTTGTGGTACATTACAAATAAGTAGGGGTGGCGAAAATCCGATGGAACTAAAAAATAAATTTTGAGTTAATTGAATTAAGTTATTTGATTTTTCTTTTAAAATTCAAGACGAGTTGAATTTTAAATTTTGGATGAATTGAATAACAAAGTGATGTAAATACCTTAGGTATCTATTAATTTTAAAAATTACTATTGAAACTCATTGAGTGGTCTAAGTGATAAAAGATGATGTTGTTCCTCCTAGATTATCCAAGTTCAAGCAGTGTAGTAATAGGTGTGTGTGAGTTTATTCAAATTTAAAATCAGACTAAAATAACCTTATAATTAAATTTGAATGCTCAAAATAAAAAAAAAATGTACAATTGCTCCTCTAAACAAAAAGTTAAAATTTTCTAAAATTTTAGAAATGAACACGTTAAAAAATAATATTAGATTTGTTCAAAACTTCTCTATTTTAATTAATTATTATCTTTTCGGTCCATCCCAATTTCGAAAACAAATAGAATGATCCATATTTACTCATATTTTGTAGACGTGAACAAGAATATTTTTTGAACAATTTCTACCTAGGGTGAAGAGGAAAAACTTGCTCCTAATAGATATTGAACCTGTAATTTAGGGGGAAAGGAGAGGGTAAATGAGAGCTTTTAACCCACAAAAGGAATAATTGAAATGAATGTAGTATTTTTATTAAGGATTATTATCCTATACACTGGTGTGGAAACTGAAAGTTTCCACAATCGCTTTAGTTTTAAGGTTTAAGGTTTATGGGTTTAAGTATAGGGGTTTAGAATTCAGGGATGGTGGATAGAATTTAGGGTTTAGGTTTAGAATTTAGGGTTTAGAAGTTGGGGTTTTGCTCTTAGGGTAATATAGTTATGATTTAGGTTTTAACTTAAAAACCCTGAATTATAACTCTAAACTCTAAATTCTTATCATTATTCCTAAATTCTAAACCCCTGCACCTAAACTCCCAAACCACACACCCTAAATTAAGACCCAAAACCCTAAAACTAAGGCCCTAGTAAAAACTTTCAGTTTCCACCGCCAGTGTATATGATATAAATCCTTTTATTAATACATGACAATTGTCTAACTATAATCAATTTATAATTCTTATGTTTATAAAACAAATTATCAACATCATCAATTCTTGGTTCACTCTCACTTATTATTTTACTTATAAATTGAATATTGTTTGCCATTTCATGACCTTAGGCTGATTCTTTGCTCCTTTCTCTTTTCTTCTCTTTGCCATTCATTTTTCAAGATTCATTCTTCATATCAATTGTTCTACATATTTCAAGTTTCAACCCTTCAAGCTCTTAGGTATACACTACTAATATTTGCATATGATTCATGGGTGAATCGTCGGCTTCGTATATCCACATGGTAAGTAATGCGTAACTAACTAAATCAAAGGATATATATCGCACTTTGAACTTACTGTTTCTAAATTGTTGTACCAACGATAATGCCAACTGAGCTTAGACTCAGTTAGTAATGATAATTACTTGATCATGTGTGTGCAGGTGCACCACCTTATAGAAGAGTGTCTGATCTTCAACATGAGCAAAGAGGAGTGCATGGAAGCTTTGTGTAAGCATGCAAATATTGAGCCACTCATTACTTCAACAGGTTGGTTTTTAATTTCAGCCATTTCCTCTCTCTCACACAATACAAATGCATAACGAAACATATATGGGTTTGGTTCTACAGTTTGGAATGAGTTGCAGAAAGAGAACAAAGAGTTCTTTGAAGCCTACACCAGTTGCAGGGATCAAAGAGCAAAGGCAAAGGATCCAAACCAAGTCTCATGCTTCCGTGGAGGCCAATGATGCTTGGTTTGGATACTTAAACAAGGTCAGTAGTACGAATCTCGACGTTGTGAATGAAGAAAACTGGATTGAGATAGAGTCTGTAAAACTCGATCTGAATTAGTTGACTGATGTGTCGGATACATATATTTATACCAATATTTCACAGTAGTTTGCTTTGTCTCCATGTTCATGTTGGTATTTGCTTTGCCTCCATGTTTGGTGAGAAACAGAAAATGTCTAATTCTTCTGCTAGTCCCTATACTTTTTCTTATTTTAATTTTTGAAGTTCAATCGATACTACTTTTGTTAAATTATACTACGCGGGTATTTTCAAAAGAAAAAATATTGAGCTTCACTCTACTTCTCTGAAATAGCATCGAAGAATATTACAATCTCAGATTCAAAATTAAAAATCTTACAACCCAATTGAAAGAGTAGAGGATTAAATTTGAGATTAATTTTTAAATTTACTGTGAGTATGGGGACTAAGGATATAATTAGACCAATTGAAAAAAGAAAGAAAGAAGATCAGCCAGAAAGGGTGGTTGCATGACTTTGAATATGGCTCGTTGCGTAAACCTGACCATGCCCTCGTTAGGGGTGGGACTCGGCTGGGGCGGGCAACCATTTACGTTTTTATCCCGTTTTCAACACTTGCGGTTATGATTTTAGAACATTTCATTAAACGTTTTAAAATTTTTTTCGTCTCCATATTTTTCCTGCACGAATACTCACGGTTTTCGGGAATTTCACATGCTCAAAAATATTAAATGAAATTAATATTTTACTGACCAAAATAAATGACAAATTCAATTTAAAATATAAAGTTTGGATACTTCGATTGGAATCAGTTACGAGATGATGAATATTGAAGGAGTCTTGTGTTGGAGAAGATTTAGACGAGAGTTTTAGCTTATATCTAAAAACTAAGATAAAAACATGTTGATGAACTTGAGTGTGGCTAGGTTTGAGAGAAAGTTAAAGTGATAATACTATAGTTAGAAAAAAAATTAAGATATATATTAGAGGTATATAAATAAATAAAGGGTAAACTACATAAATAGTCCCCCGACTATGCTCCAATTATCTTTTGCATCCCCCGACTATCAGAAGTTACAAACTGGTCCCCTGACTTAAAAAAAATAACAAATCGATCCAGTGCCGTTAAAAATTTAACGGCTGGTGACGTGGCAGTTAACAAAAATTGGCATAATAATACATTTAGTCCTCAACTTTTACACTTTGTTTGACTTTGCCCTAATTCTAAAAAAATGACATAACAACAACCTTAATATTCTTAAGTCTTACCAACAAGAACACACACACTTCTGTCAAATTGCTAACACACCTGGGTTAAAAACTTGGAATTCAGTTCAGGTTCAGAGGAAACATCAAACTTTTTAACATCTACAGCTTTTCCATTATCCAAGTCTGCATAATAAACTCTTCCATAGGAACCTTCCCCGATTAAAGCGTTTGATCCGAAATTGTCGGTCTTCTCTTCCAATTCTTCCAATGATAATGCGGGTACTTCGATAGGTGATTCCGGTTCTCGCTCTTCGGGTTTGACAGGAGCTGCCACCTTTGAGTTCTTTTGATGTTCTGAAATCGTTCCAAGAGAACAAGCATGCTAACATGTATATTTGCAAGAACATTACTAGTTAACCACACAATTCAGGCAAGATTCCAAACAGTAAACCAGAATTACCAAAATCAAGTTGACATCGAAGTAACATACCATCTGCTTTATGCTTGGGACACTTCAATTTCTGAGTTTCGCAAGGCCGATGATTCTCCTCGACATGAGACGAACAGCAATGCCATCGACGCATCCTTGTTCTTTTCATGTGTGCTTTTGAAGCTTGCACAAAGCAAGCACGGGTCTTCTTACCAACATCAGGAAGTTGCTTTGGAAGCTTTGGTCGACCTTTGCAGGCAGCAGACATTTGTGGTTGAGATGTATGCTAATTATGATTGTGACATAACATGCAGTAATGTTTTTGAAGACATTGCCAACTTGTTGTCGAAGAGTGCATTTCCCGTGAATGGACCTTTGTCCGCAATGCATATCCTTGCTCTGCATGGTTTGGTATCTACGGTAAAGGGTATGGCTGAGAGAATCGGCAACGAATTACCTATATCAAATGAGTCATCGACAGATCATGAGGGATATGAAGCTTTCTGGACATCGAAATGTCAGAACTACAGTGATCCTAATTCTTGGATTCCTTTTGTCCGTAAGATGAAGCACATCAAGAGAAAGTTGGCAATCGGAGCTGACCATTTTAATCGAGATCCCAAAAAAGGCCTGGAATTTCTCCAAGGAATCCATCTATTACCTGATGAGCTTGACCCAGGAAGTGTTGCATCATTCTTTAGGTACACAACTGGGCTAGATAAGAATCTTATTGGAGATTTTCTAGGAAATCATGATGAATTTTGTGTTCAGGTGCTTCATGAATTTGTGAAGACCTTCGATTTTAGTGACATGAATCTAGATTCAGCATTACGTGTTTTCGTGGGAACTTTGATTTTTGTTTTAGAAAGAAGACCGTTCTTGTTTAGAATTGTGTGGAGAGAAAAAATGGATTAAATTGATAGAATTTTGAAATGTTAAGGGTCATTTTTTTAGAATTAGGGCAAAGTTAAACAAAGTGTAAAAGTTGGGGACTAAATGTGTTATTATGCCAGTTTGTAACTTCTAATAGTCGGGGGATGCAAAAGATAATTGGAACATAGTCGGGGTACTATATATGTAGTTTACCCATAAATAAATATATATTTTTAAAAATTTTGTAAAAAAATCGGGATCCTTACGAATATTTTTTGGATCCCTACGATTATTTATACAGTTACAGTTCGATTATTCTCACGGTTCAGATATAGCAATCTCCGTCCCATCTCCATTTGAACTTCGGTGATAAAGCTTCCATGCCTTCATCCATGTGAGTAAAAAATTTAATTATTCTTCATACCTGTCGATTCGGATCTCCGCAACTTTTAGATATTCTCCAGTCAATTCCCACACCCAAGCACTCATGTCCCGAGCTTTTTGTGAATAAAAAAATAATAATTACAATGTTTAAATTGTTTATACAATTCCCTACCTATAAATTGGAATACATTAATATTAAACGGGAGAAATGATTATCGTAAATGTCAATAAGAATTTATTCCTTCTGATTTTGACAGAGAACTACTAATTATGATGATGATAGATCCGAACGCCTCTGAGAATGGGAAAGAAAGCAATGTTCAATGAAATATATTGTAAGCGTCGGTGTTAATTCACCCCCTTCTAATTCAAACAAGAAAAATTAATTATAATGTTTAAATTCACTTTCTTCTATACATTGTAACACTCAATATTCGTGTTAAAGTTAAGATTCAATCGAATTGCCCGGTACTATAAATTTAGATGAAGTCAAAGGACAAAAGGGATGAAATTTGGGGACCATACGTTTTATATGATATAATGTATACCTGCTTTGGTTGTCGTTTATGTGTAAGTCTTGAATATATCTAATACTATTTTTTACGATAAATCGGACCTTGTTAAAGACTTCCTTATAATCGATTACGAGAGATGATCCGTTTCCGATCAGCAAAAGGAAAAAAATACTCATATGAATGTTATTAACACACGAAAGTTTAGTTACAATGTTCGGAACTCGAAATTATATACAACAAAATAGATATGAGAAAAGAAATTACGCTCCCATGACCAGCCTTAAAACCATAGATACAGATCCAAGACACAAGCTCAGTTCATAAGGGCAATCACACATAGTACTTGAAGAAGTTGTTGATACATATATAGAATGGCATAAAATTAAGTATGTTTAAATGTTTAATGTCATCCCATTTATAAGTAGGGAAGGGTTTGTATACTATTAATATTGTATCAAATTATATTAAAAAGAATTAAATAAATTGTCTATTTTTCTTTGCATTCTACTTGAAGAAATTGTTTCTAAAGCGGATCAAAGATGATTAGAGTTTGATAATGGGTTTTTGTAGTATCCTATCTAGATTAGTCGGTCAATAAGTTATATACCGATGATTATACAAATTATTTAAGTTCAATAAGGGTTCAACCATATATCAAGGCCTTGAAGGTTTTAAAACTATGCAAATTAATCCATATCCTTATTTTTTGTCTATTTACTTAAGTCCTTGTTAGTTTAAAACTATACAAATTAAGCTCTAGACCCCATTCTTTATTCAAATACTTCTTAGGCCCCTATCAATTTTGAAATCAGACAAAATAAACAATATACTCATTGGTTTCGTTTAAATACTTCTCAGAGCTCTGTCAATTTTGAAATCAAACAAATTAAACCCTTAACATCATCTCCCAAGTGAAATCCTTTTATATTAGTAAAAAGAAAAGAGAAAGCTTGAGAGTGAAGAAGAAGACATGAAAGGGGGTCATTTTCTTTTGAAGGTAGTTGTAGGAGTAATTTTGAAAGAGATTTCATTAAGTATTCTGGTGGAACATCTCCAATTGGAGCTTAAATGCCAAGTTGATGGAATGGAGGTCCATTAAAGAGGTTAATTACTCCTTTAGCCCTTCTACATTTATTGTTCTTATTACTTGTTTATTTTTAGTATAAAAATATTTTTTTTGGTAATATGCATGTCCGTCTTACGGTCCATGTTCGGAGTGCGAGGTTGCCCCTCCCAAATTTTAATAATCATTTAGCATAAAATAGTTTAATATTTTTGTAATATCCTGGTTTAGGGTCTAGAAGACTCGGTGAGGTTTCGAGGTTTGGAAGACCGGTGTTGGGAGTTGTGAGTGAGTTCAGGGAAAATGGTCCTTAGATGTTGGCAAAATTATGGAATAAATCTCTAAAATCCTTAATAAATATGTTTAAGGTTTTGGTAAAAACAATTTTAGAAAAACGTTTTCCGAACCGTGACATTTTGGTTTAGTGACCAAAATGTAAAGTTTGCAAAATCTGTTTATAGTGACCATTTTGTAAAAGAGTCAAAATATTGAATCTTTAAGGAGCTAAATTGGCTGGGCCAATATGGTTATTATCCCATTTATTTTGACTATTCAAATATTTTAAAATAAGTTTTATAATTAAAATTAAAAAGAGTTTTCCCTATTTTCTCATTTTACGTTAAAACCCATTTTTAAGCTTCCTCATCTTCTCTCTTCGGCCAAACAGCCTTTGAGCTTGATTTTCCTACTTTGGTTTTCTAAAACCCAAGCTTATTTTATTGTTTTTCTTAAGGAATTTTGCCAAACAAGAGAAAATAGCTAGCATTGGGTGAGCAACGAATTTCTCCTCCAATGTAAGGTTCTTTATTGATATTCTCATGCTTTGATTTTTTTTAAATGCTAAACTTATGTTTTCTTAAATTAATCTTAATGAAAAATGGCTAAAATGTGCTTTTGGGTAAGATCATGAGTAGGATCTGTTATTGTTGGGTTTGATGATGATTTTATCTTTTTTGTGATGTGGTTTTTGAGTTGGGGTGTTGGGAGAATGATAGGAATCTCGAAATTGGGTTTGGTGTTGATGTTTGAAGTGGAAAAGTGGGTTTTTGAGTGAGTTTTGAAGTAAATCGATAGCTGGTGATAATCTGATGTTGGGTTGATGTTTTTAGATGTTTATCCATGTGTTTTGATGATATCTTATGATGGGTTTTGCTGGAGATTGTCTGAATTGGGTTTTTTGATGTTCTCGGCTTATATTAGAAATGTTTCGATAGGTGTTTTGATTGGGTTGTTGAATCTCTGTTTTCTAGCAAGTTAGAGTGGTGAAATTATCTCTAATTCTTTGTTTTGGGTTGGTTAAAGGCATGATTAGAAGATTCGAAATTATTGAATGCTTTTGTGGGCGAACCGCAAAGCTTGAAAGGGAGTTTTGGCTTGATTTTGGTAATCATTGGTGAGTGGAAATAATTTTAATGTTTTAACAAGGTTGAAGATGTATTTTCAAGGGTTGGATTGAGCCGTTAGGCCAATCCAATCTCAAGAGTAAGTTTTGTGTTGTTTCGGCTTTTTTGCCATTTTACATTTTGATTTTGCTTGATCATGAGCATGTCTTTCTAAATGATGTTTCTACTGTTGTTATGCGTTAAATGCATGATGTTTTTATCCCATGAGAATGTCATGTGATTTATTAAAATGTTGTTGAGTTAATGTTATGCTTGTGCTTGTGATTATGGCTTTTGGGATATGTTTGGGGAGGTGTTTATCCCCGGTGAAATCTGTGGATTGTGATGTTGCGATGAGTATATTGACACAAGGGTTATATCGGATAGATTGATCGATCAATAGGATGTGAAGTGCACTATAATTATAAAATTCGCGCGTGAGAAATTCTTCGATTTCACAATAGGGGTTGTGCTATTGTGATGCGAGTGGTAGGGATTGTGCTATCACCAACGGGCAATGCGGGTAGTGGCATCCCGACCGAAGTGAGATTGTGGTGAGGGTTGTTTCACCATGTTACTTGACGGGGGTAATGCCATCAAGGTGTCCGCTTATCCGAGCAACGTGTCAATGATGACGGTATACTCATTCGCTTATGGTTTCGTATGAGCTTGGTAAACTCATACGGTTAAGTATTTGTGCTTGAAGCATGTGGAATATTATGGAGCCAGTAGGCTTGGTTTGCATATGTGGTTTACATATGGTTCTTGCATGTTGGATGCATGTTGTGCCTTTAGCATGTGTTATTGCTATTGCTTAAACTTGTTTCAAGTTAGTTTTTGAAGGGAAATGATTTGTGAAAGTGGTTTTCAAGAAATGATTTTGGTTTCCAAAATGAAGGTCATTTTCAAAACTGCATTGTTGTAGTTTGGCTTTAAGCTCCGCTCACTAAACTTTATAGCTTACGCTCTCTTTTCCAACAATACAGATCCGTAGATCTTTTGGAAGGCAACGGTGCAAGGGAAGTGATCTAAGTGTCCGCTTCTAGCTCAAGTACAACTTTGCTTAGATAATAATGTGTGTGGCAATGAGGATGAACCTTGTTTTTGTTGTTAGGAGTGTTTGTAAACTCATTGAGTTAAGAGCATGTTGGTTGCCCTTGTTGGCATGTTTACTCCTTGTTTATATATGTTGGATCTTAAGATATTTCCTTTTTAATCGTATGTCGAGCATGTTTTAGTTTCTCTTCTTCTTGATCATGTATGATGGCTGATTTTGGTGAATGTATGTTGTTTTTGTTGTTTCCTTGATGTGTGTGATAATTGGAACCAAGGAAAACAACCTTGGAGATGCTTGTGCTGCAGTTTTGTTGTTACTACAGCAGGGTGTCTCGAAACGAGCACGAACGTTTCGGAACAACCCTCATTTTGGCCTTGGCGTTCCGAAACGCGTATCGAAACGAGCTAAGCAGGGCCGGAACAGGTCCAAGCCGTTTCGAAACATTTGCTCACTGTGAACCTCTGTTCCGATACGACCTTAAGCGTTTCGAAACAGGGGTCGTTGGAAGTTAGTTAGAGGCATCTTTAAAGTTATTTTTCTTGCGTTTTGGTCCTAGTTTGTGGTGTTTGTCAATTGTGGATGATTTTTGTGCATGCTTTGTGTTGCATTCCATCATGAAAGCTTGAAATGGGTTTAATTGCAAGAGGTCGCCTTAATTACATCATAGGTCCTTATATTATACTAGTTTTGCATTTTGGACCTTGGTTGCTCTTTTGTTGAATCGGTGCTCGTTTTGTCGTTCTTTCCTCCGTTGCGTGTTCTTAAACATAAGGTTTAATTCGAGCATCTAGAAAAGATAATAATCAACGCGTTTAGGGTTGCTAATTTGAGGGAAATCTTTGGATCTTTCTTCGATTAGTCCCGTGTGACCCACTTGATACGGTCTGATGGCTAGGCCGGGTCGAGGGGGTTACAATTTTATTATATAATAAGAGCCCAATAATTTTGATTTAATATTGTATTGTTTTTTATATTGTAAAAAGAACTGACACACTAGATTCGAATTAAAAAATCGAGTCTAACTCGAATCAATATGTCTGGTTTTAATTTTACAAATAAATGTTTGGGTTTTGATTGGTAGAGGTCCTAAAGTTTTAGGAGTAATGGAATGTATAACGCTCCTTTCTTGTTTTCATGATTTTAATTTAAAATGTTAATTATTGAAATTAGGGGTTTAAGCTTTTAGATAAAGTAAACGACAACTCAAGTTGATAATAGAAACTTTAAGTCTAAGATTGATTTAATTTGTACGTCCGCTTATACACTTTGACTGCTCTCAATTTGCCAAGTTGATGCTGTTCAAGATGCCCATTTAATTTAAGCTCAATTAGAGTATGTTCAAACTTTAATAAACATGGATCAAAATGTTCTTTTTATTTGGAAATAAACCGACATTTAATTATGCGTGAGTTTACTTTATATTTTTTTATTTATATATATTGTAATATTTTTTTTCGATAAAATGGGATTTATATTGTAATATTTGATTTAAATTCTAAAGTTATCTATGTATATTTACATTTTTTTGAAAGCTAAGGTGATTATAAGTAGTATCTGTTCTGAATATACTTTCAACCATTTGAAAATTGTTGCTTAGTCACCCTACTGCAGCTGTTGGTGCTCGAACCTGAAACCTCTAAGAACAACGATCGTTCCCTTAAGTACTGAGACAAGTTGGTTCGTGCTGTATATTTACATTTTTAATTGATGAGGACAAATGTTTATGACATTTTTAAATAAGTCAAAATAACTAGTAATTAATATTGTATCCATTTGATCATAGTGTTCAATAACTTTTCGTGAGGTCCATGCATGTTTAGTCATTTATAATTGGTATGGGTTGTAACAAAGTCTATTTCATTAATAAAGGTTTTGAAAAGAAAAATTGAATTGTTTTGGGTGTATTTGATAAATTATTGGGAAATTTTAATTCATTTTTAAATTTGTTTGGTAAGGATAATAAATTTTTTAATTAATAATTTTTTTTCACACACAAAAGTATTGAATAACTACTTATCCCTTAATGTTGAAAATGTTTAAGTTTATTTTATTTTTTAAAATTAAATTTTAAAAAATTATCTCTTTTGTATTAAAAATCAAATATTCAACGAACAAGTGTTGAGTGCATTGATAAGGTACGTTGCACTCGCAAGAAGAGGACGCAAGGTCGGCTATAAGGGGAGCACCCTGAGTGACCGTTCAGGGCCCCCAACCAGCCTAGGGACCTTAAAATTTATTTATTCATATTTTTCATTCTTATTTTTCAATTTATCAAATAAATAAATTAATTTAATGATATAACATTACTTCTCTTTTCTAAATAGATTAATCACTGAATCTAACAATGGAAATAATGTGTTTGAAATATTAAATTAATTATTTAAAGTAATGAAAGGAATAAAAAATCATCTACCCTTTTCGGTGTCCCTTTCTATGCCCAACAATAAAAAATTAAATTTTAAATCATAACCCTAAATTTTAAATCCTAAACTCTACACCAATACCTTAAACCCTAACCTTAAACCATAACCATAACTCCAAACTTAATTTTTTTACTGTTGAGGCATAAATATGGGCACCAAAAAGGGACAGAAATTTTCTACTTGTAATGAGATATGCTTTCGTTATATAAGAATCCATTTTTAGTTTTCGCTCATGCCCTGAAAATCTCTGAGACGACCTTGAGAGGACGCGAGTTCATACCTTGGAGATGACATTGTTGGAAGGGGCAGCCTCACACCCCGAACATGGACCGTAAGACAGACAAATAGACATACATATTATCAAAAAATAAAATCAAATATTCAAATTATTATATTTAACTTTATACAAAAGATAATGATGTATTATATTTATAGCATTAAAATTTCAAAATATATAATTTTCAAAAATCAATATTTATTTTTATCAAACAATATAATTATAGCTATCACTTAAGTTTTACTAATATACCAAACAATCTCGTAATATCAATTCAGCATTTATGGAATTTAATACTAAAAATGCATTATTTCAGTACTCGGTTTTAATTTGATTAATTCTTTATTATTTCAGTACTCGGTTTAATTTGATTATTTTTTATTATTTAAGTTTGATTTAAACTAAAAATTAAAATATTTTTTAGAGAAAATTAAACTTCGTTAAAAATCTCTCGTAATCGATTTCGAATAAAGAGTCCGAACCCAATCATCGAAAGGGGAAAAGAGTACCCAAGCAATATTAATAATACTTGAGAAGAATTAAATTGTTCCTTAATTAACATTAGAATTTTTTCATTCGTTCGATTGAACTTATTTACTTAAAAAATGGAGTTTAATTGTTATATTTGATTTCAATTATGCTTAAACTTTTTTCCGAACAAAATTATGCTTAAACTTAATCAACAAGTGTTGAGTGCATTGGTAAGGCACATTCCACTCCCAATGAGAGGACGCGAGTTCAAACCTTAGAGACGACATTGTTGGGAGAAGCAGTCCTCGCACTCCTAACATGGACCGTAAAACGGACATACATATTACCAAAAAAAATATGCTTAAACTTAAAACTAATTAAAATTTATTTAAAAAAATAATATATATATATATATATATATAATCTAATAAGGCCGCGACTAGGAGAAAACATTCGATTGAGTCGAGTTGACGATTCCTGTTTTATGACTCAAACATTATTTGAATTTTTTTCGATTCGAGTTTATAAAATTCGAGTCACGTTGTCGAGTTTCTGTACAAATTTAATTGTAATTATTTATAATGTTATTGTACAAAATGATCTCAATTTCAAATATTTTCTCTAATAATATAAGATATACAAATATATTTTTTCATATTCTTTTTCACATGTGTAATTAAGATTTGTAACATTATTTAAAAAAACAAATATCATCTAAAATTATAAAATATATTTATGATTTTATTTTAAAGAATAAATTTTTAGGACAAAGTATTGATGAGAGTATAAGGAGTCAAGGGATTGATGAGAATAAAGATTTTACAAAAAAAAATAGTTGGATGACCAAATTGAATAAAGTGCAAAGTTAAGAGATTAAATTATAAAAAGAATATAATTGTTGTTAAAAATATGAATTAAAGTTACATAGATATTCTATAATGATAGTGGAGCATGTGGTTCAGATTTGGTCAAAAATAAAATTAAAACGAAGGCTAAATTGCAAAAAAGAGAAAAGTTGTTTTTACACATAAAAATTGAAGCTAAATAGGTTTTCTTCAATGGTTCAAGAACAATGGTTCAAAATTTTGTTAAAATAAACTTAAAATGAAGGAGGAATTGAAGAAATAAGGAAATTTTAAATTAAATTACAAAATAGTACAATTTAATTTTTTGAGTTGGAGAGATTGAACTCTTAAAATTTACATGATTTATTCAAGTCAAATCGAATAACTCGAAATAAAAAATAATATTTTTTTATCAACTTTTGCTCATCCGCGACCCACCTAAATCATTTTTTGTATCAACTTATATATTTGGAAAAGGCTAAAGGGGTTATTTTGCCCCCGGTTCTACCCAAATTAGCAATGTCGTCTCTTGCGCGAAAACGCGTTCAATTAGGTCCTCCAGTTCACACACTGTAACAAATTAGCCCCTTGACCAACGTTGACCGTTACGGTGTTGACGTGTCAGTTAATGATGCTGACGTGGTGGTCAACTATGCTGATGTGGCAGTGTATGTGTGATGGTGATGTGGTAGATGGACTGAATTGATTTTTTAAACCGAATTCAAAGGCATAAATTGAATTTTTTTCCAAGTTCAGGGGTATAATTCATTTTAATTGGAAGTTCAATAACTTATTTAATCTTTAAGCTAAAAATAATAAATTACTAAAAAAATTAAAAATATTTAAATACTCATAAACTATTAAAAAATAAAAATATAATGGATTTAAAAACTAAGAAAAAAAACATAAAATTAAAAATATGAAAATTTATAAATATAAAAATTCAAAACTTTAAAATATTTATAAACTATCGAAAAAGACTTCAATTATTTGTAGCTATGCTAAGCTTACTAATATTTCTTGTATTAAATTAGAAAAACAAAAATTTCCTTGAATTTTCTACATCAAATATTAATAAGCATCAAATTGTTGTAGAAAAATGAAATAAAATTTGAGTTTTATTGTTACTTTAATACAAGGTTGATTCCACTGAAAATTTGTTCGATGAATACTAATACTTAAACTGACCAAGTCAAAGACCTTTTCGATGAAAGTGTTCGATTTTTAATACTTTATAAACATTTTTAATTTTTATATTTATATTTTATATTTTATATTTTTAATCTCAAATACACTTTAATTTTTTATATTATGTTTTATTTTCAATAATTTTTTAAGTATTTTATTTATTTTTATTAAGTTTATGGATTTTTCTTAAATTGAAGAATATTTTGATTTTTTGTGACAGTTCTCACTTTGCTTATTTTAAAATTATCACGAACCCAAAGAATATTTACTTCAATTTGTTAATCGATTTTTCATATATTCTATTTGTAAAAGTTCAACTTGAAAAATTAAATTATTTATCTTATTTTATTCAAAAACTAAATAAATTGATTAAATTAACTTAAAATTTAAACAAATTATTTATATATTTTTAAATTTTTAATAATTTTTAAAATCTTATTTATTTAGCTTAAATATTAAATAAGTGATCAAACTTTCAACTAAAATGAATTATGCCCCTGAACTCGGCAAAAAAATTAATTATGCCCTCGAGTTTGGTTTAAAAAATCAATTCAACCACTCTGCCACATCATCATCACACATGCACTACCACGACATCATCGTGGACCACCACGTTAGCATAGTTGACTGCCACGTCAACATCGTAACGGTCAACGTTAGTCAAGGGCTAATTTACTGCAATGTGCGAATTGGAGGACCTAATTGAACGCATTTTCGCGCGAGGGGCAACATTACTAATTTGAGTCGAACTCGGGGGCAAAATAACCCCTTTATTCTTTGGAAATTAACTTATATATATAGGGTTAGGATTCACTTATACAGTATAATTTTTTTTTAAGTTTTACATGTTTTCTGGATCATTGGATGGGTGAAACGGATGGCTGAGATTAACAATAAAATATCAATCCGTTTCACCATCCAACAATCTAAAAAACACGTAAAGCTTAAAATTTTTTACACCGTGCAATCAGATCCTATCTTTAATATACAAGTGCCTAGCTAAAAAATGTACATTTTTTGGAACTTAATTTCGTATGATAAAGAAATTGAAATGTTGAAAACTTGATAAACACATGCAAATTGCATTTTCCTTTATCCAACTTGTTCAAACCTAATTTTGTCATATTATTATATGGTATATAAGTTGTGATTAAATTGAAGGGTTTTAGTTTATATTTTATTTTAATTTAAGTTTAATTACGTGTGAATTTTGTTCATATTTATTATTGTCTAGGATCAGTTATTAGTTTTTTCGTCTACGTAATACAATGATCAATTCTTATCGTAATTATATAAATGTTACAATTTTAACGAGGCATCTATTCCTATAAAAAAATTATATAAATATATATTTCAAATAAAAAATAGATGGAACTTTTAGTTTTGGGTAAATTTCACAATTGGTCACTTAACATTGTTAAAAAATAAAACGGTGACCAAACTTTCAGTGTTACAAAATGGTAATTAAATTTTATGTTTTGTAATAAAATGATAACTCGGCTGTTAAAGGTTGTTAAGTGGAGTAACGTTACAATTACAATATTCGAATAATAGCACATCTAATCCTATATATTTATAAATGCAATCAATTAATCTTATTTCAAATAAAACCCACAACCACAACCAGGGTTTCAAATAGCGGAGCGCAACCGCGATAGCGGCCGCGAAATTGCAGTCGCGCCGCCGTCCGAAACCGCAATCGAAGAAAATCACGGTGGGCAACGGAATCACGACGATAGCGGGCTGTCGCGGACGCGAAATAACGAGATAGCGGCTGTCGCGACGATAGCGGGACGCTATCCCCGTTTTCCGCTCAATTGCGGCTGGTGGCCGCGGAGGAGAAAAAAGTTGCAGAGAAAAAAAAAAGAGAATCGGGTTGAAGACGATGGTATAATATTAAAAGGGTAAATGCGGGAAGAAGGGTTCTAATTTTAAATCATTTTTGGAGAGGCTTAAAAGTTTTAGTTTTCTTATAATTTAGTCCTTTAAGGCAGATTTTTAATTTAATTAAGATATTTTATTTTATTCCATTTTCAATTAAGTCATCAAATCCATAACAAAACTTCCAATTGAGCCTCTAAGTCTTATTTTCTTTCAATTAAATCCATTTATAAGTGTTGGAAATTTTTTATAATTATAATTTAAATTTTCTATTTTTGATATTTACCTTGATATTTTTTTTAATTAAGGTATTGACCTAGAACAATATATATATATATATATATATATATATATATATATATATATATATATATTATTTTTGAGTTTGCTAATGGAAAAAAATCTTTAATAAAATCGTAAGAAATTTAATCTTCTATCTCACAATTATAATTTATAATAGATATTTTTTAATCCATTTTAATTTATGTTTATTTTTGTTTAGAAAATATTGTAAATATCATTAAAAATGACTCTTTATAGTTATAATTATAATTATAATATTTTAATATAAGTTGTGCAAATTTAAAAAAAAAATCACGACCGCGACACCCGCAATGACCACAATAGCCTCTGTTTTGTCCGCAACCGCGATAACCGCGACGCGACCGAAAACGCGACCGCGAACGCTATTTAAATCCCTGACCACAACTACACTTGTAACGGTAAGGCTCAAAGAATTTGAGCTTGATTCCAAAGCTAAAGTCAAAGGCCTAACTATTGTTTGAATTGAATCCCGAGCATAAAAACTCAGGTGAAGATGCTAAGTTGATGGAACCCATACTTGCTTTGTCTGAGAGCTCTGAAGAAGAATGAAAACCACCTGAAATAAATCCCAAGAACTCACAGATTGTGGCTAAGAGCGTGACTAGTTTAGCTTCAGCCATTGCAGATGAAATGAAACAATATTTTTTTCTATTTTTTCATTTTTGGGTTATTGGAAAAATAAAATACACTATGGTACATGGCTTAACTGTTTGAAGAATTCCCTTAAAATTTGTATGCAAGGGTTGATCTGATTTTTACTACTAATATGAATAACATATAACAATAGTTAACAAAAAAAATTGAGTTCGGAATTCGATTACGTGTGGTAAGTTTGATCATATGCAGGGATCTTTGAATTTGTAGAAGCAAAGCATATAGAAAAACGAAAAGGTGATTCCTCATCTCTTGTGTTTTTGCTCCTTTCTCCCTTTTTTTGTTTCATATTCAACAAATTATCGGTTTCTAATCTTTATTTACAGTTCATATCTTGAAGGAGTAAATTTTATATACCAAACTGCACTATTTTTCAATCCTTCAATAATAATATTTTGGTATTGTTGTTTACCTCCTTTAAACTGTTTTTTTTTTGGTAATTGGACTAAGTCTTTTACCTAATTACGTTTGCTTCACAAGATAGACGTGTGAACCGAATGGTCTATTATGGCTTTCTTGTTCGGTGTTAAGAAATGCATTGAAATTTGAGAATTAATAATGTAATCTGTAAGATGATTTAATTAAAGGCGTTGAAAGTTTGGGGAGGTTATGTGTTTTTATTTGAAATAGGACTAAATTGATTGAATTTATAAATATAGAGGACCAGATGCGATATTATCTAATTTTTTTATAATTGCAGTGTTACTCAGTAACGGTTTTTAACGGCTGAGTTATCATTTTATTATAAAACATAAAGTTTAATTGTCATTTTATAACATTTGAAAGTTTGATTACCATTTTATTTTTTTTTAATAAAATTCAGTGACCATTTGTGAACTTTACCATTTAATTTTTTTTATATTACACGCCCATTTAGTTAGAGATCGAGTTAGGATCAAACATTGAAAGACACTAAAGATTAATTAAATATTTCAATCTTAAAAATAAAACTTATTGGTTAATATTTAAACTGTGAAAATTATACCATGCTGTTAAGTTTATTTATTTTTAAAATTATATTTCAAAGGAATTATCTCTTTGCTGTTAAAAATCAAATGTTCAAATTATTAATGTATTTAACTTTATCCAAAATAGTATAAGATATTATAATTATAACATTGAATTTTCAAGATACATAATTTTAAAAAATCAATACTTCAGTTCAAAAAAAAAATCAATACATAACTTTTACTAATATACCAAACAGTTTTATAATATCAATTCAGTATTTATAAAATTTAATACTGAAAATTTATTATTTCAGTACTCAGTTTTAATTTGATTAATTATTTATTATTTCAGTATTCGGTTTAATTTGATTATTTTTTATTATTTAATTTTAATTTTAATTTAAATTAAAAATTAAAATATTCGAATTCGTTGAATTGAACTTATTTACTTGAAAAAAAATGGAGTTCAATTTTTTTTGTTTGATTTCAATTATGCTCAAACTAAAACCTAAGTTAAAATTTATTTAAAACAATAAATATATATTAAAAAATCTAATAAATTCGCGAGTCGTGACCCACTTTAATAGAATGTTAAGATTTTTTAACATTAAGTGTATAATGTTTATATTACTCAGACCCTTTATTACCCATAAATCGAAGATAATAAGTCTTTAAGCATACTCAATTCAATATACTCATCATGTATATTATACCAACAATAATATTAATCGAGCTATACTAAATTACCGATATTAAGATATATGAGAAGTTGACTTTGGTGAATTCAATATTTTTGGGAAATAACTTTATACATACATATAAGTGTTATTGTTATTCCTATCTAAAACCATAAATTGCACATTTATGGGATGTTAATCTCGTATGATAAATAATTTGAAATGTTGAGAACTTGATAAACATGTACAAATTGCATTCGCCTTTATCCAACTTGTTCAAACCTAAATATTGCATACTATTATATGGTATATAGGTTGTGATGAAAAGTTTTTAATTTATATTTTATTTTAATTTAAGTATGATCAATTATTATATAAATATATTAATTTTAATTTTATTGTACAATATATTAATTGATTTTTGTTGTAATTATATGAAAATATGATAATAAGCATTACCGAAAAAATGGCGCCAAAAGGAGTTCATTTTTTGAATTAAGAATAATGAACTGAATTTTATTGAATCAAAGGAATTTACTTTATGAACATCACAGCCTATTTAAAAAGAAAAATTTAGGGATTAAATCTATCAAAATTTCATAAAAACATTCTGAAAAAACGATATCTGGCCATCATCTATAAAAACTCAATTTTAGAATAAATTAATGAAATTTAGATATGTATAAAGTGACAAAAATTACACAATTTTATACATATGAAATTTAGAATTTATTGTCTTGAAATCTCCCGAGCTTATTTTCCTTCAACTTGATATTGGCCTTGAGTTTCAAGTCAAAAAGAAATTAATGAAAATAAATTATATTTTTCCAACATTTATAATTCGAGTGTTCAAGTTGTTTTTCATAGTACCATTATTATTTCTCAAAGTCTGACTTTTCTTAATATTTTAGTTAATTTTTATTAAATTAGTTAAATATTGTTAATTTAAAACATATTTTCTTTTTATAAAATATAATATTTTCATCAAATCCAGTATAGACAATTCATTATTTATAATGTATAATAAATTAGTGAAATGTTAAAAATGCATTTTATTGAATGATTATTATTTAAAATAATAATAATAAGCAATGTCTTATTTTTAGTAGACTTTCTATTTTTATTTTTAAATGCTTTTGGTGGATAGTTTTATGGGGACGTCAAGTAATTTAGGTTTAAACGTGTACCACATTAAGTTAGACTCAAATGAGTCAGAACCAATGAACGACGTCGTTCGCTAAAACGTCTATAAAATCCCACCCAAACAAAGGGGAAGCTTAGGCTCGAATTTCCAACTTCTTATATTTTTCTAAAAAAATAAAAGAACTTACCTCCGTAAGGATGCCGCGGAAAGGAATGAGGAGCCTTTGCTTCAGCCCTGAAACGCCGTCGTTTCGGCGGTCGGTTTCACCACCTTCAACAGCCTCGTTATCCATTAATCACCGCCGTGGATTCTCCGAATTGACGGTCGAGCAAACCATCGCCGCCGCCGCCGCCCTCTTCGCGAAATGGGATATTGAGAGGCCGTCGTACGCTAGAGTGACTTCTCTATTCTACGAAAGCAAAGGAGAGGCCGTGAATTTTATAAGATCCGTCAACGACCTGCACAAAATCATGCATTTTCTTCCTAGCGATCAAGGTTCCGGTTCGGAAAAGCTCTCTCAAGCTCAACGTTTGTTGCAAATCGCAATGAAGAGGCTTCAAAAAGAGTTTTACCAGATTTTATCGATGAACCGGGCTCATTTGGATCCGGAATCGGTTTCCACTCGATCATCACGGACCTCCACACAGTCGAGCTTCTCGGATTATGATTACGACGCTTCACCGGACAGTGGCATCGGCGCCGTCTGGGATTCCATCTCTGAAGTAAAAGAAGTTTCATTCATGGCGATGTCCGATCTGAAATTGATAGCAGATTGCATGATATCTTGTGGTTACGCTAAGGAATGTGTACACATTTATAATTCTATTCGAAAATCGATTATCGATGAAGGTATTTATAAGCTCGGGATTGAAAAACTAAGATCGTCTCAGATCAATAAAATGGAATGGGATGTACTGAATTTGAAAATCAAGGACTGGTTAGAAGCCATGAAGATTTCCATGAGGACGCTTTTCACGGGAGAAAGAATCCTCTGCGATTTCGTCTTTTCCTCGTCGGATTCCATTCGAGAGTCTTGCTTTTCGGAGATTACGAAAGAAGGCGCCGTCGCTCTGTTTGGATTCCCCGAAGTCGTCGCCAAGGCGAAAAAATCGCCGCCGGGGAAAATTTTCCGTCTCCTCTCTATGTACGCGGCTATTTCAGAAAACTGGCAAGAGATTGAAACGATCTTTTCCTTTGAATCAACTTCAGCCGTTCGATCACAAGCTCTCAACTCGCTGACTCGACTCAGCGAGGCAACGAGGTCGTTGTTATCTGATTTTGAGTCCACGATCCAAAAAGAGTCGTCCAAATCAATAGTTCCAGGCGGCGGTCTTCATCCTCTGACGGTCTACTCGATGAAATACCTCACTTTCCTTGCCGATTACAGCAACATCCTCACCGACATCATCTCCAACTGGCCAACTTCGGCGAAATCATCTCCTCCGAAATCTTACTTATACAGTCCGGTTTCAATCGGATCTCCGGCTTCCGCCGTCTCCGCCCGCATTTCGAGGCTAATTCTCGTCCTACTCTGCAAACTCGATAGCAAAGCCAAGCATTGCAAAGACGTCGCTGCATCAAACCTATTTTTTGCCAACAATCTCCAACATGTAATCTGCACTGTCCATAAATCAAATCTCCGGTACTTACTCGGCGAGGAATGGATCGCGAATCACCAAGCTAAGGTGAACCAGTTCGCAGAGAACTACGAGCGGTTAGCGTTCGGTAACGTCTTCGCCTCCTTGCCCAAGAATCCAACGGCGCCGATGACAACGGCAGAAGCCAAAGAGTGTTTCAGGAAATTCAATGTAAGCTTCGAAGCAGCATATTGGAAGCAGATTTCATGCGTCGTGCCCGACTCGAGGCTCCGAGACCAGATCAAAGCATCCATCGGAAGGAAGCTTGTCGCCGTTTATCGGAAATTTTTTGATTGCCATATATCGAAAATCGGAGATGAAAAGAGCGTCACATTGTTCATCAGATTTTTCCCTGAAGATGTCGGGAATTACTTGTCAGATTTGTTCATAAGGACGGTTGGTTCAGGCAGTTCATCTTCGTCGTCTTCGAAATCTCATCGGCGGCATTTGCAGTCACCTTCGAAAGCTTAGAGGTTTTATATTAATTTTATGGCGCGATTTTTCTCTAATCGTAGAAAAAATCGGCGATGATTGAATATAATAGTAGTTATATAACGGTTTTTTAAAATTATATTTGTATAATAGTCCTTCGACATCTGTGTTATTGTATATAAAGCACAGATTTGATCATCCATTTCTCTTATTGCTGGTTTGTTGAAAGAGAAATTATTTTATGTACAATTTTAGTACATAAATTCTTGTATAAAATCAACTTATTTCTTATTGTGATCTTTTTGCTTACTTTTCATTTTAACCTTTTTTTTAAGGTTTAGAATGTTGAATTTAGGGTTTAGAGTTATAAATTTTAGGGTTAAAAAATAGGGTAAAATACACAGATGGTCACTGAACTTTGGTAAAAAAATGATAACCAAACTTTCAAAAATTACAAAATGGCAATTCAACTTTATATTTTAAATCAAAACAATAACTAGGGCGTTAAACCCGTTAACTCTTAACGGAAAACTCACTTACTTGCCCCATCAACTTATCCATCTCCACATCATCCTCTCTCTTTTGCCACGCATGATTAATAAAATAATAATAATTAATTTTTACTTTGAATTTCACTTATCATCTTCTTAAACAAAAATCCCTTCATTGCTCATCTCTTCACTGCTACCAAAGAATTCATGGTCTGAATCGTGGAAGAAAGCTTGGTTAGAGCCAGTGTTTCCCACATAGAAAGCTTGGATTATGAGTACTGATCTCTTTCATCTTTCATTTCTCATGCTCAAGTTTAAACTTTGATTCTTCTTTTGTTTGGTTGTTGCAGGATTAATAAGAATGATCTTTTCAAGCATTATTGGAGAAGTAGATCCAAAGTACAAGTTCTTCAATACATATTCTTGAAATGGTTACTGGCTTTCCTTGTTGGACTGCTAACCGGATTAATTGCCACTCTCATCAATCTCGCTATTGAGAACATTGTTGGCTACAAGCTTCTTGCCATTGTCTCTTTCATCCCGGAGGAAACGTAAAAGCTCTTAAATCTTAATACTATACATTTTAAAAGTTTAAACAAAGCTTTAATCTTATGTTTAAACTATCTGTGAATTGATGCAGGTACTTATCTAGGTTGACTTTTTTCACTGCTATTAAATTTTTATTGACCTTCACTGCTGCAGTTTTGTCTGTGTGTTTCGCCCCCACTGCAGCCGGTCCTGAAATTCTCGAAATCAAGGCTTATCTTAACGGATTCGACACTCCGGACATGTTTTGTGCGAACACATTGCTTGTCAAGGTTGGTTAGCTTTCAATTTACATGCCCTGGTCAAAAGATTCATGAAATTTTGTTATGGTTGGCACCAGGGTACATATTTCAGGGGGTTGATTTTGAGTTTTCAGCTTACGTTTCGATACTAAAAATGAAGCTTTGACTTCATATTTGCCTTGGTTTTAAATTTTGTTTCGTTACTTCAACAACGATCGCGACCGCAGGGATATTATCACATGTGGTTCTTCGTCGGGTGTTTGTGCAGCTTTTTGTGCTCAGGTGGGAGGCGTTCTATTCGCTCTCGAAGAGGTTGCGACATGGTGGAGGAGTGAAGAGATGAGCAGTGAAGGGGTTTTTGTTTAAAAAGAAGATGATAAATGAAAGTCAAAGTAAAAGTAAAAATTATTTTTTATTATTTTATTAATCCTACGTGGCAAATAAGAGAGGATGATGTGGAGATGGGTAAGGTGATGGGGCAAATAAGTGAGTTTTCCGTTAAGAGTTAACAGGGTTTAACGCTCCAGTTATCGTTTTGTTTTAAAATATAAAGTTTAATTGTCATTTTGTGATTTTTGAAAGTTTGGTTACCATTTTATTTTTTTACCAAAATTCAGTGATCGTCTGTGTACTTTACCCTAAGGGAGCGTTTGGTTCGCGGAAAAGATCATTACCAGGGGGAATAATCTTTTCCGGAATCACATACCCACGTTTGGTTCAAGAGCATTCCTTCCCAAGGGTAATGAAATATTCCCAACATTAGCTATTTTTGAGTCTTTTCCTGGGAATGTCATTCCCTCCCTTTTCTTAGGTATTATACAATTCCCTCCCCTTTGGACAAGAATACCCTTAAAAATATAGTTATTTTAAAATGATCTTTCCTTTTTGTATATAATTATACAAGTATAAATTTATTTTATATTTTAGTGGTTTAGGGTTTTAATACTTATTATAAAATAATATGATGCATATAAAATAAAAATATATCAAATTTTTATTTTATTTCGATTTTTTTATATATGTTTGATTCAAATTTTATTATTGGTATGTGTTTTATTACATTTATTATTTAGATCAATTTTCATAAAAAGGTTTTTATATTATATTTTTTTATATTTTCTATGAACTTTTATGTAAATATTTTGACTTTAATCTTAAAATTTCAGTTTGTTAAAAAGGAAAATATATTTCAAGGACAATTTGGTAAAACATGCATTTTTCCTATCTTATATTCCTTCAACCAAACAATGTAATCTTACATTCCTGCCAAACAAATCAAACAAGGTATTACAACATTCCGGGTAATATATTAAGTAATGTAACATTCCGGTAATCTCATTCCCAAAGGTAATCTTACATTCCGTGAACCAAACGAACCCTAAAAAATATTTTTCTAAGGTGTAGATGTGGATTAAAAAATCAACCATACTTTAAGGATATATGATTAAATTAAGTCGGTGTATCTACGTTATTTGTGCTATAAATATGTCATATATTCACATTTACAATTTAATCCACTTATTTTTTATATAACCACTAATATCTAATTCATTGGCTAAGTGATTTAGATCAAATATTATAGAAGAGTGACCATATCAACTTAGTTTATTTTATTCACAACATTAAATCTAACGACTAAGATGATAGAAAGATTTAATCAATATATTATAAGGATTAATATCCTATACACTGGCGGTGGAAATTTTTTATTTCCACAAGCGCCTCAATTATAGGGTTTAGGGTTACGGCTTAGGGTTTAGAGTTTAGGGGTTTTAGTGTAAATGTTTAGAATTTAGGGTTCATGTTTAGAATTTAGAATTTAGGATTAGAATTTAGAGTTTAGGGTTAGGGTTTAGTTTTAGGGTAATATGAGTAGGGATTTAGGTTTTAACCTATAAACCTTAAATTTTAACCTTAAACCCAAAATTCTATCAACAATCCCTAAATTCAAAACTACTACATTTATACCCCTAAATTTTAAACCCTAAACGGAGTCCTTAACCCCTAAAATTAAGACGCTTGTGTAAAAAAATTTCCACAAGCGCTTGTGTATAGAACAATTACCCATATTATAAATACTTTGATAACTAAATTAAAATCAGTCATTTGTCAACAACCTCCGGAGCAAGTGGTTAAAAGTTCTCAGTTGACACATCGCCTCCTCTTAAATTGTGAGTTTTAAATTCAGTAAGATCAAATTTCCCTTTCCCCTCCCTTAAGTAGGAATTGTTCAAAAAAAAATCAGTCATCTATGAAAAAGCTTAAATACAAAAGGCCTTTGATTTTTAAAATACAAGCCCAAGCCTTATAACCCCATTATAACCTCTCTTTTTTTCTATTTCTATTTTTATTTTATTTTCATAATCATCATCATTATTATTAAAAGTAAATTATATATTTGGTATCCAACCTATTAATGTGTTTTTTTTATTTTGTACCCTCGTTTATTTTTATGTAAAATGATATCTAATGTTATATTTTTATTCTATTTGATACTTTAATCGTTAAAAATTAACAAAGATGATCATCTTAAATATCAAAAGTAAAAAAACAATTACGAGTCTTAGTACTCTAATTAACTAATTTTTCATATTTTTCTTTTCACCTTTTATCCAAAACAAGGCTTAAATGATGGAAGAAGTAAAATTATCTTAACATGGACTAAATAAGTATTAAATCTAAAATTTAAGAGTGATAAAATTTGATATAACAAGTATTTAAATGAATAGAGAGTGAAATTGTTATTAGATAAAAGATTTAGAGAGCTTGGGTGACGTCGATACTTAATAGTTTCGTCCTTGTCTATGACCGTAATAAAAAAAAATCCTACCGTATTACAATGATATTTGTTTGAGTCTTCATACATGTTGAGATGTTTGCTTTCACGAATTTTAGACAAGAAGATTAGTTATGGTGTTAAAATTGGTATTCCGAAAGTTTTTTTTTTAAATCAATGGAGCAAGAATTGAAGATAAAGTTTGAGAGAGAGAAATAAAAAATAATTATAAGATGATGGGCAATTATTGGAAATACGTGAGATGATATTTATATTTATGTAATTAGTGGCGGAGTGGTTTCAAAATTTTAGATTTTTTTAAAAAAAGTTATATAAAAATATTAAAAATAAATTTAATATCAATTTAGCAAAAATATTTATACATTTTTTTTAAAAAAGTGTACCATAATTTAAATTTGACATTACTTTTTTTTAATTTTTAACACCATAATATAAAATTTATGTCTTTGTCATTGTATATAACTAACATTTAAATACACACATTGAAAAGAAATACAAACAACAACTCATTGGTCAAATGGGATGAGACACTATATCCCTTAAACAAGGTCAAATGTTTAAATTTTGGTGTTATGAATTGAACAAATTAGATTAGGAAGGTCACCTCATAACTAGGGGTGGGAATCGGGTGGGCGAGGACGGTTTTGCATTCTCCATTCCGTCTCAAACACTTGCAGTTACGGTTTCGAAGAATCCCCATTAAATGCTTCAGGGATTTTTTTTCCGTCCCCATACCCTTCCGCACGGATCCCCATAGTTTTCGAAGAATCCCCATGCTCAAAAAATTACTATTTTACTGACCCAAATAAATGGTGAATTCAATTTGAAATTTAAAGTTTGGATATCCTAATTGCCATGGTTCCGCTGCAACACAAGCAGCTTATTTCGATTGGAAACAATTACGATACGATGAAGATTGAAAGGGTGTTGTGTTGGGGAAGATTTAGACGAGAGTTTTAACTTATATCTAAAAAGTAAGATAAAAACATGTTGAGAAACTTGAGTTAGGTTTGAGAGAAAGTTAAAGTGATAATAATATAGTTAGAGTTTATTTTACTAAGATATATATATATATATATATATATATATATATATTAGGGGCATATAGATAAATAAGTATATATTTTCTAAAATTTTGTAAAATATCGGGATCCTTGCGGATATTTTTTGGGATCTTCATGGTTATTTATACGGTTATGGTTCGATTATTCTCATGGTTCGAATATAGCAATCTCCATCCCCATTTGAGCTTCGGTGATAAAAAAAATTTTGTCCTCGTCCCTGTGGGTGAAGATTTCGGTTGTACTCCATCCCCGCCAGTTCAGATCCCACGATTTTCGGATATTTTCCACTCAATTTTTACCCCTATTTATAATAGGCCTCTGTAATACACAGTCTGAATTAATCGATTAATAAATTAGATACCGATAGTAAAAAAAAACGCACAAAACATAAGAAGAAAATAGAGCAAGAGTAAAATGAAAGTTGTTAGGCAGTCAATTAAAAGTAGTGGTGAGCAGATGTAACACCCACCACTAAACATCAATATTTTGTCGTCTAAACTCTAAAGCAAGGTTTTCGTGTACAAAACGAAGGCGTGCCCCACTTAAATTGCATGGTTTAGCTCACCTCCTTCCCATACAAGGATAATAAGATTCATAAAAATGGCCTTTTAAAAGGAAATTAAATATTTCATAATCAAATTAATTTAGAAAACGACTCAGACAGCGAGATGAGAGAAAAAGTATAGTAAAATATGGAGTATTAATTAAATCAAAATAGTCCACAAGAAACATTGAGACAAAAGAAACATGATCGAAGACACATGGCCCCACTAATATGTTAAATTATCTTATGGTAAAATTATTTTTAATCTCTCAAAAAATTATATAATTTATAACTATTTCTTTTAAGTTTGTAAAAGTTTAAATGATTTATCAATAAATAAAATCAACAAGTATTGGGTGCATTGGTAAAACACATTGCACTCTTAAAGAGATGACGTGAGTTCAAATTTTGAAAATGACATTATAAGGAAGAGTAGTCTCGCACCTTAACATAAACCATAAGACATACATCTATATTAATTTAAAGAAAACTTATAACAGACCCGTAGGCAACAGAATATCAACCTCATTTCAGTGGCGATTAGCTTGATTTGTTTAGTGTCTTGGGTTTCCTTTGTTTTTTTGGTAGTTTTCTTGTGTATGAAAACACAAAGATATTTGATTGGGATTCTATTTGGTTTATTTGGGTGAAAATGATTTTCATTGATTTTGACCTAGATTGGGTAAATTTACACCCATGTACATAAGTGAAACATCACGTAATATATTACATGAATAATTAATAATGAGAATTATTGGACACAATAAAATGAACTCAACCAACCCTTAATAAAATTTACACACATCTTACATATAAAACTGTTCAAATTCGAATATTCTAAAAAAATATATTATTTTTTGTTGAGATTTTGGGGGCTCGATTCGATCAACCGTTCTTGCTCGCCAAGTGTGGAGAAGTTGGATAATTGGGTGTTTTAGTGGGAGGCGAAAATTTGACAATTTGACACAAAGATTTATAGTGGTTCAACCTTCTAACCAATGTCTACATCCACTACCTTAGCTCCCCACTAAGGATTTCCAACAAATTCACTAAGAATTTTGTCCCCTTTTCTCGGATTAGGAGGAAACCGTTACAACCCTCAAAGCTTTCTACCCAAAGCTTGAAGGAACACTCTCTTTACAAAGAAAGACTTAGCAAACTAGAAATCCCTCTAAAAGGTGTTTGTTTGCAATTCTAAGCACTCACCCAAAACCTAAACACTTGAGCAAATTTAACAATGTAAGCTCACAAGTGTTGTCTAAGCAAGAAATGAACAATTAAAGCTCTAGACAAATTTTGACATCATAATGTTGTAATAATTGAAGCATTAACTTGTTCTTGATGTTTGGAGGTCCCTTTTATACTCCCAATTGAGTTTGTGGCCGTTACTAGCCGTTGGGGATGATTTGGAGCCGTTGAGGACTTTATTTCCCTTCATAAATGCTGTTCTGCAGCTATCCGTATCGATACGCGTGGAACCGTATCGGTACGGCCTTCATGAGGAACTAGCCGTTGGGCTCTTGCTAGCCTAGGCGTATCGATACGCTTGAGGGCGTATCGGTACGGGTTCACATTTAAATGGCCGTTGGGAAATAGCCGTTGGGGTTGGTTGAAAGGGGATCGGTACGCTTACCTGGCGTATCGAAACGATCCCGATCCGTATCGAAACGGCAAAGGCTTGTATCGATACGGGTTTTGACAGTGGCCAAACTGGGGCAAAAAGGTATCGATACGGGTAAGACCGTATCGGTACAGGTACTTTGGAAACACAAGTTTGGCTATTAAAAACATGAAAAATCTTTGCCAAAAACCTCTTAAAATACCTCAAACATAAATTCAAGTTGTTTGGACTTAAAACAAGTTTTAAATTCTTTTCAAATTAGTCCAAAACATTTTTCAATTATTATATCAAAACATTAGTTCTACAATCTCCCCCTTTTTGATATAATAAAATTCACTTGAAAAATTGTTTGGGATTCTCCCCCTTTAACTTTAAAAATGTGAATAAGAGATTGAAGATATGAAATCAAATAAAGCTCCCCCTTATTCATTTGAAAATTTCAATTTTTCAAACCAATTTCTCCCCTTTTTGTTATATTAAAAAAAATTTAAAAACATTAAGTTTTAAAATAACAATAGAGGTAAAAGAAATTTGACACACTTAAAATTTTTGGTTTAAAATTGGCTCCCCCTTACTCAAAGCATCATAAGAATGTTAGTTCAACATATATGATTATCTAGTTGACTTAAATGAAAAATAATCAAATAAAAGTAAAAACAACTAGATTTTACCACACTTGAACTCAAGGGAGGATGTGAAGCCTTCTTCTTCAAGTGTTCTTCCTATGTGTGTATGGAGCTCCCCCATCAATTTTTGACTTGTTGATCACTCTTCATCACACCTAGCAAAAGACAGTCAAGTAATTTTTGGTATCCAAATTGCTTTGGATCCATAGACATTAGTAGCACAAAATTTAGTCCCCTTAGGAATCCATTTTTCAATTTCATCATTTTTAGTTGAAGTGGTTAGTCCTTTTGGGACCCAAACACTTCTAAAACATTTACCATTTATAAATCTAGGGGCACTAGATTGTCTTACATAAAAATTTGATTTTCCAAAACTATTTTTCTTTTCAGGTTCATTGGAAATCAAATCTTTTTCTTTTTGAACTTTGAGAAGCAAATTTTGTAAATCAAAACATTTTTGTTCAAAATCTTTTAATCTTGCTTCAAGTTCAAGATTTGTTTTGGAAAGCAAATCATTTTCAATTTTTATTTTTGAAATCAACTTTTTGTTTTTAGAAAATGATGCCTTGAATTCCAAAAGCAAATCATCATAGGCATCTTGTAACTCATCAAATGTATAAGAATTTGAAATGGATGAGTTAGAAGTTACCTCCCCCTCATTGAGGGCCATCAAGCATAGGTGGGCTACTTCATCATTGGTGGAGTCTTCATCGCTCCATGTGACCACATATGCTTGTTTTGAAGATGATCCCTTCTTTTTGGATTTGTGGGAGTCCTTCATCTTCTTCATCGATTCATGCTTGGATTTTTCCATTTTGCTTTTCATGAACCGTGCAAATTTGTTGAAGAGATATGCCATCTCTTCATCTTCACTTTCTTCCTCACTTGAATCTACATGATGACATGTGGAGGATTTGAGAGCTACGACACTAGTATTGATGCCTAGCTCCATGATCTTCTTCTTCCCCATCGCTCTAATCTCTTCCTTCTTCTTCTCCTCTTCTTTGTTTTTCTTCATTATTTGATGAGTGAGAAGAGACCCCATGAGTTCATCAAGCTTCAAGATTTTGAGATTCTTGGCTTCGATGACGGCGATCCTCTTTGAGTCCCATGACTCGGGAAGGGAGTAGATGAGCTTTCGAACAAGCTTCTCTTCCGGGATGGCTTCTCCATAACCTTTCAGACCATTGGTGATAGTGGAGAACCTATCAAACATCTTCTCGATGTTCTCTTCCGGATCCATCTTGAAGTTCTCATACTCTAAGGTTAGGAGCCCAATCTTGGTCTCCTTGACTTCATTGGTTCCCTCGTATGTGACTTCAAGCTTGTCCCATACCTCCTTGGCACTCTCACAAGAAGACATCTTCTCATAGATGGTTGGGTCAAATGCACAAAAGAGCATGTGCAAGGCTTTGCAATTTAGCTCCATATTCTTGCGATCGTCGGCACTCCATTCCGCTTTGCTTCCTTGAGGCACGAACGGACCATCTTCAACTATGTCCCATAGCTTGTAATCACTTGACTTCAAGAAGAATTTCATCTTTGTCTTCCAATGGGCATAGTGATTTCCGTCGAAGAAAGGCGGTTTGTCGATTGATTGTGCCATTGAGCCGGTTGGTGAAATGTTGATCGAGCTTGCCGGATCTTCTCACTAGAATGTGAATCCCCTTCGATTGAGCCAAGCTCTGATACCAATTGTTGAGATTTTGGGGGCTCGATTTGATCAACCGTTCTTGCTCGCCAAGTATGGAGAAGTTGGATAATTGGGTGTTTTAGTGGGAGGCGAAAATTTGGCAATTTGACACAAGGATTTATAGTGGTTCAACCTTCTAACCAAGGTCTACATCCACTACCTTAGCTCCCCACTAAGGATTTCCAACAAATTCACTAAGAATTTCGTCCCCTTTTCTCGTATTAGGAGGAAACCGTTACAACCCTCAAAGCTTTCTACCCAAAGCTTGAAGGAACACTCTCTTTACAAAGAAAGACTTAGCAAACTAGAAATCCCTCTAAAAGGTGTTTGTTTGCAATTCTAAGCACTCACCCAAAACCTAAACACTTGAGCAAATTTAACAATGTAAGCTCACAAGTGTTGTCTAAGCAAGAAATGAACAATTAAAGCTCTAGACAAATTTTGACATCATAATGTTGTAATAATTGAAGCATTAACTTGTTCTTGATGTTTGGAGGTCCCTTTTATACTCCCAATTGAGTTTGTGGCCGTTACTAGCCGTTGGGGATGATTTGGAGCCGTTGAGAACTTTATTTCCCTTCATAAATGCTGTTCTGCAGCTATCCGTATCGATACGCGTGGAACCGTATCGGTACGGCCTTCATGAGGAACTAGCCGTTGGGCTCTTGCTAGCCTAGGCGTATCGATACGCTTGAGGGCGTATCGGTACGGGTTCACATTTAAATGGCTGTTGGGAAATAGCCGTTGGGGTTGGTTGAAAGGGGATCGGTACGCTTACCTGGCGTATCGAAACGATCCCGATCCGTATCGAAACGGCAAAGGCATGTATCGATACGAGTTTTGACAGTGGCCAAACTGGGGCAAAAAGGTATCGATACGGGTAAGACCGTATCGGTATGGGTACTTTGAAAACACAAGTTTAGCTATTAAAAACATGAAAAATCTTTGCCAAAAACCTCTTAAAATACCTCAAACATAAATTCAAGTTGTTTGGACTTAAAACAAGTTTTAAATTCTTTTCAAATTAGTCCAAAACATTTTTCAATTATTATATCAAAACATTAGTTCTACATTTTTCACTAAAATCATTTCTTGAGTTTGCAAATATCTTATTATCAAACTACGAATTTGGTTGATTCAATTTATTAATATATTTGAAAGTATTGTGTTCTTTTTTTAATATAATGCGACTCCAATCTCTTTTAAATAAAATATTAATTACTTAAATATGTTCAATTTTATATTTTTTATGTCATACGGACAACAATGTCAAACGAGCTAAACTCAATTGAGAAAAATATTAAAAATAAATTTAATACTACTTTAAAAATAATTGACAAACTTGTATAATAAAAAATGAAATAGAACATAAAATAAAACTTCTAAACTTGTTTACTTATCATTTTCACACGATTTCAAAGAAAATATAAATGAGATAATTTTTATTTTAGATTATCGAACACATTTACAAGGAATATATTATCTTTTAGTCGATTAAATTTGATGGTTTATGGAGCATTACTGAAATTGTATTACTAATTAAGAAAAAAACACATTGTGAATAAAAATCAATTAGTATAATTCTACTTTCAATCTTTGTACTCCTTGGAATTTTAAAATTGAGACCTTATGATTTTAACTCTAAGAAATTATTTCTCTCCTTATCATTTGTAAAAATTAAAACCCCTAATCAACTTTTCATTAAATAATCTGTTCGTTGATATTAATTCTTTCGATCACACCGCATAGGTAAAATATTCGAATATAGATCATACGAATATTTTAATTTTTGAAGAACATCTAATCAAATTAGGATAAAAATTCTGTCCCTCTCCGGTGATCCTATATATATGCCCCAACACTAAAAATTTGAATTTCAAGCCCTAACTTTAAATTATAAATTTTAAACTCTAAACACTAACTTTTAAACATAATTTTGAGAATAGAACATAAGTAGTATCACCGGAAAAAAGGGAGGATTTTCATCCATCAAATTGAATGGGATGTTTAAGCAAAGCAAGGGCTTGGCGGCTGGCGCAACTCCTTATTATTTTCCTAAGCTAAAACCATAAACTCTAAACTTAATTTTAAGCGTTGAGACATAAACTGAAAAAAAAAAAAGGCAAGAGTATTTCCATCCATTAATACGAAAGGGTTAGATGCCATGAATCACCAAACGTATTCACCGTTTTCTTTCTCACACTTTCTCACTCTCTTATTCTTTTCCTTACCCATTACTGATTTTCCAGGCAACCAAGCAACCCTCTTAACTCACATATGCAAATATAGTTTATATTTTCTTTCACCATGTCATTCGTCGGAGATTCAACGAATTCGCCGGTGAAGTCACTGACTACCAACGACGACCTCCCATTGTTTAACAATTCCAAACAAATGGAACTCCAAAAATACTCCCGAAAGCCCACGGTTTCTCCAACGCTAGCCGAGCTCTTAATGCACGTGGATGACGCCCAGAATTCTCCGGTCGATCATCGAGTTGTTGAGCTCGGCTATGGGTGTAGTTCACTCGCCTCGTCCAACCCTTTTGTTCTTAGTTTTCATAACTTGACTTACAGAGTTAAAGTTCGTAAGAAGATGGGATCGATCCCGTTTTCTGGGAAGAAGATTGATGGTAATGGGGTTAATACGAAGGTTTTGTTGAATGAAATCTCGGGTGAAGCTCGAGAAGGTGAAATAATGGCGGTTCTTGGGGCAAGTGGCTCTGGGAAATCGACTTTGATCGATGCACTTGCGAATCGTATTGCTAAAGATAGCTTAAAGGGTACTTTAACTTTGAATGGTGAAGTTTTGGAGTCGATGCTTTTGCGGGTGATTTCGGCTTATGTTATGCAAGATGATCTTCTTTTTCCGATGCTCACCGTGGAAGAGACGCTGATGTTTTCGGCCGAGTTCCGGCTTCCGAGGTCGCTTTCGAAGACCAAGAAGAAGGCTAGAGTGCAAGTTTTGATCGATCAACTCGGGTTGAGAAACGCAGCGAAGACGGTGATCGGGGACGAAGGGCACCGAGGTGTTTCCGGAGGGGAAAGAAGGCGGGTTTCGATCGGGATCGACATAATCCATGACCCCATTGTCTTGTTTCTGGATGAACCGACTTCGGGTTTGGACTCGACCAGCGCGTTCATGGTGGTCAAGGTCTTGCAGCGAATTGCTCAAAGTGGAAGCATTGTTATCATGTCGATTCATCAGCCGAGTTACAGGATTTTGAATTTGCTTGATCGTTTGATTTTCCTTTCACATGGAAACACCGTATACGGCGGCTCACCGGAGATGTTGCCGTCTTTCTTTGCGGAATTCGGGCATCCGATACCGGACAACGAAAACAAGACCGAGTTCGCTCTTGACCTGATTCGCGAGCTCGAAGAAACTCCTGGTGGAACCAGAGGCTTAGTTGAATTCAACAAGTCATGGCAGGCGCAGGCGCAGGCCACAAAGAATCAAAGAAATGGATTCTCCATTAAACCGAATCTTTCACTCAAAGATGCAATCAGTGCAAGCATTTCTAAAGGAAAACTAGTCTCTGGTGCAACAAACGATTCCAATTTAACATCTTCGGTGCCTACATTTGCCAATCCGTTTTGGATCGAAATGATAGTTATTGCCAAAAGATCCATGTTGAACTCCAGAAGAATGCCGGAAGTGTTCGGAATTCGATTAGGCGCGGTTGTCGTCACCGGGATAATCTTAGCCACCATGTTTTGGAAGCTAGACGATTCACCAAAGGGCGTCCAGGAACGTTTAGGCTTCTTTGCTTTTGCCATGTCAACAACGTTCTACACTTGCGCCGAAGAAATTCCGGTTTTCCTCCAAGAACGCTACATTTTCATGAGAGAAACAGCTTACAACGCCTACCGCCGATCATCATACGTATTGGCTCACTCACTAATCTCCATACCATCTCTCATGCTCCTCTCCATGGCCTTTGCCGCAATAACATTTTGGGCGGTCGGACTTGCAGGCGGCCTTCCCGGCTTCTTCTTCTTCTTCCTAACAATCTTTGCCTCCTTTTGGGCCGGAAGCTCCTTCGTAACGTTCCTTTCAGGCGTCGTGTCCCATGTTATGTTAGGCTTCACGGTCGTCGTCTCCATCTTAGCCTATTTCCTATTATTCAGTGGATTCTTCATTTCTCGAGATCGAATACCCTTACACTGGATCTGGTTTCATTACATCTCTTTAGTTAAATACCCTTACGAAGCCGTTCTGCAAAACGAGTTTGACTATCGGACCAAATGCTTCGTCCGAGGAGTTCAAATGTTCGACAACACACCGCTCGGGTCGGTGCCTTTGCCGCTGAAACTGAGGCTGTTGCAAAGCATGAGCGGCGTGTTGGGCGTCAACATCACCGGCTCGACCTGTGTGACGACCGGCAAAGATCTCTTGGAGCAGCAAGCTGTAACCGACATAAACAAATGGAATTGCTTGTGGATTATCATTGCATGGGGATTTTTCTTCAGGGTTTTGTTTTACTTTACGTTGCTGCTTGGGAGCAAGAACAAGAGAAAATAATACCCCTTGTTATACAACAGTTGGAATTATTCTTCAAGAACCGAGATGAAGATGTTGTGGCCAGTTTCTTTTAGTTCAAGTTTATAAATATTTGTCTAATTTCAGTGTAAAACTTACTTCATTTTCCTCAACTATTTGTATATCAAATCATAAATGTTATATTATTCAAAATGAGTCTTCAGCTATTGCTAACTCAAGAATCTAACGACTGATTAATCAAGTTTTATGCACATTTTTAATTTTGATTCAGTATTAAAAATAATTCAGTTCGAGACGAGACATAAGAATCAAGTTCGTAGCTCATTCTTTAAAATGCAAATAACCAACACAACATGATTAATAAGTTTTTCAAAGCAAGTTCGGTAGCGTTTAACGATGTTCATCAATCAAGCACACGACGCGAAATAGGTCTGATGATAGAAGTCTTCCGATCTTCTTCAGTTCCCCTAATGCGCATGCTTTAAGTCTAAGAACAAATATTGCAATAAAATTGGAGTTCATCGCCTACATTCTCAAATACTCATACACCAAGGTCTTCTCACAATGAGTGGACCTTTTCAGCTAGATTCTGCTTGTGTTTCCTCTTTGCTATTTGTCAGATGAATTGCCTTCCGATGCTGGGTCGTTAGCATTCACTGTTTTCCCTCGGATACGAGGTCGTTGTTGTGCTAAGCGTTTCCTGCTTTGGCATCGGACCTGGATAAAGCCAAAATATTAAGAAGAAAAAAAGGCACTCTCAATCTTCCCAGAACTGATGTTTCAATACAAAGGGTGTAACCAGTCCACATTCGGTAACTAAGATATCCAGCATAATATGTGCTGGTGGCATGATGATTTTTTAGAGGAAGATTTTTATGACATTGCAAACTTAAACACCTCGATGTTAGTTACCTTTCTCCGGATGCATCTATCTTTTCTCTTCTGACAAAAATTGTTCAATGCAGCTACTGGATGTGTAGATTTGCTCTGGTCTATCTTGCTCCCACTCCCACTTGCATCACCACTTCCACTTTTCCCAGCTATTCCATTATCACTTTCTAAGTTTGTCCCCACAGTATCAACTGCAGTGCTACTTCCATTTGGTCCATTGCTTGCATGGTTACTACCCGAGGCACTTCCGTTAACACTGTAGTTGGCAGCATTTCCTTCAATAGGAAGAGGCCCACCCAACACATTGGATGACCCGCAGTGAGGAGCATCTTCAGCCATCTTTTTCAAAGATAATGCGTCATGTTCAGGTGGCTGCTGATGCTGCTGTTGTTGCATACCTTGAGCAAGATGTTGATGATGATCGTAATGGTGTGGGGGGTTTGGTGTCTCGAGTTCATGGTGAGTAGTGACACCATCAGCCTTGTCTAATACAACTTTTGGAGTAGCACTTAAAAGGTCATTTTTCTTGGGCTGGGAAATAGACGATGGATGTGATGATCTGAATGCGGATGATGCAGCTGACTTATTCTTCAAAACTGCTGGCTTGGCAAAAGCGTTATTAGTTGTGGAGGCCATGTCCATATTATTGCTACCGACAATTGAACATTGATTGGTAAGGTCATTAACCAAATGAGATTTAACATCACAAACTGATCCTTTTCTTGTCAGTTCTAGCTCGTTATCATGCGCAGATGAGCTTTCATTGTTGGCAGTGGGAACCTTGTTTGCATTTGATGTCATATTATACCTACAGGCAATAGACATAACAGTCAAAGCAATTCAAAATTCAACAAATTTATTCCATTACTTGGTGTTACTATGCATTAACTCCTATTTTATACCTTGAGAAGGCCAAGGAGTCCGAACGTCTCAAAACATTTCGCTCATCCCTAAACATGGTCCCAGCATCTTTAACCCCTCTAAGTCTTTTCAACCCATGTTCAATAGATGGTGCCAGTTCTCTAGAATCATTGATGGTTTTATCATTGCTATCTGGGACCTTGGAAATCCTGTTGGAAGCCTCATACTCTGCACTTTCCTTCTTAAGATCAGTAGTCTTAGAGGTGATGCCAGTAGGATTAGCGGCTTCAGACTTTAGTTTATCGGATGGGCTTTGACTATCGAGATCCAGCTGTCTTTTATCAATCTGTTCATTGAACTTACTTAAGCTCATTTTGATTGGGACCTCAACTGGATGCTCTCGTTGTAAACCTACATTTCCCACCATGTGTATATCCTGGTCTTTTCCCATTGTTACATTATCTGCAGTAAAGGTAAAAGAGATTACAAGAAGAAAAAGATACATTGCAGTATTCTGTTAAAGTAAAGAAAAATAAATGCGAACTAAAAGATGAAATATGTTAATCAGCATGCTATACTTTAAGCTACATATGAAAAGTTACTGTTTACCAAGTCGCTCATCCAATTCTTGGCACCCCCTAGCTGCGGTCGCTGGCAACCCTTTGTTCCCAGATGCTTCTGCATTTGAATGGATAACTTGGGCACACGTACTATCAGGGCATTCAGCAACTCGATCACAAGGTGAGACTGGACGAGGGCTTTCAATTTCTACTGCTTGTTTCGTCCAAGAACTCTGCAAGAGGAGAAAGCATTGAGAGTTTCCAGTGTTTCTAACAACTTCTATAAATCTTTTATCCCAAAGGGTAAAACACAAATACCACGAAGTATGAAGTAATCAAGAAGATGTGGCATCAGTAGATCATGTAGCCAATGCTTTGTAATGGAAAAAATAAACTCATGCAGGCCGACAAAATACATTTGGATTAAGGCTCTGAATAACTTGAGCAGAACATTGAAGTTCAGGAAACTTTTCAATGGATTTCAAGGTTGATTTTTGTCACTAAATCTTGATCAGTGGAATAATAAACCATATAATTATTCATTTACACATATGTCAGCATGAAATTGTTGCGAAACAATCAATAATGCTTTTGGAGATCAGAGCCAACTTTATTTTCTCCTCATATAGAAATCTAGCATTGTTAAAATCTATTCAAATATTTTGATCAGATAATAAACAATTATTTTTTTCTTTAGAGTCTGTACATCATTTCCTAAGCAGAGGCAGGGCTAATTGTAAGTCAAGGACTTGTAGTGGCTGATTGCAACCTAATGCAAGAGTAACAGTTTCAGAATTCAAGTTGCTAATTACAATTCAAAGGCATCTTTGTACAATCTTAAGGCCTAAACTTCACCACTAGATGTGAACCTTGAAAAAAACATACACGACAACTTAAGAACAGAGTATTACCTGAGTGCCACTCCTATCATCACTCCCATCCCCAGTAATTAGACCGATATTCCCATTATCTTCCTCAACATTGCTGCCACTGTTGTCAGAATTATCAACACTTTCTGATTTCTCGGATTTTTGAGTTCGTGTTCCACTCTCACTTCCACTACAACTACCACTAGACTGAAGGAGTAGAAATCAACCATTCAGGAGGGGGAAATACTATTAGAAATGCATGGATAAAGAATGAAACAGAGATAACAAAGTTGTATAGAATTTCTTCTAATCAATATCAGTTGTATAACGCTACCTTCTTCCTACAACAGATAAAATAAACTGATGGAGTATGCTTTTAGTTTCAAACGGTTTATCTATTTTCTTGAAAATGATGGAGCAGGAACAATAAGAAAGCTTTCTACTACATAGGTTTATAATCTCTACTTATCAGATGGAATCTAAACCAGAGTAGGAAGTTAACAACTCACAGTATGGCATCTCCTCCAAACATGCTGCCAAAGGTTTCTAAGCTCATTCTTTCGAATAGGCTTCACCAAAAAGTCAACGGCACCTTTCGACAAACACTTAAAGACTATACCAACTGAATCATGAGATGACATCACTGCACACAGATCTCATAAGAACAGCAGTTAAAGTATCAACTTGAAAAATCTTAATTTAAAAATAAGAATAAGCAAAGTTAGAACAGTAAAAAAAAGGAAGAAGAGAGTAGAACTTACTGATCACAGGAACATTTTTACGGGTTTTGTGGCTCATAATCTTGCTCAAAAGGACAATGCCAGATAAGCAGGGCATAACCACCTCAGTCAATACAAGATCAATATGATTGGTCAAGTCTTCCAGTATCTTCCATGCTTGCAATACATTTGCAGCTTCAATAACTGGAAATACAAAGTGAGTGTAGTTCTCTAGATAATTCATTACAACAACATTCCAGGATCGAAGAACAGCATGCCCCACCCAAGAGTAAATTACTAATAATAGATCAGAAATGAAATTAAAAAGTATTATAAAATTTCATCATTAAAATCTAGTGCATAAAGAAAAAAAAAACAGGAGAGGAATCCAATTGAAATTACTAATTAGAGATAAAAAGGTATCATAAAACTTTATCACTAAACCAACCAAGTATAGAGTATATTGATAAGAATAGACAAGATGCAAAATACAATAAGAAAAAGTCTGGCTGCAAGCAGGACTAGGCTTCAAATAATTTGGCCTCACCAAGCAAAAAAAATGTAGCAAATATTTTCAACTCTAATCGGAGAGGCTTATTGTCAAACCACTTCCCCCATATATAGGATGGCAGGTATGAGAATTTGATCATTTATAGGATCATATAGAGTAACCTCCAAACCTTTATAGAATTATATCAAGTTAATAAATTCTGAGGCACAAAATTACAATCCGTACCTCTTCAATCAAAAAGGGGAGAGCAAAATTGTTGTGCTACAATCCCATAAAGCCTCAAGTTACTAACCTTCGTATCTGCAATTGCGCAGAAGTGCAGTGACAACATGGCGAGTAGAATCATCATTTTCTACGAGCAGAACCTTAATTGATGATTGATGCAGAAACCTCTCCCAACAACCCAATGCACTTCGCGGCTGTTGCTGTGATATTTGCAGCACAGCAGGGGCCTGGACAACCCCAACATGACAATCTTTTACATTTTGTGCAATCTCGTTAACTTCCTGATCATCTCCTTCTAGTGCCCCATGTTCCTCGGCCGCAACTCCATTTGTAGTTCTCTCATTTCCATCATATAGTTGATGATTTAGTTCTCTTAACCCTTTGTCACCATCGTTATCAGAATTCATCTAGACACTTCCCTGTAAAACCAGACTAGAAAAGACTGATAGCAATAAGAATAGAACAAGATAGGATCAGTGAAAATCCTTCTTCAATTTACAAAACAAATAATTCGTAGCTTCATCTTCAAGAAGCCAAACCTCTGCAAATACAAACAGTTAAATCTATAAGATGAACAAATCACTTAGAAGCTCAATTAACTAAAAGTTAAACAAATCACCATAACAAAAATATAACTCCTTTTAGTCTTCAGGCCGAATCCGAACTCCTGAGCTGCTTTCACCCTGTAGAAAAAACAGAGCTTATCAAAATAATCCACTAAAATCCAACTACGAACAATTAACAGAACAACGAAACAAGTTTAATAATTCCAAAACCCTAATATCAAGCACCTAAACTCTGCTGCTAACATTAAAGCAAAGTTCTTCTAGCACTAACCAAACCTAATCAAAAGATCTAAATAATCACGCGAAAAGTACAAATTTAAATCTACGAGAGAGAAAATAATTATAAAATTGAATAGAAGGTAACCAGTCAAAGCTCATGTAAAACTCAAAAAAGAACTTACAGGTGCAAAAAATGAAGATTATCCTCACCAAAGCTTCACTAACCACCACTATTGAGCTCGAATATTGAGCAAAAATTAAGCAAAATAATAATTTCAAACCGCAGTTTTTGCATTAGAATTAGAATTTTTCAGCTAATTCCAAAAAGGAAATTCACTGAATTTATTTATTTATAAATAAATTGACAGCCTGAGAAACAGGATCGACTCCGAAGGAACAGATATTTCCCGACCTTTTGTTTAGGAGATTAGATAAAGTGGAATGGAAGATGCTGAAGTGGATAAAAATGGAGGTGTTGAGCGTCCTCGAAAGTCCACGTCGGATGGAGATATTTCCACGTGGCCAGAATTTGGGGCCCGATGGGCTTGCTGAGCTGGACCAAATCAAAAGCCTTCCCTTTAGCATCTCTTACGATCTTGAAGATAGTGTGTGGTACACGTGTCGCTTTGGAGTGGTGGGAAAAATGTTATCTCTCCCCTTTTTATATCACTTTAAAATAAGAAATTTGCTTTGACGGAATATAATAAATGTTAAAGTGTTCACTTTTTATAAAAACAAAAAATTGAGAAATTTGCTTTTTAGCCTATACTAGAAAAAGGTTAAAGTAAATATTCACATAAGGGCTTAACCATTTAAAAAATAACAAAAACCAAAATCCAAACAAACACGCGCAAAGACCAAAATAAAAAAAGATAAACACACACGTGCGTAGATGAGAAAACATAAATCGGAATCGACAAAAGCAAAGAAACACAGCCAAACCAGAAAACCCCTTTTGAAACGTCGAAAATAGAGTACTCAGATGAAATTGTACCAAAGAGGAGAGACCTTGTGTGACCTCAGAGTTAAAGATCAAGAATGTTGCGAATAAACAATGAAAAACTTCAACCATATGAATTAGTCCACCATCCATCTCGCACAACAGTCAATTC
Source organism: Hibiscus tridactylites (assembly GCA_958450335.1). NCBI lineage: Eukaryota > Viridiplantae > Streptophyta > Magnoliopsida > Malvales > Malvaceae > Hibiscus > Hibiscus tridactylites. Next base: position 24,017,725 of record OY288267.1, on the reverse strand, counting down.
TACCGCTAACGGTACCTCTTCAAGCCAGACGGATGGTCTCGAAAAAGATGACCCAAGCTGAGCCAAGTGATGGGCAACTCAATTTCTCTCTCGATTAACATGGGTAAAGGACAAGTACTCAAACAAACTCTTTTTCTTCAAGATGTTGTCAAAAAAGTTGTTTAAATCAGACTTGTCGTTGATAGGTTTCGCGAGCTTAGAGATAACCAACAAAGAATCTCCTTCCACAATAATTCTTTTAAAACCAGCTCACGAGCAAGAGTGAGAGCTTGATCACAGGTGAGGGTTCCAACATGTTCAGTACTGAAGATATTCATGTGAGGGTAAGTACCGACAGCTATAACTAAACCATCTTTATTAGTGATTATAAAATTTAGGGGTTACACCACACACACACACAAACGCACACACACATTTAAAGTGTTGATAATGTAAACTATTAATTTATTATATTAATTTAGTACTAACTCGTTCAATATAAATTATTTGTGAAGTTTGATCAGAATTAAAATATAAATTTATTTTATTTAAAAATATTTAAAATTTAAAAGTTTTATTAAATTAATAAGTTGTGATGGATGAATTTAAAACAAATTATTCAAAATTTAAATTAATTTGTTAATTGTGATCATTAAATTAACAAATATTTTATTAAAAATTTAATTATAACAATTAAAATAATAAAAAAATAGTTTAAGAGAAAGTTTTTTTTTTGAATTAACGGGGGAAATTTTTTTTAATTGATAGGGGATTATGAGGGGAGTTGCCGCCAAATTTTTGAACAAAATTAGGCAGGGAGGCCGAATTTTTTAGGGGTTAATTGCCCTTTAGGTTCTTCCTTAATTAGATGGTTAGAGTTTAGATTTTTTATGTTTTAGTTTGTTTCTTTTTAGTCCTAACTTTTGGTTTAGTTTCTTTAGATTTCATTCAATTAGGTCATGCTTCATAAATTGATTAATTATTAAGCTTTTTGGTTTGCTTTAAATTTTATTTGGTCTTCGTATAAAGATTTGGTAATTAATTAGGTTCTGCTGCCTACCGTATCGGTACATGAGGAGGCGTATCAGTACACCCTTCTTCAGAACTAGCCGTTGGGCTCTTTGTCAGCCTATGTGTATCGATACACTTGAGAGCGTATCGATACAGTACTCAATTTAAAAGACCATTGGGAAATAGTCGTTGGGGGTTGTTAAAACAGGGATCAATACACTTAAGAGGCGTATCAAAACGACCCCTATTTGTATCGATACAGGCAAGCCTGTATCGGTACAGGTTTTTGCAGAAACAAACTTGGATGAAAAAGGTATCGATACGAGGTATACTGTATCAGCACGAGCTTGTTGAAAAGTTAAGTTTTACTACTTTAAAACTTTAAAAACTTTGCCAAAAACCTTTTTAAATACCTCAAACATATTTTCAAGTTGTTTGGACTTAAAGACATGTTTTAAATTCTTTTCAAACTTGTGCAAAACTTTTTTCAATTATTATATCAAAACACTTAGTTCTACAATCTTCCCCTTTTTGATATAATAAAACCAACTTGAAAAATTGTTTGGGATTTCTCCCCTTTGCGAAATAAATTTTGAATAAGAGAATCAAGATCAGAATCAATTAAAGCTCCCCCTTATTCATTTGAAAATTCAATTTTTTTTAAAACTATTTCTCCCTTTTTTGTTATATCAAAAAGAATTTAAAACACTTTTAAGCTCAAAAATAACAATGGAGGTTTAAATTTTGAAATTATTAAAATGTTTGGTTTTAAAAGTGGCTCCCCCTTACTCAAAACATCATCAAGCAAAAGTTAGTTCAACATATATGATTAAACTAGTTGAATTAAAAAAACAAAACAAAATAAAAGGAATTCAACTAATTTTACCAACACTTGAATCTAAGGGAGAATGTGAAGCCTTCCTCTTCAAGTGTTCTTCTTTGTGTGCATGGAGTTTCCCCTTAATATTTGACTTGTTGATCAATCTCCATCACACCTATCATAAGATAGCCAAGTAATTTTTGGTATCCAAATTACTTTGGATCCATAAACGTTAGTAGCACAAAATTTAGTCTCATTAGGAATCCATTTTTCAATTTCATCCTTTTTAGTTGAAGTACTTAGTCCTTTTGGGACCCAAATACTTCTAAAAAATTTACCATTTACAAATCTAGGGGCACTAGATTGTCTTACATAAAAATTTGATTTTCCAACATTATTTTTCTTTTCAAGCTCTTTGGAAATCATTTTTTTCTTTTTGAACTTTTTGAAGCAAATTTTGTAAATCAAAATATTTTTGTTCAAAATGTTTTTCAAAAGGGCACAATTTTGGTTCAACATTATTTTTCAAAACATTTTTGATTTTCTAACATTATTTTTCTTTTCAAGCTCTTCGAGTTTTACTTCAAGTTCAATTTTGGTTTTAGAGATCAAATCATTTTAATTTTTCAAATTTGAAATCACTTTCTTGTTTTTCAAAATGTGATTTTTAAATTCTAAAACCAAATCGTCATAGGCATCTTGTAATTCATCAAATGAATATGAACATGAAGTAGATGAATTAGAGGCTACCCTTGAATCTTCTTCGATGGCCATAAGGCAAAGGTTGGCTTGTTCATCGTCGGTGGAGTCTTCATCATTCCATGTAGCCACATATGCCTTCTTCTTATGGCTTGAACTGCTTGCGCTCTTCTTCTTCATGGATTCTCGTTCGAGTTCTTTCAAGGTTTTCTTCATGAAAAGGGCACAATTCTTGAAGAGATGAATTGTCTATTCTTTTTCATCCTCCTCCTCACTTGTACCAACATTGTTGCACTTGGAGGATTTAAGAGCAATGGTATTTGTGTTAATGCCAAGCCATTTGAGCTTCTTCTCCCCCATAGCTCTAATATCTTCCTTCTTCTTCTCATATTCTTTGTTTTTCTTCATTATTTGGTGAGTGAGAAGTGACCCCATGAACTCATCAAGCTTCAAAGTCTTGAGATTCTTGGCTTCGATGATGACAGTTCTTTTTTAGTCCCATGACTCGGGAAGGGAGTAGATGAGCTTTCGGACAAGCTCCTCTTCCGGAATGACTTCTTCATAGCCTTTGAGTCCATTGGTGATGGTGGAGAATCTATCAAACATCTTCGTAATGTCCTCATCCGAATCCATCTTGAAGTTTTCATACTCTAGGTTGAGGAGGCCCATCTTGGCCTCCTTTACTTCATTTGTCCCCTCGTATGTAACTTCGAGCTTGTCCCAAACTTCCTTGGTACTCTCACAAGAAGACATCTTCTCATAGATATTGAGGCTAAGTGCACAAAAGATAAAGTGCAATGCCTTGCAATTTAGCTCCATCTTCTTGCGGTCGTCGATACTCCACTCCACCTTGATTCCTTGTGGTACAAACAAGCCATCTTCAATGATATCCCAAAGTTTGTAGTCTTTGGATTTGACAAAAAAACATCATCATTGTCTTCCAATAAGCATAATTGGTCCCGTCGAAGAAAGGAAGCTTGTCGATGGATTGCACCATTGAGCCGGTTGATTGAGATGTTGATCGAGTTTGTCGGATCGCCTTAATAGGATGTTAATCCTCTTCAATTGAGCCTTGCTCTGATACCAATTGTTGGGTTTTATGATGCTCGATTTCTTTCAACTGAATTGCTCGCCAAGTGGTGGAGAAGTAGAATATTGGGTGATGGTGGTGGAAGCAAAAAGATAGAAGTTTTGCACAATGATTTAGAGTGGTTCAGCTTTCTAACCAAAGCCTACATTCACTACCTTAGCTTCCTACCAAGGATTTCAAACAAATTCACTATGAATTTCATCCCCTTTTTTAGGCTTAGGAGGCAACCTTTACAACCCTCAAAGCTTTCTACCCAAAGCTTGAGTAAACACTCTTTACAAGAGAAATTCAAAGCAAATAATAAATCCCTCTAATAGGTATGTGTTTGCAAATCTAAGCACTCACCCAAAACCTAAAACACTTGAGCAAATATAACATTTTTGGCTCACTAGTGTTTGTCTATACAAGAAATTGACAATTAGGCACTAAGACATATTTTTGATCATATTATGTTTGACAATTGAAGCATTGGCCTTCTCTTGATACTTGAAGGTCCCTTTTATACTCATAATTAGTTTGTAGCCGTTAGGGTAGAATTGGAGCCGTTGGAGACTTTCTTTCCCACCATAAATGTAGTTCTGTTGCATACCGTATCAATACATGAGGAGGCGTATCGGTACGCCCTTCTTCAGAACTAGCCGTTGGGCTCTTTATCAGCCTATGTGTATCGATACACTTGAGAGCGTATCGATATGGTCTGCAATTTAAAAGACCATTGGGAAATAGTTGTTGAGGTTGTTAAAGCAGGGATCGGTATGCTTAAGAGGCGTATCGAAACGACCCCTATCCGTATCGATACGAGCAAGCTTGTATCAGTACAAGTTTTGGCAGAAACAAACTTGGATGAAAAAGGTATCGATACGGGGTATACCATATCGGTACGAGCTTGCTGAAAAGTTAAGTTTGACTACTTTAAAACATTAAAAAATTTGCCAAAAACTTTTTTAAATACCTCGAATATATTTTCAAGTTGTTTGGACTTAAAGACATATTTTAAATTCTTTTCAGACTTGTCTAAAATATTTTTCAATTATTGTATCAAAACACTTAGTTCTACAGATAAGGATAGCGGAATGTTCGCTGACCAACATTTTCATCTCTTGAAATTACGCTCTCCGAATTCCTAGAATCATGTGACCTCAAGACAATTGGATCACGCAACTAGATACTAGTTGAAGGAATAGCCCACTGGTCAGGAGCTCTCTCAAAGAAAGATCTCATTCTCTAGTGACATTTGCAGAACCTTTGCCACTCGAACTGGACAATTTTTTTTGCCATGCCCCAATCTTCTATAGATAAAACAAAACAAGGCATGTTTTTCATATTCAAACCTCGAAGTGATGCTTACCATTAGCAAGGAGTATTTTCTTCCTTCGTTTAAGAGAGATTCGGGTATCCATATGAACACGGACACACATAATGCCCTTATAATTTAGGGAGATCACCTTGACACCATATTCAACAAAAGTACCGATAAAGTTTTCAAGTGAACGAGCAATCTGCTCAAACATGAATCCATGGAGTACTTCATGAATTAGGACCTGGTAACATAGATGAGTCAGAGAGACTAACATTAGATCCTCCCCTCATTGTAAGCGGTGATGAACCAGTAGGTGGGTGTTAAAATTCTAAGGCCCGCCAGAATCAACTCGCTCAGAATCCACTTCATTGTAGAACCAAAAGAGAAAATCGAAACTAAAATACCTCCCACCGGACACCAAACATTTGCCAAAGTAAAACGTATGGACGAAAAATTGATTATACTAGTAGTGATGGAAATACCTACAAAATAGAAATCGTAATTGAATTGTTGCTCCGATTTTGGTAGATTCACATCCAGAAGATCATTCTTGCCACTATCTAAAGCAAGCCTCGCCAATTCATTTTTCATATCAGCCATTACAGAGAGAAAATCAGTAAGATCTAAGAGGAAGAAAAAACTTGCCAGTAGAAAGAGACGAGCAAAGCAAAAAAAAATCGTGTGATGAAGCAGAAGAAATCGTGCGATGAAGCAGAGATTCATTCGATAAGTAGTTTTAGAAAATTAAGGTTTAATGTTTTTAAATTTACTAAATTAAAAGTTTAATCTTTTAAAACGGTTGAATAATAATTTAATATTTTTTAGTTTCTCAAACAACGACATAACATTTTTGAATCTATTAAAATAATAAGAAAAACAATTGTGGATGAAAAATGAAAACGTTGGCCCTTATTTGAACGGATTCAAACAAAAATTAGGTATTTATTGGATTTTTTGAAATGCTAATTTGTTATTTGAACAAATTAAAAATATTAAACACTCATATCTATTTTGAAATGTTAGATCCTAATGTGATTACAAGATAGTATTTATTTTTATTCTTTGTGTCTTAACCTTTTTATAAGACACACACGAGTGCTCCAACCTGGGTATCTTAGGATGAACATCATCTTTTTCATTGGTTGGATTCAATATTTATTTATTATTCTATTCGAGTACAATATAATATTTATATCTGATTTTGAATATAGATAAAGTCACACACGCCTACATATTAAACTGCTCAAATCTGGATCACCTAAGTAAAATACACCATCTTTTATCATTAGAATCACTCTTTGAGTTGTGTGTACTACTTATGTCGAACCAAAATATTATTAATTATTTTTCCCGAAAATATATGATTTTCAAATTCCAAGCTGGATTGTAGAGTTTTCTTTCCTCGCCTCCTTTCACTGTTGCTTTACGTTGGGAACCCCAAAGTTCCGAATGGCCACCGGCGGATGGCCCATGGAGGAGCCTCGTTCGCATCAGTAACCATGATGTTTCCTTGTTGGCCGGTTCGGGGATGACCTCCGACGTTATAAGCAGGTCTGGTTTTTTGGATGGCGTCTCCCTGGCGGTATCACGCGAGCAAAGGAACGGTGAAGTTCGCCTCTCCTTAGAACCCTACCCATCAAGCCCGGTGACCTTGGACCCAGGTGACCCTGCCGTTGATTTCACATGCACTACCTCTTCCGTTGATTCCCTGGACGGCGGCAAGTGGAGTGGTAATGTCGTATGGAAAATAGGCTGGCGTGTCGACTTTACCGTTGCGTCGTCCGACCTGCTGCTGCTGTGCGAATTAGGACGGGGCCACCGGTACTTGGCCGGACAACCCGTCGGAAGTCATCCGAAATACTTGCTGGAGTCTCCTTGCGTTGAGCTGATCGAAAAAGGCAAAGGGACAGGGGCATTGTGGGCTTTTCCATTGATGACTAAACTTTTTCCTTTTTTAGCATATGCTGACTTTTCTCCCTGGTTTTGCTTTGTTTTATCACTTAAGGTGTTGTACGGATTCGAATATTGTGGGATTGTGTCTCCCATTCTTCGTTTTGTTTCATGGCAGATTGGAGACAATCCAGGTTTTGGGCCAAGTACGACTATTTCCTCACTTGAAAAGGCCCAAATTTCAGTGGCTTCTATTTACTGGATCATGCTTTATGTCGGGAGAAGGATTTTCGAAGGGTTGTGGTTTGGTGCTGAGGGCCAGAAGGTGAAGGTGAATTGTTTTGGTTGGGACCCGGGTGGTTACTATCTGGTTGGAATTAGATCGAGATGGACTCGTTCTATGGCTCGTCGTGTTGCTTTTGTTTGTTCGTTAATGCTCTTTTGCTTCGGATTGGATGATACCAGGTTACAGGTATGGGATCCTGTCTTCTTACAATCCACTCTCCATTGGTCTTTTGTTGCCGCCGCCTTGATAAGGGCCGATATTCCATCGGAAGCCTGCCTCTTTTCTGAGCTCTCAGGCGCAATGCCAACGAAGATTCGATGGGTGTTTTGGACGAGAATTCGTTTTGATCCTCTGCCGTTATGTAAGTGGGTTATCCGTGTTGGTTCTTCTACCTTTCCCCAGGGGAAAAAGAAGATTGTCGCGTTACCTGTTGAGGGACGCCGTGTTGCAGCTTATGATTTTCACCTGTTTTCTATCTTTTTTATTCTTGCTGTTTTTGCCGTGTTGGGACGGCGGCTGACCAAGCCTCGTGCATGGCCTTGCATGGCCTTTTTGTGGGGTTTCTTTGCCCCTGTTGTGCCGATTGGTCTTGTTTGGTTGGTGGAAGGTTTTTCCACGCCCTTTTGTTGTCTTTTCTCATGCATGGCCCTTGCATGGTTGTGGGGCTCACCTTCGTTTTTATGTTAATCTGAAAGTTATTTGGTCAAAAAAAAAAATTCCAATCTGATTTTTTTCGAGGTAAAAAGAAAAACAATGAGCTTAGACGGGCTCAATATTCAATCGTTCCGTTAATTGGTTAGGCTGCCCAAATTGACATATTCTGACCCATAAGCTGAGCATGTCCAGATCAGCCCATTCGATGATGGAATAGAATCGTTCCCGTATCCAAACAACCCGAACCCTACCTCATTTACTTAACACCTCCAGACTCGTCAAAACCCTAGCTGCTGCTTGGTGCTCACTTTTATAGCATTCTACTTCATTTTCTCATCTCCCACAACCTAAATCCTAACAATGGCAGCCGCCGCCGCCGCTCGACCTCTGGTTTCGGTTCAAACCATAGAATCCGATATGGCCACCGATGCTACCCCTACTGTCCCTCTCGCCGATGTCATGAAAGCCTCGATCCGACCCGACATCGTCACATTCGTCCACGACAATATCTCCAAGAACAGCCGCCAACCCTACGCCGTCTCCAAGCGTGCTGGCCACCAAACCTCAGCTGAATCGTGGGGTACCGGACGTGCTGTCTCACGTATCCCGCGTGTTCCCGGTGGTGGTACTCACCGTGCCGGCCAAGGTGCTTTCGGAAACATGTGTCGTGGTGGACGCATGTTTGCTCCTACCAAGATCTGGCGCCGCTGGCACCGGAAAATCAACGTTAACCAGAAGAGGTACGCCGTGGCCTCCGCCATCGCTGCCTCTGCTGTTCCTTCTCTCGTAATGGCACGTGGTCACCGCATTGAGTCTGTCCCTGAGATGCCTCTGGTCATATCGGACGCTGCGGAGAGCGTGGAGAAGACCTCAGCTGCAATTAAGGTTTTGAAACAGGTCGGAGCATATCCGGATGTGGAAAAGGCCAAGGACAGCCAAGGGATCCGACCCGGAAAAGGGAAAATGAGGAACCGGAGGTACATTTCCCGTAAAGGTCCACTGATTGTTTACGGAACTGAAGGGGCAAAGCTTGTTAAAGCCTTCAGAAACATTCCTGGTGTCGAGGTTGCCAATGTGGAGAGGCTTAATCTGTTGAAACTCGCTCCTGGTGGACACCTTGGAAGGTTCATTGTTTGGACCAAATCCGCTTACGAGAAGCTTGATTCAATTTACGGGTCATTTGATAAGCCTTCTGAGAAGAAGAAAGGGTATGTTTTGCCTCGCTCTAAGATGGTGAATGCCGACCTAGGCAGGATCATTAACTCTGACGAGGTTCAGTCTGTTGTTAAGCCGATGAAGAAGGAGGTCAAGAGGGCACCAATGAAGAAGAATCCACTCAAGAACTTGAATGTTATGCTGAAGTTGAACCCTTATGCGAAGACTGCTAAAAGGATGTCTCTTTTAGCTGAGGCGCAACGTGTTAAGGCTAAGAAGGAGAAGCTTGCCAAGAAGAGGAAGCCTATTTCTAAGGTATATGGATTCTGTTCTGATATGCTTTTGAATTTCTTAATGTTGATAGTTGCACTCTTTCTGTGGTAGGCTGATGCATTATAGTTGAATTCAATGGAATTATATTTAATGTTTAATGTCTTTGGGTGCTTTGTTTCCTGCTCATGATTGTGATTTATATGACTAATGGAACCCATTTTTGCTTTATAGTAGGTGCCAATGCTGCTGCAAACGCCGTTTAAAATCATACTTCAAAACTATTCACACGACTCGCATATATTGCATGCATTGTGGGGGGGGGGGTTAATACTTATATGTTGTTATACTTGTAAATGTTCTCGAGTCATCTCTTTCTCCACAGAATGTAGTCTGTGGGAGGACCCTTAGGTTGTGCTACTTGTTTTTCGACTTGAGCCATTTCTTTTAACTCATGTGCTATAAGAGTATTATGCATTGATTCTTCCACCCTATGTTGAGCAAGATAACACCTAGTGGTTCTCTTTCTCCATGTTTTCATTTGATGTGATTTTGGCCAGATAATGGAGGTGGGAGGAGTCTTAGTTTTTTATATTTGTTTACTTGATTTGAGCCATTTCATTTGGTTTTATGCTAGATGAGTACTGTGCACTGTTTTTGCACCTTATGTGGAGCATGGGTTAAGGCTCAAAATGAATTATAATGGGTGCCCTTTCTTGCTCGAGTCATATTGGTGGTTATGAAGTCAAATGTTTGCATCTTTTTAAGATTTAAGTTGGTTCCTGCATTTGTTTACATTCTCGGGGTGTGATTTATGTTTCCTTAATTTCCATGTTGGTTTATATTGACTCCATTCTTTTTTCCTTTTGCCTTGTCATCTCTTGTATCATTCAGGAGGAAGCATCGGCAATCAAGTCGGCTGGCAAGGCATGGTATCAAACTATGATATCCGATAGTGATTACACCGAGTTTGAGAACTTCTCAAAGTGGTTGGGGGTGTCGCAGTAAATTTAGTTTTCCGGTTTAGAATTTTTTGTATCAGTTTTGTTGTGGTGATGACATTTTTATTTCCTTTGAATAGTTTATTTTAAATGTGAACAAAGTATGAAACATACTTTACTAGACTGGTTTGTCAGATTATTATGTTATGTTTGGCTTGCACTGTTAATCGTTTGTTCTCTTCATTTTTTAAGCTTGGACGGGTTCAATTTAAATCTATGAATATATGAAGTGAAAACCGTGGCAATTTTAGGTGAAAAACTCTTTTTTAATTATTATTTGGGAAAATGGCTCCCAAAAAATTTTATTTGGCAAAATGACCCCTAAACTTGTTAGGTCGGCAGACCTCGCGTTGTGTAGGATGTGAGGTCGAATATCGCGTTGTATAAAACGCGATTTCAGTCGACGTGGCATTGTTGTTTGTGTTAACGGTTTTACAGGACCTCGCGTTCTGCAGAAGGTGAAGTCCCCGAGAAATAAAAAAGGCGGCTGAATATATCGCACAGACTTTGCGTTCTGCAGGACGCGAGTTCTGTGCAAATCTGACCTGAAGAACAAGGCAAAATAAGTGTGGGTAAGCCTGTTCGAGCTCAATTTCGAGCGTGTAAATCGTATATTTTTAGCGATCATCGAGTTTGGGGTCGTAGTACTGGAAATTGTCTATCGTATGATACCAACATTGTTAATTTTCGTCCATTCTACAATGGTTTAAAATGGCTTCGAAAACCTTATGCTATCATTTTTTTTAATGAAGTTGCATTTCAACTAAAGTCGATTTTCGGTTTAGTAATCCCATTAAATTTATTAAAAACTAAAATTAAATAAACATTATAAAATTTAATTATAATATGTAAACAAAATTATAATACGACATTATAAAATTCAAATGTGTTTTACATAAATATTAAAAACATAAGTACAAAAAAGTAAAAAAAAGACTAAAAATGCCTATGTCCACCCGTTCCGCAGTCGTGTGGATGACGCTCACGATCTGGATACCTCCTATGTCCATCGTGTGGTGGTCCCTGGTCCCCATCATCCTGACCATCGTGCGCGATATGCGGATCTGTGCTGGGCCCAGGCGGGGAGTAAAACAAGCTACCGATCGGCGTACTCTCCACAATGGGAAACTCATACTGAGAGTGCAGCTGTGGATAATCGATAAGCTGAATGTCAGTCGTGGGCGTATGGGGACGATAGGCATTAGAAGAGTCGAACTGGGGTGGAGGCATCGTCTGTTGGAAACTGGATGGACCGCTATAAGCATGAAATGGTGCGGCAGAAGATGATGCCCCTGCAGTGTCATATCGTGGTCTCGGACCGCGCTGCGTCGACTGGCTCTGGCTCTGGCTCGCTCGACGGCTCCCGCGTGGGCGGTTTTGGGGTTGCTGGGGAAGCCCTGCTTCGCGCTCGGCCTGAGTAAGGATATGCGGCATCCCATTGTTCGTATACCACTGTTCATAATTGAAAGCGACCGAATGACCCCCTTCCATAATTTGTTGGAAAAACTGTGGGCGTCTGTCAAATCGGTGAGCCCAAAGCGCTATCCAGCTAGCGTGGTGCTCGGCCCAGTCAACCTCCGTCTTCCCCTGGCGCGTAAGATTGTGGAAGCAGTCCATATTTTGCGGAGGGGCTGGAACATTTTGGACGTACCCGAATTGTCGGAGTACCCTATCCGTAGAATGCCACACGCAAATTTCGTAGTTCAGCAGTGGCACGATGGAAATCCAGAGGTCTCGGTCTCGCATAATATCTGGTGGAGTAATCTGCCGAATCTCCTCTGAATCGTAGGGCCTCCACACGAACTAAAAAGAATGAAAGCGTTTGTAACGGTTATATGAAATATTATTGGAAAAATAGTATAAAAAAATCAAAATAATCGTTGAATTACCTCGTCCTCCGTCAAGGCATCGAATCTAAATTTGTATTCTTTCTGGGAGTTCGGCAGGCTGGTGTGGGTCAGTGTGGTGGTCCACCTATAAATAATGAAAAACATCGTTAAATAAAATAATTTAATAATAAAAAAATATAGTAGATTACGTAGTACCTCCGTAGAAGCGGAAATAACATAGCGGTGGGCTGCCTAAGCTGTGGTCTCAAAGTAGGCATCCGAAACCAAACCCAAGCCTGTAGGAATAAACAACATCCTCCCATCGATGCTCTGGAGGCGTCAACGTTTCTGCAGAGGTCTCTGATAAGAAACGCCAAGACAGCTGACCCCCAAGATTTTCGTCCAGACTCATGTAAATCTGTCAGATGACGAAGCCACATAACGTGCACTTTTTGCGGGATTTGTCGGGCATTAATATCCCGCCAATAATGCGCAAGATGTGGGCTCGCGCACACCGCTGTGAAAATATAGATTTAATAAAGACATCCTAAATAAAAAAATTGTAAGTTCATCCTAAATTTAATAAATGCATCCAAAGAAATTAGTAATTTAATCCTAATTTGCAAATAAATATTTGTAATTTCATCCTAAATATTTAATGTAGGCAACCTAAATATTTAATAAAGTCATCATAAATATTTAATAAAAGCATCCTAATTTTGAAGTACTGATTTGTAATTGCATCCTAAATTTATTAAAAGGATCCTAAATATTTAATGAAGTCATCCTAAAAATTTCATAAACCATCCTAATGTGCAAATAAATATTTTTAATTTAATCATAAATATAATAAAAGCATACTAAATATATAATAATGGCATCCTAATTTTTAAATAAAAAAAATACCTGAAGTGCAACTTCATCTGCATTGGGGGAGGGGTTCCAAACTGGTCCTCCAAGTACGATAGATCGATTTCCCTCCGTCCCACACGTCCTCAGGGGGCATCACGCCCATTTCTTCAGCAAATAGAGTTGGCCAATGTGCCAACACTACACCCGTAATTACGCTGCCGTTTATAGGCAACCCCAGAATGTAGGCAACATCCTCCAACGTGATTGTTGCCTCACCAAATGGAAGATGAAACGTGTGCGTCTCGGGTCTCCACCGTTCTATCAGCGCGCTGATCAACGGCGGTCTAACCTTCACCCCCTATATACCGAGCTATGTGTCCAAAACCAGCGCGCTGAATCCAATACATAACAGCATCAACGGGTGCGGTGTTGATACGATTAAGGTAACATTGTAAGTTACGTTCGTATCCCTGCAAAAAAATAAAATAAAATAGTTAGTAAAATAAAAAAATATAATTTAATTAAAAAATTTAGAAAATAAAAGGGAAAAAAATAATACCTCTGGAGTGTTTCACCAATATTGACTGCAGTGACTCGCTTGGTTGCGTAGCAAGGGCTCCATGTTATCGAACGACATATAAAAGTTGCTGACAATTTTTTGTAAAAATGCTATAGAACTCGTGTTCTGTGGTTTTTTTAGAAAAAAACCCTCCAATTTATAGAAGACCTCGCGGCCTTGGGGATGCGAGGTTAATGAACCTCGCGTTCTGTAGAACGCGATATCCACATACCTCGCGTCCTATAGAACGCGAGGTTCATTAAAAAGGCGCATCAATGAACATACGCGTGAACTGAACGGTCAGAAGTGACCTCGCGTCCTATAGAACGCGAGGTTCTAAAGATATCGCGTTCTACAGGACGCGAGGTCGTGGGGTTTTTTAAATGAAGAGTTTCGAGGCGGGAAACTCATTTAATATTAAAAATTTTATTTATAATAATAACAATAAAAATAAAAATAATAATAGAAATAATAAAAATAATAATTATAATTAAAATAATAATCATATTAATAATAATAACAATAATAATAATAACAACAATAATAATAACAATAATAATGAATCATACTAATAATATCATAATAGTAACAATAATAATAAAAATTATTTGTATGATAGTAATAATAATAATAACAATAACAATAATAATAATAATAATAATAATAATAATAATAATAATTAGTAGTAATAGTAATAATAATACTAATAATAACAATAATAGTAAAAATTATTAGTATGATAATAATAATAATAATAATAATAATAATAATAATAATAATAATAATAATAATAATAATAATAATAATAATAATAATAATAATAATAATAATCGAAAAAAACTTCATAAATACGCGCTATATTTTCATTAGTAACTACGAATAACGACATAGCGCAATATTTTGGAAGTTAGTTTGAACAAAACTTCCAAAATACGCACTATGTTGCCATTAGTAGCTGCAAGCGAAACTGCTTACGTGAATATGTTTACAGAGGGAGGTTTAGGGTTCGACCTGAACCAACCCCAAACGATGAATTCGATGCACCAACAAATGCATCGTACAATCCATACAATTTTTATAGTTTTGGGGGGAGAAGGAACGTCGTCTTCTTACGGTATGCACGACCATGAAGCATCATATGGCCGACACTCAATGTATGTCCCTGGCACCAACTACGGTCAACCATCTATGGGGAGACATTCTTCTTTTGGAGGTGAGGGAGCGTCGTCTTCTTACGGTATGCACGACCATGATTCCTCATATGGACGACACTCAACGTATGTCCCTAGCACGGAGTACGTTCAACCATCTATGGGAATACATTCTTCTTATGGTGATCTTGATTTTGGTCTTGGAAATGCGGTTCGTGAGCGATCTCGTGAGAGGTCTCCCGCTCATCGACGCCAATCCTCGACTCCAAGGGTAGTGATCGACGAAGCTCTACTATTCCAACTCCCGGAGGATGCTTCTGACAAAGAACCGATTAGAGAACCTGGGCCCGACGAAGACGAGCTAGGGCCATTCTATCTCGAACCAGAAGACTTTACAGTTCTACCGGAAGACACTACCGTTCCACCACTAGATTTGGACGAAGAACCGACTGCCATCAACTTTCCTGTAGACGCAACACCAATTTCTATGTTCCAGCCACCATCCCACTTCACAACGGTTGATATGGATGCAATGGACGTCCCTGATTTTCCCCATAACGACACAATAGATGGTCGAGTCAACCGTTCTGATGGTGAACTAAGAATTGGTATGACGTTCTCGAACAAGGAAATTGCGGTGACGGTAGTTAAGCAGTACAACCTTCGTCATAATGTTGAGACGGCAGTGGATAAAACCCAATCCACATACTACAAGGCTTATTGCGTCCAAAAAAATCAAGGCTGCAAATGGAAAATCCGTATATCAGAGTTGAAGAGGGCAGGCAACCGTTGGAAAATAACAAAACTTGAGGGGCCCCATACATGCACCATTGTTAGCCTCAACCAGGATCACAAGAACCTGGATGCAAAGTACCTCGCGGACATCTTTTTGACACTGGTGAAAACAAATCCCACTATGTCGGTCCCCACATGTCATGCTGTAGCTCTAGCTGTCACCGGCTTCCGTCCAGGTTATTCGAAAGCATGGTATGCAAGGAAAAAGGCCAAAGAGGAAATGTATGGCCGATGGGAGGAATCTTACAAAGAGTTGCGCCCGTGGCTTAATCTCCTGCAGAAACATATCCCCAGAATGGTTGTCAAACTTGATACGGTTCTGGCATACGAAAATGATCGTGTCGTCCGAGGTGTTTCTCAATTCCACCGGTTATTTTGGACTTTCCCCCCAGTGCATCAACACATTCAAGCACTGCAAACCGATGGTCCAAATCGACGGCACATGGTTGTACGGAAGATATACACAGACCCTACTTCTAGCTATAGCACAGGACGACAATCGCAAATGTGTTCATGTTGCATTCGCAATCGCCCCGAAGGAGGATTTGGAGTCTTGGACGTTCTTCCTTCAAAACCTACGAAAATATGTCCTTGATCATGTAATACGAAGAAGGGATGAAGGGGTGTGTGTTATTTCTGACAGAGGCACAGCGCTGTTGTGGGCGATAGAAAATTTGGGTGACTATTGAAAGCCTCCATACATTCACCACCGTTTTTGCTTGTGGCACATAGCTGCAAACTACCTGCTGAAATACAAGAATCGTGATGAACGTCAAATGGTGCTCGATATGGGTACGTCCTTTATGTCATTTTCATTTACTATATTACTTGTTACTCGCTTTCATTTACGACCTTTTTGCATGTGTTTTTCGTTCATAACTATTCAACTATCATCCCGTAGGCAACTCGCACTACAAACAAGAGGTTGCTGACCTGCTCGAGGAACTGAGAGCGAGAAACAAACATGTCGCAGAATACCTTGAAAAAATCCCAAAGGAAAAATGGCTTCGATCGTATGACGAGGGTAAACGTTATGGTCACATGACAACGAACTTGGCTGAGGCAGTGAACTCATCACTGAAGGGAGTGCGACAATTGCCTATCACTTCCATTGTCAAAGTGACCTATTATCGTTTAGCTACCCTTTTTGCAACCTTGGGAAGGCAAGCAACTGAGTACATGGCAGGTGGACACAAAGTCCATCCAGATTTCCGCACAAAACTGCATATTCAATTGGGCCAATCAAGACAGATGCAAACAACTCTCTTCTCGCGAGAAGGACACTTGTTTCATGTTGCGGAATTTTCCAGGCAGTTGGAAGGCATTCAGCAGAACGCTTACGTGGTAGATCAGAGGGCAAGAACCTGCGAGTGCGGAATTTTCCAAACTTTCAAATACCCGTGCGCACACGCCATTGCTGCTTGCACTAACCAACAGATAGAATACATGCATATGGTTGATCCTGTAACCCCCTTAACCCGGCCCAGACGGTTGAACCGAATTAAGAAGTTTACACGGGGAAAACCCAAGTCAACCCAAAAGTCAACCTTGATTAACGACCTTTTTTTTCTTTTAAATATTATCTAAATACATATTAAACCTATATGTATTCATAAGATCAGCATACTCAAAGATCACCACAATCAGAAATCATTTAGGGACTTGATTGCACAAAACATGAATTTAGGGACCAAAATGTAAATTCTGGAAATTATAAGGACTTAACCAACTTTTGAGTTACCATTATGAAATTAGTCATGTTTCATGCTTCTCTGCCAAATTTCAGCTCAAACGGACATCTCAAACTCATTCAATTGCATAAACAAAGTTCAGGACCAAAACGCAAGGATTTCAAAACATAAAACCGTCAATTTCAGTGCCCAACGGTCGAGTGTTCCGAAACAGGGAGGACCTGTTCCGAAACGCGGGACCGTTCCGAAAAAAGTTCCGGAACAGGGCTTGGCAGTAGCATTTTCGTTCCGAAACGGGTCTACCCGTTTCGAAACGCCAAGGCTATTTCAGGCCCTCTGTTCCGAAACGGTAGCACCTGTTCCGAAACAGGCTGCCCAGATTGCAGAAATTTTGCTGGTTTAACATACAATTGACCCATCAAACACGCTCCAAAGGCAACCAAATTATACCAGCAAGTCATTACATGCATAAGGAACGTATTAGCATCAACCATTCTCAAACATAGCATCAAATAAGCAAATCCCCAATTCTATACGCATGCATCCTATATAGAAAACCATTCAAGCACCAATATACCAAACCAACTTCACAAAGGCCAATTACATGTTCCATCATCATCATAAGCATAAAACCAACTTAGGGAGTCCAAAACATCTCCCAAAACAACAACATAGGTTCCCCATTGCCAAGTGCCAAAAGCTAATAGTGTTAAGAAACTTTCTGTAGAACTAATGTTTTGATATAATAATTGAAAAATGTTTTGGACTGATTTAAAAAGTATTTAAAACATTTCCAAAGTCCAAACAACTTGAAATAATATTTAAGGAATTTTTCATAAAGGTTTTTCATGTTTTCAAAGGCCAATTTTCACAAAACTGACCAAGTGTTTCGAAACACCTTAGGGCGTTTCGAAACAGGTGCCTCCAGTGGCCAAAACGTTTCGATACTCGTATCGAAACGGGGCCAGCGTTTCGAAACAGGCTAGGCCGTTTCGATACGCCCACGTGGCACTAACCACAACGGTCATAAACCCCAACGGCTCTTTCCCAACTAACTTTTAAATGCAGGTCGTTTCGATACGGGCTAAGGGCGTTCCGATACGCGTTCCGAAACGGCAAGGGTGTGTTCCGAAACGGGTACCCTGACAGACTGCAACGGCTCTTTCTATATTGAGTGTGTTTCGAAACGGCTTCGAGCGTTTCGAAACGGGGAGCTGCAGAACTGCATTTATGGAGGGAATTAAAGGCTCCAACGACTCTATTTCAACCCCAACGGTCCTAAACGGCTATAAACTCATTTGGGAGTATAAAAGGGACCTCCAAGCATCAAGAGAAGACTAATGCTTCAATTGTCAATCAACAAATGATCAAGAAAATGTCTTAGTGCTTAAAGTGTCATTTCTTGTATAGACAAACACTAGTGAGCCAAAATTGTCAAATTTGCTCAAGTGTTTTAGGTTTTGGGTGAGTGCTTAATTGTGCAAACAAACACCTATTAGAGGGTTTAAGTTTGCTTTCATTTGTCTCTTTGTAAAAGAGGGTTTTGATTAAGGCTTGGGTAGAAGCTTGATCAATTGTAAGGGTTTCCTCCTAATCCTAGAAAAGGGGACGAATCAATTAGTGGATTGATTGTGAAATCCTTAGTGGGAAGCTAAGGTAGCGGATGTAGGTGCTTGTTAGAAGGCCGAACCACTATAAATCATTGTGTCTTTAATCTTTCTAGCTTCCACAACCCTTCCACCCAAATATCCACCTCTCCACCACTTGGTGAGCTAAATCGGTTGATCGAATCGAGCTCCACACAACCCAACACTTTCACCATACATGAGCTTAAGCTTCCACTTAGATTCTTGACCTCTTGCTGCCCTTAAAGCACTTCAATGCTCTGCATTATTGGTTTAAGAAAAGAGAGAGCGTAAGCAAAAAGCTTAGTGAAGAATGCTCATTTAAAACAACTCAATAATGCATTTATAAAACACCTTTATAAACCTTAGATCAAAACAACATTTAACCATGCACATAAGCATTTAAAACAAGCACTTCGTGCTTCAAATTAATAACATGTCATATTGGCCACAAGTGATAATCATAATCTTTTTCCGTCTCAAAATACAATCATTACAAGATCCACACATGGACTTTTAACCACCATTGTGATCTTACAATTCACAAGGACCACACATGGACTTTTAACCACCATTGTGTCCTTAGCACAAGAATCACCCATGGACTTTTAACCACCATGGTGTTCTTACAATCCACAAGGCTCACACAAGGACTTTTAACCACCTTTGTGACCTTACACAAGAATCACCCATGGACTTTTAACCACCATGGTGTTCTTAAAATACACAAGGCTCACACAAGGACTTTTAACCACCTTTGTGACCTTACAATACACAAGGCTCACACAAGGACTTTTAACCACCTTTGTGACCTTAGCACAAGAACCAACCATGGACTTTTAACCACCATAGTGTTCTTAACCATTCTCAAGACATCACTTGCCAATATACATCATTTAACAACAATATTCCACTGTTTTAAAGCATTTAACAAAGCCATAATTATCATGCATCGTTATGCATCAAAATCACATTTAACAATGTTCAAAACAAGGATCTCTTACCTTAAGCATCCTTCAACACATGGCTTATAAAATCAGCAAATAAATATGCTAAAATATGCTTTCAAAACATAATTTAAAACATGCAAGCAAATCACATTGCATTCAACCAACTCATGGTTCATCAACAAGAGAGTTTTTCCGAAAACTTACTCTTGAGCTTAGCAAAGTTGTTTAGACTTTAACTAAGCTCCCAAACCTTCAAAACATTGGTTTCAAAGCTGAAAACCAAAATCCACTCACCGATTCCGTTTCGCTACTTGCCGAAACACCGATCAAGCTTCCGGATCACCACCACAAGGATCCGAAGATGTCTCCCATGTTTTAAACACATCAAAGCAGAGGATTAATGCATCATCATGCATTAATATCTTCAATGAAAGCACCTAAACTCGCTGCTCTCATCAACACTCACATTTCGGCTACCAAACACAACTGAAATCACCTCTAAACAACTCCACAACACTACCCAGCCAAGATCCATCAATTCTAATCATTCTTAAACCTCAATTAACATCCAAAACGAATCCAAACACGTCCTTATACCTCCAGCTATAACATATCATCAAGATCACTCCAAAAACAACCAAAAACTCAAGCAAAACTTAGGAAAATCAACCTATTCGGGATTGCATTGATTAAACCTCAATTTCTCATCAATTATACACTCATTTAACATCAAAAAGACACCTCAAAACAGTGCCCAACCATTTCATACGAATTTCATAAAAAATTAACCAAATCTTGCATTTTAAAGCCAAGATCAAGAACAAATTTGTAAAACCTTTAATAAAACACAAATCAAGGATTGAGAACTTGGGAATTTCAGTAAAGAACTGAGAATTTAGAGGAGAAGGACGTTCATACCTCTAAACTTGAGTTTCTCCCTTTTTGGAACCAAGATCTTGAAAATCCAATAAGCAAATGCTAAGGTTTTGTTGAAGAAATGATTAGAGATCAAATGAAGGTTGAAATCTAATCTTTAAATGTCAAAATCAGAGGGAAATTTGCTGGAGAAATGTGTTTGGGTTGAGAGAAAAGTTGAGAGAAAAGAAAATGGAAATTTGGAGAAAAGTTAGTTAAAATGACAAATATCTTTTCCCTCCTTTTTACCTTTAATTAAAACCATTAATTAATTGATTAATATCAAGAAAAATCTGGAGAAACTCTTATTGGGTAAATAGCTCCTTAAAGATTCAAAGTTTCAATCCTTTTTAAAACAGTCACCCAGTTTTAAAAAATTACATTTTAGTCACTAACCCAAAATGTCACTCTTCCAAACCTCATTTTGTAAAATTGATTCCACCCTTCTCTTATATATAATAAAAGAGGATTTTAAGACATTTTTCCATATTTTTAATGCATCCCGAACTAGGCTTTCCTAAAATCACCTTTTTATATTCGAACCGCAACCCGACCGTCCCGGTCCAAACCCAAAACTTCTAAGCCCAAAATTGGGGTGTTACAACTCTCTCCCCTTAAGAAATTTCTTCCTCGAAATTTACCTGAAGGAAAGAGGTACGGAAACTGCTTCAACATGTCATCCTTTCGCTCCCACGTGGCTTCTTCAACACCACGATGTTTCCACAACACCTTTACCAACTCAATGGTCCTGCCTCGAAGAACTTTACTATCCGAATCCAGAATCTTCACCGGTTCCTCATCATAGGTCAAATCTGGATTCAATTCCACTTCTTCCACATGCATCACATGTGAAGGATCCGATCTATACTTCCGTAGCATAGAAACATGAAACACGTCATGAATCTTTTCCAACTCTTGAGGTAACCTCAACTTGTACGCAACAGGACCCACACGCTCAATCACCTCGTATGGTCCAATGTACCTAGGGCTCAACTTACCCTTTCGGCCAAACCTCATCACCTTTTTCCAAGGCGAAACTTTTAAAAACACACGGTCACCCACCGCATACTCAATCTCCTTACGCTTCAAATCCGCGTAAGACTTTTGCCGATCAGAAGCCGCCTTCAAGCGCTCACAAATGAGTTTCACCTTCTCGGTGGTTCCTTTCAACAAAGCTGGCATCGAAACCAACTTCTGGCCTGTTTCAGCCCAACAAAGAGGAGTCCTACACTTCCTCCCGTACAAAGCTTCATAAGGTGCCATTTGAATACTTGCCTGATAACTATTATTATAGGCAAACTCCACCAAAGGCAAATGTTTCTCCCAAGAGCCCTGGAACTCAATCACACAGCACCTCAACATATCCTCCAAAACCTGGATAACACGCTCGGACTGACCATCTGACTGCGGATGATAAGACGTACTGAAATTCAACCGCGTACCCAAAGCCTGATGCAAACACTGCCAGAAACGCGATGTAAACCTTGGATCCCTATCCGACACAACCGACTTAGGCACACCATGCAGCCGCACAATCTCAGCAATGTACAGCTCCGCAAGCTTATCCAAAGAGTACGTAGTATGCACAGACAAGAAATGTGCACACTTCGTCAGGCGATCCACAATCACCCACACCGAATTCTTCTTCGATGGCGACAAAGGTAAACCAGACACAAAATCCATGGTAATCTTTTCCCACTTCCATTCAGGAATTCTCAACGGTTGCAACAACCCTGAAGGAAACTGATGCTCAGCCTTAACCCGCTGACACACCATGCACTTGCTGACAAACTCAGCAACATCTTTCTTTAAACCCACCCAATAGTACTCATCACGAAGATCACGATACATCTTAGTACTACCAGGGTGCATAGCAAAAGGACTACTATGACCTTCAGTCAGAATAGCACGCCTCAACTCAGCATCATTGGGCACCACTATCCGACTCCCAAAACACAACACTCCATCATCATTAAAACAGAAAACCGAAGGCCTACCCTCCGCAATATCCTGAACATGCGGTACCAAGGAATCATCCAACAACTGCTTTTCCTTGATCAACTGAACCAAAGATGGTTTCACTTGCAACTCAGCCACAAGGCCACCATCACGCGAAATACTCAAACTAGCAAACATAGCTCTCAGCTCAACAGCTACCTTCCTACTCAAGGCATCCGCTACAACATTAACTTTTCCCGGATGATACTCAATCGTCAAATCATAATCCTTGAGCAACTCCACCCAACGTCGCTGCCTGAGATTCAACTCCTTCTGAGACATCAAATACTTCAAACTCTTGTGATCCGTGTACACAGTACACTTCTCACCATACAGGTAATGTCTCCAGATTTTCAAAGCAAAAACCACTGCAGCCAACTCAATGTCATGCGTAGGATAATTGCGCTCATGCACCTTCAACTGCCGTGATGCATAAGCCACCACCTTACCCTCTTGCATCAACACACATCCCAAACCAACATAGGACGCATCACTATACACCACAAACTCTTTCCCTGATTCAGGTTGAACCAAGATAGGAGCTTGCGTCAAAGCTGCCTTAAGCTTCTCAAAAGCCTACTGTCTTGCTTCCGTCCACTCATACTTAACATCCTTCTGCAACAACTTTGTCAAAGGTGCAGCAATCTTTGAAAACCCATCCACAAACCTCCGGTAGTATCCAGCTAAACCAAGGAAACTACAGACTTCATGAACAGACTTAGGAACCTTCCAATTCATCACCGCCTTAACCTTCTGAGGATCAACACGAATCCCTTCAGCAGAAACCACATGACCAAGAAACACCACTTCCCTAAGCCAGAACTCACACTTGCTCAGCTTGGCATAAAGCTGATTCTCCAACAAGGCCTGCAACACAATCCTCAAATGCCCTTCATGCTCCTCCTCAGTACGCGAGTACACGAGGATATCATCAATGAACACCACAACAAATTTATCCAAGTATTCGTGAAACACTCGGTTCATCATGTCCATGAAAGCTGCAGGAGCATTTGTCAAACCAAACGGCATCACAAGGAACTCATAATGCCCATACCTCGTTCTGAAAGCTGTCTTTGGCACATCCACATCCTTCACCTTCAACTGGTAATACCCTGACCTTAAGTCAATCTTAGAGAACACAGCTGCTCCCCGAAATTGATCAAAAAGATCATCAATTCTCGGCAATGGATACTGATTCTTGATAGTCAACTTGTTAAGCTGACGATAATCAATGCACATCCTCATAGTGCCATCCTTCTTCTTCACAAACAAGACCGGTGCACCCCAAGGTGACACACTCGGCCGAATGAAACCACGATCAAGCAACTCTTGCAGTTGCGTCTTCAGCTCTTTCAACTCTTTAGGTGCCATTCTATAAGGGGTAATGGACACTGGAGTTGTGTTCTCATACAGCTCAATCCCAAACTCCACTTCGCGATTAGGAGGCAATCCAGGCAACTCCTCAGGAAACACACTAGGAAACTCTCGCACAGTCCTGATATCTTGCACACGCAACTCCTTAGAGCTAGGATTCATCACAAAAGCGAGATAAGCTTCACAACCTTGCCTCAGCATCCGACTCGCCTCCAAAGTAGACACCACATTGGCAAGAAACTTCACATTCTCACCAACCAGAACAACCTCATAATCATCCGCAAGCTTCAACGAAACTCGCTTATTTTCACAATCCACTACAGCTCGATGCTCAACAAGCCAATCCATACCAAGGATTACATCAAAACCATAGAAAGGCAATTCCATAAGGTCAACATGAAAAACATGATCTTGCACAACCAAAGGACATCTTCTATAAAGCTTTCGAGTCACAACAGTCTCACCAAAAGAACTAGTGACACCCATACCAACATCCAAAGACTCAACAGGCAAACCAAGCAATTCAGCATGCTCACGCAATATGTATGAGTGTGTAGATCCAGAATCAATCAAGGAAAGTAATGACAAGGATTGCAAAGTAAAAGTACCTACGATCACATGCGTGTCATTCCTCCCCTCTCTCTGAGCATACACTCTGGCCTGGCCGCCACCCTCAGGCTGAACAGCTACAACATGAGCCACATTCCGTCCACCTTCCTCTCTCCGCTGAAAGTTACCACGGCCGCGCCCACGACCTCTCTGTGGTGCAACAACAACAGGAGCACGTCCTTGGCCACCACCGGCCAACATAGGACACTTCCTCCTCATGTGATCCGTAGATCCACAGTTCCAGCACGAGTTACCAGCCGCCACAACAGGAGCTTGCACCTCTCTCACAGCTCGAGGACAATCACGCTTCATATGGCCACGCGATCCGCATGTCCAACATGTGTTCGGATCATCTCTTGCCTTGCCTCCCTGAGCAGGCGCACCACCACCTCGCTTAGCTGAAGACTGATACTTCTGATCACGTCCTCTCTTATTCCGTCCACCATCGGAACTATACTCAGCAACTCGTTTACCAGCACCGGAACCAGCACTTCTAGAAGATAAACCCAAGTTCATCTCAATGTCCTTTGCTCGGCCAACCAGCACATCAAAATCATTATACTCAGCAGCCAGCATATACGTCTTCACTTCCGTCACCAAACCATAACGGAACCTTTCACACCTCTCCCGCTCATCCGGGACAAGCTCAGGTGTGTACTGACTGAGCCGAACAAACTGAACCTCATACTCAGCTACAGACATGCTCCCTTGGGTAAGAGACATGAATTCTCTTTTCTTTTCATCTAGGTACCTCACACCCAGATACCTTCTCTTGAATGCGTTCTGAAAGAACGTCCAGATTACATCAGCATCCGTCATCCTAGAGATAGTGGTTGTCCACCAAGTGTATGCATCATCTTGCAACAATGATACCACAGACCCCAGCTTCTGCACATCAGTGCAATTCATTTGTCCCAAGATTCTCTTGGTACTTTCCAGCCAAGACTCAGAACCTTCAGCAGACAAACCCCTGAACTCAGTCCCTCCCAGACTGCGCAAACGTTCCAAAGGTAGTCTAACACCAGCATCTCCCTGATGCCTAGCTCCTTGAGCTCCAGCTACCGCTGCTCAAAAAGCACCAGCAATAGCTTGAACCAACATTGACATGTCAGGAACAGCTTGCCCCTGTCCAGCTTCAGGTCCAGCGACCTCAGCACCAGCTGCAACACCAGCTCCTTCATCCCCAGCACCACCACCACCAGGCGGAGGAGGTAAATCCACCATATGCTCAGCATTTTCTTCATTCTCATTTTGAGCCATAGCTCGCGTATTAACCCTCAATTCTCTACGAGGTGCCATACACTAACAATGCAATCACAATGCAATAAACAAAGTCAGGCTCAGCAAGGTAAGCAATCCAAGTACTCAAGCTCATTTCCACTTAAAAACAAATCATTACATTAGCTTTGATTTGGCAATGGGTCCCCCTAACATGCTTTCACCACAGCATACACCACAATTGTAACATGCTTACAATTCACACATCATGCTTTCACTCAACAAGCATACAAAGCATTCAAGCACTTAACACCCATTCATCAGTTCCCAATTACTCGAGAACTCAGCTCTGATACCACCAAATGTAACCCCCTTAACCCGGCCCAGACGGTTGAACCGAATTAAGAAGTTTACATGGGGAAAACCCAAGTCAACCCGAAAGTCAACCTTGATTAACGACCCCTTTTTTTTCTTTTAAATCTTATCTAAATGCATATTAACCCTATATGTATTCATAAGATCAGCATACTCAAAGATCACCACAATCAGAAATCATTTAGGGACTTGATTGCACAAAACATGAATTTAGGGACCAAAATGTAAATTCTGGAAATTATAAGGACTTAACCAACTTTTGAGTTACCATTATGAAATTAGTCATGTTTCATGCTTCTCTGCCAAATTTCAGCTCAAACGGACATCTCAAACTCATTCAATTGCATAAACAAAGTTCAGGACCAAAACGCAAGGATTTCAAAACATAAAACCGTCAATTTCAGTGCCCAACGATCGAGTGTTCCGAAACAGGGAGGACCTGTTCCGAAACGCGGGACCGTTCCGGAACAGGGCTTGGAAGTAGCATTTTCGTTTCGAAACGGGTCTACCCGTTTCGAAACGCCAAGGCCATTTCAGGCCCTCTGTTCCGAAATGGTAGCACCTGTTCCGAAACTGGCTGCCCAGATTGCAGAAATTTTGCTGGTTTAACATACAATTGACCCATCAAACACGTTCCAAAGGCAACCAAATTATACCAGCAAGTCATTACATGCATAAGGAACGTATTAGCATCAATCATTCTCAAACATAGCATCAAATAAGCAAATCCCCAATTCTATAGGCATGCATCCTATATAGAAAACCATTCAAGCACCAATATACCAAACCAACTTCACAAAGGCCAATTACATGTTCCATCATCATCATAAGCATAAAATCAACTTAGGGAGTCCAAAACATCTCCCAAAACAACAACATAGGTTCTACATTGCCAAGTGCCAAAAGCTAATAGTGTTAAGAAACTTTCACCATACATGAGCTTAAGCTTCCACTTAGATTCTTGACCTCTTGCTGCCCTTAAAGCACTTCAATGCTCTGCATTATTGGTTTAAGAAAAGAGAGAGCGTAAGCAAAAAGCTTAGTGAAGAATGCTCATTTAAAACAACTCAATAATGCATTTATAAAACACCTTTATAAACCTTAGATCAAAACAACATTTAACCATGCACATAAGCATTTAAAACAAGCACTTCGTGCTTCAAATTAATAACATGTCATATTGGCCACAAGTGATAATCATAATCTTTTTCCGTCTCAAAATACAATCATTACAAGATCCACACATGGACTTTTAACCACCATTGTGATCTTACAATTCACAAGGACCACACATGGACTTTTAACCACCATTGTGTCCTTAGCACAAGAATCACCCATGGACTTTTAACCACCATGGTGTTCTTACAATCCACAAGGCTCACACAAGGACTTTTAACCACCTTTGTGACCTTACACAAGAATCACCCATGGACTTTTAACCACCATGGTGTTCTTAAAATACACAAGGCTCACACAAGGACTTTTAACCACCTTTGTGACCTTACAATACACAAGGCTCACACAAGGACTTTTAACCACCTTTGTGACCTTAGCACAAGAACCAACCATGGACTTTTAACCACCATAGTGTTCTTAACCATTCTCAAGACATCACTTGCCAATATACATCATTTAACAACAATATTCCACTGTTTTAAAGCATTTAACAAAGCCATAATTATCATGCATCGTTATGCATCAAAATCACATTTAACAATGTTCAAAACAAGGATCTCTTACCTTAAGCATCCTTCAACACATGGCTTATAAAATCAGCAAATAAATATGCTAAAATATGCTTTCAAAACATAATTTAAAACATGCAAGCAAATCACATTGCATTCAACCAACTCATGGTTCATCAACAAGAGAGTTTTTCCGAAAACTTACTCTTGAGCTTAGCAAAGTTGTTTAGACTTTAACTAAGCTCCCAAACCTTCAAAACATTGGTTTCAAAGCTGAAAACCAAAATCCACTCACCGATTCCGTTTCGCTACTTGCCGAAACACCGATCAAGCTTCCGGATCACCACCACAAGGATCCGAAGATGTCTCCCATGTTTTAAACACATCAAAGCAGAGGATTAATGCATCATCATGCATTAATATCTTCAATGAAAGCACCTAAACTCGCTGCTCTCATCAACACTCACATTTCGGCTACCAAACACAACTGAAATCACCTCTAAACAACTCCACAACACTACCCAGCCAAGATCCATCAATTCTAATCATTCTTAAACCTCAATTAACATCCAAAACGAATCCAAACACGTCCTTATACCTCCAGCTATAACATATCATCAAGATCACTCCAAAAACAACCAAAAACTCAAGCAAAACTTAGGAAAATCAACCTATTCGGGATTGCATTGATTAAACCTCAATTTCTCATCAATTATACACTCATTTAACATCAAAAAGACACCTCAAAACAGTGCCCAACCATTTCATACGAATTTCATCAAAAATTAACCAAATCTTGCATTTTAAAGCCAAGATCAAGAACAAATTTGTAAAACCTTTAATAAAACACAAATCAAGGATTGAGAACTTGGGAATTTCAGTAAAGAACTGAGAATTTAGAGGAGAAGGACGTTCATACCTCTAAACTTGAGTTTCTCCCTTTTTGGAACCAAGATCTTGAAAATCCAATAAGCAAATGCTAAGGTTTTGTTGAAGAAATGATTAGAGATCAAATGAAGGTTGAAATCTAATCTTTAGATGTCAAAATCAGAGGGAAATTTGCTGGAGAAATGTGTTTGGGTTGAGAGAAAAGTTGAGAGAAAAGAAAATGGAAATTTGGAGAAAAGTTAGTTAAAATGACAAAATATCTTTTCCCTCCTTTTTACCTTTAATTAAAACCATTAATTAATTGATTAATATCAAGAAAAATC
This sequence comes from Hibiscus tridactylites, assembly GCA_958450335.1. Lineage (NCBI taxonomy): Eukaryota > Viridiplantae > Streptophyta > Magnoliopsida > Malvales > Malvaceae > Hibiscus > Hibiscus tridactylites. The sequence continues at coordinate 23,988,733 of OY288267.1, read as the reverse complement.
TGGAGAAACTCTTATTGGGTAAATAGCTCCTTAAAGATTCAAAGTTTCAATCCTTTTTAAAACAGTCACCCAGTTTTCAAAAATTACATTTTAGTCACTAACCCAAAATGTCACTCTTCCAAACCTCATTTTGTAAAATTGATTCCACCCTTCTCTTATATATAATAAAATAGGATTTTAAGACATTTTTCCATATTTTTAATGCATCCCGAACTAGGCTTTCCTAAAATCACCTTTTTATATTCGAACCGCAACCCGACCGTCCCGGTCCAAACCCAAAACTTCTAAGCCCAAAATTGGGGTGTTACAGATCCGGTATACTTACTCAAAACGGTGTTTAAGGTTTACGAAAAAGAGTTTCCTCCAATCGGAAATGAGGTTGATCCGAATGCTGTGGACACTGAACCGATCATACGCCCAGATCCAGCACTACTACGAGCCAAAGGACGTCCACGTTCTACAAGAATATACTGTGCCGAGGATATGGTCGAACATCGAGAGAAAACCGGACAAAAGAAGCATTGTACTATATGTCGAAATCCTGGACACACAGCTCCTAAGTGTCCTAATCGCTCAGCCCCTTGTATTAATTAATTATTTTTAATTTGTATATGTCAGTTTGCCCATGACAATCGAATCAATAAAGTCATTCTACTTTGATTTATACAGTACGTCATCTTATATTTTCAATCATTCAAAAAAATATGTTATGATATTGTTTTCGAAACAACTTTAAATCAGCGTACAATGGACGAAAATTGACTGTGTCAGTGTCATACGATAGAGAATTTCCACTACTACAACCCCAAACTCGATATTACCTAAAAATTTTAAATTTCTACGTATAAAATTATGCTCGAACATGCCTATCGACATTAGTTGAAATGCAACTTCATTCAAAAAAAAGATGATAGCATAGGGTTTTCGAAGCCATTTTAAACCATTATAGAATGGACAGAAATCAACCATGTTGGTATCATACGATAGACAATTTCCAGTACTACGACTCCAAACTCGATGATCGCTAAAAATATACGATTTACACCCTCGAAATTGGGCTCGAACAAGCCTACCCACACTTGTTTTCCCTTGTTCTTCAGGCCAGATTTGCACAGAACTCGCGTCCTGCAGAACGCGAGGTCTGTGCGATATATTCAGCCGCCTTTTCAATTTCTCGGGGACCTCGCGTTCTGCAAAACGCGAGGTACTGTAAAACCGTTAACACAAACAACAAGGCCAGGTAGACGAAAATCGCGTTGTGCAGAACGCGATATCGTACCTCGCGTCCTACACAACGCGAGGTCTGCCGACCTGGCAAGTTTGGGGGTCATTTTGCCAAATAAAATTTTTTGGGAGCCATTTTCCCAAATAATAATTAAAAAAGAGTTTTTCACCTAAAATTGCCGAAAACCGTTTACGATTACTATGACCTACCATTAGATCCGTAGATCCGTTCTTGAGATTTTAGTGGTCTTAGGGCGAACATAAAAATTAGGCTCCTAATAATAAGTATCGAAAAAAATGAATTTTAAAAGTGGATCCCTAATATTAAGTATTAGAAAAATGAGTTTCTAATAACAAATATTTTTTAAAATAAATATGCCCCTAATAACAAATATAGAGAAAAAAAAACTTAACTCCTAATAACAAATATAAAAAAAATAAATTTTAAGAGTAGATCTCTAATATCAAATATCGAGAGAGAAAATTAGGCATTTAATAACAAGTATTAGAAAAAAATTAGCTCTCTAGTAACAAGTATTGAGAAAATAATTAAATTTTAAGAGAATGTGTCTAATAGTAAATTTAAAAAAAAAATAGGCTCATAATAACAAGTATTTAGGGAAAATTGAACCATGAATAATAAATATTGAGAAAATGAATTTTGAGAGTAGACTTCAAATAACAAATATTAAGAAAAAATTTGAGTCTAATAACAAGTATTAAAAAATTAGAGCCTTAATAACAATTATTAAAAATATAGATCTTTAATGTAAGTTCTGGGGAAAAATTGGATCCTAATAACAAATATTTGAAAAAATTGAATTTTAGGAGTATGCCCCTAATAACAAGTATTGAGAAAAATTAGACACCTAATAACAAATATTAGAAAAATTGAATTTTAAGAGTAAACCCTAATAACAAGTGTTAAAAAATTAAACCCCTAATAACAAATGTTAAAAATTGAGCCATAATAACCTGTGTTAAAAAATTGAAGCCCTAATAACAATTATTAAAAAAATTAGACCGTAATAACAAATGTCGAAAAAATAAAATTTAAAAATAAATTCCTAATAGTAAATATTAAAATAATTGGACCACAATATTAATAGGGTAAACTACATAAATGACCACCATACTATTCGAAAAGTCGCGATTTGACCACCTTACTTTTTTTCGAAGCAATTAAACCATCATACTATAAAATTGGGTGCAATTTGACCACCAGCCGTTAAAGGTTAACGGCAGGGTGACGTGTCAGTTAAAAAAATAAGGGTATAATTACACATTTGGTCTTTACTACTTATACATTCTTTCAATTTAGTCCTAATTTTAATTTAATAAAATAAATTAATCATTTAATTAGGTGATGACACGTGTCACTACTTTATTGGAGGGATTTAATTATTTATATTTAATTAAATAAAATGCAAGTAATGAGGGTCGAACATACATCCCCTAGCAAGGAAGGCTCATGGCTTACCACCACGCCAAATGCTATAAGGTGATATAATTCCTGAAATATATATTATATCTGAATAAACATTAAAACCGAAAAACTCCATCATCATTTTTCATTACTTGCATTTTATTTAATTAAATATAAATAATTAAGTCCCTCCAATAAGGTAGTGACACGTGTCATCACCTAATTAAATGATTAATTTATTTTATTAAATTAAAATTAGGACTAAATTGAAAGAATGTATAAGTAGTAAAGACCAAATGTGTAATTATACCCTTATTTTTTAACTGACACATCACCCTGCCGTTAACCTTGCACCCAATTTAATAGTATGATGGTTTAATTGCTTCGAAAAAAAGTAAGGTGGTCAAATCGCAATTTTTCCAATAGTATGATGATCATTTATGTAGTTTACCCATATTAATATTATAAAAAAAAAATTGGACCCTAGATAAACGCCCTCTCGCCCATGCCCATAGAGACTCTGCCTACCCTCTCTCCAGTTAGACAAGAACATAATCATCTTATTTTATGTTCATCAAGTGATCTGTTCGGCTCCGATGTACAAAGTACAAACACTGCTATTTTTTCATCAATATCAGCATGTATGTATGAATTTATTCAACTTCATAATATATGAGATTAAATTGTACATTTAATAATAATGCAGGGGCTGCCATGATATTTTAACCAAATTCTATAGTAGTAAGTAACGTGCAAAAAGCCCAAGTTGTTTAAGAAAAACAAAAATAAATAGAGAAAGGGAAAACCTAAACCAACGGTGTTGATAAAACTCATTCTCTCATCTCAGTCGTCTCCTCTTTCCTCTCTTCTCCAGCGTCCGATTCCCTCTCTTTCTTCCCCGTTATCCAATCTCCCTCTCTCCCGCCCTTTTCTCTTTATTATTTTATTTTATTTTCCCTTTCTACTAAGGTAATTTTTTCCTCTTTGATTCCACTCTCCCTTCTCTCTTTTTAATCCCTCTTAGGGTTTCCGTTTTGAATTGAATTCTCTTCATTATGTTTGTCGGTGATTTCTTTGACTTAGGTTTTCTCCATGGCGGAGACACCAGCGAGTCCCGGCGGCGGAGCAAGTCACGAGAGCGGCGACCATAGCCCCAAATCCAGTGTGCGAGAACAGGACAGGTATCTTCCTATCGCTAACATTAGCCGTATTATGAAGAAGGCCCTACCTGCTAACGGGAAGATCGCTAAAGATGCTAAAGAGACCGTTCAGGAGTGCGTCTCTGAGTTTATCAGCTTCATCACCAGCGAGTACGACTCTTTAATTCACTGTTCCAGCTTAATTTATTAACTCTATATGCGAACTTTATTGTGTAATTTGGAAATTTGGCCTTGAATTTATGTACAGAGCTAGCGATAAGTGTCAGAGAGAGAAGAGGAAGACTATTAATGGGGATGATCTGCTCTGGGCTATGGCGACTTTAGGATTTGAAGATTACATTGATCCGCTTAAGATTTACCTTTCCCGATACAGAGAGGTGGTTATCTCCAAGCTATTTCCTTCTTATTTCTTCATTGATCGAAATAAATAATAATTGTTTGGATCTTAAATTTTGTAACTTTCATCAAAGTGGAAAAGGGTAATATTATCCTATACGTTTATAGTTTAATGGGATTTCCTTATTGTGTTACCTACTATTCAAACAAAAAACCCTAATTGTGTTACCTGAACAATTCAATTGGATTTCCTTATTTATAGTTTAATGGGGATTCGAGTATGACAATCTTATACATAATGCATCTGTTAATTTAATTTCGTTTAATGGGGATTCGAGTATGAAATATTGGTAGAGAAATTTGGCTTATGGATGGTAAAATATGTGAAACATCTATGTTTTTGTTCTTTTACTTGTGATTTCCCTGCAACAAAGGGATTAAATACTTAAGTATTCTCTGTTTTTATGGCTAAATTTTAATAAACTGATCTCCCTTTTTTTGGTGTTTTTTATGGTCAATTGGGACATTGCAGATGGAGGTGAGTTTAAGCTTTCTAGAAATCCTGTTGTAACTTCATTAAATATTCTATTGTCTCTCACCTGTCTCCTCTAAGCTACTTCTCTTATATCACTTTCATTGCAAATTGACAGGGTGATGCCAAGGGCTCGGCTAAAGGTGTTGATGTGTCCGCTAAGAAATATGTCCAACCAAGCCCAAATGCCATGGTGGGGTTTACCTTTTTTATTACTCTTCGTCGCTTACATTATTTTTGTTTAGATCGTCATGCATTCCACTTTTTTGTATTTATTAGACAAATTTCATGCCTACTCAAACTATGCTATCTTATTCTCTGATCTTTCATTTACAATTTTATGCAGCTTGTTCATCAAGGTTCTTTCTCACAAGGTGTTAATTATGGGGATTCTCAAGTAATCTCTCTCTCTCTCTCTCTCTCTCTTGGCTGTGCTATGAAACATGTCAATACATTAACATACAATTTCTTTATTTACATATTTCTCTATCTTAATGTAGTGATTTGATTATGGTTACCCTACCTCTTTAATTGTGGTTATGCCAAAGAATCCTTGCATATTTCTTAGTATTTGTTTTTGCATGCTGTTGGCAGTTGGCACCATTGATTTTGCTTCTAGTTACACTTTTTCACTCATGCCAGCTTCTTTACTACAGTGCTTTTGTCATCTCTGGCTAAGTTCATGCCAACAGCCAACAGGACCACGCTATCTTTCTTTTAGTGTCAATTGTAATCTCAAGATTAGTGATCTCTACTTCTATAGCCATTTAAAAGTATAATCGGGGTTAAATATTAATTATACCTGAAATCCATTTCTCTTTTTTCTCTGAATTGAAGAAACAACAAATTGTTTCATTCATCTTTTGAAATTGTTGGTATGTGGTTGCTGGTTCTTGTTTTCCTTCTCCGTTTTCCACTCTTGAGTTTGTTTGTTTTTTACTCCGAACTACCGGTGCTCACTCATTGTTGCTATGATCTATCATGATATCATCTTCAATTACTGCATTTGTCCCTTTGCTTTGTAATCTTCAAGAATTATGCGAAAGAAGGTTTGTTCATTGGTTCTAATATCCTGCACAACTTGTTATCACAGGCCCATATGATGGTTCCGATGCAAGGCACCGATTTGTGATCACCATTCTTCTTCTGCAAGTTCCATTATCCAAATCTGCAATCCATAACAAATAGTTTCGACAAAAAACTTGGATGGTTTGCATCCTCTTATCTTGTAAGTTATTATTTTTCAAAGAATTGTTTAAATCTTATGAGATTGTCGTAGGATTGAGCTCATGGCGAGCACATAATATATTCCGGTAACGACATCGGTTAGTTAACTTCTCAAGTCCATTCTATTCTATATGATTTGGAACAATGTAAGTTAGATTTTTGAGTTAAATGGATAACATTATTTATTTGATTGTTTGATTTCTATGGTGATTTTTTTTAGTCATAAAGTCAAAAAAATACTCCCAAGGTTTAACTCAATATTCACTTTAGAAAACTGATGATAAACAAATTGAAAGAAAAAAATGTTTTATATTTTATATAATTTTATAAAATTATTTTTTAACTTGTGTAATGTTTTTTTAAGTCAATGTATTTGTCTATATAATATTTCTATGTCAGCGTACATTGTTATATATGTTTGTCACATCATTTTAAGTTATTTATCGTTAGTTGATTGATAATTTTTATCTGTATAAGGGTCGTTTTGACTCAAAATAAAATGTTAAGAATTGAATTGCTTCAAAAACAATAAAGATCAATATTCAAAAAAAAAACAATAAAGATCAAAGTGATTATTTAATCTCTGGTTAAACGTTGGGGGTATTTTTTGACTTTATATTTTTTTATTGGTCTTTGGTTACGTTGGTAGGAAAAAATACTATACATGCCTGTGTTATTGTGCGGAGTAAAATTATTTTTTTTAGAATAAACATGTATCAAATAATTATCACTAGATTTATCGGTTGAATTGAATCAGTGCATTAAAATTGAAAATTGTCGCGAATAGTTCAAAAAATCAGAGTAAAAATGTAAACAATTTAATCGATTGAATCATATTTTAAATCATATATTATTTTTAAATTTTATTTAATTATCTTAATAGAATAAAGTCAACCGAATCAATCGATTTAACTGTCGAAACGGTGTTTATAATCTTGATTGAGATTAACAAAGTGTAATCATATGAAAAGATAAGTGTTTATAATCTTGATACATTAAAGAAGACATGAAATTGAAATCTATTAATTGATTTAATGGTTAAAGACGTTTGTTTTATCTGTTCAATTTTCTTAGTCTTTTTAAAAACAATACACATAGCATGTATTACTGATGCTCGAATCTGATTATTTTTCTTAATCCTTTAATTAGTTAAATTAATTTTGAACCGCCTAATTTCCCCGGAATTCAAAATAAAATAAATTTAAGTTCCCTCTTCTCCATTCTCTCCTCGCTCGTCTCACCTCCAATTCTCCATCTCCATCATCGGAATCTTTTGATCCGATTTGTTAACTCTAAATCCCCATTTTCAAAAATGTGTGATTACGAGTTACCAAGCGATTTCGATATTCAAGGATTGAGCCTCATCGACGTTACCGTCGAAGACGATTGCCTCATCGATCCGCCTCTCCTTGATCATATCTCAGGTTTACATTTATCATCATTCGCTCTTGAATTCTCACGTTTCATCCTTTTTTTCAATAATGCTTCAAATTGATCGATGAAGCCTTTTTCTTTTCTTTTCTGAACGTAGATTTCAATTAACATTTGCAGCTTTTTCGGTAATTAATACTGGATTTTGCGATTTAGGAATGGAATTAATCCGTTTATCACGATCATTAGCTCCCGATTCGTAGATAACATGCCGATTTTTCATATTTTATTGATTTCTCTGGATAATTATTGTACAAAACTTTTCTAATAAAGCTTCACATTGATCAATAATCGTTTTCTTCCCTGAAAAATGGATTTTGTGTATTGTATAGAAATCTAATTAGGCTGTTTTGATGAATGTGGAAAGTTAGATGGAGAATTGGAGGAAGACGAGACAAGAAGAAATGGGAGACGTAAATTACACAAAAGTATGACATGGGATAGCTCTTTCTTTTGCAGTGCAGGTATGAATTCACCTATTTTTATTTTTACTTGCGGTTAATTAACGCTTTATGGTTCTGGAATTTCCTGTTTTGATTTTTTTTTTATAGCTTTTCTTGAGCCAGAGGAGTTCTCCAGTCGAGAGGATGCGAACAGATCTCGTGATTCATCGACAATGTTAGGCGGTGAAGCTTTGATGCGAGAACATCCCGAGGCTGATTTTGATGAGGATATAAGAGCTTCAACCCAGAAATCTAACAGAGTGTCTGGCAATGCAGTTAATAAGGAATTGGGAACAAAAGATTCTAGGAATGTGTCATGTAAGTATGGTTTGTTTTTGTTACTCTTGCCAATGCACCCAATGGTTTGCTTTGATGCCACAAAATATGACTTCAAAGGATATCGATTCATCTTTAGATGGGAATATGTATGTATGTATGATCTGATGGTACATTAGGTGAAATGAATATGCATCATTTATGTATGTTCCATTCGTTTTTCTTCAAAAACATGTATCCAGATAACATAACATTATATTACATTAGTTGTTATTTTTTGTTCATGCCATACTTCTTTTATAGCTTGTTAGCCATGATTGAAGAAATATCTCAAACTGACAGTGACATGTATTTTTTTCAGCTCCAAAGAAGTCAGAATACCCTAATCACGACAAGGTACATTCAAGAAATGGCTACCACTGTTTCAGTACTCGATCCCTTTGTTTTGTTTCTCCAATGACGTTATTTTGTTGTTGTTTCAGGTGAAGCGGAAAGCTGCTCTTAGGAAGCCAAATATAGTTACGAAAGATCCTGGTAAGATAATGAAGCACGTTTCTGCCCGACCACAAACTTCAAAGGCAAGTATTCTGCCTATTAACATTCAATTATTGCTACCGTTGAATATGCTTTACCACATGGGTTATATTTACTGAAAATTCTGATTTTGTTTTCGTTTTACAAACACCGGACCCTATAGTCTTTTGGTAGAATTGCGGCATTAACTTCACCTCGTCATAAGCCACCGAAGGTAGTGGGCAGGAGGGCTTCCGTGAGTGCTAGGGATATCATAATGGAAAAGGATGCAAAAAGTGCGATTGGTAATTCAAACTACACTTTCTTTGGATTAGGATCATTGATACAAGGATGTGGTTGCGGAGGTTTAGGACGGCTCTCTGCTTTCTTTCTCATTTTTTTCCTTTTGAATTTGTTCTCCATTTATCTGTTGCAGATAGAGAGACCACAATATCAAAGGCTCCTGCTTTGGATGGTTCAAAAAATATTGTGCCTAGGACTACATCTTCCAGATCTTCTCCCCTCTCTTCTCCCATGATTTGTAATTCTTCCATAGATACGATTAAACAAAATGACTCCGGCTTAGTTAACTCGTCTTCCTCCAGTTACACTTTCACCGATGCATCCAAAAGTGCAGCCAAACGTAAAAGTCGATTAGGACTATCGGCACACTCAACTTTGTTGAAGTCTCCTACCAATCACCATTCCAGTATGCCTGTTGCTAGTAGCTCATGCAGTGAATGGTCCTCGGAGTCGTCATTATCATCACCAACCTCCACTGCTAATAAAAAGTCTAATGTTGTAAGAGGTAGTCTTGGATCTGGCTCTCACAAGGGACTCGTAACAGATAGTGGTGCCAAACAACTTTTGGATTCTCAGAGTCTTCATACTCGCCATCCCTCAATGGGAGATGGTGATGAGGTTACTGGTTCATTGGATGAAAGTGAAAGCAAAGTTTCAGATGGAAGTACCGGACTTCTTCATCCAGCTGCGATAAAACCCTCAGCCCTTCGTCCGCCATCACCAAAAGTTGCCTTTTCCAATGGGGTTAGTCCGCCATCACCAAAACTTGCATTTTCCAATGGGGTCAGCCCGCCATCACCAAAACTTGCATCTTCCAATGGGGTTAGTCCGCCATCACCTAAACTTCCCTATTCCAATGGGGTTAGTCCGCCATCACCAAAACTTCCCTTTTCCAATGGGGTTAGTTATTGCTCTGTTCCGCATGAAAATCGAATTTTAGCTAAAGACAAAAAGAACAATTTTTTTTTAGCTCTTGATAGCTTTGTTGGTCAAGTAGCATATAACCAATGTGAAATTGTGATGAATGCAGGTACGGTCATCCAGACACACTCGAACTCGAAGTGTACCCTCCCTCCCAGCTGCAGCTATTGGCATGCCTAAAATTGGAGCAAAAAGCACTAATTCAAGCGGTGACTCAAACAAGGCACCTCCTAGAACTCTTCAAAGACCAACAACTGGCACTGCTGCAACAAAGGTGCAAAGTTCTTCAAGAAACCCCAAAGTAAGCCCTGGCATGTCCCCTAAACTTAAGAATAAACCCTCCCAAAAAACTGGCAGAGGAAGTTACTCAAAGGCTCAGGCCATTGGTTCTGCAGAAAAAATTGTCGGTTCAGATTTCCACAAGCTGGTTGTGAAGCTAGGAGGCAAGGATGGCTCTCGAATTAAAGATACCAAGGTCGTTCCTCTTGCAGTACCAGATGATCTAGCTCCTGAGTCTGAGGTTCTATACATCATCACATCAAAAGAAGCTCCTAAAAATGAGACAAAACACTCGTACATCATAAGACTGGTAAGCTACTCCTGAATATAAATTTGGACACTACAAAAGAACCCATAATTGATATTCATCTTGCACTCCTGCAGTGATTTCTGAAAGAGGATACCAGTTGAAGTTTTCATTTGGATCAACAATTGCGCTTCAAGGTACAACCTCTCCCAAATATACTTGTTAGTTGTAAATTCCTATGAAAACTTTTGAGTTCTAAACTGCATGTTATTCAAACTCGGGCATAAATATCATATACTATTTGTATATACCACTAGTATGTTGATGACATGAGTATGCCCAACTTTTTTAAAGATGTGCAATGGCATTTAAAGGGTCATATCGTTGTATCTATGTCCTCATATGCGTGCACGATTTCTCTCAAGAAAAATTAATGCAGAACAATTTTGACAAGTTGCGCATTCGGGTATTAAGTATTTTATGATTAGAAGAAACATAAACAGTCTAAATAATGCATACTATAATCCATATAGCATGTAGAATAGAACAGTTTGCAAAAGCACCAAAATCTTTTTTGATTAAGATGACACCATAAATTCGATAGGATAACCCGAAGGAACACAAAACGTAGACCAGAAAAGCTTCATAGCATTTTAAGAACTATAAAAGGTCACCTAGCAAACTTATGATCTTGGCTTCTCCTTCTTCTCTTTGAAGAGTGCTAAGAGTGAAACACCTGAGACCTTCACAACCTTGAATCTAACACCAGGAATATCACCAACAGCATGACCCTTTCGTCCGAATCCGGCGATCAACACCTCATCCTACAGAAATATATTATCATTAGAAGAGAAGCGGGAAAAAGGATGACAAGTTACATGAGTTCGATTAACACTCACGTTTTCTTCAATGTAGTTTAAGCAACCATCATTTGGTACGAATGCTGCAATCTTCTTTCCGTTCTTAATCAATTGAACTCTAGCACACTTTCTGATGGCGGAGTTTGGCTGCTTAGCTTCGATACCGCTGTCCATGTTTAGAAGCCATCAGTAAAGTAATTGGTTTCTAGAGTTATTGTGAAAATGAACACAGAAATAGAAAGAACCTAAGTCTTACATCTTCTCAAGGACAATGCCTTTGGCGTGGGAAGAACCAGCAAAAGGCTTCTTCCACTCATTTCCGAGGTTGGACTTCTTGTATGCCTTGTCGGCCCACCGCTGCCTTCGGCGATGGGTCCTCAGCTTGCGTCCGGCTCCCATTCCACGTGTCTTCCTGAAATAAGATGTGAACCATATTACTCCAATTTCTAGTTTCTCTTTAGGTACCCAATACCCATGTCTAACACATTCGAATATTAGTAGTATAAACTATGACCCTTCAAATACATTAAAAAAAGTCTGAAAACATTGGATATAGCTTGCATCTGATACTCGAAAGTCGAAAGCCAAGTCCGAATAACATAGTATTAAATCCTCATAAGATAAATATTTACACCAGAATCTAAATCAAAGCTAAATGAACTAGGGAAATGTCTTAGAACAAAAGCAGGAGCAAGTACAACTTAAAGTCTAATAGCATTAGCAGTTTTATCATTTCCCCCTAAACAAAGAACATAATTAACAAAGACTGAAAGATCCAAAACCCAGATTTAAAAACCAAAAATTCTCATGAAAAGACCATTCCAGGAGCAGCTTAAACACTTTAAAATAAAACAAAAACAAAGGCAATCTAAGCAATAGAGAAGAAGAAGAAGAAAAAAAGCTATGATTCTAGAAAGAATTAAGAAGAAGAAAACATACCCCATGTTGGCTGATAATTAGAGAGGCTGTTATAGATTGAAGTTCTTAGTAGGATTTAGGAAGGAGCAGCCGCTGAGCTTCAAAACTTCAGACCCTGAAGAGACTTAACCCTAGCATATAAAATAGTATGAAGATAACGTAAAAATAATAAGGGTAAACTACCTATTTGGTACTCAATCTATTCTCTTATATTTATTTTGGTCATTTAACTATTATTTTTGATAAAATCATACCTAATGTTAGAATATTAAGTTTACCTTTGTTTAGTTACAGCCTTATAAAGTTAAAATCAAAGTCCACATTTGAATATGTTTATATTTTCATTCAACTTTGCTTTTTTTTTTTTTTTGCAGATGGATTCAATCACCAATGAAGTAATTCTTAATTGTCCTCGTTTTTTAAAGTCTGCAAAGATGGTCGAGTTGAGAGGTACCTCGTCATACAGTTGGCTATATCAATAATAGTAATTATTTTTACATAATTAAATAATTAAAAAGTTTAACTTATTTATAATAGAATATAATTTTTTTATAATATTGATTTAATTTGTAATTAATTTAAGAATTATATTCTATTATAAATTTAATTTTTATAATGATTTATATTATTTCTATAAAAATATTTGAATATTTTTTTGTTTCCAAATAAAATGAAATAATTTTAACTTGATATTTAATTTAACTGTTATTAAATTCAACTACTAACTTTGATGGAATATTAATACATTTTTAGTTTAGTTTAATGACTAAACATATTTAATTTTGTGTAGAATGTTCTGAATTCAAATCTTTATGCAAACATTTTATTTTGTGATGGTAACAAAGTATAATATTAGGGATATTAACCTAAGAAGTTTGTTTGGTTCAGTGTTGAATGCTTGGCCCTGATCTAGGGTGAGTCTGACGTTAGGTATTCTACGGTTTAGTTATTACGTAGCATCAACCGAAAATGTTATAAGACACAGAACACAGAATTAAAAATGATTTATTTTTTGATAACATTTTCAGTTGGTGGTTAAGTATCGTAACTTAACTTCGACTATCAATACTCATCGCTTTTGATAACATCTTAGGTTTTTGCAACTAACAAACTTGTTTTTAGATATTGATACTGTTGCGAGACACCAACTTAAAATGTTATAAAAAAATATAACATTATATAACATTTTTAGTTTCATGTTACGTGTTTTGTAACATTTTTAATTAGTGTCGTACCATAATCATACCGTCTCTATGCCGCACCGTAGATCTACCCTAATACTATAAGATATCATTTTGATACGAATTTTAATATTTTACGACTAATGACAAAAGTAAAAACATCTCTTGTTATCCTCGTCACTTCATACATATAATTGATTGAAGTGTGATGGACTTGGGACATCACTTCAAGATTGGATTCTAAAGTGGGCCCGACGTCCACACCCTAAGAATGGGCCAAGCTTTCATATAAATATGGTTAAATTCTTTTATTATACGAAAGTTGTATAATTAATCATTATATTATAATTTGATCATTTCAAAATTTCAACTCTAATCTAAACAGTAGTGGTTAAATTTGTTAAGCTAAAACATGCTATTAATTTTATAATATTTGCAAGTTGTAGATCTAGCTCTCTCTTTTTTAAAATTTGATCACTTAAGTTTTCATAATTTAGCCATTTTCTTGTATTATTTGAATCATGACTAAAACTTAAAATTTTGAAAAGTACAGTGACTAAATGTAACCAAATTAGAATATAAATATTAAATCCATACTTTATTAAAAGTACAAGAACAATCAAATAATCTGACATGCAAATACACGCACATAAAATTATGGGTGAAAAATAACACTTATCTATAAAAACTAAATTCACAACTTACCTTATATAATACAGAGATTAATAACAAGATATGATTTAAAAAAATTAAAAATTATCATTTGGATCATAAATCTTAAAAGTACATGGACTAAAATTAATCAAATCGAACAAAATCAATTTCAAGCGAATTCAGGCAATTGTAATTTCAAATTCAAGCGATTATAATCTCCCATTTAACATACAAGTTTCATTCCATTTTTACTTTCAATGCATTAAAGTTTGTGCAGATTTCTTGGCTATATATATAAAAGATATAATCTTTTTAATTTTACCCCACATAGAATTTGAAAGTTTTAGAACACAATTCAGCAAAGCAAGTTGTGTTCTTAGAAAATCAAAATGTCTGAAAAAATCTTAATTGCTGCTTCCATGGCTGCTCTGGTCTGCCATCCCAACACCTCCATCAAATGCTTTAAACCCAAACCAAAACCATCTTCATCAGAGGGAGAAAAAACATCAAAATCCAGAACCTCTGTTTTTTCATCTTGTTCCAACGTGGACACAACATTAACACCCCATGTCCCTTCAACGAGTTGCAGAGCTTCATGTCTGGTTTCGAACCTCTGCGAAGAAGACCCGGCTTTTCGAGCAGTCGAGACCGTATTCAAGTCCGGTTGGGACGGTAAAGTCGGGCATAAAATCGAGAAAATATTGAAGATCAATCATAACATTGGTGTTCTTAAGAGGTTTGAAGAGTACAGGCAGATTGTTAAATCCAAGTCTGCAAATATTTTTCAGAGATTGGCTGTTGATGGCAATGAAGTGTTAAGGTTCCATGGTACCATTGTTACTTGTTCCTTAGGTAACAATGGATTGTCAAGGATTTGCAATAAGAAAAGCTGTGGAGTTTGCCGAATGATCGGATTGGTCGGGTCGACCGGCAAGGAATCGGTGGCATTAAGCAACGATAGCCGCCGAGCACATTGGAAAGTTACAAAGGAATGCAGTGTTACTGATACGATCTGTACTAGGAAAGCCATTGTTGTTTGCCGAGTGATTGCCGGAAGGGTGGCTCGGTGTTGCGGACGAGGGTTCGGACTCGTTGAAGGGCGAGAAGGCGGGTTCGATTCGGTGGTGAGTTTGGCTAAAGATCCAATGGAAGGCTCCGAAGAGCTTATTGCTTTGAATGCAAGAGCTGTGCTCCCATGCTTTGTGATTTTGTATAATGTCAAACACTCAAAATGTTATACAGTGTCAAGATCTAACTTGTCTTAATGTTGGATTAGTATTACATTCAAAAACTATAATGTCCCCAATTGAAGGATTAGAAAGATTATGAATAGTTTGAAAGTTGTATTGGAAAAATATTAAATCTTTTAAATAAGTGAATAGAAAAAACTATGTTGAGAGGGTTGTTTCTATAATAGGTGTTTATAATATTCGATTAAAATTAATTGACCAATAAATTATAAATCAATGGTTATAAAAAAATTAAATTAGTTTTATAAGGATGTTATAAATTGTATATCTTCAAGTTTTAATTTTTTTTTTCAAAATTTGAAATTGAATCCCTAAATATATTTCGAAATTAAAATTATTAGTATTGAATTTGAGTATATTATTCAAATCTGAATTGATTACCATATCAATGGAAAATATCTAATTTTTAAACCCGTGAAAAGTTTTAGAAGTTGATATTTCAATTGACTACCCGCATAAGTAATCTACTCCAAATCCGCCATAGATTATAATTAAAATATCTAAATTTAGAAAAATTTTACTGCTAATTGTAATCCCTTGACCCGGCCTAGACACTAGACCGCATCGAACGGGTTATACAGAAAAAATTGAAAAAAAATCTGTTAAGGCTCCACTTTGATTAACAACCTTAGAATTTTTTTTTTAATATTATCTTGTTTAGATGCCATTACACAACTTATGTAAAGAGACACGCAGGGAAAAAATAAACACAGACATGAACAAAGCAAACGGACATTCAAAAGGTTAATTTTAAAGATTTATTACAGGTCGTATCAATATGCCTAAGACCCGTATCGATACGCCATCAACGGTCAACTCCCCAGGGTGAACTTCAGGCGACCGTATCGATACCCTTCAAGGATGGTATCGATACACCCTTAAAGGTCAAACTCTTAAAGTCAACATCAGGGACTGTATCGATACACTTGAAGCCCGTATCGATACCCCAATTTCTCGTCAAAATTTTAGATTTTCAGAAAACATTTTGGGTATCGGTACGCTCCCGCGTATCAGTACGCTTTGCCCAAAACAAGGGACCGTATCGATACAACCCTTGAGCATATCGATACGACCTGCCCAGAAAGACTGGTTTTAGCAGCTAAAAGCACAAGAGGTCCAACACAAAACGCATCTAAAAAGCACCTAAGCAACTTACAACCACACATGCAACATCATGCAACCATGGGTACACACATAAGGCAAGATAAACACTTAATGAAACAACATTCAACAAGATAAAGTTTATGAGGGAAACATTCATGCTCAACATTCACCAACAAAGTCAAAAGTTAAACCAAAGCATATTTCAACATAGCAAAAGGCATTAAAAGCCAAACACAGTCTAACAAACTTGTCTAAGCAAAAAGGACATGCCAACAACTACTCAAAACAAAAGGTCATATCTCATTTCTTAATACTAATTATTGAAGTCTAAAATCATACTTGAGCAAACCAAACTCCCTTAGATTATCTTTTGTTTCTCGAGCTGCTCCGTAGGTCTAAGGGCCTGCATTGTTGGAAAGAGGAGCGTAAGCATTTAAGCTTAGTGAGCGGTGCTAAAAAAGGTAGCTACAACAATCTAATTTTAAAACATAAGTTGCTTGAAACCAAAATCATTTCTAAATCATTTCCCATGCTTGAACACACAACAACATGCATTTAGCATCACATGCATTTATCGAATGCAACCACAAGCCATAAGCTTACCTCATGTTCATTCTCATAACACAAGCAATGTAATCAACTACGTACATAAGTATAAATGGAAGGAGCAATGCAACATGCTTAACATGAGAATTTAGAGCACCATGGGTATATTGACATTCATCGCTTTTACTCGGGTATGCGGATAGTTTCTCAAACCCACTAGACACTTCCGGTGAAATCTCACATCACCGTACTCACCCGTCTAGTAAAAGCATAGCTTCCGGTGGAATCTAACATCATCGTACTTCTCTTTAGTGGAATCTAACATCACTAAGGCCACGCGCGACTTTTATCTCGAGTGCACTCTAACCTTATTGATCGATATATCCGGTAGCAACTCAACACGTGTCAGTATACTCATTTCACAAACCACAAGCATTATCGTTGCTTGAACCATTTTCCATGACCAAACTTCCATGCAAGGCAATGTACTCACAATGTAAATAGAAACACAAGTCATCAATTTCAACATGTGCAACATTGCAATATATCACATAACAACATGACATGTTCAACATGCATCAAGAAACCATAAAACATGATTTAATTGCGTGAAACCTTTAAAACTTACTCTTGAGCTTGGATTGGCCTTTCAAGCTCAATCCAAACTCCCAAAACACTTCCTTAATCACGTTAAGGCTTTTAAAATTGATCCACTCACCATCCAACACACAAACGTTATCCAAGATGTCGATTCAAGTTTCCGAATTACCCGGACTCACGTCCACGAAACCCAAATCCTATTCCTCTGCTTTAGGCAACCCAAAACAGAACATTAGAATGCTAATATACTCACAAACATAGCAGCAACTCAGAACTCAACATTCTTGCAACAAAACACATCGATTCGAGCCCAAATTTCACCCAAAACATATTCGACTCAGCCTCAAACTACTTGCAGCCAAACCCAACGAATTTATCATAAAAATCTATCTTTTAACATCCCAAAACATCAACCCAAAGCTATCAAACCATCAACTGTCATTTAGACTCAAAACGCATCTAAAAACTCAAGATTTTCAACTCCCAAAGTTACCCACAACACCCATTTCGAGTTTCCTATAACAACACATCATTTCCATGTTATTTTAGAATTAAAACAAAGTTAAAAACACACCTAAACCCAACCACAACCAACCCCAACGGAAAAAAAAAACCCATAAACTTCTTTTCTTTTCAAACCAAACTTTAAAATCAAAACAAGTTTAAACCATGGGTTTTTGTAAATAGTATCTACAACTCAAGGAAGATAAAATCATGTTAAAGAATCAATTACTTTGAAGAAATTGATTGAATTGAAAGCTATGAGCAATAGAATAGTGAAATGGGGTTTTGGGGAGGTTTAACGTGAAAAGAAAAATATTTTAAAGAAGATGATAGCATTTTCAAAAACCTCTTTCTTTATTTCTTTTATTTTAAAATTCCTATTTTGTCTTTTTTATTAAAACCAAGGTTATCCATTTTAAATAGCTTCAAAATTAACCTAATCTGTAGCGGTTTAACAAATACGATTATCTCCCGGACCCTAAACTCGGGCGTTACACTAATGATGAGCATCGTTGAGCACCATTAAATTAATTTATAAAGGTTAAAAATTTAAAAGACTCAACGTATAATTATAAATTATTTAAAATAAAATAGTAATTGATTTTTTTCCATATATATAAATTTTTTTATTTTTTTAAAAATAATTGGATCAAATTCTAACCTTAGTTAATTTAATAAATAAAAAAACCTTAAACCCTAAACTCAAAACTCAAAACCCTAAACCTTAAACCACAAACCCTAAATCATAAACCATAAACTTGAAATTTTATATCATAAACTTTAAACTCTAAATTGAAACCCTAAGACTTAGATCTAGTGTTTGAATTTAGAGTTCATGGTTTACAATTTAGGGGTTATGGTTTACAATTTAGTATTTTATGTTTAGGGTTTATGGTTTGTGATTTAGGGGTTTTGGTTCAAGTTTAGTGTTTAGGATTTATGGTTTTACGGTTTAGGGTCTAAGATTTAAGGTTTTTTATTTTTTTAAATTGACTAAAATTGGTATTTGATCTAATTATAATTAAAAAATTAAAAATATTATATATATATATATATCAAAAATAATTTAATTAATCTTTTATTTAAAATAATTTATAATTTTACGTTGAGTCTTTTAAATTTTATTATAAATTAATTTAATAGTGCTCAGCGGTACTCATTGTTAGTGTTGCTCAGCGGTACATATCGAGTGTAGCAGACTCATCCCTAAATTTAAATATAATTTGAACTGTTCAAAAAAATATGATTTGAATATATAGAAAATCAAATGTTTATACATATACAAATCAATATTATCCATGATTTGTCGTCATCCCTAACTTTAGGGTATCAAATTTAATGGTATAAAAGTGTTTGGTAAAATTAACCGATAATTTATAGTTATTTAATTATTTAAACAAGCAAAATGACTTATAAAGATATGATTATATTGGATGCTTGTTTGAATAGTTTATTAGTTATCAATATTTTGTATCTATTAATATTAATTAGATCATGAAAATAATTTCTTAATATAACATTACTAAGCATATTTGAAGGGTCTATATATTAATTTATTATTTATATAATTATTTTTAATAAAATTTAATTAATTTTTAAATTTAAATACAAATATAAATGTGTGAGAGTAAAAAAATGTTAGTTTATAAATGTCACAATGTAAATACGTGATGATGAAAAATTAAAACAAAAAATATTAAATTTAGGTTATTGAGAAATTTTTAATAATTGTTAAGGGTAAAAGAGTCAATATAATTCTTATGTCAAAACCTCTAATTTCGAAAAGCTACTATTAGCAGTTTTTTTAAAATTAGAGGTTTCCCCCAATCCACTATTCCAATCCGTTATTCACCAAATATCTAAATTAACGCTTTTGACCGGTCAAACCTCTAATTTTAGTTCAATCTTTAATTTTGGCTCAAACTGATATTTACCAAACATGGCCAATAATAAAATATTCAAATCTGAATATTACCTGAACCTATAAAATATAAATCATATCAAATCAATATTATCCATCGTAATCCCTAATTTTAGAGTATCAAACCCTTATTTATTTGACCTCTAAAATCAACAATTATTTAAAAGTAAGTTAAACTATAATAGAGGTTATTTAATTATGAGTAATGTTACCTATGATTGAGTGATCTCCGTTGTAGTTTACCTTTGGATAAATTACAACAGAGGTTACTCAATTATGGGTAAGGTTACATTTAAGTCACTCAATTATTAAAAATTACATTTGGATCACTCAATTATGTGTATGGTTACATTTAGGTCACCCAATTATTAAAGGTTACATTTGGGTCACTCAATTATGGGTAATGTTACGTTTGGGTTACCCTTCATATTTAAAAAAGTACATTAATTTAGTTATTTTTTCTTCCAAATCACTTGTATATCCTCGTTAACATTAGAGTACTTCATTTGAAATCATTAATTAATCTAATACACGAATTGATATACTTTTTTTAATATGAAGGGTGACCCAAGCGTAACCTTACCCATATTTGAGTGACCCAAATGTAACGTTACTCATAATTGAGTGACCCAAATGTAACGTTACTCATAATTGAGTGACCTCCGTTGTAGTTTACCCTTTACCCTTAAAAGTAATTATTTTTAAATGTGTTGTGTAATTACAAAGCAGTATCTGTTTAATTTTTTCAATCCTTTAATAACGCACACACATGACACGTGAATATGAGTCACTTAGATAGAATACATCATTATTTATCACTAAAACTTAGTTCAAAGTAATTATCTTAACTAAGCTTTGATAATCAGAATATTGTATTGACATGAGACATCGCATACCGACATAAATTTTGATATGGAAAATATTCATTTTATATAAGAATTGTAATTCAATGATATACTTATATCGTAATCGTTTGATGTAATTAAATCATTTCCACAATTGTCGAATCTATCTTGATTATGTCCCTTTAAAATTAAAATGGACTTTGATTTGAATTTTTAAAAAAAAAAAAACAAAACCGGAAAATAAACTCTTAAAACAAGTCACATTAACTTTAACTGCTTAAAATATTTTTCATTCAAAATTTGAAGACCTACTACAAAGTCCGAGTGCCATTTTGGTCTCAATCGAGGCTCCTGTGCCGTGCCCGGATAAATAATCTTCACCGCATTGGTTTAGCGTCACCAAACAGGGGCATAAAAGAGTAGTTATGAAATCAAGAGCTCCACAATAAAAGTAAGAAAAATCCGGTGCAAATACTTCCCTGCAATTTGTTTAATCTTCCGCATTATCTGGTATGGTTAAAATCGACTCCCGTTTCGGCCGATGCTTCTTCCACCTTAGCTTACGCATAGCCATGATCCAGGATGGGACCTCACAGCCCGATGCTGACATCACATTAGCTATGTTACGCAAAAACGGCACATCGTCTTCTGTGTAGAAAGTAATAGCTTCTCCCGTCCTCCCTGCTCTGCCGGACCGACCTATTCGAGAGATCAATTAAACTTTGTTAAAAAAAAATAAAGACAATCTATTTTAACAACCAAGGTCTGCAAGCATACCAATTCGGTGGATGTATGCGGCGGCAGAATCCGGAAAATCGTAGTTAATCACACAATTGACCCCTTTGAAATCCATACCACGGGCAATGACATCAGTGGCAATCAAAACCCATGTTTTGCCAGCCCGGAAGTCATTAACAACATTTTCGCGCTACATTCAAATTATAAGATGTCAGGACCGAGTAAATTTAGAATTCTTTTGTTGCTGCAGGTGGAAAGCAAAACAAATACGGAGCCAGCTTAGTTAATAAGTATAGAAAGAGCCTTTACCTGTATTTCAGATAAGTCGGAATGGATAACACCAACTCTAATATTATCAAATTTCAGCTCTTCATACAGTTCCTTTGCCCGTTCTTTGCTTTGTACAAAGATCAAAACCGGCGGATTCAATTTCTACTGCCAATCATGTTACAATTCGAAAGCAAGAATATGGTTAAGACATATTCCAGAGGAAAAACATCTAAATGGATAACGAGAAAAGAAAATGGTTTTTCTATGATCATATATCATCAACAACCTCAAGCAAAATATTACAAATGCAATAAATAAAATAAGGGATATTGGTATAACCTATGGTGTGTCGAAAATGGGTATAATCCAACACATGTATGGTTAGCCTTTTCTAAGATTTTCATGTATTTGGAGGATCCTTGGAGATTATATCCCATGTCCATGTGTCAGACACGAGTCCATGAACAAGATAACCGGACACAGTATCTAAGGATAAATAAGGTGGATAGTCTATGATAATAATGTCAGAATGATTGGAAGTGACGATAGTTGCAAGAGATATAGCTTTCTCAACATCCATATAAGCGACATACCTCTTGAAAACTCTGACGAAGTGCAAGGAGTTTCCCTTCTTCAGTTCCAGCAAAAACTAACTTTTGATTAACAGAATTTGAGGCTGTATTCCTGGATAAAATATCAAAAAGTTGAAGTATGTCAAAGATAATTCATCTTTATTAATGTCAAGAGGTAATAATCTCGTACTTACTTTCGACCAATAATAACTCGAACAGCATCATGCATTATGGTGCGTGCAAGTTCCTCAACAGAATCAGGTAAAGTAGCACTAAATAATGAGCGTATTATTGAAGGATTAGAACATGCTTTAACCACAGCATCAATCTGCTTTATCAAGCCAAGCTCAAACAGTTTGTCAGACTCATCCAGGACGAGATATTCAACCCTGAAGAAAGATAAAATTTGTATCAAGAAAGCAGTTTAGATTCAAAAATAATGTTCAACAATGAGCTGTTTTCCCTTCTCATTCTAACAATATCAACCTCGAAACACTCATAGACTTCTATCCATTCTGATTAACACAAAATGTTGTAAGCATAGTTTTCCCAAAAATCACAAGCACGAAAAAACATTCAAATAAGTAGTTATAATAAACCAGAATTAATCAAACAATTAGTAATGTTCAAAGAGCTTTTAGCATCCACTTACCTACGTATTCATCCTATGTCTCTCTACAATCTAAAATGAGAAATTAATTGTATCTGGCATGATTTATAACACAAACCTGCTCAAATCAAGTTTCTTCTTTTTGATAGCTGAACGCAAGCGAAGTGGTGTGGATATAAGTATATCGCAACGCAACTTTGATAAATCCGCACTTCTTATGAGCTTTTTAGTCAATAACTTTATATAAAACTTATTGCCTTCTGCAAGTTTTTTGCACTCTCTGGTTGTCTGAGCAGCTAGCTCACGAGTAGGACACAATATAACAGCTCTAACACCTTCAGTTGATGCATGCTGATAGATGAAGGAAACTGATCAGAAAACTTGGCAATATTTTTTTGCAAAAAAATAGACATGTATTGAAAGGAAAAATACCTTGAGTTTCATAAGCATGGGCGATACAAAAGCCAAGGTTTTTCCAGATCCAGTTGGAGCACAAGCAAAGCATTCTCGGCCCTTCGCAAACAAGGGAAAAACATTTCAGTTTTCAGCTTATAAGAGACTTTCGTGAATCTATGTAAAGCAAAAACAGCCAAATACTGATCTTTTCGCTGCATAACCTAATTGCCAACAAAAACGTTAAAATGTAGGGAATAAAAGTAGTAGTAGGTAAATAAAAAACATACGGATAGAAGAATCGGGATAGCCTGCCGTTGAATTGGTGTTGGCTCTTTAAATCCAAGTTTAGCAAAATTCTGCAATAAGTAAGACTCACATCCATATCTGCATAATTCAAGAAAAGCTCAACTCATGCAACCAAAAGGCAAAGTCAATGTCAGCTGATATTTAAAAAAACAATACAGAGGAGCACATACACTGAGCTTAACTCCGCAAAACTCTTCAATGGAGTTGCAACATTATTCCCGGAGACATGAATATTATACTTTTTCCGCAGAATCGAATCTGCCTAATCTCAGCAACAAAATTATGAAAATTATATCAAAGATACTAAGTAAAAATGCAATTTATGCATGGATTTTAAGAAGCAAACCTCCAATTTTCGGTTTAATTTCTTCTTTTCTTTGGAAAGCTTATCTTCTTCCTCATCTGTTTTATTCCCCTGGCTTACTACCAATGCTTTTTTTGAACTCTTAAAGACATTAAATCCTTCCACCGCTTCTACGTTTCAATCAAGCACAAAAAACAGAATATGAGATTCAATATAGCAGACTGCAGACATCAGCTAATAAATTTAAAAAAAAAATCAAAGGAAAAGAAATACCTGAAGCTGCTTGTTTACGCTTTCGTTTTTTGGTAGAAACCGTAGCTTCCTCTGAATCTGGATTTGCAAGTTCGAACGAGCTCAAATAATCGACTTTGTTTTCAGTTTCTTTTTTCTCCTAAATAAAATCGAAGAGAATAAAATATTGGATTAAACACCGAACTCCATAGTAAAATTGTGAAAATAGGGAGAAGTGAAGAAAAACGAACCTTGAACCGGGAGATCTCGCTGGCGTACTTCTTTTTGTTGAAGCTAGTGCCGGCGAACAAGAACGAAGCGCCGTCTTCCATGATCAGAACTGTGAAAGCTCTTTCAAATACGGCGGCGATGGTGAAGCGAGGGTTTTATTTTTGGTTTGGGTTTAACGATTCACACACACTCTCTAGTCTCTATGACTATAGTAGTTTTTGCGGCAAAATTATAAAAACGCTTATATTACACATAAGTACTTGAAGTATATAATTTTTTTCATTTAGGTATTAATCGTACTTTTAGTTAAAATAAGTATATAAAATATTTTTTTTATCAAAATAGATACTTAAAATATTTTTTGGTTAAAATCAGTACCTAAAGTGTATATATAAGTTCTTAAAAATTGACATGTGACATTGATTAAAAAATACAATAAATCTTTATTTTGACAAAAAAATATATACTTTAAGTATTTATTTTGACCAAAAAATATATTTTAAGTGCTTATTTTAAATAAATAATATTTTAAGTACGACGCCTACATAACGAATTGTTTGTTAGAAAATAGCTCTCAAAGTTTTTTTTCTTTAAAAGATACATGAGCGAAACAAAATAAAAAAGTTAGTATACTTATTTATAATATAAGCCTTATAGAAAAGGGAGAAATAATTTTAGATAAGTTTTATTTTTTTATATTTTATTAATAGACCCTCAACTTTTTAATTTATGTATCCAAATAAGTCTTTCAGTTAAATCTAGTTAATGTATACGCAGAGGCTAGAAGTATATCCTTTAAAACAAAACAACATTTCCTTTTAAAACAAGGAATTACTTGTTTTCAAATAAAAGAATAAGAATGTAAATTAATCTAATAACTTAACTAAATAAAATAGTAATGTTTTAGGACGAGTATACCACATTCGGCGAACACCGTTGAACACCATTAAATTGATTAATAAAGATTAAAAATCTCAAGTACTCAACATATAATTATAAATTATTTTAAAATAAAATTTTAATTAAATTATTTTTCATATAAATTATATATTTTCTTTTATTTTTCAAATATCAACCTTAATCAATTTAAAAAAATAAAAAACCATAAACCCTAAACCTTAAACCCTAAATTCAAACATTGAAATTAAGTTTAATAATTTTATTAATAAAAGATCAAATCAATTAAACCCTAATCTCGTGTCAACGAAACCGATTACAATCCCGTCTCTTGCATTTAATAATTCAAAACAATGGCTAAAACAAAAGTACTAGAAATCAACCTGGGATAGTGTTGTGTGGACATCAAAACTATTAATAACATGTTTGAAGCTAATAGCTTGTTATAGCCTCCCCTATCCATAGTGCTTTGAAGAACTTGATCATGAGAATCTACCAACTTCTTTGCATGATCTTTGAAAACTTTACTAACAATTTAATACATATCGAAAAAAGTGTTAAAACTACAATTTTGAATATCAGCAATCTAACATTGTACTAATTAAGATGTTTTATAACATGTTGTTGTCTTATAACTTGTTGGGAGCAAATCTTCTTCCATGTTGGCTAGGTAAATCGTCGTCATCGCCATGAAATGCTACTGGTTCTCTTTCTATTAAAATGTTGTAACATGTTGGGTCCCACTTACAATCTCATCAAAATAGAATTGTTGAACCCTAATCTCAATATTTGAATTTAAGTTTAGGGTTTAAAGTTTTTATTTTTTAAATTGATTAAGGTTGGTATTTGATCTAATTATTTAAAAAAAATTAAAAAATAATATACATGGAAAATAATTTAATTAAAATTTTATTTTAAATAATATATAATTATATGTTGAGTCCTTGAAATTTTTAATTTTTATTAATCAATTTAATGGTGTTCAACGATGTTTAGCGTTAATGATTTCGTCGGATGTGGAAGAATTTTCTAATGTTTTATTGCAAAATTAAATATACACTTTAATATCTGGAATTTTTTCTATTAGTTCTATTTTTTTCTTGTTCAATTAGACCTTTAATTTTATTGGCTCAATTTATCTTTTAAATTCAAACCTAAAGCTAATTTCTTATTCAAATTAATACATGTTCTGTCCAATAATTAATATATTCAAAATAATAATATTTATATCTTATAAAGTTTCGAAATTATTTGAATTTTTCAAACTTCTTTTAGAATCAAAAGAACTACTTAAAATAATTCATTTTAAGTACCAAAATTCTAAGCACCAAATTATATATGGGTAAACTATATTTTAATATCTAAACTTTAACTTTAAGAATATCCAATTCTTTTATACATGGTTAAAACTCTCAATTAACACTAACACCTTGTTTTTTTCTTAGACCGTAAGTTCAAAACTTATTAGGAGCAAAATTTTTCTTTTCCCTTTTCAAAATAAAAATTATTCAAAAAAATATTCAATTTTTTTTAGTTTGAGTCAAGATATTTACCACCAATAACAACTACAAGTCTACAACTCTCTTACTCTTTTATTCAGTTAAGTAAACTTGTAGGAAGTTGTGGTACTATAGGAACTTCGCAGGAAGTTGTACTAAATTTTTAATAGTGAAAAAGAATTAAATATATTTATGAACTTAAAATACACAAACTCTTTTCTACCCATTAAATATATTTAAAAGGTTTTAATGAGACACGAGATAATATTTTTTTAATAAAAAATATAAGTGTGTACTCTTTTGTAGACACATGCATTAAAAATGAATGTCAAAGATGCATTGTCATGATTGCTATTATTTTGCATTGCAAATGGGCCAAAGCATTCGCATCAACAATTCATTCCGGTGTGTGTTGAGAAGAAATTTGAGTGCTCGAGTCTTTCTTTATGGTAGGGTCAAGGGTGAAGTCTGTACGACATATAAAGAGAAAAAGAAAAGGTATGGATTTTACACCTTACCGACCCAAAATCCTTAGTATTTAAAGAAGAAGCCGCATCCCAAAAGACCCATAATTCTAACCCAACCCAAAAACATATACGAATCTCAAATCTGACACCGTTAGATTTAGGGACACTTCAATATAGAAAAGATAAACACACAGAGTTTTAGTGGAAGTGAAAGTCTCAACACCATCATATTGGTATTGGTAAATAAGCACTGTAAATTGTTTGCTTTCTATTGGGTTTGGGATCAACACCATCTTTCATTCCATTGTCAAACCTCTGCATCTTCTTCATTACTCCTTTTCTTTTACTTCAGTTTTTGCCATTGGCTAATGGGGTGTCATTCACACCCAAAATTCTGAGATTTTTTTTTGTTTATACGGAAAAAAATAAATATAATAAGAGAATTGACGCCATTTTTAAAAAAATTAAAAGTTTAAAAAATAAATGAGATATTTAAAGAAAATTGACATTTACTATTTGAGTCCACAATTTAAATTTTCTAGTTCTGTTGCTTTTTAATGTTGCTTTCTATGCTTAAAACTAAAAAAAAAATTAAGCTTTAATTTTAAATTTTAAATCTAAACTCTATATACACATAAAAAATATTCGTTATCTTAAATTCCTTAAACCCTAACCATAAACCGTTAACTTCAAATTTAACATAATTTTTAATATAAGACATGAACAGAGGCACGAGTTCTATTCCTGATGTTCACCTATTTCAACCCCTTTCAGTTTTTTTTTCTTTCCTACTACCACACGTGCAAGAAATCCAAAATTTAAGCGAGTAGAAAGGGAAACAAATACACAGCTTAAATCGAAACAAATCCAAAAATCACCAAAAACCCACAACATTTAAATGAAGAGAAAAAGCACTCGAAATGTGGTTTGTTGACTCAATAAATATATTGTGGTGGGAAGAGGAAATGTTCAGGGCCACATGACAAAGAAGAGCCATCTGTAAACACAGGTGTCAATCTCCGAGAAGAATATGAGCTGCATGGCAGCAATGTTTCATAAAACTGTTTCGGCTTATGAAGAAAAAAGAAAAGGGGCTTTCAAAAAAAGAAAAAAGGAATAAAATTACATGAAAGACGTGTAATTTCACAAATAACAAAGAACCCAATTTTCTCCACGTTACCCTTTCTTTTATCAAAATGAAAGAAGGGTTTCTTTTAATTTAACCATGAAATGACACTTTTATCCCTGACAGCTTACGGACCTTTACATAGTTTCTTAGTTTATAGAATATAATAAAATACGATCTTAATTTGGTCGGTACGTACGCATAACTTCAACTACTTCAATTTTAAAAAATAAGATATATATTCGAAATTGAAAGTACAATAGAACATGAAATATAACGGTAAACAACGGGAAAAGAAGTTATCAGTTTCAAAGCCAACATGTACCTAATATTATACAAATGAACTGGTCTTTCTATCTGGTTTTATCTTTCCCTATTTTCTCTCACTTAAAGGAACGACTTTATTCTCATTTCTAAAAGGCTTCAAGTAATTGAATCAGATCTCCAGCAGTGACACTCTTTTCTGGTAATTTTTTATTTTCAAAGGATTTTTTGTTTGGATTTTATCTTATTTTTTTATGTTTAATATACCGCCCAGCAAAAGGATATAAATTAAACCTATCTAATGCAGATTACAGGAAGAATCTGTTAAGATTTTTTATTTCTTTTTCTTCTGTTGCTGATATCTTTTATCCGCTAGACAGAAAATTAATAGCCAATTGATAATTTATTCTAGAAAATTTGTTTGAGATCTATCAGTTTAAGGATCTGTTTTTTTTTTAAAGATTTTTAGGGGTTTAAGAATTCTGGGTTTTTCAGGTGCTGCACAAACCTCAAACAAGGCACTATTGTTCCTGCCTATAATAGCTATGCTGATTACTTTTTCTTTCACCCGGCAGAAATAGATTCAATAAAATGAGGTTCACTGTAAAAGGGAGATTACCTCAAGCAAATTGCCTCTCGAGTGAGAGAATATAGCTGAAACTTTGCGCGAGGAGCAAACAGAATGAGCAAACAAGGCCAAGAACCACCGCTGAACCATGCTGGGAGAGAGGAAATTCCGATATTTGGAGCAAATTGTATAGAGTCCGAAAGATGCTTTTTTGGGTTTGCTCAAGAATCTCAAACCGATGGACTAATTGCATGTTCCGATAGTTTTGTTGAAGTAATGGGAAGCGTTAATAACAACTTGAAGGCAGCTCCGGTTGGGAGTGAACGCATTTCCGGTGATACCAATGTGCCTCGGCAAAATCACCTGATCCCGACTGCACTCGGAAATGTTTCTCCTGCAGATCTATCGGCTCTTGCATATGCAACACCAGTTGGGAGTGAGTGCATTTCACGCTATCCCAGAGTGACTAGTCAATGTCACCTGAGCCCAACTGCACTCGGCAATGTTTCTTCTGCAGATCTATCGGCTCTTGCAAGTACAGCCTCGGCTGCATCATCAAGTGCAGCATCAGAGGGAATTAACAGACACCATGCCGAATGGGGCTCTGCCGGACTCTTTCCTGTACATGTAAATTTTTCAGCTGAAGACAAAATATGGATTGATGGCAATTGCACGCCACAAAAACATCAAAGTAAGCTACTTATATTGCATCTAGTTGTCAATATGTTGTGTGAGAATTGAAATTAATATTAGAGACAAAATATGAAATCAAAATAAACAAATTAACAATGGAAGTCTAGCAAGATGAATGACAATGGAAATGTTAGGCTATCAAGCATAAAATTTTCATTTCAAGTTACATAAAACTAAAAATGGAATGCACTCAATTTCTGCAACTTATTGAACAAACAATTTTTTCTTGAGAATTTCTACAGTAAATGCTTTGTTTCTTATTAAATGTGGAAAGTTGAAAATTTTGTAGTCGAATCACATTAATGAGGTTAAACTTACATTGTTTACAGATTTCATTCTTCCGAAGAATCTATACGATTATGACTTCAATCTGCCTGCTGGAGCGAGGGGTGCATTCTCTCCGAGCAGCATCTCTGGTTTTGCCCCAATCACACCAGAAAAGGCCCCAAGAGCAGAACCGAAAGGGGTTTCAGAAATAGGAAATGTATACATAGAGATCAGAACCGAGAATAGAGATGTGCAAGCAAATGAACTGGTTGATGTTAGAGTTGATGTGGATGGAGTTCAATGCAGTAAAGAGCTCCAAACGCCTGTTTTAGAATCATCTCTGACAACTACACTGAGCCAGGAAAATCAGAATCCTGAACATGGAGATAGCCATCTTGCTGAACTAGGAATTACAACACCGCAGCCGAAACAAAGGAAGAGAAAGCACAGGCCCAAGGTAATTACCGAGGGCAAACCTAGAAAGCCTAGAAAGCCGGTGACTCCAATGCCTGGTGGTCCTCAAGAAACTCCAACTGGTAAGAGGAAATATGTACGAAAGAATACAATAAAAAACGACACATCAACCCCTCCAGGAGAAGCAAATGCAGAGAAACCAACAGGGAAGAGGAAGTATGTGCGAAGAAAGGAACTCAACAAAGACTCCACGGTTCCCACACAAGAAGAAAGTGGAAAGGGGACTACTCATCCAGAGACACTCGAGCATAATAAGAAAACGTGCAGAAGGGCCTTAGATTTTGACACAGAAGGGCAAGAAAGAGATGAAACTTCTGCATGCAAGGCAGACAGTAATTTAAATTCTAGTTCAGGGACAGAAAACCTATGGAAAGAAGGAAGTCAATTGACGTCAAAGATTCAGCTTTGTGGAAGAATCGAAGTGACAGCAAAAAAGACAGAAACAGGCTTTGCATTTGAACTAAACCAATCTGTAAATCAAACGCTGAAAAATTTATTATCTTTACCCGATGATCAAGCACCAGGCACAGAACTTCCAACCAAGAAGACTCCTTCCCGTAGAAGACAAAATACTCATCCCCAGAAGCTCAATACTGGGAAAGGAAAAGATAAAGCCACTACCAATGACGGACTAAAAATAAACAAACAAACCGTGTTGGAATCCGATGCTCAGTTGCTACCGGAGGGAGGACAAGCAAATAAGTCAGCAGCTACTCTACAAGCACATACCAGTGTGCTCAATTCATATGGGAGTCAATACAATAACTTTTCTGTATACCAGATGATTCTAGGGATGCAATTTCCAAATATTCACAGGAGAAAGAGAACTGGTAAAGAACAAAATTTGGCCGCATCTAGTGCTTCATCTTTCGTCACTGCTGCAGATAATCTCGCTCCTGCAGAAGCATGTCTGGCAGACAAGGGTGAACTAAATTCTCACGGTGGAGTTTCAACAAAATTTGTAGCAGGAACAAATTTTTCTCTTAATAAATTGCAAACTTTTAATTGCATCAAGGCTTCAAATCAAACACAGAGTCCAAAGAAAAAGAGAGCCAGAGGAACCACAGGGATTCAAGATTTGGCTTCACGTAATGGAATTGCACCAGAATGCTGCAGCCGTCAGTCACTTGTTGGCTATGACATACAACAAATTGGAAACACATGCAGATCTCATACAAGCATAGAAGCCATTGCCACCGAAATGCAGGCAAAATTGGCAAAAACAAAGCAAACAAAGAAGAGAAACTGCCTCGTAAGTTCAGCATGCTCTAGTACGAGTGAAGCACAAATGCACAAGAAACTTGCCTTATCTAATCAAAACCAGTTTTCTGCCAAACTTTTAGGTATTTCAATAAAGTATTTCAAGCAACTTTTAGATCTCTGAGTAATTTTCCCTATCTGCCGAGCCTTTTAACTCATATAATCAACTTGATGCAGGTTCCTCTCCAGAAGAAATATGGAAACGCTTTTTCTCTGTTGATGCACTTCTTGAACAGTTCAACCGGTTGGACATTAATAGGGAAGGTAGCACAATTGCATATCAAGAGCAGAATGCACTTGTCCCTTATATTATGAGATACCAAGAGCAGAATGCACTCGTTGTTTATAGAGATGGAACCATTATTCCATTTGTGCCAACTAGAAAAAGACGCCCACGGCCTAAGGTCGACCTGGATGAAGAAACAACTAGAGTTTGGAAGCTTCTCTTAGAGAATATCAATAGTGAAGGTATTGATGGAACTGATGAAGACAAGGCAAAATGGTGGGAGGAAGAAAGGAGAGTATTCAATGGACGTGCAGACTCGTTTATTGCACGCATGCACCTTGTACAAGGTAACATAGTTTTTCTAATATTTCCCTTTATAGCAATCTTAGAGGAAATGTTTTACAAGCATTTGCTAAAAACTTAATTAGATGGATTATTTTAATGAATATTCTTATCATGCTATGAAATGAGGTTCCAGTAATATTATTGCTATAAAAGACACTATTTAACCTTGCTATCCCACTTATCAATGCCTATATAAATGGAAAGAAAAGGATTCTATTCTATACAGAGAGGTGCTCAGAAAAAGGGAATTGAGGGGGGAAAGAGGGGGGTGTCTATAAAAACATAAGGATTCTATTCTATACAGAGAGGTGCTCAGAAAAAGGGAATTGAGGGGGAAAGAGGGGGGTGTCTATAAAAACATAAATTGCAAACATTATTTCTGTATAACACCGAAGTGTAATGAGTTTCATGTTCATATTTTAGAACTTAGAAGGCATTATCTCCCTTTCTTGAATTGTTACTTTTGTTTCCTTCATGAGAGTACAATACCAATTCTGTAGGGGATAGACGCTTTTCTCCATGGAAAGGATCAGTCCTGGACTCTGTGATTGGAGTCTTTCTTACTCAGAACGTCTCTGACCATCTTTCTAGGTAAGCTAAAGGCCCTAAGAACCTTTATGACCCACAACAGTAAAGGAAATATTTTAATTTTTGTTCAACCTTTGACAGTTCTGCATTCATGTCTCTTGCCGCTCGTTTTCCTCTCAAATCAAAAGGCAAGGACAAGTATCATCAAGAGGGAACAAGCCTAGTAAATGGAGCAGAATTCTATGTCTTAGAGCCAGAAGACAGTATAGCAATTCAACCAGTTGGAGACCAAACCTCGATGACTGTGGATGGGTATCAAGACTCTGAAGAAAAAGAGGTTGTCAATAGCAATGAATTGTCTGGAAGTAGTACTGCTGCTCTAAGTTCAATAAATGAACCAAAGTGCAAGTTGCTGAACTCTTCTGGAAGTGGTTTGAGTACATATTGTGACTCCACTATAAACAGAATGAACACGGAAACTATCAGGGGAAAAAATGAATGCTCTAAAGGAGATGAGGAGACAAATGATGTCCCCTCATCTCAAAATTCTGTGGTTTCATCTGAAACCTCTGAGGAGTTTTCATTGGTTCAAACTGCTGAACGAACAGGATCATGCTCAGAGAGCAACTCGGAAGCGGGTGATCATACTAAGAGGCCTATGTTTGACATCTTGAATAGCTCTACTTCTTTTGTACAGCTTTTACAGATGGTTGGATCTGCCAGGTTGCATGAAGTTTACAGTCATCAAAACATGTCTGCAAATGAGATTCCAAAGGTAGAAACAAGCCAATCCCAGAATCACCAGAGAGAAAACTGTGACAACTCAGAAATTCCTACAAGTTTCAACGCAGAAGACCTTGTGCCATCAGCTAATTATCATCCATGTCTTAGTCTGAACTCAAAAGTAAGAGAAATTGGACACTTTGAAACTTTCAAAGAAGAAACAAGAATGTCCGAAACTTCTAAGACAAAAGATGAGAACACGATAGAAAGACAAAGTCCCTTAACACAAGAATCTGCATGTCAAGCAACGGATCAAAATGCCAAAACCATGTGTGTGCAGGTGACCCAACAATCTTCCCTTGAAAATAATCAATCAAACAACATTCAAGCAGGTGAGATGACAGTTTCACACTGTCAAAAGGGGGAGCTTCAAGACGCTATAAATCTTGTTGAATCACTGGCTGATACACAAAACAAAGAAATGTTGAGCCATATAAATATGTCAAAACCTTCGGAAGAAACCTTAGATATTACAGAAAGCACTACTGCATTTGATGATCAAAGAACCCCACAACAGAAAATGCAAGAGTCAAATTTGCATACACCTGACTCTTCATCTAACAAGGAGCTCAATTCAATGGTTGGGGGCTTAAAATCAGAAGGCGGAAAGGGCAAGAAAGAGAAAAAGGAGGATTTTGACTGGGATAAATTAAGAAAACAGGCAGAAGAAAATGGAAGAAAAAGAGAGAGAACAGAGAAAACAATGGATTCACTGGACTGGGAAGCAGTGAGATGTGCAGAAGTTAATGAGATTGCTGAGACAATTAAGGAACGAGGGATGAATAATGTGCTTGCTCAGCGAATAAAGGTAAAAGTATGACATTGTAAGGATAAGTTAACAAACTTACCAGTAACTTTAATGCATAACAGCTGACTGTAAATGAGTTTCACACAGGATTTCCTCAACCGACTGGTTAGAGATCATGGAAGCATTGACATGGAGTGGTTGAGGGATGTTCCGCCAGACAAAGCAAAGTAAGCCAAAGGGACCAAAAAGAGTACCCAAGTGCATTTACAAGACCATTTTTTACATGTATCATATTAGTATGCATATCTAAATCAAAGAACATTATTTGCCAATGTTTTTATATGTTTTTAAACAATGGAAAGCTGCTTAAACATTTTTTCCTTGTTGTAGAGAGTACCTGCTAAGTGTAAGAGGACTGGGGTTAAAAAGTGTAGAGTGTGTGCGGCTTCTGACACTTCACCATCTTGCGTTTCCAGTAAGTTAATCAATTGTGTAAATAACCATGGCAGAAAAGGCAGAATTCAGATTTCTATATTTGCTTGACAGGTTGACACAAATGTTGGACGCATAGCAGTAAGATTGGGATGGGTCCCCCTTCAACCACTGCCAGAGTCCCTTCAATTGCATCTCCTAGAGCTGTGAGTATTATAGATTATAAAGCAACAAATTCATAAAGGAACAATACATTTCACAAGAAAGCTGCTGAATTTGTTCTGCCTACTTAGGTACCCCATCCTGGAATCCATCCAAAAATATCTATGGCCCCGATTATGCAAGTTGGATCAAAGAACATTGTAAAGAAGCACTTCACTTTATTACTTGACTCAAGCAAATGCATTTTTTCCCGAAAGCAAAACAAATTTCTTATCAGAGCTTCATGTTTGCTAACTCATTAAACTATCAACTGAACAGGTATGAACTACATTATCAGATGATCACATTTGGAAAGGTGAGCTGTATATGTGCTTAAAGTGAGGAAATTTACTTCCTTTTGTGACCAGCAACAATCTAAGCCTGACAGAAAAAACATTCTCTGAGGTTAATGCAGGTTTTCTGTACAAAAGGCAAACCAAACTGCAATGCATGTCCAATGAGAGGAGAATGCAGACATTTTGCCAGTGCATTTGCAAGGTTCTATTGCAAAATCTTTCAATATTTTTAACTTCAATTTACTTCCAGTATAGCAAGATCACCTTGTGTCTGCCTACAACCATCTAGAACAGTTTCCGTACTCATCCTAAAATTCAGATTAAACATCAAGCCCTAGGAAGCCAAATAATCAACTGAATATATGAATAAACCAAGATATAAAGTCGCCAAACAGAGATAAAGAATTTGACAAGCACAAGATAGGTGGGTTTTTAGATAAGCAGCAGTTCCATGAATAGGGCAATTGCCAACCTATTTATTTCCTTTAGAATGAATGCTCTGCTGATAAAATAATGGGAATTTGAAGTCACCATACAGAGATAAAGGTTTGACCGGAAGATGTCCTTAGATAAGCAGTATTTTTCATCACTAGGGCTATCATCAACCTATTTACTTAGTTATTTGCATTGAGCATGCTCTGCTGATAAGATATTAGAGAACCCCAAATTTATTCCAGGAGACAAATTAACTTACTCATAAAATATTACTGCAGTGCAAGGCTTGCTCTGCCAGGGCCCGAGGACAAAAGCATTGTCAGCGCTACCAAAAATGGAACATCTGATCCAAATCATGCTGTGACGATTGAACAACTGGCTCTACCCTTACTGCAGCCAAATGAAATATCAGATAGGAACTGTCAGTCAGAAACAAGCCAACAGTTACAAACAGTATCCAGGGTTAATAAATGCAACCCCATCATTGAAGAGCCAGCAAGTCCAGAACCCGAGTGCACACAAGTAGCAGAAAATGACATTGAGGACATGTTCTCTGAAGACCCTGATGAAATTCCTACAATCAAGCTTAACATGGAAGAGTTCACCCAGACTTTACAGAATTATATGCAAAATAACATGGAACTTCAGGAAGGGGATATGTCAAAGGCTTTAGTTGCTTTAACAGCAGAAGCTGCATCTATTCCAACACCCAGACTTAAGAATGTCAACCGGCTAAGAACAGAACACCAAGTGTAAGTAGGCACTTTCTATATCTCTGAGTCTGAAGTCTTGGAAACATAGACCAAAGTCAACTATTTTATGAAAACTGTTATTAGTATTACTAGTTCTAGATAATTGCTCTGAATTGAGCGTAAATTATAATTGTAAGAATACCAAGTCTTATCTCTTAAACTTCTTTTAAAAATCCAAATATGTTTAAAACTATAATATGGCCATCATACCATTGTACTTGTAGGAACCAATCTATGAAAATAGTGAAATATGCTAAAGAAAGATATGCAGCTTTCAACAATAAAGACGTCCTGCCAAAAATGATACCGTCATTTCATGCTAATTGTCTTTTTTTTTCTTCCCCACTTCTTGAATCCATCCTACAGCTATGAACTTCCAGATTCACACCCTCTTTTAAACGAGGTTAGTTGTTCTGACAACTTACTTGAACAAGAATATTTTCCATATTCCTATAACTATGTTTTTCTCATATGAGTGCATATGGTGAACTTACAGTTGGATAAAAGAGAACCTGATGACCCATGCAAGTACCTTCTTGCCATATGGACACCTGGTATGGACACCATTTAATAGCGTGGTATAATAAACTCTTTTAGACCTTGAGATGACATAATATTTTGCTTACACCAGGTGAAACAGCAAACTCTATTCAAATGCCCGAAAGAAGGTGCAATTCCCAAGAGCATGGCAAATTGTGCAATGATGAGACATGTTTCTCTTGCAACAGTATTCGGGAAGCAGACTCTCACATTGTCAGGGGAACACTTTTGGTAAGAAAATAGATCTGATAAATAGTATGAAGAAATATAACCATTGCATTCGGAATATTAATTCAGAATATCATATGCTAACCCATATGATAAAACATCATAAACAGATACCGTGTCGAACAGCAATGAGAGGGAGCTTTCCCCTAAATGGCACATACTTCCAAGTTAATGAGGTAAGTTGAACATTCTGGTTGAACCAGTTCCTTCAAGCTTTATAGTTTTCTTCTTTATTGAGGAAATAACAAAGATAAGAAATAATATTCCTATGAAGGTATTTGCTGACCATGATTCTAGTCTGAACCCGATTGCTGTTCCAAGGGAATGGCTATGGAACCTGCCAAGGAGAATGGTCTACTTTGGGACCTCCATACCTTCAATATTTAAAGGTTAGAAGATTTTAATATAGAAGATTGTGCTGATAAATGTAGCAAGATAAAAACTGACTGTATATTTTCTGATAACTAGGCTTAACAACCGAGGGAATTCAACACTGCTTCTGGAGAGGTGAGAATTATCAACCATTGTAACTTCATGTCATGCTATTTGTATTGATTTGAATAGCTACCCGTAAGTAACCTTGATCCTACTTCAGGTGTACATAAAACCCAAACTTTGAATTTTTTTTAGAAACATTCAACAGTTGATTAACCCTTCAAAATCTTTGAATCCCCGATTTTTTCAAAGTAGAGATTAAAGTGGCTCAGAATTCTAACAAAAGATAGGAGATAGGAATTCACACAAACCGGCCGACCTTGTTTATCTTGCATTATTCACGAGCTAGCCCTTTCAGCAAAACAAACCTTTATCCTCCTAAAATAAGAGTCCAACCCCTTTGATATTTTCTACAATTTAACAACTTGAATTACCAACTCATCAGTTAGCTTAGCAATTAATATGACCAAAATAGTTAACAAATAATTAGCAGACTGGCTTACACGCTTTATCCTGAAATATTCTCCTTAGAGCCCTAACTATCATTTTTAACTAGTGAAGACCAATTGCTTTAGCTCTATCAGACAGCATAGACTCAAAATATTTTGACTAACCAAAACAGCTAGCATTAGCTAAACAGTCTCAAACATAGACTTCAACAATTGAATACCTGCCACACACTGTTCTATTATTCTAAATCTTTGACCACAAGAAGTAGAAATTAAATATTCTGTCAAAACTCCTTGTTTTTTTATAGTTACACCTGGTTTTTCAATTCCTGAACAATTTGGAAACAGTCATTCCTGATAGAATTCAAGTCATATAACGAAATCTTCAATTTTTAATATTGTTTGATGATAAATTGCAGGATATGTTTGTGTACGGGGATTTGACCAGAAATCACGAGCACCTCGTCCTCTAATGGCTAGATTACATTTCCCAGCCAGCAGATTGGCCAAAGGAAAAGGTAAGGGTGCTGGAGAAGATGAGTAAATTGATAGCACAGTCATAAGATCCATACAAGTCAACATTGACCGAATAACCATGTATGAAGAAATGGAATTGCAATTTAGGACACTTACTTGGCTTGTAGGGAAATGTAAAATTACTTGTATAACCTATAATGAGAAGGCATGTAGGGCTGTATACTGTTTAACAAGGTTGTAATTTCTTAGTTTCATGCTCAAATTTAGAGAATTTTTTCAGAAATCAGCTTTAGAAAACTGTGTCATAGGCTCATTGATAAAAGTTTTCTAGAATGCTAAGAATGCAGAGAAACACATTTATTGTACACCTTAAAAAATAACAAGCAATGAAAAATGACCGGTGCTTACTGGACGATTCACAAAGCCAGGGTGATAGCAATGTGGCAAAAACAGGGATGAAGTAGAAACAAAGCAAACAAAAAACCTGAGAACTTCACCCTAAAATGACAGTTCAGATTATGCAAACAATAAAGTAACGTGGATTTCAAACAACTCAAAAAAAGAGCAACATCCTGATTATTTTACGTATGCCAATTCAAATCACATTAAACATATTCCAGAGTTTTGATGCTACCACTTACCTTGAAACCTACCATAAATTAAACTTCGATTTTCGATTAATCCGAGAAATCAAGCATTCTTAGTCAAAGAATGAATTCTCCGGAAATTGAAATAGCTTAGAATTATCCATCACAATGTCGAATTTCACAAGCACTACAATTGTGGCCTCTGGGTAAAAGATGCTGAATCCCTAAAGCCTTTGGCTCGACGTTATAAAATTCTCCAACTATAAATTCACCTAAATGACGAAACAAAAATCAATGGCTAACAACATGGAGTCCTTAATTGCAAATTCAATATATTTCGTCAAACGAAAGAAAATGAATCGACGCTTTAAAATCCCATCAATTCCTCCATATCCTAAAATCTTTAAATCGCTACTAATCGAAAGTCAACAATTCGCTAAACCTGAATAAAATCCTGCTCATAATTGCTAAAATATTTCTAGCCTGAAATTAGCTAAAATGGAACCATTCAAAAAAAGCAACGTCGGATCATCCAAAAAAGTGAAACGCGTTTTATTTAAAATCAAACGATGCGCAGGAACATATCAGGAAAAGCTCGATTCCATCCAAACACTCGATAATTCTTAAAAGATTGAAAAAAATTAAAGTAAATAGATTTGGATCGAGAAACGAACCTTTATGAATTTGTAGAATCACAAACATATGAACTGAGTAAGGAAGAGAAGCATCGGATACCTCAGATTTGAGAAATATGATATAGATGAGTTCCAGAATTTGATACTTTTGCCGCCTTGCCGCCTTTTTCCCTCCTAATTTGATATAAATCTTAAAGGTCGAATTCTCATTTTGGTCGTTTATTATGCTTAATTTTGTGATTTGGTCTTTTTACTTTAAAGGGTAAACTACATTCACTAGTCATTGAGATTTTACCACATCTTCGTTTTGGTCATTGTGCTATAAGAAGTTGGAACTATAGCACTAAGGTTTTTGAATTACATTTTAGTCATCGAGCCGTTTTCTTATGGGTTATATTTTGATACACAAGCTGTGTAAAATAAATTTACACAACCCTTCATATTTAAGCTATAAAATTAAAATCTTAAATCTGTTGGGATGTTTGTTTTGATATAATAATAGAAAATTGTTTGGGACTAAATTGAAAAGGTTTCAAAATGTTAATAAAGTCCAAACAACTAAAAAATATGTTTGATGAATTTTGCAAGGCTTTGGAATGATTTAAAATGTCTTTAAAGTAGTAAAACCTTTGTTTTTCAAGCTATTGTACCAATAGGTATACACCGTATCGATACGCTTTATGGTTTCAGCTACAGGAAAATTCTAGTAGTCAAAACTCGTACCGATGCAGTTTTTTCGTATCGATACCGAGTAAGATTGTATCGATACCCTGTGTTTTAATTACAACAGCTATTTCTAACTACCCCAACAGTTATCTCCCAACGGATTTTTAAAGTGCAGGTCGTATTGATACACTCAAAAGCGTACCGATACGCATCAGCTGAAGGATGCACAACGGCTCTTTCCGATAGGAACTGTATCAATATGGGTACTCTGCGTATCGATATACCTTGCACCATAATTGAGAAATCAACATGAAAATCAACCCCAATGGCTCCAATTTAATCTCAGTTATCTCCAACGGCTATGAACTCAATTGGGAGTATAAAATGGATCTTCAAGCATCTATGGAAGACTAATGATCCACAAGTCAACAACATTATGATGTCAAATGTGTCTTAGTGCTTAAATTCTCATTCTTTGTATAGACTACATTTGTTGAGCTTAATTGTTAATGTATGCTCAAGTGTATTAAGTTTTGGGTGAGGGTTTATTAGTGCAAACACATATTTTTAGAGGGATTTTCAGTTTGCTATATTTTCTCTTGTTTAAGAGTATTCTCAAAGCTCGGTTTGTGAGCTTTGGTTGCTAAACTTGGTGAGTGGGTTTAGGTTGTAAAGCTTTCCTCCTAAGCCTTGAAAATGGGAATAATTTCTAGTGAAATTGGTTTAAAAATCTTTAGTGTGAGCTAAGGTAGTGGATGTAGAGCTCGTTAGAAGCTTGAACCACTATAAATCCTTTGTCTATTTGTCTAATTTTTGCTTCCACCAAAAACACCCAAAAATCAATCTTCTCCACACTTGGCAAGCAATTTGGTTGAAGGATATTGAGCTTAAAAATTAGTATCGGAGTGAGGTCTCTTTCGTCAGATTAATATCATAAGAGTCGATCCTCGAAGAGCTCAAGTCATTCTTACATCAATCGAAGTCATGGCGCAATCCATTGATCGGCCACCTTCTTTGACGGGATCAACTACTCCTATTGGAAGAATAGGATGATGTATTTTATGAGAGCCAAGGATTATCATCTTTGGGACATAGTTGAGGATGGCCCGTTCGTGCCACAACGAAGCAAGGCGAAATGGAGTGTGGATGATCGCAAGAAGATAGAGCTTAATTGTAAGGCTTTGCATATTTTTTTGTGTGCTTTTAGCCCGAACATCTATGTTAAGATGTCTTCTTGTGAGAGTGCTAAGAAGGTATGGGACAAGCTTGAAGCTACATACGAAGGAACAAACGAAGTAAAAGAGACCAAGATAGGTTTTCTCAACTTAGAGTATGAAACTTCAAGATGGACCCAGATGAAGTCATCAAGAGGATGTTCGATCGTTTCTCTACAATCGTCAATCAACTCAAAGGACTTGGAGAGGAGATTTTTTAAGACAAACACATTCGGAAGTTGATATAATCACTTCTCGAATCATGAGAGTCCAAAAAGACGGCCATTGTAGAAGTAAAGAACTTGAAGGAGCTCAAGCTTGATGAGCTCGTTGGATCTTTGCTCACCTATGATATGATGTCTCAACCCTTGAAGATGGAGAAGGAGAATAATTTCAAAGAGCAAGGTATTGATGTTAATGTCGTTTCTCTCAATTCCTCTAAATGTCAACATGAAGAATCAAGTGAGGAGGAAAGTAAAGATGAAGAGATAATTCATCTCTTCAAGAAGTGTGTCCGATTCATGAAGAGCAAAATGGAATAATCCAAGCATGAATCGACAGAGAAGATGAAGGGTCCTCGAAAGAGCTATGAATACAAGAAAAAAGGATTCATCTTCAAAGAAAGTGTATATGGCTACATGGAGTGATGAAGACTCCACCGATGAAGACGAAGTAGCCCATCTATGCCTTATGGCTCTCCAAGAGGGTGAGGTAACTTCTAATTTATATATTTCTAGTTCATATTATTTTGATGAATTACAAGATTTCTACTTCTAATTTGGTTTTAGAATTTAAAAATTACATTTTAAAAAACAAGAAAGCGATTTTAAATTTGAAAATTCAAAATGACTTGATTTCTAAAACCAAGAATGAACTTGAAGCAAAATTCAATGAGTTTGAACAAAAATGTGTAAAATTACAAAATTTGCTTCGTAAAGTCCAAGAAGAAAAAAATTTGATTTTCAAAGAGCTTGAAAAGAAAACTAATTTTAGAAAATCAAATTTTTACCAAAGACAATCTAGTGTCCCTAAATACTTTAATTGAAAATGTTTTAGAAGTATTTGGGTCCCAAAATGACTAACTACTTCAAGTAAAAATGATGAAATTGAAAAATGGATAACGCTTATGGATCCAAGACAATTTAGATGCCAAAAATTACTTGATTGTCTTGTTTTAGGTGTGATGGAGAATGATAAACAATGTACAATATTGAGGGGGAGCTCCATACACACAAGGAAATCACTTGAAGAAGAAAGGCTTTGCATCCTCCCTTCGATTCAAATATGGTAAAAATTAGTTGAATTTCTTTTTAATTTTATTTATTTATTTTTAATTCAA
Organism: Hibiscus tridactylites; assembly: GCA_958450335.1. Classification (NCBI taxonomy): domain Eukaryota; kingdom Viridiplantae; phylum Streptophyta; class Magnoliopsida; order Malvales; family Malvaceae; genus Hibiscus; species Hibiscus tridactylites. The sequence continues at coordinate 23,945,543 of OY288267.1, read as the reverse complement.
CTAGTTTATCATAATTGTTGGATTAACACTTATTGATGCTTGAGTAAGGGGAGCCATTTTAAAACCAAAATTTTTTAGTTTTTTCAAAATTTTATCTTACCTCATTTGTTATTTTGAACTTAATGTTTCAAAAAAATTGATATGACAAAAAGGGAGAAAATGGTTTGAAAATTGATTTTTCAAGTGAATAAGAGGGAGCTTTAACTACTTCTAAATTTTAAAAACTCTTATTCAAGTTTTTAAATAGTAGGAGGGAGAATCACAAACAATTTTTAAGTTGGTTTTATTATATCAAAAAGGAAGAGATTGTTGAGATATTTGGATATAATAATAGGAAAAATATTTTGGACTAAATTGAAAAGGTCTCAAAATGTTAATAAGTCCAAACAACTTGAAAATATGTTTGATGAATTTTACAAGGATTTGTAATGATTTAAAACGTCTTTAAAGTAGCTAAACCTTTGTTTTTCAAGCCACAGTACCGATACGGTATACACCGTATCGATACGCTTTAGGGTTTCAGCTACAGAAAAAATTTAGTAGCCAAAACTCGTACCGATACGGCTTGTCCGTATCTATACGAAGTATGGTTGTATCGATACGCTATGAAGCGTACAGATACTATGTGTTTTAATTACAACAGCTATTTCCAACTACCCCAACGATTATCTCCCAACGAATTTTTAAAGTCCAGGTCGTACCGTTACGCTCAAAAGCACATCGATACACATCAGCTGAGGGATGCAGTGCACAACAGCTCTTTCTCAATGGAACCGTATCGATACGGGTACCCTGTGTATCGATACATCTTGCACCAAAATTAGAAAATCAGCATAAAAATTAACCCCAACGGCTCCAATTCAATCTCAACGGTCTCTAACGACTTTAAACTTAATTGGGAGTATAAAAGGGACCTACAAGCATCTATGGAAGAGTATTGATCCACAAGTCAACAACATTATGACGTCAAATGTGTCCTAGTGCTTAAATTCTCACTCTTTGTATACACAACACTTATTGAGCTTAATTGTTAATGTATGTTCAGTGTATTAGGTTTTGGGTGAAGGCTTATTAGTGCAAACACATACCTTTTAGAGGGATTTTCAGTTTGCTAGATTTTCTCTTGTTTAAGAGTATTCCCAAAGCTCGGTTTGTGAGCTTTGGTTGCTAGGCTTGGTGAGTAAGTCTAGGTTGTAAGGGTTTCCTCCTAAACCTTGAAAAGAGGAAAGATTTCTAGTGAAATTGATTTGAAAATCTTTAGTGGAAGCTAAGGTAGTGAATGTAGAGCTTGTTAGAAGCTTGAACCACTATAAATTCTGTCTATTTGTCTAATTTTTGCTTCCACTAAAAACACTCAAAAATCAATCTTCTCCACACTTGACAAGCAATTTGGTTGAAGGATATTGAGCCTAACAAAATCCCTAGCCCTAGCACCCTAAACTCTACACTAAAATTTACACATTCCGCCATAAACCCCTAAACCCTAAACCACAACCCAAATCTCTAAACCTTGAAATGTAAAGGTGTATATCAAAGTATTTTTTATTCTATTTAAAAAAATCAAAAATCCTTTCGGTCATCACACACCAATCCACGACATAATTGTCACAAAAACATTCATGTTTCTCCTCTCCTACTTCTCAATGTTTGATTTTCTTTAAACTCACTCAAAATCGTTGAAAATAAAGTTAAAATTTTGACCTTTAAATGCTATAATCTCAACCGTCGGCATTTTGATAAAGGTTTTAAGATATGTTGTTTGTCTTATTTTTTTTATAACAAAGGGAATATTACTACGTGCCTCATTAAAAAACCCCTAACCTAAGTGGGGAAAAGAGTACACGTAGAATATTAACAACACGAACATACACCAGAAAACGACATTAACTCCCAATGAGTTGTATCCCAAAACCCATCACCATTAAGACACTAAACCCGCCTTGTTCGCTTCAAAAATTGATACAACCTCCAACGGAGGTGTATAGAAAACCGATGTCGTAAAGGACCCTGGTGGGTAGCACTTAGTCAAGTCGTCTGCTAGGCGATTGCTCTCCTTCAAAACATGGGCAAAGCTCACAACCCAATCCTGCTGTAGCAACTGTCTAATGTGCAGTAACAAGGTAGGAAAACCAGCTGCAATCTTACCTCCCTGCAGGTACTCCATCGCCTCCTTACTATCAACCTCTACTTCCATCACCCTCAGCCCCACGTGCCAAGCTTGTCGTAAGCCTTCAAGGATGCCCCAAAGCTCCGCCTCCAACACCGAACAACACCCAACAAACCGTGAAAATCCAATAATCCAATCTCCACCCGCCCCTCGTATGACGCCTCCACACGAAGCCACACCACTCGTAGAGCAACGACCACCGTCCGTGTTGAGCTTATATCTCCCAAAGCTAGGAGATTTCCAAGTTGGATTCCCACGATTCAAGGATGGCAATTGCACCCCATGGCTCATCCGTAGGACATTCGCTGCTCTGAAATCATCGAGGATCCGCTTGCTACGTTCCAAGACTGACAGCATTAGCATTTCATTAGGGGAAAACACCTGTTGATTCCTATGCAACCAAATGGCCCATAATGTGGCACCAAAGCGCACAGGCCATTCACCATCTCCAATCGCAAAAGAGCAGCCCCCATCCAGATTCCTAAACAGCCATGTTCGGAAATCCATGTTACAAAAATCGGACCATTTCTCCCTGCGAACCAAGCATCTCCACGTACATTGGGTAGTAGCACAGGTACGAAAAAGATGATCCAGCTCCTCAGGGACCTCAGAACATACGCCACATCGAACATCGGTTGTAAAGTGTCTTCGAGCGCGCTCAACGTTTGTGAGAATTCTTTCTTTCACTAGCAACTATAGGAAAATCTTAATACGTTGGAGTCCCGGATATCGTGCAATCAACTTCCACAAACGAGAATCATCCAAGTTATCATGAGGAGACATCATGGTATATGCCGACTTAACTGAGAATTGTCGGTCATCCCTCCATTTCCATCCAGGGTGATCACTGACATTCAAATCAAGTGGAGGTGCGATTGCCGCAATCTTTAGAATAATCTGCACAGGTAATAATTCCGCAAACTTATCCCAATCCCAAGTACCATCCGTCATTTAGATTTTTTTTACTATCACCCCCCAAAACGTTAAATTTGACAAAGTCTCACCCGCCCACCCCCAATAAAAACGCAATAAAATTTTGGGGAAGAAAATAAAAATCGTCACACCAAAAAAATAATATAAAAATCAGTTTTGGATTCCACATAAGCAAAGTACGCCACGTCATCTAACCATGTAAGACTTAACGGCCCAATGACTAAAAAGGATTCAAAAGAACCAGTGCTATAATTATAATTTTTAGGCTAAAAGGGTATTTTTGCTCCGAGTTCAACCTAAAAAATCAATTCAACCCCTCGCTGAAAAATAATAGCGGATTTTCATATAGTGAGGTCAGAGTAGACTTTGAGGTACGAGGCTTCCATACCACTATAATATAAACATTGTTGACCTCATACCCAAACAAATCAAGTGGGGTCAATTCTAATATTTTCATGAAAAATTTTATACTAACTCCTTGAAAATTCCATTTAACTCTTTGAAAATCTCATGCCATAACAAATTAAGTGGGGTCAATTGACCCCTCTAAACTACATGTGGCTCCATCACTTCTGAAAAACGCACTCAATTAGACCCTCTTGTTCAAGAATTGAATCAAACTGACCTTTTGACCGACGTTGACTGTTACAGTGCCGACATGGTAGTTAACAGTGCAGAGGTGGCGATTCATGAAGATGATGTGGCAGTACACGTGGAATGATGATGTGGTAGAGGGGCTAAATTGATTATTTTAACCAAAACCGAGGGCATAATTGTTTTTTGCCGAGTTTAGGGGCACAATTGATTTTAATTAAAAGTTTGCTAACTTAATATTTAAGCTAAAAAATATTAAAATATTCATAAAATTTTAAAAAATATAAAAACAATATAATGAATAAAAATGAAGTAAAACATAAAATTAAAAATATCAAAAGTTATAAATATAAAAAATTAAAATTTAAAAATATTTATAAATCATTGAAAAAAATTTCGATTGTTTCTAGTTATGCTAAGCGTACTAACATTTTTATGAACATATTTTTAATGAGATTTAAAAAAATCAATGAAATTACCCTTGTATTAAAGTAGTAATAAAATCAAAATTCTCTTTTAATTTTTTACATCAAATATCAATGAAAATTAATTTAATGTAGAAAAGCGTTTTTCGGTGAGGAGCTGAATTGATTTTTTAGGTCGAATTCGGCGCAAACATACCCTTTAACCTAATTTTATAGTTTAATGGCTAAAATAAAAAATCAACCGAAGTTCACCGACTAACGGTACAACCTTATCATACTTTGAATTAACATAATTTAATTCTAAAACTTGTACAATATTATTAGTTAGTTGAAATGTTTAACCATTTTGGTTAAAATAATGATGTGGATTAAGAAAACACGCATTTCAAGGTGTCACGATAATATGGATGGTTTTGAGTTAAAACGTGTTTTTAGGGGGAAAATACACCTCATATTTTAACTATGATAATTAATGCGGTAAATATTTAGACTATATGATATTATAAAAATAGAGAATCAAATTATGTGTAATTAAACCATAGAGATTAAATTATGGATTTTGAGTATTAAAAAGGACCAATACTAAAATTTGACAAAGTTTAAAAAGGCCTTACCCTTTTTAGGCCTTCCGATTCTCGGCTATCATTATTTTTATGGGTAATTTTATGAAATGTACCGCAATGTATCATTATTTATATGTATTGTAATATATCATTAATTATTTTAATTAGTTTTAAAATTTTAAGGACCGAAAGTGTTATTATTTCCTCTTAGAATGAAATTTTAAAAAAATGTTTTTATACTACTTTTTCATATTTTCATTTATTTTTTAATTTAAAAAATAATTAAATTTTTATTACTGTAATAATTCATACATTCACTTTAATTTAAGGGTAAAGTTCACAAACGTCACCACAAACTTTAATAAATTATTCAATTAGGTAACCAAACTTCCAATTTTTTCAATAGTACCATTAAACTTTTAGTTTTGTTTCAAATTTGCCACTGACCGTTAACGACCGTTAAAAGGGTAACGTGGTTGTTAAAATATTTTGTATAATAATACATTTAGTTCTCTATATTTACACATTCAAACAATTTAGTCTTAATTCAAAAGAAATAATAAATTTAACCTTATTCTAATTTAAAAAAATTTAACCCTAAACCACTAAGTATAAAAACCAAGGAAATAAAAGCTTTTGATTAGGTTTAGTTCATTACTGGTTAGCAATGTTCCAATTTTCTGCGTACTGTAACAAAACAAAGATTTGGACAATGTTGTTATGTCATCAAACTTTTCTCGCATCAAATCTAGAGCTATTATTGTCTTTGAATCATTCGTGGTGGACGTGCCCAAGGGAAACACAAAAGGATATGAGACATGCTACTTTGTTGAAGCTTTTGTTAAGTTGATCCAACAATGTAATTGGCTAAAAAGGGGTGAATTGGCAATTAAATTTTTGAATGGAGGAAAATAGATGAATAAAAATTGGCACAAGAGATTTATAATGGTTCAAGTTATCCAATAAACTCTAATTTTTTTGGATGAGAAGGAAACCTTACAAAAAAATTAAGCTTTCTACCTAAAGCTTAATTTGAAACACTCTTTACAAAAGAGAAAGTGGTAAACCTTACAAATTCCTCTCAAAGGACGATTTGTTTACTCAATTACAATTTTCACTCCCAAAACTCACAATACAAATAAGAATGAAACACTCAATTGAGTTGGGTACATGAATTTGACAATAAAAGGCACAAGGGTTTAGATTTGATGCTTGGATGATCCTTGTCGGTTCAATAGTTGTTTCTGGTGCTCAAAATGCTTGCTTTTATACCTTCTCATTGATTTCTAGTCGTTTTGGTGGTTGATATCATAAATATAGTCGTTGGGACTTCATCTTTCCACCATTAATGTTGTTCTGCAACTACCCGTATCGAAACGACATCACCTGTATCGAAACGGCATCACTTGTATCGAAACAGGGCAAAAACAGAAAGAGTCGTTGGGAGCATTTAAGAGACCGTATCAAAACGAAAACTGAAAGAGCCCATTTTGAAACGGGACAAGGCCGTATCGAAACATTTTGAAACTGTGAAAACTCATATCGAAACGCACCTAAAGCATATCGAGACGCTTAACTAACTTTCAATAAAACGGTTATGACAAGCAACAATCATATTTTTTAAACCAACTTTCAAAACTCGTACTGAAACAAGTGAGATTGTTTCGATACAACCGTATCGATACGAGTTTTCTCGTTTCGAGCCCACACTTGACAGTTTCAAATCGTTTCGAAACACTTGAGGGGTGTATCGAAACGGTTAGTCAAAAATCACTTTACAGTTTCAAATCGTTTCGAAACACCTAAGGGGTGTATCGAAACGGTTAGTCAAAAATCATTGTTTTGGCTTGGTAAACACTTAGAAAAAAAATTATGGGAACTTGAGTTTTGACTTAAACATTTTGCTTGTCAATTTTGAGAAGTTTGAGGACTTAAAAATTTATATTCTTTTCAAATTAGTCTTTGAAATATTTGTTATATCAAAATTATTGTTTTGATTTTACAGCTTTGGTCAAGTGCAATCTCAAATCCCTTGCATAAGGGTTATGTTTGGGGGGGGGGGGGGGGGGGCACAATGGGTTCTATCAGCCACATGCAATAAAATAACAACATAAAATGTAATATGAATAGAAAGTTCCTCAATTTCTCTCTCTATCTCTCCCTCTTTAAATGGACCTACGCATTTTTTGATGATAAGAAAATCAGGTGTGATGACAAAGATTCCAAATGTCATGGCTCGGATAATAAATGGAGGGAAACCATGTTCTTCTTGGGAGGAACCATATAGAAGAATGTCAGTGTAACATCCTAAAAATTAGCCTAGAAGATTTGAGGTTTAATTAAATGATTAAATGAAAAATTAGGTTGATTTTCCAAATTTTCGAATTGAAATTTGGTTCAATATGGACCAAATCGAATATGGATAAATGTACAATAGGAATTTGGTCAAAATGTCTAGTGACCAATTCGAATAAGGAAGAAAACAAAAGGCTTGCATGATAAATGAAAATACATGGATTTATACTATTAATAAGATGAGATCAATGTATAATCAAGACTTTATGCATGAGTTAGTGGAAATTTTAAGGGGTTAATTAGAGGAATTAGTTGGGACATGACCCCTTGGTCATATCTCATTTAATTTGTTCCCCATTTCCACTTTCCTTAGCCGGCTACCCCAACCCAAACTTACTTACCTCATTTGCTCTTTCACACCAAAAAAATACAACCTAGAAAACTTGAGAGAAAGTTGAGAGCTCGGTGAAGAAGAAGAGCTTGCATGGTGGTGTAAAGTCCTTAGAAAATTAAGAAAAAAATCGGAAATAAGTAGATCATTCCCTTCTTAATTCGGTTATGGTAAAAATTACAATAGATCATGTGTTCTGAAGTGTCTAAAAAATCATGAAAATGGTGTCTTTAAAGGTAGTTGCTGGAAAATGTAAAGATCCATATGAATTCTTAAGGATTAAGAGTTATGAAATATTAAGAACATGCATGTAAGGTATGTTGGCAGATTTGTAAAGTTCATGACATGCATCTTTAAAAATTCATATAAAATTTTATAATGAGAGTCTAATACTGAATTTTGGATATGTATCACTTTGACATGTTTAGAATAATAGAAAAATGATAAAACAGGGTTCTAATGGCTGTGTAAAAATCTGGAAGCATGAAATTGAGTAACATGCAAAACTGTCCAGCACTGATTCGAGCTGAACAGTGAACTTTAAAAATTTGTAGAAATTAATCTACTAAGATTTTTGATCTGAATTTTTTATATGTTAAAATTGGATATGTAAACTGAATTTAGGAACAAACGGTGTCTGATTTGGAGCTGTATACAGGGAGTACGAAGTGAATCAATATAGGTGGTCAGAAATGAGTATAATTGGAAATATGTGAAATTAGAACTTGAGATTTATAAAATTTGTAAAATTGGATTATATGAAGTATTGTTAAATGGAGTTATAAACTGTAAGATATGAAATTTATTAATTTTGGTGGTCAATTTGAAGGATTAAAGGGCTAATTAAAGGAATTAGAAAAAATGGAAAGAGTCGAATTGAACCAAAATAGTTAAGGGACTGTTTTGAATAAAAATGCAAAATTCAGTCTTTAATTGCATAAATTGAATTATGAAAACTTGTTATTTGCTTGTCTTGAATGCCTTAGATCCTAGAAGCGAAAGGGTAGAAGAAGAGATTACACCGGGATCGGCTTCGGATCGAGCGAAGGGCATACGGATACAGAACTAGCTCGGCGAATTGTGAGTGAAACGATCTTTAGAGTTGGAATTAGAGTTCCAACTGCCTTAATTTGATTTTAAGTTATGATAAGCATGCAATTTGGACTAATTAATTATTCGATTTAGTAAGGGAAGAAGGAATAATGGAATTCGGATTTTTATGCTTGTGATATGCGATTGTGATGCGTATGTGATTGAAATTAAATTGATGATTGATATGTTTGATTCCAAAACTGATTTTTGGTTAATTGTACTGTTTTGGATGAAATTAGTAATGATGATTATTGGATTGTTGTGATATTGATTTTGTGTGGACAAATGACATTGAATTATGATAAGTGAGCATGTGATGATCTTACATGTATGATTAAGCTTGATAGGTTCAATTGAGTATTGAACTATGAAATGTGATTCTGATTATTTGATATGAGCTTGAAATTGTATGAAAGCTTATCTGAAAAATGCGAATTGAGCATGTAAATTGCTATATGATCATGTGTGCTAATATGTTATTGGAATTGGAACTATAAGCAATTAATCGAGAGGATTAATTAAGAATTTCTGAAAATTTGACTGATTATGTATCTGATTAAATTAAAGACTTAAATGCAAAGCCCTTGGTGTGTACAGTCTGTTTAGGTAGTACGGCTAGCCTAGAGTCTGAGCTCAATAAAAAAATCGGTACGTTAGTGTACTCGATATTATGGTACGTAAGTGTACCTTCTTGTTTAATGTCTGCGGACACTATGATATGTTACATGTGATACGATTGGGTACGTGGTACCTTTTACATGGTGAATTTGATTCACAACCTCTGTTATATGTGACTTGATTACCTATCATACTCTACTATCCAAGGCATTGCTAAATTAATAAAATGAACAGTTAAAGTATTGCAATCTGAAAATTGAAAGTAAATTCATGAAATTGGTTGTTGGAACATTCGAATGGAAGATTGAATTTCATGATTTGCTACTCTTGATATGCTATGAAACTTTAATTGTGATAATTTGATATTTGGAAGTCAAATTTAGTTTTCATGGCTTGTATGTGTAATTGTGATATGAATGATGTGAAATCAATTGCATGTATTCGAGTAGAATTACATGATTCCTTGATGCATATATTCGAATGAATTCTATGGTGCATTATTAATTGTGAATTGATTAAATTGCTTGAACCATTCGAATGAGCTAATGTGCAAAGTGAAAATTAAATTGTTTGATCACAATGTATAAGTTGGAAACCGAATAGAATAGGGTTTCCTCACTAAGTACGAGAAGTACTTACCACTCGAACCTTCCTTCCTTCCCCTAAATTTCAGGTTCTAGCATCGTTGACCTCTACCCGTATCCTACCCGTACGAAGCTTAAGTATGATTTTCCCTATCTTTGTCGTACTCATGATGGGTGGCCTAGCGTTCAGCATGTTAGTTCAATTTGGTCTGATGGTTATGTTCATGAACTACTACTTTGGTTCGATATAAACTTTTAATATGCTTCCCTATATTTTGATATGTATGTAAGGGGTAAATATTTGGGGTATAGATCGCCCGCGTATATGTTTAGGGCTTGATTCTTTTTGTTGGAAGTCACTTTTTGTATAGGCAACCGATAGGTTTAGCCGATATAGTACCCCGGTTTATTTTGTAAAAAGGGAAACTAAAAACGTTATGGATGTATGACTTGGATGATGCATTATATATATATGTATGATGAATGTTTCGGCTATGTATGGGTTAGAACTATTTAAATTGCTTTCATGAAAGGTAGAATTAATTTCTTGAAATGAATTATATGTATGTTATTCGAATGGAATTGATTATATGATGTTCGAATAAAATTGGAACTTTAAATTGATCTTAATTGATTAGTATATCCTTTGTAACATAGTTGGTTATTTTATTCGAATTAGATATAAATATGACATCCAATTCGATAGGAAATGAACTAATCTATTCGAATTAGGTATTACCAATGAATTTAGAAATTAAATATATGATTCACATGTCCATGATAATGTGTATGCACATGGTATTTTAATTAGATTGGGTTATAGATTAAAGATTGATATCCGAATAATATGAGCCCACATTAGAATCGATAGAATGATAAAATGAGAATTGGTATATCAGTTGTTTTATGATAGAATTGATATGATTGTTATACATGTGTATTGTTGGGTATACGATGGCCATGTATGTATAATATATTCGGAAAAAAATATATATTACACGAATTTGTTAACCACTTTCGCTGCCTAATTCCGAATCCGTTATAAGTTAATATAACGCTCCTTGCCCCTAATCCGGGTGAGGGGTGTTATAGTCAGCCATTAATAAAACTTCATGGGGGGAATTCTTTCCGACGAAGAAACTTGTCTCTCTTTGGCATCTAATTCCAGCAGTAGTTATGTGATCAACATGGCTGCAAATAAATGAGATAGTTTTTAGGGAAGGTTCCCTGGATTTATATAACATGTTCTTTATTGCTAGATTTCGACTTGTAACTTGGTTCAAAGCATTTTCTCCTGAGTGCAATGTGTCTTTCGATGATCTAATGGAAAATCCAGCTATCCTCGATGAAACGGGCTCTGCCGTTTCGATACGCCTACGTGGCATCGACCACAACGGTCACAAAACCCCAACGGCTATTTCCCAACTAACATTTAAATGCATGTCGTTTTGATACGGGGACATGCGTTTCGAAACGAGTGTTTCGAAACGGACTAGAGCGTTTCGAAACGGTGAGTTGCAGAACTGTATTTATGGTGGGAATTAAAGTCCTCAACGGCTCCAATTCAATCCTAACGGCTATAAACTCATCAAAGAGTATAAAAGGGACCTTCAAGCATCAAGATATGGTTAATGCTCATATTGTCAATCAACAAATGATCAAGAATTGTCTTAGAGCTTAAATTGTCATTTATTGTATAGACAAACACTAGTGAGACAAAATTGTCAAATTTGCTCAAGTGTTTTAGGTTTTGGGTGAGAGCTTTAATTGTGCAAACAAACACTTATTAGAGGGATTTGTGTTTGCTTTATTTATCTCTTTGTAAAAGAGGGTTTGATCAAGGGTTTGGGTAGAAAGCTTGATCGTGTATAAGGGTTTCCTCCTAAGCCTAGAAAAGAGGGCGAATCAATAGTGGATTGATTAGAAATCCTTAGTGGGGAGCTAAGGTAGTGGATGTAGACCTTGGTTAGAAGGTTGAACCACTATAAACCATTGTGTCAATTATCTTTTTAGCTTCCACAACCCTTCCACCCAAAAATCCACCTCTTCACCACTTGGTGAGCCATATCGGTTGAACGAATCGAGCTCCTCACAACTCAACAATTGGTATCAGAGCTTGGCTCAATTGAGGAGGATTCACATCCTATTGAGAAGATCCGGCAAGCTCGATCATCATTTCACACAACCGGCTCAATTGCGCAATCCATCGACAAACCGCCTTTCTTTGACGGTACCCACTATGCCCATTGGAAGACAAAGATGAAGTTCTTCATCAAATCTAGAGATTACAAGCTATGGGACATAGTTGAAGATGGTACGTTCGTGCCTCAAAGAAGCAAAGCGGAGTGGAGTGCCGACGATCGTAAGAAGATGGAGCTTAATTGCAAAGCCTTGCACATCTTGTTTTGTGCTTTTGGCCCAACCATCTATGAGAAGATGTCTTCTTGTGAGAGTGCCAAAGAGGTATAAGACAAGCTTGAAGTCACATACGAGGGGACCGATGAAGTCAAGGAGACCAAGATTGGGCTCCTAACCTTAGAGTATGAGAACTTCAAAATGGATCCGGAAGAGAACATCGAGAAGATGTTTGATAGGTTCTCCACTATCACCAATGGTCTCAAAGGATATAGAGAAGCCATCCCGGAGGAAAAGCTTGTTCGAAAGCTCATCTACTCACTTCCCGAGTCTTGGGACTCAAAGAGGACCACCATCATTGAAGCCAAGAATTTGAAGACCTTGAAGTTTGATGAACTCATGGGGTCACTCCTTACTCATCAAATCATGAAGAAGAATAAAGAAGATGAGAAGAAGAGGGAAGAAATTAGAGCTATGAGAGAGAAGAAAATCAAAGGGCTAGGCATCAACGTAAGTGCCATGGCTCTCAAATCCTCCACTTGCCATCATGTCTACTCAAGTGAAGAGGAGGATGAAGATGAAGAGATAGTTCATCTCTTCAATAAGTGTGCCCTGTTCATGAAGAAAGCCTTGAGAGAGCTTGAACGAGCTTCCAAGAAAAAGAAGAGGGCAAGCACTTCAAGCCATAAGAAGAAGGCACGTGTGGCTACTTGGAGTGATGAGGACTCCACCGACGATGAACAAGCCAACCTTTGCCTTATGGCCATCGAAGAAGATTCAAGGGTAACTTCTAATTCATCTACTTCACGTTCTTACTCTTTTGATGAATTACAAGATACCTATGATGATTTGGTTTTAGAGTTTAAAAATCACATTTTGAAAAACAATAAATTGATTTCCAAGTTAAAAATTCAAAATGATTTGATTTCTAAAACCAAACTTGAACTTGAATCAAAACTCGAAGAGTTTGAATTAAAATGTTTTGATTTACAAAATTTGCTTCAAAAAGTTCAAGAAGAAAAGGATTTGATTTCCAAAGAGCTAGAAAAGAAAAACAATTTTAGAAAATCAAATTTGAATGTAAGACAATCTAGTGCCCTTAGATTTGTAAAAGGAAAATGTTTTAGAAGTATTTGGGTCCCAAAAGGACTTAGTACTTCAATTAAAAAGGATGACATTGAAAAATGGATTCCTAAGGGGACTAAAATTTGTGCTACTAACGTTTTTGGATCCAAAGCAATTTGGATACCAAAAATCACTTGATTGTCTTTTGTTAGGTGTGATGGAGATGTTCAACAAGTCAAACATTGAGGGGGAGCTCCATGCACACAAGGAAGAACACTTGAAGAAGGAATGCTTCACATCCTCCCTTGAGTTCAAGTGTTGGTAAAAATCTAGTTGCTTTTGATTTTATTTGATTTATTTTTATTTATGTCAACTAGATGATCATTTATGTTGGACTAACATTTTTTATGATGCTTTGAGTAAGGGGGAGCCATTTTTAAACCAAACTCTTATTTTTGTCAAAATTTTCACCTCTATTGTTATTTTGAACTTAATGTTTTAAATTCTTTTTGATATAACAAAAAGGGGGAGAAATAGTTTAAAAAATTGAATTTTCAAATGAATAAGGGGGAGCTTTATTTGATTTCATATCTTTATTCTCTTATTCACATTTTTAAAGTTAAAGGGGGAGAATCCCAAACAATTTTTCAAGTTAGTTTTATTATATCAGAAAGGGGGAGATTGTAGAACTAATGTTTTGATATAATAATTGAAAAATGTTTTGGACTGATTTAAAAAATATTTAAAACAATTTCCAAAGTCCAAATAACTTGAAACTATGTTTAGGGATGTTTTTAAAAGGTTTTACATGTTTCTCAAAGCCAAACTTCACAAAACTGTCTAGGCGTTTCGAAACACCTTAGGGTGTTTCGATACAGTGCATTCCAGTAGCTAAAACGTTTCAATACTGGTATCGAAACGGGCTTTCCCTAGATGAGGATTGTGCCCAGCGTTTCGAAACGGGCTCTGTCGTTTCGATACGCCTATGTGGCATCGACCACAATGGTCACAAAACCCTAACGGCTATTTCCTAACTAACATTTAAATGCATATCGTTTCGATGCGGGGATAGGCGTTTCGGAACGAGTGTTTCGAAACGGACTAGAGCGTTTCGAAACGGTGAGCTGCAAAACTGTATTTATGGTGAGAATTAAAGTCCTCAACGGCTCCAATTCAATCCCAACGGCTAGCAACGGCTATAAACTCATCAAGGAGTATAAAAGGGACCTCCAAGCATCAAGATATGGTTAATGCTCATATTTTCAATCAAAAAATGATCAAGAATTGTCTTAGAGCTTAAATTGTCATTTATTGTATAGATAAACACTAGTGAGCCAAAATTGTCAAATTTGCTCAAGTGTTTTAGGTTTTGGGTGAGAGCTTTAATTGTGCAAACAAACACCTATTATAGGGATTTATGTTTGCTTTATTTATCTCTTTGTAAAAGAGGGTTTGGGTAGAAAGCTTGATCGTGTATAAGGGTTTCCTCCTAAGCCTAGAAAAGGGGACGAATCAATAGTGGATTGATTGGAAATCCTTAGTGGGGAGCTAAGGTAGTGGATGTAGACCTTGGTTAGAAGGTTGAACCACTATAAATCATTGTGTCAATTATCTTTTTAGCTTCCACAACCCTTCCACCCAAAAATCCGCCTCTCCACCACTTGGTGAGCCATATCGGTTGAACGAATCGAGCTCCTCACAACTCAACATATTATCCATATTTTTTCGAATGGTTCTAATAAATAAATGTCACTCTTTTCCCCTTCCGCTACTGTCCGTTCCTCCTAGGTCGGACGGAATGAGGGGTTTTTTTTAATGAGGCCTATATTCTTATAAAAAATAGAAAGTCCTTCAATTTCCCTCTCCATCTCTCTCTTTAAATGGACCTACGCATTTTTTGATGATAAGAAAATCAGGTGTGATGACAGGGATTCCAAATGTCATGGCTCGGATAATAAATGGAGGGAAACCATGTTCTTCTTGGGAGGAACCATATAGAAGAATGTCATCCATTAATAAAACTCCATTGGCATCAACGTCCAAGCCATAATGCAACTTAATGCAGAAGCACAAAGCGTGACATCAATCTTGAACATAGAATAGAGGGCAAAAAGAAGATTATATGACAGTTTCGTATGATATTCTCTCTAGGTCTAATAGTCTTATTAATATTTATTATTTCTTTTAAATTTAGACTAAATTGTCTAAATGTGTAAGTGTGAAGGATTAAATGTGTTATTATACAAAATATTTTAACAGCCACATCACTCTTTTAATAGTTGTTAATGGGTCAGTGGCCAAAGTAAAACAAAACTAAAAGTTTAATGATAACATTGAAGCAATTGAAAGTTTAGTTACCAAATTGAATAATTGATCAAAGTTTAGTGATCATTTGTGGACTTTACCCTTAAATTAAAGTGAATGTAGGAATTATTATGGTAATAAAAGTAATTATATTTTGAATTAACAAATAAAAGAAAATCTGAAAAAATAATATAAAAATATTTTTAAGATTTTATTCTATAAGGGGATAATAACACTTATGATCCTTAGGAATTTTAAAACTAATTAAAATAATTAATTGTACATTGCAGTACATATAAATAGTACTCCATCTGTTCCACTAAACTGTCACATTTGAGTCAAACCTTTTTAAGTTTGACTTCTTATAATTTAAAATTTATTATTGATAAAAATATAAAAAATATACTTTAAAAACCTTGAATCAAGTAGTTTTTAAATATATATTTTATAAATTTTAATTAATTAAAATTTTTAAATAAATTATAGTCAAAGTTAAAAAATTTTGACCAACATGTGACAGTTTAATGGGACGGAGGGAGTAGTACATTGCGTTACATGTCATTTACTGTAGAATTATATTTTATTATTTTTTTGGCTAAGTTGCACTTTGTATAATTTCATTATGGATTTATAATGAACATAATTTAAAAAATTACAAATAGACCATTCAATTAAAATATTGTTACAAATAGATTATTGGTCGTTAAATATTAGACGAGACTTAACTTGGTATGACAATAATTTTAGTCTCCAAAACTTATTTAATCTATTAGTTTGATCATAATTCAAAACAGTTCAATAAATTTAATATTTCATATTTAAAAAATTCACCACATTAGTAATTTTTTATTCTCTTAAATTATTTGTTTTTCTCCTAAAAATATTATATTACTTTATTGATATAATAATAATTTAACAATAATTGTTGTTATTTTATTGCAGAAACAATTAAGTGTTAATTTGGCTTGATGAGTTCGGTCATTTTGATAGTATCGCAAAAGAAAAAACTAGATTCACGAAATTTTTGAATATAAAAATATTATATTTATTGAATTAGTTTATATTATGATAATTTAATAGATTGTGTGAATTTTAAAAACTAAAATTATTGTTATGTCAAATCACATAAAACATTCGTTTCAAATTTAATAAATAAATAATATGTTTATAACAATGTCAACTCATAAATAAATTACATTAAATACAATATAGTACTATATTTCTTTTAAAATTTAGTTACATGGCCAATTAAATTGAATCCTAATTAAATATCGGCCCCAATATTTATTTAATTGTCGTTTTCAACATCAACAAACAAAGAGAAGGAATTGTATTACAAAGAATCAATATCTAATCATATGAAATGACCGCAAATCACAAACAGTAATAACACACGCATGCATCCCATGCAAATACCAAAGAAACTTAACAAACCTCAAAGTCCCCGAAAAATTGTCCAAAAAACTGCAAATCCAAAAGAAACTATTGTCATGGAATCGAATTTCAAGCTCACGGCACCGGATGGATCAGTGTCAGCACCCTTGGATGCTTTCGGACTCGGAATCGGAACATCCTTGTCGGGCACATCCGGTGCAGGCGCCGGCACCGGCACCGGCGTCGTTCCGAAAATCTGCAACGGAAGAAGAACCTGGTCCACTTGATAAACAGCGATCCTTCGATCGGAGTACACGGTGTTCTCCACCGTCGCGTTCACTACGCCGGTTGTTAAGTTCACCTGGTTCCCCGCCGTTGTCACGTTGAGCGGGAAATTCCCGCTCTTAACATCACCCGCCTGCGTTCGCAAAGGGTTGCTCGCCGTTTGGAACTGCGACGTCGACATCACCGTGGGGAGGATATGGAACTGGACCAGATGGAGTTTCTGTTGGTCGGAGAGCGAGTTCAGCGTCCCAGTTTTGAGTCCGCTGAACCCGTTGTCACTTGGTGCGAAGATCGTCAGCCCGTCGTTCGGGTTGGGGGTGCTCAGCTCGTTGTTTAGTTGATCGGCCACCTGTGTGGCTTTTAGCAGCTTAATGAAAGTGGTGAATTGACCGCCTTTTTCGAGGATCGAAGTGATATTGTCCACCTTTACCGGCGGCGCCGGAGCTATTTGAGCTAAAGTTTCATCACAAAAGAAGAAGATTACCAGGAAAACAAAGGTAAATACCAATTGCCTTCTCATTTTAGTCTCTTCTCTGTTCCTTTGCAATCCTTTGCTTTTGTTTCTTGAACCGATATATATACATAATATATGGGAGATTGGTTTTTAATGTAAATGTTAGGTGGAAGGGTACATTTTTTCTTTCTTTTTTATGGGGTTAAGACGTTTCAATCAAATGTGGGGAGATTGCTTTACAAGAAAGAAAGAAAATAATTGAATTATTGAGATCTAATTTGAACTTTAAATGTGGTTTTGAATAAGGTTGATAATTATTTGATTCGAATAGATTTTAAAAAAAAATTGTGATTTTCATATAATATCTAAATTTTTTACAAACTTAAAACAAAATCGAATAGTAAATAAAGTATAACTAACTTCTATTGATTCAGATTGGTTTGATTCTTTTAAAAATACTTTAAATAATATTTTTTTAGTATTTAAGGATATCTTTATTGATTTATATATAAGATATTCATTTTATATTATACATAGTTATAAATTAATTTAAAGATAGAAGTTAGTTTGGTTCAAAAAATTATAGTTTTCTTACTTTACAAAACAAAAATCAAATTGAACCGAACACATTAAAGCAATAAACAAATAAAGTTTAATAAAAGTGAAACGAGTACAAATACTATGATTTGAATCAATTTTTAAAATTTTCAGTTTTTCTGCTTAACCCTTATTTTTTCGGACAAAGGGCAAAGTTGTTGAATGTTGTGTTTTTGCTTGTCAGGGGATAACAATAAAGAACTGATGATTGAAATTACAATCCTTTTCATGATTGTAAGTGTAAAGTAAAGGTCGTTGCTTAGGACCAATACATGCAAACATGTAATAACACAAAAGCTAATAAAGACAAATGCAAACGTTACAACTTTTGGGCTTATTTCGCCCGCATTTCCCACTTCCTCATCTTATTCTAATATGTTTTATTTTGGCATTTGGAACAAAAATGTTTTGTTTTGTTTTATTTTTGGCATTAATTTAGTAGTAACTCTTTTTAGCATAACTATTAATTTTTAATTTATTAATTGATTAATTCAAATCAAGTATTGCATAGAGTCATTTGTAACTTAACTTTTTCAATCTTATTTGCTCAACCTCTAACCATATTTAAAAGATATATTATATTGGCCTTGTTTGTCAATTAGCGGATAGCTGATAGTGGATAGCGGATTACATTAGCTGATAGCTGATTGCATTAACTGATTTGACTAGCTGATTGTATAAAAGTGTTTGATAAAATTAACTGATAGCAGATAGTTGTTAGATTATTTAAACAAGTAAAATGACATATAAGGACATGATTATATTCAATACTTGTTTGAATAATTTATTAGTTATCAATATTTTTTTATCTAATCAATATTAATTAGATCTATAAAATTATTTTTAATTTAACTTTTCTAAACATATTCAAATGATTTATATATTAATTTATTATTTATACAATTATTTTAATATAATTTAATTAATTAATAAATTTAAATACACATATAAATATGTGATAATAAAAAGAAAAAAGTAAATAGGATTAGCTTATAAATATGGTGAAAAAATATTTAATTTAGGTTATTTTGAGATTTTTGGTAACTGGTAAGGGTAAAAGAGTCTTTACAACTCTAATATCAAACCTCTAATCTCAAAAAGCTCATATTATGAGTTTTTCAAAATTAGCGGTTTCACCCCAATCCGCTCTTTCAATCCGCTATTCACCAAACAACAATATTAACGGATTTGACTGATCAAACCTCTAATTATGCCTCAAACTTCTAATTTTTGTCTAAACCTCTCTTTATCAGAAAAGATCATTATCTCACTAGATCATTTGGTTGTTAATATAATTTAGGAGTAATACATATGCACGTACACATATCTCATTGCAACCATTGTAAAACTGCTATTTTTTTTTTGTAATAACAATTTTAAACGATGTTGTCGTCGTTATATAACAATCACTATTACAATAACATACCGTTATTTAAATTTATGGTCTTGATTGATATTGCGGAAAGGCATTAAAAGGGAAAAATAGAGAACAAGAAGTGGCGTTTTTACCATATGTCTGCATGAAAGAACAATTGTGTTGCGAGGCTCGGTGAGGTAAATAAGGCAATCTTTATCAGCCTCACTTGTTATTAGGGTCTATTTTTTCAATATTTATTAAAATGTACTGATGTACATACTATTATAAAATTTATTTATTTTTCATTACTTGTTATTAGATTCTCAATTTTGTTCTAATACTTATTATTTGAAGCATACTCTTAAAATTTATTTTTTTCTAATACTTATTACTAGAGACCTAATTTTTAAGTTCGCTCGTAAGCCACCAAATCTCAAGAACGGACCTGTGCCTAACCCCATTCGCCCACATTATCTATTTCACCCGGTATTCGCCCTTCTCCTTCTCGAACACCACCATAGTTATCTGAGCTCCGAACACTTGGTTTTCATCCGCTACATTCCAGTTGAGAGAAACTGTCTTTAGTTTCAGTACTAGAGGATAGATGTCCTCGTTTGTTTTCAGTAATTCGAAAATCTTGTTAAAAGGTAAACTGCAAATCTGTAATAAGTTTTAGACTCTGTTAATAAACTGTAATTAATTAGTTATTTGGATCTCTAATTAGTTTGTTGGGCCGTTTAATATTGGGTTATAAATACCCATGTCATTGTAATGGGTAGTACCTAATTTTACTTTACCATTTTCTAAATACAAAGTTAATATTTCCTTTCCTTCAGTGTTTAAAATACACAATCCCTAACTATCGTTCGTCCTCACTCAAATATCATCTCTGTTCTTTATTATCTCTGGAGACCATGGCTCCTTTCTCACAATAATCAAACAGAAAGAAACTAATTTCTGTTGCGGACGACAATCGAAACTTCTGTCCTATACCTTGTTCGAAAGGAAAAATAACCGGTGGAAGAGTATTTCCCTTCGTCGGTATCAAATTACAATCTTCACCTTCTTTCGTGAAGAAAACAACCGTAATCCTATTTAGACATAACTTATAAGTAAGCTGAAGAACAAAACCTTCAGTTCGATCATTTTAAGGTCAATCTAGAATTCTTCGACACATAAAAAATTATATATTTATATTAGTATGAGTGTGAACGAACAGAGCTTGAACGAACAATGCTACATTCGTATTCGTTTATATATTTTTAAAGTTGTTCATGTTCGATTTTTGTTCATTTAAATTTTTAATAATATTTGTTATTTATTTTTAAAGATGTTTATGTCCGTTTGTTTAGCATTCGCGAACATGTTCGGAAAGACGTAAGGGGGTGTTTGGTTCACGAAAAGGATCATTACCAAGGGTAATAATCTTTTTCGGAATCATATACCCATATTTGATTTAGGAGAATTCCCTACATGGGGTAATGCTACATTCCCAATAGTAGCTTATTTTCCTAAAAATTGTGAGGATGTCATTCCCACCCTATTCTTAGGCATTAGACAATTCTCATTACTTTGAACTAAAATAACCTTCAAATAATGTTTTGTATTCAAATAAATTATTATTTTCTATTTCTCCAACAATATATTTTTTTGTTTTGATATGTTAAGACAATTCCTTATCTAACATAGATTGTTGCATAATAAAAATATATAAATCACACTCATCATTAAAAAATAATAAATATTAAAAATAATTTTAATATTATTTATTCTCTAAAAAAATAATATTTTTATTTATACGGTAAAAATCTATATTATTTAATTTTAAATCACGTTATAAATTTTGTTTAAAATTTTAGGTTTTAAAGAATTACTTTTGATTTTAAAAATAATGTAAATTGAGTAATAAAACATATAAATATAATATTTATAGTTAGTTATTAGTATATTTGATTTAGTAATGAATACGATGATTATTATAGAAGTTTGTGAATTTTTTCTATATTTTTCAAATATATAATTATAATAAATCACAAATATTTAAATATATAATATTGTACTACAACATTAAAAAATTTATTTAATTATTTGTGTAAAAACTTTATAAAAGAAAAATATATAAATTAATAATAAAAAATATACATTCCGGTAATCTTATAATTCGTCAATTAAATATTGTTATTTTACATTCATGTTAAACAAATCAAATAAAGTAATGTAAAATTTTTAATAATATATTAAGTAATGAATTATTTTGAGAATATTAAATGTTACATTCCTTAAATCTCGGGTTGCGGTTGACGTGGCATGTCGACCGTTTGCCCGATGCCGTTCCTTTGACGCTCGTTTACTTCGTTACTTGGGAATTGGGATGTTTCCCATGAATTTTTGCCGTTAGTTATAAAACGGGAAATGAATTCCAAGTTTCAGGCAAATTTATATATAAAGGGAGATTTTTATTGCGTAGTTAAATACAAACAAAAGTAGGATTTTCTAAAAGGAAAATTGTTTGGGAGAGGATTAGGAAGGAACGTTCATTTATATCTTTCACTAATGTTTGCTCATCCCCTTGTGTCCTGGTGGCAAAGGTTGATGTTCATCATTCTTTAGGACCCGGGATCGAGCACCAGTATTGCATGTTGTGTGTGCCTTCCTTGAAAAAGGCTAAAAGGAAGTTGAACAAATGCCTACTCTTGCATCACACCAGCATATTTAAAAAAAAAATCTTTCACTAATGTTTTTATTGAGATAATTATATTTCTTAAATCTGGAAGCAAAATGGATTAAGCATAAAATAAATTTATACAATTATATACATATTATAATTTAATAAATTTTATGGAAAACGTTTAAAATTAAATTAATTTTAACATCAACTTAAATCATCATCATCATTGTTTACAAACAACCAATAATTTTACAATAAAAATATCGAATTATTGTTGATTTCAGACAACGTTCCTATACAGAATGACGTAATACATTAACAGTATGAAATTTTGGTAAACTAATTACATATTGTATATAATATCCATCAACCGCAATGAAAATTTTCCCTTTCACCATCCTAAGATTTTGTCATCAATAATATCTAGTAGACAATATTTTTTTACCGACGACGTAAAATAAGTGACTAAACAATATTTCTTTTCTTGTGATCTAATTGTTGAAACCGACTTTTGCGCCGTTAAAAACAAGAACAACCCCAAAATTATAAACATGAACATCATTTTCTCGGCCAATCTACTTGACTAGAAGTATCCAAGATCCAAGTAACTTTTGATGTAAGTATTTATTGGAGCTGGAATTCCTCCCTCTCGTTTTCTATAAAGTATTACCAACTACTGGAATCGTATGACAATGTTCAAATCTTTGGCAAGGATCGTAAGGGACAAATCCGAAACTCCTCGATCGATCACTTACCCTTTCATACACAACTTTCGCTAACACCACCTTGCCTTGCTCACCGAACTTGGCCTCGACCTCGAGTGCTAAACCATTGAGGCCAACTTGAAAGATTACTAACACGGTTCGAATCACTTGTGGTTATAGTCTCCGGGATTAAATTCACTAAAATGACAAAGTTGTTGTTGAACTAAACCATAATTTAATATGAAATCTAATACTCAAGATCTGTCATGTCAAATCATCAAGAACAATAAACCGAATAAACTGAACGCGGAAGCGTACATGAATATATCTGTAAACTAAAAATCTTGAATCTTTTGATAAAGATCGACTAGAAGGTGGTTGTGATCTTTCAAAAAGATATGCTAACCCTTGTCGTAAAAACTCTCTGACGGGGACAAGAGTAATACAAATTAACCTATTTTTGGACCACTACCTCTTTGTATAGTTGATTATTAAATTAACTATTAAAGATTTATAACTCTGCCCCTTATTGAATTATAAATATATCTTACGGTATCTACACTCTTATTTCTATACCATTTTAATATTTGTGACGTGTCTAAAATCATTGGTCACTTAATTTTGTGTCATACTTTCTAATAGCATCATAAATTTTACATATGTACCAATAATTACGGATTTTAATCCAACAGCTGTATCATCAACCTTAAATGAGACAAAAACCTTTTAATATTCAGCATCTCACACTATCAACACTTAAAAGCAAAAAGGTTCATATTCTTTTGGTTCCAAGAAATGTTTAATTAAAATACCAAAGAACGAGCATTTCTCTGAAGTCTCATAGGGCTGGAATTTACAATATTTTGCATATAAATAAGTTAAAAATGAAGCTAATAACAAAAGTGTTGAGATGGCCGAGTTGGTCTAAGGCGCCAGATTAAGGTTCTGGTCCGAAAGGGCGTGGGTTCAAATCCCACTCTCAATAGTTATTTTGTATTTCTCTAATTTGGCAAATTTTTATTTTAATCCTTTTTACTATACACAAAAAATTAAGATTAATCCTTATGCTATAATTTAGCATGTTTGACTCTTCTATTTTTAGAATGTCATTAATTAATTCAAATAGTTAACATAATATATGTTAACGTCGTTAGATATTTAGATCAACAAATTATATTATGAAAGTAAAGAGACCAAAATGAGTCAAATTAAAATAAATGGACTAAATTCCAATTTTAAACACAATAATATACCAAAAACCAGGCTTTAACTTTCAACAATTTATATCGTATAGACATCTAGATTAATAATTCATATAAAAGATACTTTTAGATGCCCCCCCCCCCTAATTATAACTTCCAGTTATTTAAACAGTTACTTTTTGATATCATATTAGAATTAACCTTTACAAGTAAGTAGGGGTGTTCAAATTTGAGTACCGACTCTTCAGGAAGTAGCTTGGTCGGGTATCTAGATATTGCGAGTACTCATAAAATTGGGTAATTGAATACTATAATATAAAAATATGCGTTTATTAAATAATAATATTTTTATTAGTTTAATATAAAAATATAAAAATATGTATTTATTAGTTTAATATAAAAATATATATTTATCAAATATAAAAGTATTTTAATTTCAAATATACTTGGGTACCCAGGAATTTAGAAATTTGCAACCCAGGTCTAATCTGAAAAATGGCGGGTTAGGTACCCGTAAAAAAATTATAAAATTACTTAGATTTTTTGATCGGGTCGACGAGTCAACAGACTAAATCATTTAAGTCAGGTATTTTTGAACACCTTTACAAGTCCTAACTTATTTTATATAATCAAATCAACAATTAATTTGTCTTTTCTTTCTCTATGTTTTTTCAATTGGCTAGTCGACGATGATATTAGTTTTAGTGTTGGTCATCAGCCGACGATATTTATTCCCTTTGATTTCTTATATTAAGTTCTTGTTTTTTTTATGTTTTAATTTTTTTAGTTTGTATTTGCATTTATGGCACGTTTTTCTTATGTCTTGTGATACATTTTTGCCTTATGACGCGTTTTTGTCTACTTTTGTGGTAGATTTGTGTTATTGGATGATTTTCTCACGATGCTCAGCTCTAATTTGCGGTTATCGATGGTCTTTCAGTAGTTTGATCATCATTTGTAATTCGTTTGTCGATGCAATCAAATCTATTTCGTGAAGCAATTTACAAGGTTGTTGGTTTCGCTCACCACTCCTATTTTGACCCTTAAGTGTGTAGTTGGATAGATACAAGGAGTTTTATTTCATGCCTTCTTTTTTTGGTGTTTCATCACATCATGTCGTTGTAGCTCATTGAACTGTTTTGCTAGTCTGATGTTTTGTTTTCTAAGTTTTTCAGTTTTCATTTGTTTTATTGTTTTTCTGTTATATTTTTATTTTATTTAAAATGCTTTTTTTTTTATTTTATTTTCTAACTACTTCAGCCAACATATTATTTAAAAAACTTTACAAGTATTCAATCAAATAACTATTTTTAAAACCAATTCAATTTAACTAAAACCATATAGACAATTTATACTTGTAAGATTCAAATCTACAACCCTAAAGATTCGAAAATTTTAATATTATTAAATTGAACAACAACTAATGGTTTCGAGAAATGCTCATAAAAAAAACAATGACATGAAAAAATAATTTAATAATAATGCCTGAATTGTTTAAGTTTAGCAATTAAAGATACAATGAACTAATATTTTCTGCTGATCAATTGAATTAAGACTTTTTTGCTCCGTAATTCTCGGAATTAGGGTTTTTCGTTTTGCTTCGTCTGGATGGAGCCGCAAGGGGGGGTTATCGGTAAACCTCCGGAGAATATAGCACCGGTGACGGTGCCTGTGTGCCTTGAGAGGTCAGGACCGCCGTTAGAGGAAGGTGTGGAGAGGGAGCTGAAGAGGGGGAAAGGTTTGGTTTCGCAGGGAACAGAGGAGGAGAGACGTGAGGACAGCGCCGTTGGTGATGTGTGCATGCAGGAGGCGGTGGAGAAGGAGGGTGTTGGGGCTGCGCTGGCACAGGAAGTGACGAATTCTGGGATAAGTAAACCGTCGTTCCGCGATATGGTTGCCGGGAAGTGGGTGATATATCCATGATCGAGGATCTTGATGTAGTTCTAACGAAGGAGGACGTCCGGGTCAACTTTGAAGGGCCGCTGCCGAGGATTGACTTTGCGGACTGCGTGCATGATTCGATAGATGCTAAACTTGCGTGTTCGATCATTGTGCGGTTACTTGGAAAGGCAATTGGATATCGAGCGTTGCTGAATAGAATTAAGGCGCTTTGGATGCCGGCAGGAAAATTGGAACTGATTGATTTAGATAATGAGTATTATTTGGTGAGGTTCGAATTGGAGCGTGATTATGATCGGGTAATTTCCGGTGGTCCGTGGGTCATATACGGGAGTTATCTTACGGTTCAGCCGTGGTTAAGGGCATTTTCTACGTCTGAGGCACATCCTCAGCACATTGTGGTTTGGGCACGCCTCCCAGGCCTCCCGTATCGATACTACACGAAGAGTATGTTTAGGGCGATTGCTAGTGTGTTCGGCAATGTAGTTCGGATTTATTATAACACGCTGGAGGGGAAGAGGGGCCGGTTTGCTATTGTTGTTGATTTGAGTAAGCCTTTGCTATCGGGAGTGGTAATTGATGGTTTTCGACAGGATGTGGAGTATGAAGGTTTACCACTTATTTGTTATAAGTGTGGTAAATATGGACATCAAAAGGAAGTGTGTGGGAAGGAAGGAACCCCGGAGGTTGGATCGTCGTCGAACTCTGCTCCTACGTGGAGGGAGGGGTGGGTGAAAAGGACATGTATGGTCCATGGATGCAGGTTCAAACCCGCCGCCGCAAGCCGATGAATATGGAAAAACAAGGGACTGCTGTAGGTGCTGCTCAACAAGTAGTGAATCGATCTATGGGGTCGCGGTTCGGTGTGCTAGAGGTTGAGGAGGGTAGGCCCACGGAAAGCGGGTCTAAGGGGGTTGCCGAGGGAACCAATATGGGGAGTGTGCTGGACATAGGGAAGAATGTGGAGGTGAATGTAGGTAACGTTGGTGTGAAGGAGTTGGGGGTGGAGATGGCTGGTCCTTCGAATGGAGGAAGGCGAGGTGCGGAGGGTATGGTGGTGCGTGATGAGCGCAAGGGGAATGAAAAGGAGGTGGTTGTGGAGGTTGGGGAAAGACCCGTGGAGAGTGCGGCTGTAGCGGGAGGAGTTGCCTCCACGCAAGCGGTAGTGGTGGAAAAATCTACTCTAGGGGGAGGTGATCATACGGTGGTCCGAGTGTATGATAAGAATGAAAGGGAAGTCCTGCAGGATGTGACTGGGCAAGGTGCGAAAGGAGCTGCCCGTAAACCAGCAGTGAAAAGTGTGCCGAAGAATCCATTGGCGGCGAAGAATGTGGGGGCGAAGGGGTTGAAAGTTAAGAAAAGGGATGAGCGCGGACCTCCAAAACCGGTACTTAAGGAGTAGATAAATAACATGACAGTGGAACTTGATGCGGCGTCGAATGGAGGGTAAGATGGACGTGGTGGTTCTTCATCGCGGATTGGGGACGAGCATGGCCAGGTTCAATGGCAAGCGAACCAGGTTTTGAGGCCGGCACAGGCAAGGACTTGTCGTCCTAAGGTGTTGTCTTCCCTCTCATTTAATATTTAATGGTTAAAGTTATTTTCTGGAATGTACAAGAAGCACTTAGCTCTGAGTTTTATCGGTGCTTTAAGCTGTTGGTGCAAACTCAAAGGCCTGATGTGATTGCGTTGTTTGAACCGCGTATTAGTGGTTCTAAGGCGGATAGATTTATACGTCGTTCAGGGTTTGATTGCTCTTTTAGAGTGGAGGCGAATGGGTTTTCAGGGGGTATTTAGGTGTTATGGAGAGCTACGGTTAAATTGGATGTAGTGGCTGTATCTTCTCAATTTGTGCATGGTTGGTGTTATGATGTGAGCAAGCGTAAGCGATGCTTCATTACGTTCGTGTATGCTAGTCCTAATAGTAGTCAGCGAGCTCTATTATGGAATCAATTATGTGCGCTTGAGCCAGAACATGGTGAGGCTTGGGTGTTAGGAGGAGATTTCAATGCGATAGCGAGTCCTTTGGAAAGGGAAGGGGGTCGGCAAACCGTGTAGGAGTGTGTGAGAGGTTTAAAGACTTTCTGTTTGACTCGGGCCTAGTTGATATGGGTTTTCATGGTCCTTTTTACACGTGGGAGCGGGGGGACTTGAAACAAAGGCTTGATCGTTGCGTATGTAATGAGGAATGGCTTGCAGAGTATCCGGCATCGGGCGTTTTTCACTTACCAAAGCTTGAATCGGATCATTGTCCGGTTATGTTGACGTCCGGGGGAGTAAATGGAAGTCGAGTTTCTAGACCCTTTCGATACCTTACCTCGTGGGCGGATCACCCTGATTTTCATCGACTTGTGACAGAGGTATGGCGAGAGGAGAGGAATGTTTTTGATAATGTTGTTGAGTTCCAAACGAAAGGTGCAGAATGGAATAAGGAAGTGTATGGTCACATTGGTCGTCGGAAAACTCTATTGCTTGGCCGAATTAGAGGGATTGAACTAGCTCGGGGTAAACGGGATTCGGCATTCTTGATTGACTTGGAGAAAGAGTTGAAGCTGGATCTTGCAAAGGTGTTGAAGGATGAGGAGAGCATGTGGCGTCAGAAATCACAGAATTCCTGGATTTTAGATGGAGATAGGAATACGCGGTTTTTTCATACTAGCACGATTGTCCGCCGTCGAAGGAACACTATTAATGCTCTTCGTATTAACGCGGATCAATGGTGTTATGATAAGCGGGATCTACAGTTGCATGCGATATAGTATTTTCAGACTTTATTCACGGCGGGAGTGCATGATTGTACGGTTAGAATGCCAACAGGGAAATTCCATGCGTTTGACGCACGGGAAATGAGCTCTTTGATGGAGGCGGTGACTATGGAGGAGGTACGGAAGGTGGTGTTTGAGATGGATCCGTTGAAGTCACCGGGCGTAGACGGCATTCATGCGGATTTCTATCAGAAAAAATGGGATGTGGTAGGTGCGTCGCTGTTTGAGTTTGTCAAGGGCTTTTTTGAAGGAGTTCCGTTGGATGATCGAATCAATCAAACTCTAATTGTTCTTATCCCGAAAGTGGAGGTGCCTGAGTTGATCATCCAATTTAGGCCTATCAGTTTGTGCACGGTACTATATAAGATCATCACGAAGACAGTGGTTAACCGTTTGAAGAAATTCTTACCGAAGTGGATATTGGCGAATCAGGTGAGCTTTGTTCCAGGGCGGAATATAACTGATAATATTATATTAGCCCAGGAAATAATCCACTCTATGCGTAATAAGAGTGGGAGGAAGGGCTTTATGGCGATCAAAGTGGATTTAGAAAAGGCGTATGATCGCCTTGAATGGCACTTCATTGAAGATACTCTGAGGGAGATTGGTTTGCTGGATACTATGGTTGCGCTAATCATGCAGTGCGTTTGTTCCGTTTCGACACAAGTGTTGTGGAATGGGGATGTTACGAATACTTTTAGACCATCAAGGGGAATCCGTCAAGGAGATCCACTGTCGCCCTATTTGTTCGTTTTGTGTATGGAGCGTTTAGCACATAGCATTGAGGAGAAAGTGGAATCTCGGCTGTGGAAACCGATTCGGTTAACCAGGAATGGGACGGGGATATCACATCTTTTTTTCGCCGATGACTTGGTTCTATTTGCGGAGGCGGAGATGTCACAAATGAATGTAATTCATGAGGTTTTGTCGGATTTTTGTGCGTGTTCTGGACACCGGGTGAGTGTTGCGAAAACTCAGATTTTCTTTTCTAAAAATTGTGATTCGACTAGGTGTATTGACTTGGGTCAGAGGTTGGGCTTTGAGGTAGTTGGAGATTTAGGGAAGTATTTAGGCGTGCCTTTGTTGCATGAGAGGGTCACTAAAGCCACATATGCCTATCTTCTTGATCGTATAGAGAAAAGGTTAGCCGATTGGGTAGCTAATTCATTGTCTTTGGCGGGACGAATAACGTTGGCTAAAGCGGTGCTCCAAGATATTCCATCTTATGTTATGCAAGCTACGGTGTTGCCGAAAGGGCTTTGTCAAGAGATGGAGAGGATTATTCGTCGGTTTGTGTGGGGTGGTGGCCGAGAGAAGAGAAGCATCTCCTTGGTAAGTTGGGAAAATATGCGTAAACCGCTTATGGATGGTGGTATGGGATTTAAGGATTTATCCGTTCAAAATAACGCCTTCCTAATGAAAGTTGGGTTTGAAATTCTAACCCAACCTAGTAAGTTATGGGTTAAGGTTATTAAAGAGAAATATGGGTGGCGTGAGACGGTTCCGTCAAGTATTAATCGAAACCGATGTTCGAGACTTTGGAAGGGGTTGGATATGGTTTGGGACGAGGTTAAGAGGAGTATCTTGTGGAACGTGCGGAATGGGGAACATACGGATTTTTGGTATGATACTTGGGTGGATATGGAAGGGCCACTAATTGAGCGATGTTCCCTATCTTTCACGCCCCCCCAACACCGGTTGTGCGCATGGTGACTTCCCTTGGGGAGTGGGATTGGCGGTATTTGGAAACAATTTTACCGGATATGATCTTGGCTAAATTGGAGGCAATTCAGCCCCCGAGAGCATGGTTTGGGGAGGATGTGCCGTGTTATCGTTGGGAGGAAACTAGAAGCTTCTCAGTTCGATCGGCTTATAAGGTGTTGGCGGGCGCTCAACTTGCTACTGTTGGAGACAAATGGCGGGTGGTTTGGGGTTTGAAGCTACCTTATCGGATACGGATGTTCATGTGGCTAGTGTTGCGGCATAGTCTCCTCACGAATACGGAGAGGTGTCGACGCAAGATAGCAACGGATAGGGGCTGTTGCATATGCCGATGGGGGGATGAGGATGAGGATCATGTGTTGCGGCGGTGCTTGGCAGCGAAATCACTTTGGCAGCAGTTAGTGCCGCGAGCTTCCTTGCATGTTTTTGAGTCAATGGAATTTGATGCATGGCTGCTGTATAACCTGAAAAATGAAGGCAATTTTCCGGATAGGGGGTCGACGTAGGTGTTCCGGTTCGCGGTTGGATGCTGGCTGCTTTGGAAGAGGAGATGCACGGCTGTGTTTGATGCGGATGGCACTGTGCAGGGGGCTGTCCTTGAGCGATGCTTGCAGTTGACGCTGGAGTTCGAAAGCGCGTCGACGAGTGATGTTGGCCCTCGTAGAAGGTGTGTGTGAAACGATAGGTGGCAGCGACCACCGATGGAGTGGCTAAAGATTAACACGGATGGGCCGATGTATGGGCAACATCGCGAGGCCGCGATCGGGGGAGTGATCCGCGACTAGAATGGTGATTGGGTCTTTGGATTTGCTCGACGGATTGGGAGTTGCTCGGTGTTGTTATCAGAGTTGTGGGCAGTGTATGATGGACTTTGTCATGCATGGCGTTTGGGGCTCCGGAAGGTTATTGTCGAATCGGACAATATGGAAGTGGTGCGGATCTTATGGAATGAATCCTCGGCGTTGCATGGTGATGTCGTTGTGGACATGATTTTCGGACATCTTTGTCGCGAGTGGGAGGTGAGAATTCATCACATTGGACGAGAGGGGAACAAGGTTGCGGATCGCCTTGCGCGATGGTTTGCCGGACAACGGCGGGGAGATGCCTGTCTGCCTGCAGAGCCGGTGGTGCTGCATGAGTTGCTGGCCGTGGATCGGGGAGTGTAAGCTCCTGTGTTTTCACTTCTGCATTACCAAAAAAAAAGATACAATGAACTAAGAAAATAACATGGCTTGAAGGGAATTATTTATTAATGACAAGAATCATCAACGTTATACGAACATAATATTTCCTCAACTAATTAATTAGAACTCTAAAATAATTTTATATACATTAAATTATAAAATTTATAAATACCAATAAAATTTTAAAATTCAAAACAATGCCCATCTTAACGGATGAACAAATATCTATGTTAATTTTTCCAACATGACCATTGTATTTTTATTAAAAACATATAAGATATCATAATTACAACGCATTTAGGAAGAAAAATAATAGGATTAATCTATCTAAATTTGTAAAACTAATGTTTTGATATAATAATTGAAAAATGTTTTTGGACTTGTTTGAATATTTTGAAAACTTATTTAAAGTCCAAACAACTTGAAAATATGTTTAAAATGGTTTCATAGGTTTTTAACATGTCTAAAACGCTTTTTAAATGGCCAAAATATCATTTTCACAAGGCTCGTATCGATACACCTTTGATCTGTTTCGATACGGGGTCTTCCAGTAAGCAAAACCCAGATGCAGGGCTAGTGGTATCGAAACCGCCTTGCTGGTACCGAAACCATCCTGACTTTTTCAGCCTCCAACGGCTAGTTCTGAACAAGGGCGTTCCGAAACGGGGTCGAGTGTTTCGAAACGGACAACTGCATAACTGCATTTATTCAGGGAAATAAAGTCTCCAACGGCTCCAAAACATCCCTAACGGCTAGTAACGGCCACAAACTCAACTGGGACTATAAATTGAAGGCTGGAACACTTGAAGAAAGTTAGAGACAACATCCAAGCAATATGGTCAAGAGAATTAGAGTTTAAATCTTTATTTTATTATTCTCTTGTACATAGTCTTTAGAGAGTGCTTTATTGTAAATTCTTTGTACAATCTTGTGAGCTTAAATTTGTGTAAACACCCACCTAGAGAGGTATTTAGTTTACCAAACAAATCCCTTGTAAAAAGAGAGGTTCTAGTTTAGCATTGAGAGAAAAACTAGAGTTGGTTCTATCTTAGCCAAGTCCAAAAGATAGGGTTGTAATGGTTTCCTCCTAAACCGGGAAAAGGGGACGAATTCATTGTTGAGTGAATTGGTAAATCCTTAGTGGATGTAGGTGCTTGTTGGAAGGCCGAACCACTCTAAAATCATTGTGTCTCTTGTCTACCATTATTTCGATTTTAGCCAATTCAACCACCAAACATTTACAACCCTCCTTGACGGTTTCAGTGATCGATTCGAGCGTGCTAATAACCCAACAATTGGTATCAGAGCCTCGTCTCCATCGAAGGACTAACATCCGGGAGTAAAGATCATTCGCTCGTAGTCCACCGTTCAAGAAAATGACAAGATTTGAAGAAGGCCGCTCTATCTCGTGTCCTCCGCTCTTCGAAGGAGAAGCATACTTCCAATGGGCAAATATCATGAAATTCTTCATCAAGTCTCAAGACTATGAGGTTTGGGACATCATTGAAGATGAGTATTTGGAAGCTCCCAAGAAGAAGAAAAAGCAAAGGAGTGCCAACGACACGAAGGCAAAGCTAAACACCAAGGCGATGCACATTCTCTATTGTGGCCTCAACGAAGAAGTTTCCAAGAAGATCTCCACATGAAAAAGTGCCAAAGAATTGTGGGTGTAACCCCCTCGTCCCGGTCCGGACGCTTGACCGGTTCGGGTGGGCCACACGGGGAAAACCGAAGAGAAACCCGTTAAGGTTCCCCCTCGGTTAACAACCCTAGAAAATTTCTTTTATTTATCTTGTCTATATGCATTACTATTGTCCTATGTGAGACACGTCAGCGGAAACACAAGCATTCATAAAAACGATCATTCGAACATCACATGCAAAACAGTCCATTTTAGATTATTAGGCAGGCCGTTTTGAAACACTCACAAGGTGTATCGAAACGCCTTGACTTGGTCAACGACCCCAAGCCCACGCGAGGAGGCCGTATCGGAACGGAGGTCAACCGTTATGAAACACCCTCAACGGTCAACTTCTCGTGGTCAACGAGATATTGACCATTCCGAAACACTTATACCCGTTTCGAAACCCCATCATCTCAGAAAAATCTCAAATTTCCAGTAGCCAAAGTGTTCCGATACCCATTTCGGAACAGGGGTTCACAATGGCCAAACCGTATCGGAACGAGTTCCGATACGGGGTCCCTGAAGCCAAACCCGTTCTGAAACGACTCAGCCCGTTTCGAAATACTAGCTGTCTGCAAATCCTCAAAATCAGTTTTAGACTTCTCCAAACGATTCCAAACGTCCGAGACGACATCACGAAGCATACAAGACATACAAAGAACATTCTAGAGGCATGCTCCCTAGCAACCACACTCTACATACACAAGATATACAAGAAGACATCCATATCAAGAACCATACATGGCATCACAAATAGCATACTTCAACAAGGTCAACACTTAGACAATTTAAGGTAAGAAAATACCAACAATGTTTACAAGCAAGAGCATACATCTCAAAAGCCAAGTTAACAAACACATAAAAGGGAGTCTAACATGCTCCTAAACAACAACAACATACTTCAAAAGCATCATAGCACGAATACATGTCCCATTGCTTGACCATTACATCATAAACTAAAAACCATACTTGATAGCTAGCACCACAAGCACACACACTTGGAGGCCTTTTCTTGCACTTAGCAACCCACGAGCTACTGATCTGCATTGTCGAACAGAGAGAGCGTAAGCAATAAAGCTTAGTGAGGGTTAGCTCTTTAAAAATAAACCTCGACAATGCAGAGTCCAAGCACGATCTCAACCAAGGTAAAATGCATGATCATACCTTTGATCCTCAAGAGCCAAATATCAATGATGCATGAACAAATATCCAAATAACATGTCATGCTCAACAAGCTCATTTCCACAACATATGTAAACACATATAATCATCCAAATAGGAACACATTTCCACATCACATTGATACACATATCAATATATATTGGCACCTAGCTATGACTCGAATACGCGGATAAACACGTTGGAACTCACATCTAACAACCACTTTACCTCACGGTGGGATTACACTCATCACCGGTCTTGCGGAGGGGATTCCACTCATCCTCACGCCCCGTCGATGGGATTCCACTCATCATCGACTGATATATATAACAATTTCCAAGCGAACCCGTACTCCTCCTTGGTGACTCCACGCCACCAAGGCCACGCGCGAATTTGACTCATGTGTGCACACTAACATCCTAATGATCGATCATTTGTATCCAAGCATACTAGTGCCAACATTTACACAATCCACAATATCAATTGCCACCAATTCCGTGCTTAGCACGTACTCACCATGATCACAATCATGAACCATTCTCATGCATATCATAATGCATCACAAACATGCCTCATCTCACATGTATAACACAATATACATATATCATCATATCAAAAAATATTACGAGGCATAAACATCAATTAAAAGTTCAACCAATGTCTCTAGTTTAAGCTTAGGATTAGGCTACTTGTTGCGTGTAAAATAGTATATCGCAATGGTAGTGCAAGTATACACGACGCAAGTAGTAAAGTGATACGAAGTATCGAATATCGTCTCCATAGGGATTGGGCTGATAGCTTCACCTTAATTAACTGCACGAAAGTAAAGAAAATAATTGAGAAGTTGTCACAAAAATAATAAAGTAAACGTAAATAAAAGAGTAGAGATATCAAGATAGAGAGAATGGGCTGGTATTGAATTGCTCAGTAGTGCAGGTATTGCAGAGTTTAGGAAATCCAGTTCTGTCGTCGCTCTCGTCGCGGCAGCACCTGTCGCGACAGCAGTCCGTTGCTTGTCGCGGCAACAAACACTCAACTCAGTGCTTCAAGTTTGGCAAGAATCCCAGATGTGCCTTGGCCTATCCCTAGGTCCAAGTCTGTCGATGATCACGTCTTTGATGATACCTCCCGGCGTGAATCGAAGGATGAACACCGATGTGTATGAATTCTTCTTTAGCCACTTAACCTCGTCCTATCCCTAGGCCCGAGATAGTTCAACTATAAACTAGAGAACTTGCTCTTATTTCTTTCGTATACTTAACTCTCCCGATGCTAAGTAAATAGATAACCTCACAATGTTCTCCCGATGCTCTTGCAAGATATTAATAACCAAAATAAGAGAACTTGAAGTTTATTTTATTGAACTGAAAATTCCTAAAACAAAACAACCCTTGCAACTACTTTACAAATCAACCCGTGGCCCTAGGGGGAATTTAGAACATGTTGTGGGAAGGAAAACAGCTAGAGTTTTGGGAAGGAAGCTAGGGTAATCGGTTCTCTCCTCCTAGGTCGAAATATATGCCCTTATATAGACTTTCCAAGTTATCTAAAATAGCAAGAATACAACTTTAATTGAAAGTACAATTCTAATAAAGACTAAATCTTCAAGGAATCTACTTTCCAGCCGTCATCTTTCTTGCTTGGGCTTTTCTCTCCTTGAACTTTAGGCTTGGCATTCCTTTCGATCTGGGCTTGGAAAAATATGGTGGTTTCACACGACAGACGGGCTGAATTTTCTCTATCTGTCGAGGTCCACTTTGCTTCTTCTCCTCAAAACTGCTGCCGTCCTCTGCTATCACGGCGGCAACCTTGGCAGCATCGTCCTCTTTGACTGCTCGTCCAGTTCCAGCTCTTCTGCTTCACTGCCCAACGCCTGCCCTTTCCGTCTGCTACAACAGCAACTTGCAAAAACAACTATTTTTAGTAGAAACTGTGCCTTTTAATATATTTGTGATGTTTTGTTGTAAACTGACCTAAATGCAGTAACTAATGCTTGAATGCAGCAGAAATATGGGTTAAATAGGGTGTAAATAATAGAACTTTTACACACTCAACACTACCACCCTAATCCTAACTCTAGGTGGGTCTACCAAGCCCGACCTAGTCCACATGCTCGAACCAAACACTTAAAACCGCTTTAAAAACATTAACCACTCACCTTCACTTCCAAGCTCAAATTACCAAGCAAGCAACCAACTTCAAGCTTCTAGATTCACCCTCGATGCTTCACCAACACAAGCTCTTGCTTCTAAACAACCTCACCACAATTCAAACAACTTCAAATCAACCCAAGCATCAAACTAACTAACCCGAAATACAATTCAAACATCAAACTCAACATTTCAAGCATGAACAAACCCCAAATTTATCCAATTCGAGCAGCCCATAAACCTTGATCAAAACCCATGTTTCCAACACCTTTTATACCCATAAATGATCCCAAAGCAACCTCTAACCATAGTACTAACATTAGCCCACCAATTCCAGCCTAAAACAACCCACAAAACTCACCCAAAACCCTTCAAAAACCCCCTTTAAACCCAATTTCGGGAAAGTTCTCAAAACCAAGTAAAATTCATATATGTTGCATCATTTGACTCATAGACTTCATAACTAACAACATTAAATCGAAATATTAAGTTTAACAATATAAAGTTATCATTTTTAATCAAAACTCTTAAAAACTCAATTTCCAAAACCTTAACGAAAATAAAAACTATTTGTACTTTTGAAGAGAGAAGGTTGAGAACAAGTCGAAAATGGTATTACCTTTCAAAAACGAGTTGGAATGAAGAAGAGATGTGATGGAATAGTGGAGGGGATGAGCTCTCCCTCTTTTCACGTTAGTTTTGGTGGAGAAGAGAGTGAATAGTGAAATGTTGTAAAAAGGGGGATTTAAAATTGAAACTTGTATTATTTACAAGTTTTCCATTAATGAATGGCTATTTCATCTATTTTGTAAAATCCTTGAAATTTAAGTTTCATTTCAATTTAGTCCATCAACAATTGTTTGTTTTTGAAACCCGAGGCTCAAAAGATTATTTTAATTATAAAACCAAACCCACAACAATATTAAAATATTATTTTCACCCAACCCCTAAACCCGGGTGTTACAACTCTCCCCCACTTAAGGAATTTCGTCCCTGAAATTACCTGACGGAAACAAATACGAGAACTGCTCAACCATATCAGCTTTTCTCTCCCATGTGGCCTCTTCCACACCTCTATGTCTCCACAACACCTTGACCTACTCTATGGTCTTGCCACGCAACACCTTGCTATCAGAAGCAAGTATCTCAATAGGTTCTTCGTTATGAGACAAATCCGGATTCAACTCTATCTCCTCAACGGGCATAACATGAGAAGGGTTTGACCTATATCTTTTAAGCATCGACACATGAAAGACATCATGTATCTTCTCTAACTCAGAAGGTAATCACAGGCCCAATCCGCTCAACTATCTCATAAGGACCAGTGAACCTCGGACTCAACTTGCCTTTCCGGCCAAATCTCATCACCCTCTTCCACGAAGATACTTTCAGAAACACTTTCTCACCCACGGAGAACTCAATTTCTTTCCTCTTCAAATCCGCATAAGACTTCTGACGATCGGAAGCTGCTTTCAAACGGTCACAAATCAACTTCACTTTCTCGGTAGTCCCCTTAAGCAAATCCGGCATAGGTAACAATCTCTGACCCATTTCGGCCCAACAAATCGGAGTCCTACATCGTCTACCATAAAAAGCCTCATAGGGAGCCATCTGAATACTAGACTGATAAATGTTATTGTAAGCAAACTCAACTAAAGGTAAGTGCTTCTCCTAAGAACACTGGAAGTCAATCACACAACAACGAAGCATATCCTCTAAAATCTGTATCACTCGCTCTGACTGCCCATCGGATTGCGGATGATAAGACGTGCTGAAATGCAAACGGCTACCTAGAGCACTATGCAAGCAACCCCAGAACCTCGAAGTAAATCTAGGATCCCTATCTAAAACAATAGACTTCGGAACTCCATGAAGTCTCACAATCTCACGGATATACAAGTTTGCCAACTTGTCTAAAGAATCCGTAGTGTTCACTGCTAAGAAGTGAGCACACTTAGTGAACCTGTCCACTATCACCCACACAGAATTCTTCTTCGAAGGAGACAAAGGTAACCCCGACACAAAGTCCATGGTGATCCTCTCCCATTTCCATTCCAGAATCTTCAAAGGCTGTAACAAACCCTGAAGGGACCTGATGTTCTGCCTTCACTCTCTGACAAACCATACAACGGCTCACATACTCGGCTACGTCTTTCTTCAAACCAACCCAGAAAAAATCATTCTTCAAGCCACGGTACATCTTGGTACTACCCGGATGCATAGAAAAAGGACTCGAATGTGCTTCACTCAGAATCTGACGTCTCAACTCAACATCTTCTGGTACAACAATTATATCTCTAAAGCACAACAAGTTCTCACCACTGAAACTATACTCGGTCGGTCTTCCTTCGGCTATGTCCTGAACATGAGGAACTAAAGACACATCTTGCAACTGCTTCTCTCTAATCAACTGAATTAAAGAAGGATTCACTTGCAACTCGGTGATCAAACCACCATCATCGGATACACTCAATTTAGCAAACATAGCTCTCAACTCAACGACAACTTTTCTACTCAAAGCATCGGCTACTACATTTGCCTTACCCGGATGATACTCAATGGTCAAATCATAATCTTTTAACAACTCAAGCCATCTTCTCTGTCTCAAGTTCAACTCTCTCTGTGTCATCAAATACTTCAAGCTCTTGTGATCGGTGTACACTATACACTTCTCACCATACAAGTAGTGACGCCAAATCTTCAATGCAAACATGACTGCGGCTAACTCTATATCGTGAGTAGGATAGTTCTTCTCATGAACCTTCAACTACCTAGAAGCATAGGCAACAACTTTTCTTTCTTGCATCAAAACACAACCTAAACCTATATAGGAAGCATCGCTATAGATCACAAACTCTTTACCTGAAACATGTTGCACTAACACTGGAGCATTTGTCAAAGCTTCTTTCAATTTCTCAAAGGCCTTCTGTCTTGCATCTGACCATTCAAACTTAACTCCTTTTTGCAACAATTTAGTCAAAGGAGCAACTACCCTAGAGAAACCATCAACAAATCTCCTATAGTAACCGGCCAATCCTAGGAAACTCCTAATCTCAGTCACAGACTTAGGTTGTTTCCACTCAACAATGACTTCAATCTTCGATGGATCAACACGGATACCTTCTGCCGAAGCAACATGGCCAAGAAATACTACCTATCGAATCCAGAACTCACATTTGCTAAGCTTCGCATATAACTGATTGCTCAACAATCTTTGCAAAACAAATCTCAAGTGCCCATCATGCTCTTCTTCTGTCTTCGAGTACACAAGAATATCATCTATGAAAACAACTACAAAACGGTCTAGATAATCTCTAAAAATTATGTTCATCATATCCATGAATGCTGCAGGTGCATTTGTGAGCCCAAACGGCATCACAAGAGACTCATAGTGACCATATCTAGTCCTAAAAGCTGTCTTCGGAACATTACACTCTTTCACTTTCAACTGGTAGTACCCGGATCTCAAATCTATCTTCGAGAACACTGAAGCACCTCTCAACTGATCAAACAAATCATCTATGCGAGGCAACGGATACTTGTTCTTCACAGTCAACTGATTCAACTGCCTGTAGTCAATGCACATACGCATGCTGCCATCTTTCTTCTTTACAAACAACACATGAGCACCCCAAGGAGAACTACTAGGCCTAATGAAACCACGGTCTAATAATTCTTACAACTGACTCTTCAATTCTTTCAACTCTTTAGGAGCCATACGATACGGAGCTATCGAAACTGGATTAGACCCTGAAACAGTCTCAATCACAAACTCAACATCTCTGTCAGGAGGTAAACCCAGCAACTCTTCTGGGAACACATTCAGAAAGACACAAACCGTTCTAATGTCCTTCGGTCTAGCCTCACTCATATTCGGATTCATAACATAAGATAAGTAAGCCCCACATCCAGAATCCATCAACCTACGAGCCTCTAAAGCTGACACAACATTAGACAAGAACGTAATGTTCTCGCCTACTACTACTACCTCGTAGTCATCAGAAAGTTTCAAGGAAATCCTCTTCGTCTCAAAATCCACACTAGCTCGGTGTTCAACTAACCAGTCCATACCTAAAATGATATCAAAACCATAGAAGGGAAGTTCCATCATATCAATAGAGAACACATGACCATGAATCTTCAGTGGACATCTCCTATACATACGTCTAACCACAACTGTCTCACCAAAGGAACTAGTCACATGCATACCTACATCTAGGATCTCAACAGGTATATCTAACTTCTGTGCATGCTCACTCAAAATGTACGAATGTGTAGAACCCGAATCATCCAAAGAAAGCAAAGACGTAGACTGTAACTCAAAATTACCTGCTATCACATCAGTGTCGTTCTCGGCCTCTCTCTGAGCATAAACTCTCGCTGGTCCTCCTGCCTCTGGCTGCACTGCCACAACAT
Source organism: Hibiscus tridactylites (assembly GCA_958450335.1). Lineage (NCBI taxonomy): Eukaryota > Viridiplantae > Streptophyta > Magnoliopsida > Malvales > Malvaceae > Hibiscus > Hibiscus tridactylites. Next base: position 23,904,535 of record OY288267.1, on the reverse strand, counting down.
GAGCAAGGTTCCTCTGAACATCTACCCTAGGTGCATCAGCCATAGGCTGGAAGTAGCCACGACCGCACCCACGGCCTCTCTGAAAATCATTAGCCCTCGCAGGAGCCTAAGCTACGTTCGGTGCCTGTGCCGCCTGATGCGGGCACTCCCTCCTAAAGTGGTCCCTCGAACCATAGTTCCAACAAGCATGAAAGTTACCCCAACACTCACCAGTGTGCTGTCTCCCACAACGTGTGCACTCGGGCAAACGCCCTCCTCCTCTATAGCCCTGATGGCCCCTACCATGGTGGCCACCGCCACGCCTATGGTCAAACTGCTGCCCGCCACCTCTATGCCTCTTGGCATCTCTACTGTCAAAGTTGTTGTGTCTCTTACCAAAACTAGATCCTCCAGAACGCTTGGCCAGCCCCAAGCTGTGCTCGATGTCCTTGGCTCTAGCAACCAAGACATCAAAGTCAGAATAATTAGAAGCTAAGGTGTAACTCTTAACTTCCTCATGAAGCCCATATCTGAAACGATCACATCGAGCCCTCTCAGTAGGCAGTAACTTTGAAGCATACTGACTCAGACGAACAAAGTGGATCTCATAGTCAGTCACAGTAGCATCTCCCTGAACAAGAGCCATAAACTCTCGCTTCTTCTCATCTAGATACCTCGGTCTTAAGTACCTCTTTCTGAAAGTAGACTCAAAGAAATCCCAATCAACCTCTGCCTCTGGAACTCCGGTAGTAACAATGACCCACCAGGTGTAGGCATCACCCTGAAGTAAGGAGATCACACAGCCCAATCTACGTGCGCCCACACAACCCATCTGAGCTAAGATGGGAACGGTCTTTTCCAACCACAACTCAGACCTCTCCGGAGTCGATCCTCTGAACTCTTCGGACCCAAGACTACGGAGCCTCTCCAACGGTAGACTAGCATCGTCACCCCTAGGCTGAGCTGCAGCCTGAGCTCCCACAACTGCGGCCTGAAATGCTCCCGCTATTTCTTTCACAAGCGGAGTCATATCAATTCTGGCCGGACCTTGGCCACCCTAGCCACCCTGGGGTCCTACTTCTTCGGCTCCATCCTCGCCTCCAACTCCAGGCGGAGGAGGTAGTGGTGGTGGAGGTGGTGGTGGTGGAGGAACTCCAACTCCAGCAGCAGGCTCCAACACGTGAGCCTCAACTCAACCAACCGACTCATTAACAGGAGCCGCAACTCGTGGTTCCCGACGAACCACCCTCGGCCTACCTCTCGACCTAGACATCGCTCACAAATAATAACTACAACCACAACAAACATACAAAATTGGGTTAGCAAGGCAAGGCTTCCAAGTGCTCAAGTACGTTCCCTCACTTTAAAAAAATTCTTTTCCGATGTAATAGTAGCAATGAGACTCTTAAACAACATGTTTTTAATCAAAACAATCAACATACTTGTCACACAAGCATTCATACTTACAAGGCAAGCAAACACCGTGCATATCAATCATAAAACTTAAACTTACCTCACTTACCTGCCCAAGGTCTCGGTAACCTTAGGCTATGATACCAACAACTGTAACCCCCTCGTCCCGGTCTGGACGCTTAACCGGTCCGGGTGGGCCACACGGGGAAAACCGAAGCAAAACCCGTTAAGGTTCCCCCTCGGTTAACAACCCTAGAAAATTTCTTTTATTTATCTTGTCTATATGCATTACTATTGTCCTATGTGAGACACGTCAGCGGAAACACAAGCATTCATAAAAACGATCATTCGAACATCACATGCAAAACAGTCCATTTTAGATTATTAGGCAGGCCGTTTCGAAACACTCACAAGGTGTATCGAAACGCCTTGACTTGGTAAACGGCCCCAAGCCCACGCGAGGAGGCCGTATCGAAACGGAGGTCAACCGTTTCGAAACACCCTCAACGGTCAACTTCTCGTGGTCAACGAGATATTGACCGTTCCGAAACACTTATACCCGTTTCGAAACCCCATCATCTCGGCAAAATCTCAGATTTCCAGTAGCCAAAGTGTTCTGATACCCGTTTCGGAACAACGGTTCACAGTGGTCAAACCGTATCGAAACGAGTTCCGATACGAGGTCCCTAAAGCCAAACCCGTTCCAAAACAGCTCAGCCCGTTTCAAAACAATAGCTGTCTGCAAATCCTCAAAATTAGTTTTAGACTTCTCCAAACGATTCCAAACGTCCGAGATGACATCACGAAGCATACAAGACATACAAAAACATTCTAGAGGCATGCTCCCTAGCAACCACACTCTACATACACAAGATATACAAGAAGACATCCATATCAAGAACCATACATGGCATCACAAATAACATACTTCAACAAGGTCAACACTTAGACAATTTAATGTAAGAAAATACAACCAAGGTTTACAAGCAAGGGCATACATCTCAAAAGACAAGTTAACAAACACATAAAAGGGAGTCTAACACGCTCCTAAACAACAACATCATACTTCAAAAGCATCATAGCACGAATACATGTCCCATTGCTTGATCATTACATCATAAACTAAAAACCATACTTAATAGCTAGCACCACAAGCACACACACTTGGAGGCCTCTTCTTGCACTTAGCAACTCACGAGCTACTGATCTGCACTGTCGAACAAAGAGAGCGTAAGCAATAAAGCTTAGTGAGGGTTAGCTCTTTAAAAACAAACCTCGACAATGCAGGGTCCAAGCACGATCTCAACCAAGGTAAAATGCATGATCATACCTTTGATCCTCAAGAGCCAAATGTCAATGATGCATGAACAAATATCCAAATAACATGTCATGCTCAACAAGCTCATTTCCACAACATATGTAAACACATATAATCATCCAAATATGAACACATTTCCACATCACATTGATACACATATCAATATATATTGACACCTAGCTATGACTCGAATACGCGGATAAACACGTTGGAACTCACATCTAACAACCACTTTACCTCACGGTGGGATTACACTCATCACCGGTCTCGCGGAGGGGATTCCACTCATCCTCACGCCCCGTCGATGGGATTCCACTCATCATCGACTAATATATATAACAATTCCGGGCGAACTCGTACTCCTCCTTGGTGACTCCACGCCACCAAGGCCACGCGCGAATTTGACTCATGTGTGCACACTAACATCCTAATGATCGATCATTTGTATCCAAGCATACTAGTGCCAACATTTACACAATCCACAATATCAATTACCACCAATTCCGTGCTTAGCACGTACTCACCATGATCACAATCATGAACCATTCTCATGCATATCATAATGCATCACAAACATGCCTCATCTCACATGTATAACACAATATACATATATCATCATATCACAAAATATTACGAGGCATAAACATCAATTAAAAGTTCAACCAATGTCTCTAGTTTAAGCTTAGGATTAGGCTACCACCCTAATCCTAACTCTAGGTGGGTCTACCAAGCCCGACCTAGTCCACATGCTCGAACCAAACACTTAAAACCACTTTAAAAACATTAACCACTCACCTTCACTTCCAAGCTCAAATTACCAAGCAAGCAACCAACTTAAAGCTTCCAGATTCACCCTCGATGCTTCACCAACACAAGCTCTTGCTTCTAAAAAACCTCACCACAATTCAAACAACTTCAAATCAGCCCAAGCATCAAAGTAACTAACCTGGAATACAATTCAAACATCAAACTCAACATTTCAAGTCATGAACAAACCCCAAATTTATCCAATTCGAGCAGCCCATGAACCTTGATCAAAACCCATGTTTCCAACACCTTTTATACCCACAAATGATCCCAAAGCAACCCCTAACCATAGTACTAACATTAGCCCACCAATTCCAACCTAAAACAACCCCCAAAACTCACCCAAAACCATTCAAAAACCCCCTTTTAAACCCAATTTCGGGAAAGTGCTCAAAACCAATTAAAATTCATATATGTTGCATCATTTGACTCATAGACTTCATAACTAACAACATTAAATAGAAATGTTAAGTTTAACAACATAAAGTTATCATTTTTAATCAGAACTCTTAAAAACTCAATTTCCAAAACCTTAACGAAAATAAAAACTATTTGTACTTTTGAAGAGAGGAGGTTGAGGACAAGTCAAAAATGGTACCTTTCAAAAACGAGTTGAAATGAAGAAGAGATGTGATGGAATAGTGGAGGGGATGAGCTCTCCCTCTTTTCACGTTAGTTTTGGTGGAGAAGAGAGTGAATAGTGAAATGTTGTAAAAAAGGGGGATTTAAAATTGAAACTTGTATTATTTACAAGTTTGCCATTAATGAATGGCTATTTCATCTATTTTGTAAAATCCTTGAAATTTAAGTTTCATTTCAATTTAGTCCATCAACAATTGTTTGTTTTTGAAACCCGAGGCCCAAAAGTTTATTTTAATTATAAAATCGAACCTACAATAATATTAAAATATTATTTTCACCCGACCCCTAAACCCGGGTGTTACAGTGGGAGAAACTTGGGAAGCTTTATGGCAACAAGAAGGGAGAAAAGAAAGATGATGATCAATCATGTGCAAACCCTCTCTCCAATCCAAAGGTGGATGGTTTTTGGCTCTCGAGGAGCCTAAGGTATCTTCTAACTCAAGTGAGCTTTATTCTTACTCTTTCGATTAGTTGAAAGATGCTTTCGATGAATTATTTTTGGAATTTGAGACCATGAATTCCAAATTTAAGAAAATGATTTCAAAACTTGAATTTGAAAATGATTTTCTTTTGAAAACAAAATTGGATTTTGAAAACCAAAATAAATTTTTGAAAAATGATTTAGAGTTTTCAAAAACAAGTAAAGATGTTTTAGAAAAAGAAAATCTTAATTTGAAAGTTAAGCTTGAAAGCTTAACAAAAGAAAAAGAAATCATTTTTAGTAATTCATCTTGTCACATAATGGCAAAATGCTCACATTGCCATTATCATGGTCATTTTATACATACTTGTCCTATAAAGAAGAGACAATCTTATAGGATTAGACAAGTATGGGTTCCCAAGGGAACTAAAGACATTGTGACTAATGTAAATGGATCCAAAGCAATTTGGATACCAAAAATCAAGTGAATGTCTTTTGTAGGTGTGTTGGAGCAATGACAAGCAAAGCAAAATCAAAGAATGCTCAAATCACACATGAAAAGAAGATTGGGTAACCTCTAAGCTAAATGTTTTTATTTTATACATTTGGTTATCTAATTTGTGTTTAATGTCTTGGATTATTTGTTAAGCCTAATATGATGCAATGAGTAAGGGGAGCCATTTTGAAACAAAAAATTCTTATTTGTATCAATCTTTTCTAACCTCCTAAGTTATTTTGAACTTAAAGTCATTTAAATTCTTTTTGATATAACAAAAAGGGGGAGAGTTTGTTTTAAAAAATGTATTTTTAAATGAATAAGGGGAGCTTTACTTTTAAATTTTTCATCTCTTATTCACATTTTTAAACTTGAAGGGGGAGAATCCCAAACAATTTTTCAAGTTGGTTTTATTATATCAAAAAGGGAGAGATTGTAGAACTAATGTTTTGATATAATAATTGAAAAATGTTTTTGGACTTGTTTGAATATTTTGAAAACTTATTTAAAGTCCAAACAACTTGAAAATATGTTTGAAATGGTTTCATAGGTTTTTAACATGTCTAAAACGCTTTTTAAATGGCCAAAATATCATTTTCACAAGGCTCGTATCGATACACCTTTGATCTGTTTCGATACGAGGTCTTCCAGTAAGCAAAACCCAGATGCAGGGCTAGTGGTATCGAAACCACCTTTTTCAAAACCCTTTTTAATTAAAAAGTTTGAAAGTCTTTCATACCAAGCTCTAGGAGCTTGTTTTAAACCATAAAGAGCTTTAGTGAGTTTGAAAACATGATTTGGAAATTTTGAGTCTTCAAAACCCGGTGGTTGTTCCACATACACTTCCTCATTTATAAAACCATTTAAAAACGTGCTTTTAACATCCATTTGAAAAGGCTTGAAATTATGATAACATGCATATGCAAGCAACATCCTAATGGCTTCCATTCTAGCTACAGGTGCATAGGTTTCATCAAAATCTATTCCCTCTTCTTGAGTGTAACCTTGTGCTACTAGTCTAGATTTATTTCTCACAATGTTACCACTCTCATCTAGCTTGTTCCTAAAGACCCATTTAGTTCCTATGGCAGATTGATTACTAGGCCTATCAACTAATGTCCACACATTACTTCTCTCAAATTGATTTAACTCTTCTTGCATAGCCATAATCCAAAAATCATCTTTCAATGCTTCTTTTATATTCTTAGGCTATATGCATGAGATAAATGCAACATGATTCATTAATCTAAGAGATAAATGCAGATGGATCACCCAAGATTTCACCATCTTTGACATAGTTGAACTCCCTTGGGTAGCTCACTTCCTTTTCCTTAAGAGCCAAATCCTTCAAGGCTTCAAGAGGTGGATCTTGTGTGTCCTCTTCTTTTGTTGTTGGAATCTCATTCTCCTTTGAAGTTTGTCCTCCATCAAAGGCATTTATGATTCCTACATCATCATCATCACAAGAATCATTCATTGGAAGGAGGTTATCATCGAATACAACATGTATAGATTCTTCTACTACTAAAGTTCTCTTGTTAAGTACTCGATAGGCTTTAGAGGTTAAAGAATATCCTATGAAAATAGCTTCATCACTTTTTGCATCAAATTTACCTAAGTTGTCTTTTCCATTATTTGAAACAAAACACTTGCAACCAAAAGGGTGAAAATAGCTAATGTTAGGCTTTTTAGATTTTAAAATCTCATAAGGTGTTTTCTTTAAAATTGGCCTAATCATTACCCGTTTAACAATATAGCAAGCGGTGTTTGTGGCTTCCGCCCAAAAATATTTAGGTAAATTATTTTCACAAAGCATGGTTCTAGCCATTTCTTGCAAAGTTCTATTTTTCCTCTCAACTACCCCATTTTGTTGAGGAGTTCGAGGAGCCGAAAAATTGTGGCTAATACCATTTTCATTCAAAAAATCTTAAAACCCTAAATTTTGAAACTCGGTTCCATGATCACTTCTAATATGTGAAATTCTAAGTTCAAGATCATTTTGGGTTAGTTTTGAAAATGTGATGAATTTTTATAAAGCCTCATCTTTAGTACTTAAAAATAGAACCCAAGTAAATCTAGAAAAAATCATCAACAAGTACAAATGCATAAGATTTACCACCCAAGCTCATAGTCCTAATTGGCCCAACTAAATCCATATGGATTAGTTGTAAACATCTACTTGTAGAAACATCATTAATGGATTTAAAGGAAGACTTATGTTGTTTACCCTTAGAGCATGCATCACAAATTTTATCATTTGAAAATTTTATCTTGGGTAAACCTCTAACTAGATCAAGAGAAACTAGTTTTTCTAAAACACTAATGCTAGCATGTCCTAGTTTCCTATGCCACAATCATGCATCATTTTCATTTTGTGCTACTAAGCATGCATGGGATGTATGTATGTTATCTAGATGCACCATGTATATGTTCCCTATGCGATGACCTATGAGCATAATATTATTAAATTTAATGTCAACAATTTTGCATCCATTTTTATCAAATAAAACATTAAATCCTTTATCACACAATTGACTTATGCTCAATAAGTTATGTTTAAGACCACCGACATACAAGACATTTTCAATGAGAATAATGATTACCTATGGAGCCAATACCTTTAATGTGGCCTTTGGAGTTGTCACCAAATGTCACCACTCCTCCACTTTTTGGCTTTAGATCCATGAATCTACTCTTGTCTCCGGTCATATGCCTTGAGCATCCACTATCAAGGTACCATGGGTTTTGACTTTGTGCTTTGGCCTTGTAGCAATGCTCCCCCTACAAACAAAGATATTAAGCTTTTGTTTTTGGTACCCAAATCATTTTGGGTCCATGAGTGTTAGCTCCCAAAACCTTGGTTCCCTTAGGAATCCAAGATGACATAGCAATAATGTTATTAGATTCTACAAGTTCCTTAGGAACCCATACACTTCTAATTCTTTTAGTTCTACTATGTCTAGGAAAGCTACCTTGTTTGTAGTAGTTAGTCTTTTTCTTAGGTTGGTTTGTTCTTGAAGATTCACCTATTTCACGCTTGACACTACCAACATTTTTAAAAGACTCTTTGAGCTTATTTAGCTCATCCAACACCATTTGGTGTTCACTATTACATTGAGACAAAAGATTATTAAGGTCAACATTTTCATCTTGAAAAAATTTTAGTTCATCTTTCAACCCTAATATCTTTTTCTCAAATTTTGAATTAGCTTGAGAGAGTGAGTCATTTTTCTCATTTAGTTACAAAATGATTTTCTTATTCCTAATGACCGACTCCTTGTATTTCTCAACTAATTCATCATAGACCTCTTGTAACTCATCATATGCATCATTTAATTCATCATATGTAAAATCTAAAGATGATGAGTTAGAGGTTACCATGGAGGAATCTTCCTTAAGTGCCATGAGGCAAAGGTTGGCCACTTCTTGTTCGTCATCCTCCGATGACTCCTCATCATTTCAAGAAGAAGGGCTTTGAAAAGAAGAAGAAGCTCAAAGCCAAGCTTGCTACTTGGAGTGATGAGGAGTCATTTTTCAAACCATTTTGAAAAATGGTTTGAAAAATTGAATTTTCAAATGAGTAAGGGGAGCCATTTTGAAACCAAAATTCTTATTTGTGTCAATCTTTTCTAACCCCTAAGTTATTTTGAACTTAAAGTCATTTAAATTCTTTTTGATATAACAAAAAGGGGGAGAGTTTGTTTTAAAAAAATGTATTTTTAAATGAATAAGGGGAGCTTTACTTTTAAAATTTTCATCTCTTATTCACATTTTTAAACTTGAAGGGGGAGAACCCCAAACAATTTTTCAAGTTGGTTTTATTATATAAAAAATGGGGAGATTGTAGAACTAATGTTTTGATATAGTAATTGAAAAATGTTTTTGGACTTGTTTGAATATTTTGAAAACTTATTTAAAGTCCAATCAACTTGAAAATATGTTTGAAATGGTTTCATAGGTTTTTAACATGTCTAAAACGCTTTTTAAATGGCCAAAATATCATTTTCACAAGGCTCGTATCGATACACCTTTGATCTGTTTCGATACGAGGTCTTCCAGTAAGCAAAACCCAGATGCAGGGCTAGTGGTATCGAAACCACCTTGCTGGTATCGAAACCAGCCTGACTTTTTCAGCCTCCAACGGCTAGTTCTGAACAAGGGCGTTCCGAAACGGGGTCTAGTGTTTCGAAACGGACAACTGCAGAACTGCATTTATTGAGGGAAATAAAGTCTCCAACGGCTCCAAAACATCCCTAACGGCTAGTAACGGCCACAAACTCAATTGGGACTATAAATTGAAGGCTGGAACACTTGAAGAAAGTTAGAGACAACATTCAAGCAATATGGTCAAGAGAATTAGAGTCTAAATCTTTATTTTACTATTCTCTTGTACATAGTCTTTAGAGAGTGCTTTATTGTAAATTCTTTGTACACTCTTGTGAGCTTAAATTTGTGTAAACATCCACCTAGAGAGGTATTTAGTTTACCAAACAAATCCCTTGTAAAAGGAGAGGTTTTAGTTTAGCCTTGAGAGAAAAACTAGAGTTGGTTCTATCTTAGCCAATTCCAAAAGATAGGGTTGTAACGGTTTCCTCCTAAACCGGGAAAAGGGGATGAATTCATTGTTGAGTGAATTGGTAAATCCTTAGTGGTGTGCTAAGGTAGTGGATGTAGGTGCTTGTTGGAAGGTCGAACAAATCATTGTGTCTCTTGTCTACCATTATTTCGATTTTAGCCAATTCAACCACCAAACATTTACAACCCTCTTTGACGGTTTCAGTGATCGATTCGAGCGTGCTAATAACCCAACAATAATTTTAAACAACTTGAAAATATGTTTGAAATGGTTTCATAGGTTTTTCACATGTCTAAAAACACTTTTTAAATGGCCAAAATATCATTTTCACAAGGCTCGTATCGATACACCTTTGATCTGTTTCGATACGGGGTCTTTCAGTAAGCAAAACCCAGATGCAGGGCTAGTAGTATCGAAACCACCTTGCTACTGGTTTCGAAACCACCTTGCTGGTATCGAAACCAGCCTGACTTTTTCAGCCTCCAACGGCTAGTTCTGAACAAGGGCATTTCGAAACGGGGTTGAGTGTTTCGAAACGGACAACTGCAGAACTGCATTTATTGAGGGAAATAAAGTCTCCAACGGCTCCAAAACATCTCTAACGGCTAGTAACGGCCACAAACTCAATTGAGATTATAAATTGAAGGCTGGAACACTTGAAGAAAGTTAGAGACAACATCCAAGCAATATGGTCAAGAGAATTAGAGTCTAAATCTTTATTTTACTATTATCTTGTACATAGTCTTTAGAGAGTGCTTTATTGTAAATTCTTTGTACACTCTTGTGAGCTTAAATTTGTGTAAACACCCACGTATAGAGGTATTTAGTTTACCAAACAAATCCCTTGTAAAAGGAGAGGTTCTAGTTTAGCCTTGAGAGAAAAACTAGAGTTGGTTCTATCTTAGCCAAGTCCAAAAGATAGGGTTGTAACGGTTTCCTCCTAAACCGGGAAAAGGGGACAAATTCATTGTCGAGTGAATTGGTAAATCCTTAGTGGTGTGCTAAGGTAGTGGATGTAGGTGCTTGTTGGAAGGCCGAACCACTCTAAAATCATTGTGTCTCTTGTCTACCATTATTTCGATTTTAGCCAATTCAACCACCAAACATTTACAACCCTCCTTGACGATTTCGGTGATCGATTCGAGCGTGCTAATAACCCAACAAAATTTCTTACAACTCAAAAAACAAAAAAAAAGTGAAAAAAAACTTTTATGGAGATAATCATACTATCAAAATTCAAAAGCTTCTTGAATCTCCTTATCTCTATCCAATCATAACTAATGAAAAAAGAATGGTAAGCGATCCAAACTATCAGACAACATGTTCCGTTATCCAAGACTGATTACATCGACAAACAACCATCAACCGAGTGGGGATCTACCTTTGCGTGACCACCGACAAAATCATAATCAGGAACTAGCGCCGATTAAAAACTCTATGCGAGCAACAATCGATCGCTAGGGTATGCTGAATCATGCCACAAAGATAGATGAAACAAAACCACAAAGACAAAGAAAACATGTCACAAGGACAGAAGAAAACTCGTGTCACAAGGACAAAGAAAACAGATGTCATAAATGCAGAAATTCTTATTAAAAAAATAATAAACACCGACAATCGACAACCAAGAGCTAGATAATTACCGATCGTCGGTTAATGCAGAAAAATTAGAAAAACTTACCGGCGACACATAATTGTTAGAGAGCATGTTACATTTTTTTTTGAATATTAATATCTATGTTACATTACATATTTGATTTTTATTTTATTTTAAAAAAATCCATAGTTTTGGATAAGGGAGATGGTCTCAGCTTTTGTCCTTTTTCTCTCTTGGACTGTGAAATTTAAAAGTTATTATTCTATGACTATAAAACGAGCACATTATCTTATATCGGTGATTTAAACTCTTAAAAATTATATTAAAAATTTAAAGGCATGAAATTATAAAATTATAAGGTGCAAAATTAAATCATCAATAAAATATTTTATCACTCCTTTGTCCACTCCTAGTTATAAGGTTATAACTCATTTCTAATTATATTAAAAGTAAGAATTAAAAAAATATGTTGATAAACAATAAATTTGTTTGTATAATTTTTTACTATACCATCGATCTGAAAATAATTATAAAAATATTTTAAATAAACATTGTATTAGTGACATTTAAATAAACTAATAAAACATAGTTAAAAAATATTGATAGTCAACCGTCTAAATATAAAAGTACATTATTGACCTTCCGGATAAATCTTATTATCTCATTTAAATCATGTTTTTTGATGTAATTTGTTTTGCCATGTATCCGAAATGCCGGGTGACGTCACATTCGAGATCAATAACGATCCAAGGGAGTGTCAGAGGTTGATCGTTGTAGCTCGGAATCAAGGTAATACCTTACTACCTCTTGTATGATTTACAAAACTCGTCGGTATTGGTTAATGCATGAATAAATATGACTGATCGGGTGATTATAGTTGAATATCTTAAAGTCATACCGAATACGATAAAAAGATACTAAATTGGTTAAGACCGACTGGTTCGAGTAAGAAATTAATGACCGATAAAAATTTCAAGTTCAGTGATTAATCGGTAAACCTTTATTTTATTTATTAATTTTCCTATTAATGGCTGTAATAAATTTGAATTAATTAGTTAAGTTTAGTTTCAATTGAAATGGATTTGTCATTTATATTTAGATTTGATTATAAGAATATATAAATAATATCTTTAGTTAAAAAAAATTGTAAACTGATTCGAGTTTGGGCATGTAATTTTATTTTTCATTTAAGCAGGGACAATGCTACTAAGAGAAAGGGAGGGGTCATGCCCCCAATTTCTTTGGGATGACAACTTTAGTTCATATTAATTTAAATATTTTGTCTGCGTCAATTTTAAGGGGATTCTAGGGAACAACCTTTAAATACAGGCTAAAGAACGGCTGACCTGTTTACCGGGTAAAAAGCGGTACACAAATTGTTACATGAAGCGGTACACAAATTGGTACAATATTGTAATAGAAGAATGTATATACAGTTTTATTAAAAAGATGCACTGTTGACCTTCTAAAAAGCGGTACACAAATTGTTACATGAAGCGGTACACAAATTAATACACTTTTGTAATAGAAGAATGTATATACACTTTTATAACACATGCACGAATTTTTAGAATGGATTATGTACGTGTAAGGAAATGTGTACGTACACAAAATTTGACCTGAAAGCATACTTTGGTACAATATTTGTATGGAACTATGTATATACATATATTACTAGCAAATATACAAAAATTGTTACAAATTTGTAAGAGGAAAAGGTATATACCTTTTCTTTTACACGGTTTCACGAAGGTTGGAAAATGACTTTTACTTGTAAGGAAATGTGTACATACGGAATTTCTTACCCGAAAAGCATATTTTGGTACAATAGTGGTATGGAACTGTGTATATACATATATTACTAGCAAATATACAGAAATTGGTACAAATTTGTAAGAGGAAAAGGTATATACATTTTCTTGTACACGGTTTCACGAAGGTTGAAAATGGACTTTTACTTGTAGGGAAATGTGTACATACATAAATTCTTACCCGAAAAGCATAATTTTTTACAAGTTTTGTTAAGATTTGTGTATATACTCTTAATAGGACGAATTGTACAGGAATTGGAACAAATGTGTAAGAGGAAACGGTATATACCTTATATATTACATTGTTACGAAGGTTGAAAATGGCTCATTTACTTGTAGGAAATGTGTACATACACAATTTCTTACCCGTAAAGCATATTTTCGTAAAAGTTATGTAAGGAGTTGTGAATTTATACGTAATAGTACCCAATGTACAGAAAATAGTACAAATTGGTTTGAGGAAATGTTATATACCTTATTTATTACAAAATGATGGGTAGAACTTTGTACGTATACTTTTTATATTACACAAAATTTCCTTGGGTCGTCGAAATGTCCAATTTGTTTGTAAGGAAATGAGTACATACAGATTCGTACCCAAAAACATACTTTCGTAGAATGTATGATAATGGCATCGAAATCAGCTAAAGGTGGGTTTGGTTCTGGTTTTGCAGAATGGTGAAAAGTTAGTCTTTTGTGTAGCATCAAAACCTCGTATATAGGGTTTCGGTGCTGGTTGAGCGCGAAAATATTTGAAGGTCTTTAACCTTATGAGTTGAAAATTAACACTTGGTTTGGTTTAGCAGAGAACGATCATATCAAAACTAAAGATGAAGAAATTTATGAAAGAAATAAAATGCATTCCAAACAACGTTTTTCAAATACATTAGACATTAAAAAAAGAAACATAATAAATCCTCCTCAGTCCTCATTCATGCCCCGAGAAACGACCTGCATGCCCGCTGCCACCCATGGCACTGGAACCAGCCTCTGGTTGGTGCTGACCAACCATCTCTGCATAAGATCGGGTCTCATATCTGACCCTATTGTTGCCTAATGAACAAAACATGTGTGCATTAGTATGAGAAAAAGTGCATCTTGTATAAAAGAAGAAACTGATGATAGAGACAACCTTGAGAGTGGTGACGGTTGAAGTAGTCTATGTCCTCTTTGGTAGGCATGTAACCATAAAGTTGGCGCGCTGTGCCTGGATCATAGAAGATGCCTTGACATTGTTCCCAAGCTTTTCTATTGAAACCTTGGGCAGCAAACTGGTTATGCAGACGCTGAGCGTCGAGATAACCTCTTATCGTGCTCTGAAAAATCAAAAGGCTCATCCCACGACGGCCGTCGGGACCGTATGAATGGCGAGGCTTGGCAATAGTATCATAGGAACTGAAATAGTTCCGAAGCTCTTAGTTTCCCATACCAGCCCACTGAAGCATAAAATGCAAGAGATTAGAAGTGAAGCAATTGTAATAATATTGAAAACATAATTCAAATTTGTTAAATAACTACCTTCCCAGCATCATCCTTTTCCAGCCTTGTGTTCATTATCATGACCATGGGCGGCCAGAGTATTTAGTGATCATGAACCTCATTATTTGCAGGCAGGGGGCAGGCAGTATTAGCAGCAGTCGGATCATCTCTCAAAGTAGTCCATTGGCCAAAAGCTTGACCCTGAGGAATAGAAGAAGTGCCCCTTGTACGCAATTCCTCATCCAAGAGCTCAGCAAATTGGCGATGGAGCCTGAGCTTTGCTCCACCTTTCGTTCTGGCATGTGTTAGTAGGGAGTGAATGCCAGTAAACTTGTGAGAGGCACCAGGACCTCCTTAGCAGGCTGGACAAACCCATCTTGTAGCAGGGTCAGTGATGTTTAGTATTGTAGCGATGGCCTAGAAAAAGTTGTTGAACCATTTGCTTCGTCTGAGAGTGTCATGGCTCGGTTGATCCTCGTCATCAGAATCAAAATATAAATCATCCTCAGAATTTGAGTCAGACTCAAATTCTAGTTTCCTCTTGGAGAATTGGTGAGGATTGTTTTTGGAAGATCTGCTTGAACTCATTTTAAAGGAAGGAAGTTTAAAGTATTTGGTTCTGAAGAGAATATAAAGAAAGAAGGGTTGAGATGAGTATAACGAATTTTTGATGTTGTAAAGAGTATAGAGAAGAGTTGTAAATTTGTAGGGAAATTCAGTTGGGAGGGAAAGTGAAAAAGTCTATGGAGGGGTACCTACTTCTTGAGATGAGAAGGCACGTTGTGTGTCTGTTCATTGAATGAGGTACATGAATATGAACCCCTTCATTAATGAGAAGACAAAAAACTGAAAAGGCTGAATCGTTTTGCTTGGTTTCGAAACCAGCTGTAAACACGATGTGGAAGATGAAACGGTTCATGTGATTATAGTGAAAAGACATAACACTGAAAAAGCAAGATTCCTTTTATTAGGTTCAATACCATCTGAAGGGGTTTCGGAACTATATACAGTTATTAGTAGCACAGTGTACACAGATTGGTACAAGTTTCCAAAAGAAATCGGTATATACATGACTTTATTACACAGTTTCACGAAGGTTCAAGTTGGGTCATTTAATTGTTAGGAAATGTGTACATACTTAAATTGTTAACAAAATGCAAAGTACATCATTTTGAGGGGCATCAAAACCACCTCAAAGGGGTTTCGGTGCCTGTTTGAAGTGCAGAAAAAGTTACTACCTTGTTCGTACAAGCCATCTATAAGGTTATCTGATTATACATAAAATATTAGCCCTTTCATGTAATTGTTTAGGGTTTAAAATGCCTCATGAGATGTCTGTTCATTGAAGCAGGTGATGACAGCAACTGATAAAGGCTGACTCGTTCTGGGGGTATCGAAACCAGTATTATTTTTGGGTAACACGCAACGGTACAGGTGATGACAGTGAAAAGACAGAACACTGAAAAAGCAGATTCCTTTTACTGGTTTCGAAACCCACTTAAGGGGTTTCGGTACTGTATACACATAGTACTAGAAAGAATTGTACAAAAATGCGTTTTCGTTGTACATGATGTGTAGGTGGTATCGAATCCACAGATAAGGGGTTTCGGTGCTATGTTTTCGCAGGGGGCATCGAACCCAGACGTATGGGGTTTCGGTGCCTTTTGGTTTCGAAACCTCCTTAAGTGGTTTCGGTACTCTATACACATATCTTGACATACACAGTGTAGACCTTTTTTACAATGAGAGTTGTACATAAATGCGTAGTCTTTGTACATGATGTTGTTTTTTGTACAAAACTGTAAATGTATCATGTAATAAGTACAAAAATTTTGCCAATAAGATTTTTGAATATATAACATTGTATGTTGTATTTACAGAGATACAAAAGACGATCACACATATAATACAGAGGAGATTAGAAGAGAAAAATTGGTTAATTCAATTGCCATCCACGCTTTCAGCTGCATTTAATCCAAATACGGATGATGCTTCACGTACTCCTGTACATTGTCTGCTGCGGCCAAGTTTTGTAAATATACCCGAATAGAACCACCTATTTCTATGATCAAGTGTAAGTACATAATTAGGTTGCAGTTGAAGACATTGCTTTATTTTTATAATGAATATGTGTTATTTAGGGTGTTGTACCTAATGCGTTATGAGTTGTCTCATCTTCTCCCTTGTAGGATTTAGGACAAATGTAGGTGTTCTCCTGAAAAATGAACATAATCGAAAACATAATTATTTTCTACAGATTCATTGACTATATTGCAGAAAGTAAGAGCAAAATAGTTACGTTCTTCACTGACCGGATTATGAATCATTTTAGCTTCGGAGTCGTCAACCAACAGCGTGTTTCCTTCGTTATACTGAGGCATATTATCCCAGACGCGCCTCAGATTTTTTGTATATATATTTGGATAGGAGGGATGTTTTTCGCAGTGACTTTGATCCTGCAATATTCAAATGAAGTCCATCAGATTTGTCAAATTCTATTTAGATGCTTTAACGAAGATAAACTTTGAAGTTACCCAAATGAAGGCAAGTCTTGGTTTAAGATGATTAATTCTCCAAAGTGCCCAGTGTAGGTTTTCTCTGCATTGATGAACAGTTCAGGCACAAATAAAGTAAATCCACAAATTATCTTAAAGGATCGGGTAATTGAATTGATTTAGGGGGGTGGCATATGTCCACATTACCTTGTCCTTGAAGACCAAATAGCAACCTCATACGCAGTAAAACAAGAATACAGAAACTCAAAAGCACCAGGTTTGAGTTCCACAGCTGCAATTGAAAAACATAAATTTCCTAATCAAGAATAAGAAGCTTCTTATTCGCCGTGGTAGGTGCTACGTTCCTGTACCATTCACCATACATTTGAGGAGGACGCCTGGGTCTCTGAATTTCAGAGTCTATTTCATTACTTGGTGTTATGCCATGGCGATGAAGCTTCTTTCGCATGTAAGTGAGAGTCACTGGAGGCGTAGAAGCACACGCATGAGCATGGCCTTCTGCTGGAGCAGATGCCTGATCATGAACCGCAGCTGCAGCATATGCATCATTGTTCTCTTTTGCAGAAGTACATGGGACATTTTCTGTTGGGCCAGATGCCTGGTAATGGCCTCTTGGTGCAGAATATGCATCAAACTGCTCCTCAGCAGGTGTACCTGTGACATTGTCTGTATAGAACAATCCAATGTTACGTGCACGAACACACCCTAAACTTGTCAATGAAACTAAACAGAATGCAACACGATATGGAAGAGAGGTGTAAATGGACAGATGTGTAACAAATGTCAGTCAATGTTCATGAAGCAGTCTGACAAATTCAACAAATGTTTATTCATGTAATACAAGAAATCCATATACTATGCATACTAGCCTAACCATCTTCAGGATCATTTGCATCCTGAGGCGACGTCCGTCGAAATACATGCTGACTCCGTTCACGTTCCAATGAATAAACACAAGCTTCTAGTTTCTCAAATCGGGAATTAGCCTCTGCCACACTACTGCGCACAAAGGCATCCAAGTTCTTTAGTGTGTCGTACATGGCGTCAATTTTATCTAGGGGTGGAGCATCGGGTACATTGTCACTTCGTCTGGCAATTCTTGCTTCATCTTCATCTCTTTTATGGACCCATTCACCCTGAATGAACGTCCACCCCGTCTTCTTAGTTGTTGTTTCATCAATTTTACTCGGTAGTGGGATTTCAGGGTCCATGGAGGTGTCGATCCCTATACATTCAAATATGTGACTTAGCACACATCCGTAAATGAGGGAGCCTCTTGAAGGGTTGCTAACGATTTCCGCAATAGATCTGAAGATGATTGTAGCTATATCGGGTTTATTTTCCGACCGAAATTGGTGCAACCACCAATAATCAATATGACGCATGCGAGTGCATCGTCCACCTGATGGCTGGAAGAACCAAGTTGTCATTAGATGCAGAAGCCTTTCATGGATATGAAGATGAGTTGGGCTGTCATCATCGAACTTCAAGGGGACACGCTCGAATTCTTGCTCTTCACCAGTAGCTTCCACACCAAGGTGTTGGGCAATAATTGCCAGAGTGATTGTAAATTCAACCCCCATTAGATATAACTCGATAGCTACACAGTGTTGGGTTCTGGCATCATGCTGAAGGGTAACATTTGCATAGAAGATCTTCACCAGGTTCTGATAAACACGGGGTTTAATATCGAGATATCTGATCCAACCCCATTCCACAAATAAAGGCCAGAAGTTGAATTGATAACCATTGGACATCAAAAAATCCAAGTCAATCGTTCGCTCCTTCATAATCTTCTTCGCCTCGTACACTTCGTGGTATCGCTCAAGACACGCGGGATCACGGAAACAATGGCTCAAAATATTTGGAGGTTGTGGCGCGTCCGATTCACTTGAACGGATAGAACCACCTGTTTCAACCCGACCTCGTTTACCTTTACTGGGTTTGTTTTTTGGAGCCATGTAAGAGTTTTTGGTAGGAATATCTGAAAAAACCCTAAACAAGAAGAAGAAACGAACGGTCTCAGGTTTCGAATATGGACGGTAATCGAAGAACAAAAAAATAAAAAAGGCTTAAAATTCTAGGGTTAGGGTTATAAAATTGTGTTTTCCGAGATGAAGGAGAGGGAACGTTTTCATTTACAGTCTATATTTCCCGCTATTTACTATTTCAAACAAGTTTCGAATCCCCACCCGTGGTTTCGATGCTGTTTTGGCAGAGACAACCAATTGCATTCTTCTATATTGTGGTTTCGATACTTGACGTTTGGTTTCGATGCCGGTTTGCCAGAGACGCCAATTTGTAGTGGATGTTTAATGGGGTATCGAAACCTCCGTAAAAAGGTATTGAAACCATTTGACGCTATAACATTTATTGTATTACCTACCAGCCCATCTGTCAAGTTATTGCAATTTAAAGTGGCAGCTGATATTAAAGGTTTTCCACAACTACTTCTCCTTATTTCATCATCAACGTTAGAAGTAATAAAGGAAGGATTAAACAACATAGTGTTGTAGACCATTTTTCCATCTTCCGTGTGGAAAAATGGCTGGTGTAAGAGTTGAGGAAGCTCAAATTGGTGAACCAGATGAGTGTACAACAAATGAAGATGGTGCTTCCGAGAATTTGGTTGGTATGGTGTTTAACTCTCGTGTTGAGGCGTGGAACTATTATCGACTATATACGAAGAATAACGGGTTCAGTGTCAGTCGTACAACAACTACGACTGATGGTATAGGAAATGTACATACGCAAGAGTTTTGTTGTTCACGGGGAGGACAGCGCAGACGGAAAGTTCATGACTCCGACCGGAAACGTGCGCCTCGTGATATAACACGAATTGGTTGCAAGGCAAAGGTGATTGTCAAGTGCAGAGAAGAATCAAGGTGGGAGATAACATTGTGTCACAGTGAACATAATCACTCGTTGTGCGCACCTATAATGCAATCGTATCTTCGGTCGGGTAGAGAAGTTACTCACGATGATGAAATTGAGGCACAGGCTTTGAAAAGTGTTGGCCTGCGAACGTCGGAGGTAATGAATTATTTCACGCAACAGTCGGGTGGTTTCCACAATGTTGGTTTCATTCGGAAAGACTTGTACAACTCCCTTCAAAAAGCAAGGGCGGATGAATATCGTGACGGTGATGTCAATTCTCTTCTTGCTTACTTTGACTTCAAGAAAGATCAAGATACAGGATTGTACATGCAGTTCAACACTGATCCATTAGGGGGGTTGCATAATATTTTTTGGTCCGACTCAACATCCAGGTCCGACTATGTATGCTTCGGTGATGTCATTGCATTTGACACAACGTACAAGGGTAACATGTATGACCGGCCTATAATGCCTATTGTTGGTGTTAATCACCACCATCAAACCATTATCTTCGGTGTGGCAATTTTAGCAGACGAGACTGCAGACACATTTGAGTGGGTACTTACTGAGTTCTTGCAGGCAATGTCTAACAAAGCTCATGTCTCAGTCGTCACGGATGGTGATAGGGCCATGCACAGGGCTATCAAGACAGTGTTCCCATGTGCACATCATCGCATATGTTCCTGACATCTTTCTTGAAATGCCCAGGCAAACGTAGGTGATCCCAAATTTACATCCGCCTTTACACGGTGCATGTCCTCTTGGTGGACAATTGAGGAATTCGATCGCCAGTGGAGCTCAGTTATGAAAGATTTTAACGTGGAGCAGCATCCCTGGGTTGTGGAGAAGGATCAAACGGTTGGTATGTGGGCGCAAGCATATCTCACAGGACATTTCTTCGCAAATCTTTGCTCCACACAACGCTGCGAGTCTATGAATTTCGCCCTCAACATTATCCTCGAACATAAGAAGACATATCTTGAAGTTGTCTGTGCCATTGAGAAGGGAATAAATGACATGCGCATAAATGAGTTGAACGAAGAATACAAAAATTCTTCCTCGAAGCCTTTCCCAATGACCAAATTGCATGACCTTGAAGGGAGTGCAGCTGACATCTTCACTCGGGCATCGTTTGAAAAAGTTCAAAAGGAACTCAAATACGAGACACTGTATCGTGCTCTCCATCCGATACTTACGGCTGAAGGTGCACGAACGTATCGTTTGACACAGTATAAGGATCCGGATGCCATCTATGAAGTTGTACTTGATGTCACAACAAATAACATTACATACAGTTGTCGGAAATTTGAGACGATTGGCCTTCTATGTCGCCATCAACTGCACGTTCTTAAGTTGGAAGACTTCTCCGACATCCCAAATTGCTTAATACTACCGCGGTGGAGAAAAAATGCTAAGGTATCTGCTCCATCTTATCTTCACAGCAAAGTCTGTCCTGAAATAAGACAAATGTCTCGATTTGCATCGCTACGCTCACTTTCATCGCGGTTGTGCTACCTTGCGTCTCAAACAGACGAAAGTTTCAAAACCAAAAAAGATGAGTTACTACGACTAACTGCTCAATTTGACCAGTCCGTAACATTCAATGACTCCTCACCACATAGGGTAAGCCAAAACAGCGTTCGAGACCCGCAAAAGAAGGACGCAAAACGAAAGCAGAAAATAAACACTAATGCGTCCACAAAACGGAGGAATCAATGTTCATTTTGCAAAATGGAGGGACACAATAAGAACACATGCTCGGGACTGAAGCTTCAACTTCCAACGGGTACTACGGAACTTGACGTAGACATGTCCCAACCATAATGCAAATGTGATTCAAATCACTGTAAGTAAAACCTAACCAAAGATATCCTCTGCAGACATACGAAATCATGTGCATATGCTACTTTTATCCACTGAAATTTATCATATATTGCAAAATTTTTGTACAAGCGTTTTACCACATTGTGGCCCTGAAATTGCGTAATATACATTCAAAATGTGTACATTTTACTCTTACCTAACCTATTTATGCTTGCAGCACATGTCATATACAAAATGTTTTCAGTTCATATACATCCAAACATGGTTACGACCCATAAAAAAGTGGGTTCCTTTACGCAATGCCACGCCACAAACAAAAAGTCAAAATCCATTGCCATCCACTCACCACTGCCCCATCCCCTAACATGTTCTTCACCAAACAAAATTGCATTAGATTACAATAATGAACAACACGTCCTAATGCATTCAAATACATAATAAACAAAGCATTCAGTCCTAAAGCCTTACCATTTCGGACGCTTAAAAGTGCCATGTTTTGGAACCTTTGGTTCGTTTGCCTTCATGTGAAACCATTGACCTACAACAACATTGATAGTCCTCCGCAAATTATTCTTATCATGACTGATAAGTTCGTACAAAAGAATCATCTGATCCCATTTTCCAACGCTCCATTAAGACAAGTACAAACAAATTAAGTTTTTATTAAAGAGCATTATAGTATACATGACCAAAGTAAGGAAAGTTGAATGAAGATTAACCTAAACCCTTACCACTTCCCCTGTATGCTTCTCATTCCAAAGCTGCATCCATCTGATGCAAAACATACCACAATCATCTATGTTAGAAAACAAATCCATGTTAATATAATACCACGAGTAATCCTTCCCAATTTGTTAAACAAAATTAACACAAAGTAGTAGAATATAACAACTCTGTACCCATTATCCTGATGTTTGACTTTTTCCACCATCACGCGCAGATCGGTCAACGGCCTTGATGGTGAGCCAAACACTTGGACAAACTTCTTATCTTTTAAACATTCTTTTAGACTATTGGTCTACATGCAGAAACATTTTTTCTGTTTTTACATACTCTGTAACATCTTAAACAATGGAAGAATAAAAGTTCGTAGTTCTCGATTATTACCAGGTTCTCGGCCATACACACCCTTGCACCATTGGCTCGGGTATTTGGCAAGCTGTCCAGTAGCTTCACTACACCAGCATCAATATCGACGACACACAAAAACCAATGAGTGTTGTTCTCATTCACGGGGATAAAGAGCTGAAACAAGCAACGATTTCCATTGTAATATACAGATGACATGAAAGTGCATGAGATGTTTAATTTATTAATGCTTCTTCGTACCACTTTACAATCCGTCAACAAGCCATACGGATTGCCAACCTTACGCCAATACTCAGCGATTGTACCAACATTTACTCCTTGCAGAAGCTGAGACTACAATAGATCATTTATTATTAACCATGTATCCTTACAAAACCATATCCACTTGTTCATAATAGACATAAGATTCTTTAATATTTAACTTACACTCAATGTACACGGGATGTACCCTCTCCTTCTTTTAGATTTCTTCCTTATATCTTCATCAACAATTGTAAAACCAACAACATCTATAACCTAAACCACAAACATATAGCAACTTTCATACTAAATTTCTTCAAATATATACAAAGTGCTTACAAGGAATTGTGAAACCTACTAACCATTGAATTCACCCACCATCCAGGTCGTATCGTATCTGCATCGCTTACAGACAAATATGAGTGCCCAAAATCTGTAATTGATTTACTGCACCCATACAAAAACACTTACATATTATATTGAACAGAACAACATCATTGAGGATTACTTTCAGATTCAGATTGCTTACGATTCAGGCAATGGCGTATTCCATATATAGTCACAAGTGTTTTTTGCTGACTTGCCTACTCCTTCCGGTACTTGGACGTATGTCAGTATCTGCAATGCTTACACATTTGTTGTTCAATACTTAATCTACTTAATAAGACAAATAAGTACTTCACGTTCAAATATATAAGTTTTATTAGAAAACCTCATTAGTTATTCAACCACTAAACAATTAGTTTGAATAACATTAGAATTTCATCCATATTTGTCTATAATAAATGTAATCATACACACACATCATTTATTGTGGACACAAATCCTACTTAAACCAAACATTGTCACACAGCATTCTTCATTCAATGGCTGACTTTATTCATGTTCCGAGTTCGAATTCCTACTCTTATTCCTTTGCCACTAACCTTTGCAGTAGCTATTTCTGTTGTCTTTCCCTACAAGTTAACACAAACAATATCAACAACAATAATCTCAATCCTTAACTTCATGAAAGATTGATCAAATGAACTTATTATACCTTTTTCATTGTTTTCGGTACAGCAACGGATTCTTCATTCAACCACTCGACATCGTCCTCCATCATTGGGTCCTCCTCAATATGAACTCCTTTATTCGGATCAGAAACTTTGACTTGCCCTTTGTCAACCACTTCTTCTCCTTCTTTAACATGAACAACAATTTCTCCATCAGATTTCCTCAACGACTTCTATAATTCTATCATGTTCGCATTTAAACTCTTGCATTCCTCCTTCAATTCCCTTATACTCTCTTCGATTTCTTTTTCCTTCTCCACACGGGCTTGCAGACTATCTTTTATTCCACCCAACTCTAACAGTACAGTCTGCAGCATATCCATAACAACATCATTTGTTCCATTCTTTCGATCCCCTTCTTCCCCTTCTTCCCCTTCCACTTTCTCATCATCATACCCAAGTACCTGCAAACATCATCAGTAAATCATTTCATATAACCACAACATCCTATATAATACCAGGTTGGTTTAACCCACTTACCTTGGGTTTTTTTGGATGGCTTTCTTCCTTCAGGCTATTTACAATCTTCCTTACTTCCTTCTTGTTGCCCCATGCATGTATGCGACTGCGACCTTCAGAGGCAACAACTATTCTGCTCGCGACTCCACTCTAAAAATCAAATAACCTCACCTACATTTATTATTCATCAAAACATTATAATCTACCTCAATAAACTCAATCCCTTGAAACAAATGCTACGTTCGAACAAAACATACTTTTAAACATATATTACCTCTAATATCGCGATGCATCCGGTCATGTATGCCAAACCACCACGAACTTTCCAGTTCTCTACTCCATCAAGTAACTTGTTGTATGCATATTTGCACCAATTGAGATTTCCCTTCAACCCTTCTGGGCACAACAACCGTAAATGTTCCGAGGAAGGCATATTGTTCGCATTTGGACTTATAAAAACACCAACAATGAAAAGAAGAACACGAGCTTTCAACTCGTCTCCCTCAAATTTACCGCTAAGTATGTCCTCCTCAAGTTCATTCACCTTGGCATCCCTCTTTATTCCGTACTTCGATGCCATTTCTTTTGCATTAACATTTCTCGTTCCAATTTCAACTTCGACTCCTTCATTCTTCAAACCCAAAACAGCCTCCACATCTTCCACCAACACTGGAATTTTATGTCCATCAAATTCCATGATCGACCTCTGGACATCAAAATTCTCTACTAAAGTGCGACATAGGTCGCGATGAATTGCTCTCGGTTTTATTTCCAGTAAAGGACCAAACCCTAACTCATGTACCACACCCTCAATATTCATCTTCCTCATCTCTTCAAACACCTCTGACAGCTTAATGAGGCTACATCTTGAAGACTTCTCCTACAACATTTCATAAATACATTATTTACTTCACTCTTACACAAATATACCTAATGTTAGAACAATTTCATCTCTTTCTCCATAAATAATTTCAAAAATTCACTTACCTTTTTCTCTTTCTCTTCCTCAGGTACTACAATATCCTTCACATTGGAGGCTTTCCATTCAGCTAGAGCCTGCTTCTGCTTCTCGAACAATTTTTGATAAGGCTCCTTTTCATCTTCACTCATCTGCCTCCACCTCAAACCCAATGCTTTTCTTTCCTGTATCACTCTCACAATTAGTCCAATACAAATATCATGTACACTTAACAAACCATTACACAACACACTTACATTGTTGTTCATTATCTTCTCCCCTCCAAACGTTTACATTCTGCTTTATTGTAAAACATAATTTCTCTGTTAGCTTATGCAACTCATATTTAATAAATTTGACAGTTTTATATACATTCAACTTCAACTTACTAGAATTGGAAATATGCTGTACATATCTTAGGTGCCTTTGCATCCCCTTTATGAGACTTCTTCTTATGTTTCATTGTCTGCAACGTGTACCTAAAATAATCAAAGATTGAAACCAGTTTTTTACATACTACTTTCCGAACTTGACTTACTACTTCAAATCAACTATTTGGTCTTAAGAAACAATCATACCTTCCAACACATTCAATACTATAGCTGTAGAGAATATGCAAACCAGTTTTTAAACCAAATACAAGAACCATCTCAGCCAACATTCATAACCAATACATGCATTTCAACTAAATGATTCTTACAAATCCAATCTCCTCGACAATATTTCTTTCTCCTTTTACTACAATTTCTAACATTTATCACTAACTAACCTAACTGAACCATCACTTAATTATTTAACCTTATTTATTTTGTTATTCAAGAACACAGTGAAAGAATTCAACACTTTTTCTTTGGTTATCTTTTTTAACTACTGTTAAACACTTCTTCTAACTATTGTTATCTTTTTTTCCCAAAAACCCTAAACAGAACACTAACCAAAAACACCCAAAATTCCTTCCAATCCAATCTCCTCTACAATATTGATTATAAAGTACAAAGAAATCCACATTTGAACGATTTATAAAAAAACCTTCACCATTTGCAATGTGGTTTCGCTGAAATAGAAAAAAAACCCGAAAAAAGGAAGCAAGAAGCAAGAAGCAAGAACTTACCTACAAACCGTGCTCAAACCCAACCTCCTCGACAAAATTCCTTCAGATTTTCTTCTTTGTTTGATGCAAAAACCAGCTTCGTCCTCTTGGGTTCGATGCGCTAAAATTTTGTTTTTCTTTTCCCGCTCGTCGTTTTTTACTCAACTTATACCATCATTGAAAGGGTTACCGGTTCACCGGGTAACCTTATGTCCTGTTTTTTTTTCTCAATCCAACGGCCTATATTAAACCGGCTCCATCTAATGGTCTTTTTTTCTTGGTTTGTATTTAGCCTGTTTTTAAGCCGCCTGTTTTTAGAAAAGCCCCAATTTTAAATTTACACAACTTTATTATTTTTATTGTCTAATTCTGACTATCACGTACTGTGTAAGAAAGAATTTTAAATTATGTCTTATTAATTTTTATATTATATAACGGTCTAAAATTGGTTGTTCCACAAATTATTTACTTGAGATAAATGAATAAATAATATTATGGAGAACAAAATATATATGAGTCTCAATGGCTAATTAGAAAACATTTTTATTTTTCTTAATTTGTGATAAATAATAAATTAGATCTAATAAAAAATATCATGTAAAGCACTTTGAATATATATTTTTATTTGAAATAAAAAAACTTGGTGTTAATTAATTTTGTTTGGAATTTAAAATAAATTCATTTTCACAAACAAACCCAATTTGACTTAAAAGAGGTTTTATGTTTGTATTTTTTATTATAAATTATTAAGTACCATTATTTTATAAATATATGATTCCATTGGTCAAATCCATACACATGATGATCACATGCTGATTTTAGTTAGATTATTTTGGTTAATTTTAATATTCAATTTAAAAAATATATATAACTGAATATTTTTTATTTTAGAATTGAATCAATTCAGATATGAATATATATATTAATTATTTTTAATTTGTAATTATTATTTAGTGCACTTTAAATATATTTAGAAATGTTTACATATAAAATAAATCACATTTCCCTTTTCCCCTGTAAAATATAAATAAAAATTAAAACTTTTTCAATTTTCAGGTTGATTAAATAACTTGAAATACCGAAATTGTTTTTAAGTCTCATACTTTTTTTTTTGGATATTTTTCACAAATGAAAAAAAAAGGGTAAAGAAAACGTTAATTGTCTTTTAGATCCTTCAAGTTTCAACCTGTTTTCCCTTGATTTCTGTTTGGTTAAAGGTAAAATCTTTTTTTTCCTGTTCCTTTACAATATGGGTTCAAAAGGTCTTTTTCCTCTTTTTTCAACATGGCTTGAAAATAGCCCACACCCTTGAAAATATATAGGGTAAAGTTCACACATATGGTCACTAAAATATGTCTCATTCTTTATTTTGTCCCAAAACTTTTATTTATTATACTATAATCATTAAACTATTGGTTTGGTTACAAAATGGTCACTAAACCCTAACTGATGTTAGTGTATGACGTGACAGTTTGGATAACATTTTTAATAGCAAAATTGGTCCTCCATATTTATACATTTGACTAGGATTCAATGACCATTTTATAACAAAATTGATAGTTCAGTGACCATTTTATAACAATTGAAAGTTTGATGACCAAAATGAACATTCAAGCATAGTTTAATGATCATTTGTTAGTTTTATCCAAATATATAATACTGCAAAATCTCTCCATTTATATAATATAATATAATATAATATAATATAATATAATATAATATAATATAATATAATATAATATAATATAATATAATATAATATAATATAGGGAAAACTACACTGGTGGTACCCTAACTATGCCTGTATTCCTACTTTGGTCCCAAAACTATGTTTTTCGGCAAAAGAGTCCCTTCCGTTACATAATTTTCCTGTTTTGGTCCCCCGACGTTAAATAACTAACGGTTTTGCTGATGTGACATTTTTTAATATTTTTTAAGGCTGACGTGGCATTTTTAAATATTTTTTTAATCATTTCTCTCTCCTCTTATATATTATTTTTATTTAATTTTATTCACCCAATCATATTGTGACACGTGTCACTACACTATTAGGTGAAAAAACCCCAAATATGAAAATCGGAAGTGGTGCTGCTGGGATTCGAACCCAGGACACCAACGCACCAAACATGCGCTTGAACCAACTAGGCTAGGCTAGATACTTGATTCAAATCTACTTCCGATTTTTTTTATTATTTCGCTGGGAATCGAAGCTTTGAAGTTTCTTCTTTCGCTGTTTTCATCTGATTTTTGAAGCAATTGAAGGTCTTCATAGCCGTCGCCATGTTCCATCAACCTATCGAGGGCATATACGACCTCTGCCTCCCTCATCTAAACCTCATTCTAATCAAAACCTGGGTTTTGGGGTTTGTGTTGATGCATTTTTTGAAGATGCGTGGTGGGAAGGGGTTATTTTGGATAATGATGATAATGCATCTGAACGGTCTGTGTATTTTCCTGATGAGGATGACGAGTGCAAATTCAGTGTGAGTCAATTACGTGTAGCTCATGAGTGGGATGAGTTTCTGGGAATTTGGAGAGACCGAGGTATATGGATATTGGTGGAGTTAGCAAAGGAGCTTGAAGGTGATGTTCCCCTGGCTTGTTCTGTAAAGAAAGTTTGGTCCTCCTTACATTTAAATTATGGGTTTGTAAAGATGATATCTGAGTGGACTTGTGGCGTTCAGACTGTTTGGAGGAAGTACTTCATGGAAGTTGTTCAGGAGATTGCAGTTGGGTCAAGCCGGCGAAATCTTGCTAATCGCAAAATCTTGGCATGGATGGTGCGAAAGAGAAGTAAAAAAATTAAAAATCCTGGGAAGGTAAATTCCCATTTATCTGACGCTTCTGCACAAGCAGAAGGCTGCATTGATTTCAAGGATGCTAGATCATGTCAAAAAGGAGAGGGAAAAGGTCCTCTTGGTAAGCACAAAAGAAGGAAACAATCTGTAATGTCAAAATCGAAATATGATGAGCTATCTAATATGAATGCATCTACTAGTAAAAGTTTTCAGGCAGATAAGTCGTATGGGGAAGAGCAAATGTTGGAATCTGGTAAACTTGATTGTGAAATAGACAAGCAAAAGTCTCCTATACTTGGTGAAAATGACGGTAATCAGCAATCTATTGGCAGCTCAAGAGGAAGTAAAACCATTTCCTTTTCTGTCTTTGATGTTCAAGATAATCAATAAGTTAACGCTTGAACCAAACATGCTTGAACCAAACATGCGCACCAAAAATTAAGTATCCAGCTTAGTCTAGTTGGTTCAAGCGCATGCTTGGTGTGCTGGTGGTCCTGGGTTCAAATCCCAGCAGCACCACTTTTGATTTTTAGGATATTTGGGTGGTTTTTTCACCTAATAGTGTAGTGACACGTGTCACAACATGATTGGGTGAATAAAATTAAATAAAAATAATATATAAGAGGAGAGAGAAATGATTAAAAAAATATTTAAAAATGCCACGTCAGCCTTAAAAAATATTAAAAAATGCCACATCAGCAAAACCGTTAGTTATTTAACGTCGGGGACCAAAACAGGAAAACTATGTAACGGAAGGGACTCTTTTGCCGAAAAACATAGTTTTAGGACCAAAGTAGGAATACAGGCATAGTTAGGGTACTACCAGTGTAGTTTTCCCTATAATATAATATCATCTCTCTACATTGGACTCCATTTGTTTTTTTTTTCTTTCTCTCTCTTCGTCTTTTTATGAAAACAAAACATGGTTTCATAAAAAACGGTACCTTCATCAAGATCTACTCTGTTAAAACTCGAAACCTTGACAGAGATTGCAGAGAAAAGGATAGCAGATTAGCTCCAAAAAAACACCCTTTCATAAGCTTCACCATAAGGTAAAACAAAAACGTTTGTTTATCATCACAAAAATCATTACCTAATTTTAGTTTTGTGTAGTCTCTTAGTTATTTTAATTTTTTTTTGGCTTTCTGGGTTTATACCCTTTATGAATAATCTACCTTCAATTTTTTTTTTTTTAAACTTGAGGGTTTTTTTAGTTGAATCAGATCCATTAAACTTGATTTTTTTTTCATTTCAGCTTCCCGAGTGTTAAATTAATTTATGGGGATTTTGTTTGTTTGCTTTGTGATTTTTAGAAGATCTAAGCTTGTTTTCAAGTTTTTTTTGCTTGTTTAATTCATTTATGGGGATTTAATTTTGCATTTTTCACGTGGGAGGTTTTTGGGATTTGTGGTTTTGGGTGGACTTATGGAGCTGTTATTAGATTATTTATTTTTGGTTGTTTGTTTTGGGTTTTTTGTGTGTATTGATCTTATTTACTATTGAGTAACATTAATGGTGAAACTTAATTTGGAAACTGAATTGGTGATGGTGTTTTTGAATATTTCCCTGGTTGAATTAATTCAAACTGTTGTTTTGGTGAATAAGCTAGTTTAGTATAACCCATTTAGGTTCATTGTATGTGGACTCTGATGATTCCGCCTCTGCATTTGGAACATGCTATATTTAAATATGCCAGTCGCGATTCTATACTATAATAATTTGGTTATAATTAAATATTAGATGGTAATTTTTGAACTTTGATTTCTTTGTCTTGTATTTCTGATCAAAGGGTTGATGGTAGTTTATCCAGTTTGACTGATTTTAATCAAATTTTTACTTTACAGGTGCCTTTGAAGGACGGATTTGTTTTATTATTTGTTGTTCTTCTCTCCACTACTGCTGAGAGTATAGATCTCATGCTGGTTCAAGTTATTGATAGAAGTTCTACATGAATTGGAATAATCAACTACTTGTGTCTAGGAGATGAATAACGAATTGCTTAAGATCTCAACACTAGTGTGTGTGTGAACTGGATTTCAAGCATTAGATTGGCATCTAATGATTGCGACTCGGGCTGGAGTGTTGCTGTGTTAGCAGTCATCATCATAGCGCTAATTCTGGGGAAGTGCAGTTTAGAACTTTAGATCCCCATCAGTCCTGCTGTGAGATGTGCATTCCTTTTCTAGCTAGGTTTTGAGATATTGGGCTAGACGTTATATCATTGTGGTCAAAGAAGTTGTTGATGACCTGCTGGATGCCTTTTGATGTGTCACATCTTGTCTCAGGATTTTATTTTCATGAACAACCATGTAATTGTGTAGCTTGTTGAGCATTTGAGGTTCTTTTGTCTGAAGTTATTTAGATCGGTACATCATTGGAATTTGTTCATTGTCTAAATTTTTTACTTAGCAGCATGAAAGCTGAGGCAGGGAACGGTAACCACCAACAAGGTGTTCTTCACCGGTTGCTTCCTGCTATTCTACATGTGCTTCTAATATCAATTGGATACATTGACCCTGGAAAGTGGGTTATAACTGTTGAAGGAGGCGCTCGTTTTGGTCTTGATTTGGTAGTCCCTATGCTTCTTTTCAATTTAGCTGCCATTTTGTGTCAATACCTGTCGGCTCGAATTGGTGTAGTCACCGGAAGAGATCTTGCTCAGGTAGAGTTCGTTCTTTTAACTGTTATGCTTAATGCTAAATTATTTTTCTCCTGTTTTTTTTTTTTGCTATACATGACTGCTTCATGCAATTATATAACTTACAATGGTGGGTGAGACAGAAAACCAAATCGATATTGGATCAAATAGTTGATATCATTTAATAATATGACAAGGATTTATTCCATTTATAGGTCCAATTTCTTAGACCGGCTTTTATGTTTGCCCGCCTACTTATAAAGTGTACAGAAAAGGGAAAAAAGAACCCTATTTTTATAATAATGTAAGAAAAAATGGAGCTCCTTTTTTATGATTGCATGCTCATTTTATCTGTCACTATGGATGTTTTTATGCATTGTGTGTTTTTGAAGATGTCTCTTTTGCTCTTTTCACGATACTTATGTTTTTATTAATTTTTCTGCTGATAATAGATTTGCTGTGATGAGTATGAGAAGTCCACTCGAATATTCTTAGGAGTTCAATCAGAGCTTTCCGTGATCGTATTGGACCTTACCATGGTAAATTTCTTATTAATGCTTTTTTATGATTTCCAGCTGCCTTTTTTTGCAAATTATGGCGGACTAAGGCAACTCTATTTTGTGATTTGCACCTTATTGAGTGATATTTATTTTATCTCTCAACTACTGTCCGTATTTTACCAGGTTTTGGGTGTTGCAAATGGGATTAATTTTTTCTTCGGGGTTGATTTGTCGACAAGTGTTTTTTTAGCTGCTCTTGATGCTGTTTTATTTCCAGTTTTTGCCTCTCTCCTGGTAAGCTGACCTGCTTTTTTTATTGCACAATCTCTTTTGTATCATCATCAACAACAATATAAATCAGTTTCCGATAATTAGGATCATTGCAGGGCAAGTTTCCTATGCATGTATGCTGCAGGTTTCATATTGCTTTCTTATGTTTTCGGAGTGCTCGTAAGTCAACCCGAAATTTCTCTTACCATGACTGGGATGCTGACAAGGTTGAGTGGTGAGAGTGCATTTGCCTTGATGAGTCTCCTCGAAGCAAGCATCATGCCTCACAATTTTTATCTACATTCTTCTATTGTTCAGGTATCTCTCACTCACTGGACTGCATATATTCATGTATTTCATTTCACTAAAGAATTCAATTTTCCCCTTTTATAATATTTGCACATATTTAGAGTTTACAAGTTTTGACGCTATCATTATTGATGTTCTGAAGTTTTATTCTCGTGTTCACAGCAGCATCAGAGACCACCATTTATTTCTACGAGTACCTTATGCCATGACCACTTCTTTGCCATTGTATGCGTATTCAGTGGCATTTTTCTAGTAAATTATGTGCTGATGAATGCTGCCTCGAATGTGTTCTACAACGCCGGCCTTGTCTTGGTTACTTTTCAGGATGCAATGTCACTACTCGATCAGGTTTTTTTTCTCTTTTCTGATAACCTATTTCGGTTTGATTGCTTTTACGGATCATGCCTAAATATTTCTCGATTTTCAATGTAGTGTTCTATATGTGGATGATAATAAATTTCTTCTAAAAATGATTAAAACAGGCATTCAGGAATGGAGTACTGTCCATAATCTTTATTCTGGTTATGTTCCTGTCGAATCAAATTACTGCATCAACCTGGAATTATGGTGGGCAAGTCGTCTTGCACGATTTCCTTGGGCTTCACATACCGGGTTGGCTTCATCGTGTGACAATCAGAAATATTGCATCAATTCCAGCTCTTTATTGCGTGTGGACTTCCGGAGCTGAAGGGATATATCAATTGCTTATCTTCACTCAGGTTATGATAGCTCTTCTGCTTCCGTCATCGGTGATCCCTCTCTTTCGGATTGCCTCTTCGAAACCAATTATGGGTGTTTATAAGATGTCTCCCATCATGGAGTTTCTAGCACTGGTAACATTCATGGGGATACTGGGGTTAAAGATAGTTTTTGTGGTAGAAATGATATTCGGGAATAGCGATTGGGTCGGTAGTTTGAGATCGAATGCAGGCATTGGTACGTCTTTTCCTTTCATTGTTCTTCTTATAACTGCTGGTGCATCATTTTCTTTGATGCTTTGGCTAGCAGCTACTCCTTTAAAATCTGCTAGTTCCCGAAATGAAGCTCAAGCATTGAACTGGGACTTGGATAGAACCGTACCCGTACCCAAGGCAGCTATAGAGAGGGAGGAAAACGATTCAAGTGAAACTAGATATCATAAAGATGAACCTGCTTGTATTGAGGAAAGATCATCAATAGCAGAAAATTCTATCGAGAGCCATTTTGATTATGATCTTGATTTGCCTGAAACTATTTTGGAGTCTGATCAGGAAATATTTTTGAATACGGTTAATGACAACTCTTTTAATAATATATGTCCTAGCCCTACGCTTCACAGCACCCATGAGTCCATATCTGTAACAGAGTCAGCCTCAGCTGTAGTTAACGAGGCAGCTGATGATGATTTACTGGGCTCTAAAACTTCAAAGATTGAAGAGAAGATTTCTATGGAGAGAATAACGACTTTAGAGGGAAATCTACAGATTGAAAAACATGACATTGGAGGTGCTTTGGAGCCCAAAGAACCATCTAAACCTTCTTCTGGAAGTATTTCGTCTTTGACACCGGATGGCCCTCCTTCATTCAGGAGCCTCAGTGGGAAAAATGATGATGGTGGGAGTGGTACCGGGAGTCTCTCTAGATTAGCTGGATTAGGTCGTGCAGCAAGGCGTCAACTGGCTGCCATTCTCGATGAATTTTGGGGGCAGTTGTACGATTTTCATGGGCAACATACCAAGGAAGCAAAGATGAAGAAACTAGATGTATTATTAGGTGTTGATTTGAAGCAACTAAAAGTGGATATTACCGGGAAGGAACATGGTGGGTTTTTCGCTTCGGTAGGAGGAATAGCATCTGATGCACTTATCAATTCAAGTCCAGATGATTCACCGAAGCAACTGCAGGGGCAAAATAGTATCGATTCATCGAATGGGTATTCAAGAGGATCTTCGATGTGGTCAAATCACATACAATTATTGGATGCTTATGTTCAAAATTCGAGCCATAATGTTGATTCCGGTGAAAGGAGGTACTCTAGTTTGCGAACTGCAACGTTTGCTGATGCATGGGATTATCAACCTGCTACAGTGCACGGATATCAGATTAAATCATATCTCAATCGAATTGCCAAGGATAGAAGCTCTGATAGCTCAAATGGTCAAATGGATTTACAAGCATCAAATTATCCAGCCCTTGGCCCTACAAATTACGGGGATTCCATGGCTTTCACATTATAGCAAAAATTGCAAAATGGGATAACTCCTACTCAAGACCCTGGAGTTCAGAATGTTGCAGTATCTAGAAATAGCCTGTTGCAATCCGGAATTTCTTATTATGACATTGGCTCCCCGAGAATTAATGATAATTCCGGGATATCTGTCAATTCAAAGAAGTATCATAGCTTACCATCCATATCAGGGCTTTCTGTTCCTCGTCGAGATCTGTACATGTCCAAGAATAGTGCTCAGTGGGACGGTTCTGTAGGATATGGGTCATCTGCTGGTCGGACAAACTATGAAACATCCATGTATGCAAATGCTGGGTCAAGGGCCGGAGTTCCATTGGCCTTTGATGAGCTTTCTCAATCAAAGGGCTACCGAGATGCTTTTTCGTTGTAGTTGAGTTCAAATGCGGGCAGTGGATCCCTTTGGTCTAGACAGCCTTTTGAGCAGTTTGGTGTGGCTGAGATAAAACGTACAACAGGTAGTGAAGCACGTGGAAGTGGGTTGAACTTGACAACTCGGGATACTGCTTTTGGTATGGATTTAGAGTCCAAGCTTCTTCTATCTTTCCGGCCTTGTATAGTGAAGCTCTTGAAATTAGATGGGTCCGACTGGTTATTTAGACAAAATGATGGAGCTGATGAGGATTTAATCGATCGTGTAGCAGCAAGGGAGAAGTTTCTATACGATGCGGAAACTAGACAGATAAACCAGGTTGTTCACTCAGGAGAACCTCCATACTTGTCTTCTGAAAGAAGGTATGGATCAACACTGAAGAGCGATGAGGCGAGTCTTCCCAATGTTTTAATTTCATCGGTCCCGAATTGTGGGGAGGGTTGTATTTGGAAAGTGGATTTGATAATAAGCTTTGGGGTGTGGTGTATTCATCGGATCCTTGATCTTTCACTGATGGAAAGCCGACCCGAGCTGTGGGGAAAATACACTTACGTGCTTAATCGTCTCCAGGTATATTATTTAGAGTTGATTCCTTGTATAGTTGATGCATGTATCTGTTGCTTAAGTTCTCGGGGTATTATCACATGATTGGTTTCTTTCCCAAGTTATCATTCATATATTTGTTGATGGCATTAACTGTGATTGTTCTTCATTGACAGGGTGTAATAGATCTGGCATTTTCGAAGCCTCGATCCCCGATGTCACCATGCTTCTGCCTTGAGATCTCGGCTGAATATCAGCAGAAGTCAAGTTCTCCGGTTTCAAATGGAATGTTGCCACCGACTGCAAAACCCGGTCGGGGTAAGTGTACAAATGCAACCGTGCTCTTGGATATAATCAAGGATGTAGAGCTCGCTATATCTTGCCGAAAAGGTCGATCGGGCACTGCTGCTGGTGATGTAGCTTTCTCGAAGGGAAAAGAGAACCTGACGTCTGTCCTTAAACGGTACAAGCGTAGATTGTCTAATCTAGTCGGCGCACATGAAGGGCCGGGATCACGCAAAGTTCCTATGTCAGCTCCATTGTCAGCCTCGTTTGGATCATAGCTTTCATTCCAGTTTTCATCACCGGGGTTCACAGTTGTCGAGCGGTGCGGTTTTCAGAGGCAGTTCATGCCGTAGTTCATGCGGTTTTCAGAGGCAGTTCATGCTCTCTCTCTCTCTCTCATGTGTATTAAAAGTCTGCAAATGTTATTTCCTTGTATGTTATAATATATACATAGTGGTGAAAGTTGTTTAATGGAAATGTGTAGTTTCTGAAGAATTAAAAGAAAATGGGTTTAGGAAAGGGTGGAAATTGTTCTTTCTTAGTCTAATAAGTTATTTTTAGTTGCGGTAAAATTCAACTTTTTTCATGGATTTCATTTTGACCCGTTTGTTTTAAATGGGTGTGAACCAGAGAAGTTCTGGTAAATGTTTATTTTGTTACGTTTCATTTGTCTTTTAAAAAAATAACCGATTATTAGTTTGTTTAGCGAGATCTAATAGTAAATAGAGTAGATTGGATTGAGTGAGTTGTTTTTATAATATTTGATTCGAATAAGATATTGATGATAAACTCAAATGACCTTGAATAAAGGGTTTTGAATTTAAGTAGCACAGTTAGGAGTATTAGTAATATACACATTTTGGTTTTAACCGAATTAAATCCATTAATTCAAACTAATTCGGTTAATTGATTGGTCACAAAAACAATCTTATCAGAGATCAGTTAAAGATTTTGAAAATTTTAGTTATCAATTAATTTAATATCGAATAATCAACCCATTAACTAAATAAAAATATTTTAATACAAAAGTTTGAGTAAACTAAAATATATAAGGTTTTGTTAATTTTAGGAATTAGTTGTTTAGTTTAGTGTTTGAAGTTGAGGGGTTTAGGTTTGTAGAATTTATGATTTAGAGTTAATTTAAACTTTAATGTTTATGATTTAGAATGGATTTAGGTTTAAATTTTATAATTTAAACGTTTGTGTATCGAAATATAACTCATAACCGATATTTATTAATTGGTCGAGTGGTCAAGGGTGCTCATGTTGTCTGATGTTGTATGAGTTCTCGACATTTGTCTTGAGAATATAATTACCTCTTTATCTAATAAAAAATATAACTCACAATCTAAGTTCTAAATTACACAAGCTATATAAAAAATATTGCAAAACCTTCTTTAAAATTTAAATTTTAAATTATTAACCCAAAATCTAAACTTTAAACTCTAATATAAAATTTTAAAGCTCTAAAACTTAAACTTAAACTATAAACTCTAAATTTAATAAGTTTGTACATAAAAAAAATCCTCCAAATTTTAAAATAAAAGTGTTGCATCTATAAAGAGCCTCCATACTATTTGATCTTAATTAGTTGATAAATAAGTAAAAACTGTTGTGAATAAAATAAGGAAGAACAAGAATAAGAACAAGAAGAACAGAGAGATGAGAGAAAGAGGGAGATTTGTATTATTCTCAAATATAGAATTGTATACAATGCATTCAATGAATCATCTATTTATAGGCATAAGAAGTACATAATACATTAAACTCTAATTCATAGAGATAATATTCCTAATAATAAATAAATCAAACTCCTTTGATAAAGTTCTAATCATGATAGACATCCACATAGATAAATATTCATAACACTCCCCCTTGGATGTCTATGAAGATAATGTGTCTCGTTAAAACCTTACTAAGATAAAAACCAGTGGGAAAAAATTCTTTAGTGAAGGAAAAAGAGTACACACATCTTTGATACGCATAACATGTTGTCTCATTAAAAATCTTACCAGGAAAACCCATTGGGACAAAACCTCGGTTAAGGAAAAAAGAGTGCAACGCGTATTTACTCCCCCTCATGCAAACATCACAGAAGATCTTTGAATCTTCATAATTTAATCTTGAATATTATTTTTCTAAAGATAGTGAGGGATGAAACTTTGGAGTAATATGTTCCATGATGTATCCACTTTCAAACTGAGATATACATCTTGCATTATCTTCACACAAGATAGCTTTTATCATATCTTGTAAAAGTAAATCCACATATCTTTTGGATATGTTGGGTCAATGGTCTTAGCCAAGCACATTTTTTTGGCTTGCCTCGTGCATAACAATTATTTCTACGACATTTGAGGAGGCATCAATGAATGTTTGAAGATCTAAATGTAATGATCTTTGTATATTCATAGATATTTCTTTACCAACTAATATATAGTGCTTCAAGATCAAGAAAAGATATAATTATCTTTATTCACATCCAACAATCTTACAACTATTGAGATACTCAATAGATATGCTCTATTCATATTGAATCTTCTTTAAGATTCTTTCAGCTTATGTCTATTCATAGACAAAAGAAATATATAAAAATGCTCGATCTTCAGGTCGAGATAAACTTGATGTCAAGATTCAAGTACTTGTATTAAAAGTACTTCATGAGTTTCCAATTTGAAGCACTTTAGGAGTTCTAAAATTATCATAATGGATCTTGATCTAAACTCCTTTATAAAATACATAAGGAAATCTGATCATTCTTATAGTATTTTCTCAATTAGTATTCACTAAGGCGATTATACCAAATGCGCCAAAATATTCATGAGACATGTCTAAATAAATTTCCTCAGAAATTTTCAAATGCTTATAGCATTTTAGATCCTTCAAGGATAAATATAGATCCACAAATAATTAGACGCATGTAAAATTTTTATAACTGCCAAAGTAATTGCATCCATCATAAAGTAATTAAAACTTTTCATAAATCATAGTTCAAGTCGTATTTACGACTACTTATTTGTGCCTCACTTGCATTACACCTTTAGGTGTTTGGACTGCTGGTCCAAATACTTCTATTTTAGAAGTTCAAAGCGTCTTTCAACATCGGCCAATTCAATACCTATACTTCTGGATAGATTTTATACAAGATCCTCGATTTCTTTCTTTACTTCTATAGAAGTATTTTATGTAAAATTGTTTGTAAAATCGTTGTCGATAACTTTCCAATTTTTTGGTTCCATTCTCGTAGTGACATAACTCATCGAGATCTCTTCAAGATTTCAATATTTATTTCAGGTACCTGAAACTCTTCAAGAGTTTTATTATTAGTTATGTCTTGGGTCTCTTTAGGAGCACCCGCCTCCAATATATGACAATCTCATAATACTTTTCATTTACGAGAATTTTGATCATTGGAACCATTTCAACTATCATGCTTCAAGCATGATTTACATCCACTTGCTCTGACATGTAATTTAAACTTAGTGCATTTCAGCTGGTATATGAGACTTAATTACTCTCATTAGGTCAGTAAATATGTTTGGCAGTTGACATGTAATGACATGAATTATCTTATGAACTTCTAGTTCATATACGAGGATCTAGATAATGATAATTCATTTTCCTTTATCTAGCTGATTATTATCTCCCATGATGTTGAGAAAAATCATGTCATAAATGATTCTCCAATTAATGTTTAAAAATTTAAACATAAAAGGAGACTCGTATTCAATATATATTCTCAACCCTTTTTACTTGCCCATTTTGTGCGTTATGGTGGAGCAATTCAACTATATATCGCACATTCAAAGATTCAAAAATGGGAAATATGACTTCTGACAAAAAGTCAAATCATAATGGGGAGTTTATTATAACTCGTTGGCTTGATGCGTATAAGTGTTACTCTAAGGAAATACCATATAAATAAGAAATGTTTTGTTCTCACAGTTTAGCTATTAAATAGGAGGCATCCAATTAAAAATTTGCTAAACCGTATTTTTCATAATCAATAGGCTTTGTAACAACCGATATAGTCTAAAATATAAACCCACTAGATTTTCAAGACGAATAGTCTAACTGCATAATCTGAATCTTTTTAGAATCAATCTCAAAAACTTCTGGTTGTAAGTCGATAAAACAATGTAGATGCATCTACTAAAATCATGTAAAACTTTCCACATTTGTGGATATATGGGCCCATATTTCGTTCAGATATGCAAGACATACAGTCTCAACTTCAGTACAAGAACTTTAAGTTCTAATTCTTTTGGTAAGTGAGATCATCTATATCCTTTGAGAACAAACAACACAAGAACTTCAGGTTCTTTTAGTAAGTGAGATTTAATCAATTCCTTTAAGTAACACAAGAACTTCACGTTCTTTAATAAGTGGAATTTAATCCATTCCTTTGAGAATAAGCACCACAAGAACTACAGGTTCTTTTAATACATGTGCATGTAAATCTCAATAATTTCTGCACCATTATTGATCAGGATGGTCTAACCGATCATGCCAACTATATATATATGTGTATATATCTCTGAATTTGTAAACTCCTTGTTTACCATAACATGTAATTCAATCCCACTCGTACATGTCTAGTACGGCCATCAAAATTGTTCTTTTAAATAGGAATATATTTAGCTCTTTCGGAGCTTTTAATTGAAATTATCTTTTGGTGGCAATATATAGCTCTTCTAGAGCTTTCAACTGACTTTTTGACTACCATAACTTATATTCATATTGGCTTATTTCAAATGTCAATTGATAAATATGTTATCTATAATTTCCAAAGAGATATTTTGCGAACTCATATTGCTCTCTTAAAATTTCCACTTATAGTGGTGACGATATTATTACCATTAGCAGTAATTATTGCAATATTCACAATCCTGTACTTTTCATAATGTGCTTTCTCTCAAGAATTTATTGCTCTTCTAGAGCATCAATATTTTCAGTTCTTTGAAATACAGTACTCACATTATTCTCTTGCATTTAAATGGGAAAATATATCTTATGCTTATGTTGAGCATAAATCGTCACCATAAATTGTATTTGACAAGTAATCATGTTGAACAAACTAAATAAATATCATAATATATAAATATAAATATAAAACGTAAATAATTAATGTGTGTAAAATAAATAAACGTAAAGTAAAATAAATAAAATAAATAAATAATTCTCTTCAAAGTTATGAGAATAATTAGAAGATGATTTATTCCTTTCGAGGGTTATAAGAAAATCAACAACGTCCAAAAGAGTTGGACCAACAATGTCCAAATAAAGTTGGACCAGTATCATCTTCTTCATGTTTCGCAAACAAAATTTGCTTCTATTTTCTTTCCTTTATCATTCAATGATTCTTAATTTTTCAACGTACAACACGTACGAGACCAATGGTTTATAATATCGCATTGGCAATAAGAAGAATTTTACTTCAATAGAATGATCTTTATCACTCTTGTCATCCTTATAACCTCACTACCAGTGGGTAGAAGTATTCTTAAAATGACCATATTTTCATATCTATATTCATAGCCTCGATCACGACCACAACTTCTAATGTGGTTTTTATTCATTCCATAATATAATCTCACATTCACTTCAGAGAATGGAGTAGAGCCGGTGGGCATTTGAAACTTTTTCACATATCCTTATCATAGAGAACAAAGATTTAGTCCTCGTACGTGACATTGTTAAACCTGTCCACATGGTCCTTTAAACATCATGTTTGCATTCACTTCAGGGAATGAAACAGTTCCAATAATCGCATGGAATAAACATCATGCTTTGCATTCACTTTAGGGAATGCCTCCCATAAAACTTTTTGGATTAAGACGAATTTTCGTAACTTGAAATTGGGAGAAGTCTATGGTCGAGTTTTTCGACGAAGAAGAAATATTGCTTTCGAGCAAATATAGACTTTATAATAAGCTTCTTGTAAATTCAAAATCATCATGATTTATCGCACTTTAAAATGATAATATAAAGAAAAAATAAAACCAAAATTTACCGATATTGATTTTTCTCTCGTGGACAATGGAGACATAGCATATGACAGAGATAGCTTCTCATAGTCCCTTTATATCACATCTCTTTCCAAGCCATTTAAATACATGTAAAATTCAAAACACGGTTAAAAATATCAACTTTTATCAATAAAATAACATAAATAAAATTTGATCTTTAATTATAAGAAACAAGAAAAAAAATTTAACCAACAAAAATAAATATGTTCAAAATTTGCTTGGCTAGATCTGTTAAAATTTATATCTGTATTAATCAATTAAAGTATAAAATTGAACCTCTTTTTACGAATTGAAATCCCTAATTATAAACAAGCATAAAATGAGATATAAATCAAAT
This sequence comes from Hibiscus tridactylites, assembly GCA_958450335.1. Lineage (NCBI taxonomy): Eukaryota > Viridiplantae > Streptophyta > Magnoliopsida > Malvales > Malvaceae > Hibiscus > Hibiscus tridactylites. Next base: position 23,861,582 of record OY288267.1, on the reverse strand, counting down.
TAAACAAATTAATAATATTACTACTTAATGATCGCATCTCTAATAATGCACAAATATAAAATAATATGTTATCATGTAACAAAACTTTAAGTTACAAACTATAAACGTCAATCATTAAACAACCAAAAACACACCACTTCTTTTTTATAAGAAAATGTTAGCATTGTCAATAATAAATAGAGATTTGATATAATTGTATGTTATTTTTATAACAAATCTAATCATTTCATAAATAAATAAATAGATAAAGGCATGAAACTTAAAATTATTTATTTATCTGTCAACATTACTAATAACTAATACATTATATATAGGTTTTAATCAAATGATAACATATAATCATACCAAATTCGATTATATATACAATCATAACTATAAAAAAATCATAATATACTAACACACACAAAAACTCAAACCTTAAATCATGAAATATATAAACGAATCATAATATACTTCCCTTATATTTGGAATGATTATAAAAACACCAATGATTCTCACCAAATTCATGTTTACGCGTCAAATTAAAGGAAAGATGAAACTTGATCTTTAACCAAAATCTTCTGAGCGAACTCGTGCTGATAACGTGTTGTGAATAAAATAAAGAAGAATAAGAATAAGAACAAAAAGAACAAAGAGATGAGAGAAAGAGGGAGATTTGTATTATTCTCAAATATAGAATTGTATACAATGACTTCAATGAATCATCTATTTATAGGCATAAGAAGTACATAATACATTAAACTCTAATTCATAGAGATAATATTCCTAATAATTCTAATCATGATAGACATCCACATAGATAAATATTCATAACAAAAACCGATTATTATACTTAATAAAATTATGAGCATAGATTATTGTCTTATTTTTCAAATATATTAAAAATAAATCATATTTCCTTTTTTCCATATAAAATATAAATATAAATTAAAACTTTTCAATTTCAGGTTGATTAAATAACTTGAAATAGCTTAATTGCTTTTGAGTCTCATAAATTATTTGGATTTTTTACACAAATAAAAAAAAGTAACGAAAACGTCAATTGTCTTATAGATCTTTCAAGTTTCAACCTCTTTTCCCCTTGTCTTCTGTTTGGTTAAATGTGTTTTTTTTTCTAAACTATAAAATAAGTGTTTAAATTAAAAAAATTTAATAAATACTTAAAATATATTTTGGTTAAAATAAGTGTTTAAAATTTTATTTTTGGCTGAAATAAGTGTCTAAATTATTTTTTAGTTGAAATATGTGCTTAAAATTTTATTTTTGACTTATTTTAAAGTCAACTGAGGTACATACTTTAACACTTATTTCAACAAAAATAAAACTTTAAGCACATATTTCAGCAAAAAAATAAAACTTTATACAACTATTTTAATCAAAAAATATTTTAAACACCTATTAAAAAATAACATAATTTGAGTACTTATTTTACTTATTTTTTTAAAAATATTTTAAGCACTTATTTTGTAGTTAATTTTTTTATTTTTATCTTTATATTCCTTTACAATATATGGGTTCAAAAGGTCTTTTCCCTCTTTCTTCAACATGGCTTGAAAAGAGCCCACACCTTGAAAATATATAGTTCAACAAAGTCTCTCTCTCTCTTTATATATACACATATAATATCATATAATATCCATTTCTCTTTAATGGACTCCATTTGTTTTTTGTTTTGTTTTTTCTCTCTCTCCCTCTTTTTACGAAAAAAAACATGGTTTCATAAAAAAGGTACCTTCCTCAAGATCTACTCTGTTGAAACTAGAAACTTTGACAGAGATTGCAGGGAAAAGGATAGCAGATTTGCTCCAAAAAAACACACCCTTTCATAAGCTTCACCGTAAGGTAAAACAAAAACGTTTGTTTGTCATCACAAAAGTCATAACCTAATTTTAACTTTATTTAGCTTTGTGTAGTCTCTTTGTTCTTTTTATTTTTTTTGGCTTTCTGGGTTTATACCCTTTATGAATAATCTATCTTCAAATTTAGGGTTTTTATAGTTGAATCAGATCCATAAAGCTTATTTTTTTTTCATTTTAGCTTCCCAAGTGTCTAATTCATTTCTGGTGATTTTGTCTGCTTGCTTTGTGATTTTTAGAAGATCTGAGCTTGTTTTTCATTTTAGCTTCCCAAGTGTCTAATTCATTTCTATCTTCAAATTTTGCCGAGGTCAGCAGCCTAGTGTTCCAATTGAGGAGGTTGAGAGGGTAGAGAAAAATCGTAATGGTTTGAATAGTAGGGACCTTATGAGGTGGAGATTGAATGATTTGTGGATTGAGCAGCAACGCTCAATGGATCGAGAGGTCAATGTACAGACTAGCTCGGAAGATTGGTGACGGATGAGGAGGTGGGTATGGTGTCACAGTTAGACAATGTTTGATGGGTTAAAGAGGGGTCAGGGCTAAAGAACTTGAATTTGGTGGATTGTCCAGTGGAGTTCGTCTCTCTACCGTTAGAACCCAGGAAAGTTGGGCCGACTGAGGCCAAATTAATAGTACCAGATGAACATTTTATCGGATAATTCTAATCCTGTAAGAGTTGATAACACGCAGGACTCTAAGTTTGTGTTGAAGAAAGTTGTACTGTTTGAGGCTTCTAATCGCAAGAGGGGTAAATAGAGAGGAAGGGCGACGATACATAGGGGAAGAGGGCAACAATGAATTCGTTTAGCGGATCTACGTATGACAGTCGACAACAAATTTTATTGCGTGAGGCTCGAGCCATGGTAGAATTGGATAAATTCTTGGGTGTTTCAACTATAGGGAACGGGGAGGCGATCATCAAGGATATTGTGAAGATTCTTGATAAAGGAGATCGAGAGGAGTAGTTGAGCGTTATGAAGGTGCTGTCGTGGAATGTGAGGGGGTTGGGGTCCCTGTTGAAGAAGACAACATTGTGAAATTGTTGCGACAACATTTGTGTGACATGACGTTTGGCCAAGAGACAAAGTTAGAGGATATTTTTGAGGCGATGGTGTGTTGTATTTGGCCTTTTGATTTTACGGACGTGCTTGCAAAACAAGGGGTTGATAGGGAGTCAATATTCTCATATGGATTTGCCATTGTAGGGGCTTTCAGTTGTCTCGACAATTAACTTGCCACGGTAATTGACTTGCCTCAGTATTTTGCTTGCCACAGCTAATTGATTTTGCGTCATGTTTGGCAGCTACGACATGGTACTGTTTGGTTGCATCGTATGGGGTTGTGAGAAGTTGTGGTTGTGGGTGGTATAGTTCGGTTGCGAGAGATGTGGGGTTACGGGTGCTGGGTGATTGGTGTTGATTTTGGCTTTGGGCGTCATGTTTGGCAGCTACGTCATGGTGTTGTTCTGCTGCAACGTGCGAGGTTGTGGCCGTGGGTGGTATGGTTCAGTTGCGAGGGATGTTGATTTTGGATTTGAGCATCTGCAGTTGGGATTGGCATTGGGGTGTTGTTGTTTTTTTGTCCGTGTTTGTGTTTCGGGGTGTTGTTTCAGTGTTTTGTTCTCTCGTTGTATAACATGGTTATATGATACTCTTTTCTTTCATTTAGGCTTAGAAAGATTTTTAATGAGACTTATAACTATGTCTCAGATTATATGATTTCCCTTAATAAAATTATACTTTCTTGCTGATAAAAAAATATTTCCACATCATACGTTTTTTTAACAATACGTTTTTTAACAATAACAATTGAATTTTATTAATAAAAATAATGGACGCTTGAGAGTGACGTAAGATAACAAAAGAACTCAGTATCCATTTTAAAAATTTATTATCTCTGTCCAGCGAAACGTTTTACGAAGTGATGAACGAACCAAATCTTCCCTAGAGAGTAACGTTTTCTTATATCTTCATTTCATATTCCGAATTAAAGATCACGATGAGTAATTGTTCATTATTGATTTCACGGTAATTGATTATAAGTTTATAATAGTATTTAATACATTCCAAACTATATTAAATACGTAATTGAAAATTAAATTTATAACTTCAATTTATGTTAAAACTAACCAAATAATCTGAATACATTAAATTTCAATTAAATCCGATTATATAAAAGCGTTTACATAAGAAAAGAAAGTTAGTTTCGGAAAAAAGGACGTTTAATTAAAACTTTTATGTTTGAGTTGATACGACATTAGTTAATATTTATTAAAATTTATATTTTTTGGAAATATTTATTCTTTTTATTTAAATTATTTATATATATAGTTTTTAAAAAATTATCAATGAATGATTATCGTGGAGTGGTGAATGATTTATATACGAAATTATTAATTTTATACTGATTCTACTATTTAATTATTTCATTTGAAGAGTATACAATGACAAAAATACTCATATGATTATATTATATATTTTTAAAATTGATTTCAGTCTTTTTTTTAATTAAATTGATACTAATTAACTTGTAATATTAACTCAACGAGAATTTTAAGTAATAAATATGAATGATAGATTACATATGTTTAATCCATAGCTATTAGAGTGAGCATCCATCAAATCGAGTCAGAGTAAAAATATTTCAAAGTTAATCAACTTACAAGTCATACTTTAAAACTCAATTTTTATTTGAAACTTTTAGTCGGAGTGAAGTTATTTGAGTTTTGGTCATTAATTGTAGATATTTATAGGGCAAAATACAACCAAGGTCATTTAACTATGAGTTTAGTAACAAACAGTGACATGTTTGAAATAATATGTTAATTAGGTGACATGTTTGTAACTTTTAAAAGAAAAATGACATGTTAATTGGAGTAGCATCTGTTCAACTTTTTAGTTTTTTCAAAGACGACACACACATCATGCATTACTGGTGCTCGAACCCAGGTCTCAAAGGATGATGAATATCTACCTTTGCCACCAGGACACAAGGGGATGAGCAACATATTTTTTTAATAAACTCATAGTTAAGTGACATTGGTTATAGTTTACCCATATTTATAATGTTACAATACTAATTAATTTTAATTTAGACGAATTTTTGTAATTATATACAATATACATATATATTTCGGCTAATTTAGTCAGATATTCCCTTTTGGGGAATTATCTGGAAAAATACCCTCTTTGGGGAACATTTGGAAAAATACCCCCCATTTGGCCCACGCCAAGGTAAATCGCGTTATGCAAGGGGCGATATCCAAAATCGGTACAAGGCGCGACTTCTGTCCGATGTGGATTATATTATCTGGTATTTATTTTAAAAAAATAAATTGAAGTCGCGGTCTGTAGAATGCGACTTACACGAGAATTTCAAACGACTCGTCGTGATAAGATGAAGTCGCGTTGCGTGTGCCGCGATTTCTGCGTTAATAAATTGGAACGGTTGAAAATTTAATTATCGCGTTAGGGTTATGAAGAAGTCGCGCTCTACATGACGCGATTTCCAAAGTCGCGTTCTGTATGACGCGATTTCCAAAGTCGCGTTCTGCAGGACGCGATTTTCATTGAATAATCGCACCCCAACCAACGCAATTTCCACTATAAATTGGTCCACACTCTCCCCTTCTACCCCACACCAAAAAATTCACTCTCTCTCAATTTTACTTTCTTTCAATTTTTCGGTTGATTTTTCGTGTTTGATATAATGACATGATTGATAAGATTGGATCACAAGTACGTGTTCGATTATCATCGAAGACATGTAAGTTTTATCCCGTTTTATTTTTTATTTTTTTGTTATATATTGCTATTTATACGTACATATTTTATTATATTTTATATATAGTTTAATTTATACATACACATTTATTGTTTTTAGAATGTGAAACGACATTTGGAGGTTTCTTACAACCGGATGACAAGATTACCGGACGTTTTAATCGAACCGTACTTAGAGCAGGATGGGTTTTTGTAGGCATCCAAAATTGTTGGAGGTGCAAAAATAGACGTTGATTTGGTCAACGATCTTTTGGAGAGGTGGAGACCGGAGACACACACATTCCACCTTCCTTGCGATGAGGTGATGATTACCCTGAAGGACGTGTCCCATATCTTGGACTTGCCTATTGATGGAGAGGCTATAACTGGTCCCAGTGCTGATGCTTGGGTGGACCTATGTTTGAGTGGGCTAGGGGCTGCGCCAGAGCGTTTTTAGGGCGAAAAAATACAATTAGTGTGGCTGCAGAATAATTTTGGTGATGTACCCATTGACGCGAGTGAAGAAGGTAACAATAATTTTTTAGTGATTATTATTGAAATAATAATTTTATACATATGCTAATATATATATATATATATTCGTATTGTAAGCATATGCTCACGCTTATATTTTATAGATGATCGGTGGGGTATTGATGCCTGACAAAACTCAGGACAAGGTTCACACGATCTGGTTGCGGCATTTGCATAATTTTGAAGATGTAGTAAACTAAGCTGGGGATCCGTAGTTTTGGCCACTCTGTTTAGGGAGCTGTGTAAGAACGTTGATCCAGAAAAGTATTCCATCGGAGGTTGTTTGATGTTCCTCCAGTCCTGGGCGTGGTGGAGAATGTCGTTTTTATGCCCTAAGCTTCAGAGCATACTCCATATGTTTTTCCACTAGCCCGGAGATAAGAAAAGAGTTGTTATTTTTTCTAATATACGTATTATTATAATTAATTAAAATTATCTTCTTATTTTGTAGGTGGACTGCTCGTTTAACTCATGTTGGTGTTGCGAAGGGCCTGGAGGTTATCAGACATGATATTGAGAATTTTTCAAAAGATCATGTAACACTTTGGTTTATTTATATAAAATAAATTTTATATTTAACTATACATAATTTTTTTTTCTTTTTTAATATACACATTATATATTGTACAATTTTTATGGACGTCGTACGCGAATATGGAGTTGCAGCACTGCATCTCGATATTTTTGACCGAGATAAAGCTTGTTTGGACAACCTTTGTACCACTCATCTTCTATGCCACAATTGAGTGGCATCCGAACGACCGTGTATTACGATAATTTGGTTGTTTCTAACGTATTTCAGCTGAGCCTCCAAATTTGGATATAGGCCTCCTGATCGAGTTTCGGTTGTAGAACCTAACATGGTACATGTTGCTGATGAATTAGAACTATATTGTTCTGAAGGGGATGAGGAACCACTGAGGGAGCCTGGCCCCGAAGGTGACGAGATAGGTTTATTTCCAGAAGAACCATCAGACACACTGATGAGCCCGTGAATGTCGAGGATGATGCACCCGATGTTGCGGAGGATATTGCGGAGGAAGAACTTGTGGACGTTGTTGCCCCAGGTAGTTTTATTGGAACTCACACTGCTGTAGCGTATTACGATCCACCATCCCACTTCACAACATTAGATATGGAAGGATTTTACGCTACAAAATTTCAAGAATACCCACAGTTGGACCAGAACAAACGTAATAATAGTGAACTGCATGTTGGGATGATCTTCATGACTGAAAAACTTGCAGAGGTTGCCATCAAGCATTACAACATACACAACTCAATTACGTCCATCGTGCGGAAAACTGAAGCGGACAAATATATTGCTGAATGCCCCCACAAGAATTCTGGATGTAAGTGGAGGGTCTGTGCATCACGTTTGAAGAGGTTGAACAACCTCTGGCAGATAACGAAATACGAATGACCCCATACATGCTCCGTGGGAAGCCTGAATCAAGATCATCCTAACTTGGATGTGCACGTGCTCTCTGATCATATCCTTCCACTCGTGAAAGCAAATTTGCGCGTATCTGTGCCGGTATATATAACATCGATTCATTCTCGTTACAAGCACATTGTTAATTACGATAAGACGTGGTTTGCAAGACATCGTGCCATCCAACAACTATATGGGTAGTGGGAGGAATCCTACAACGAGTTGCTAGTGTGGCTCAACTGTATGCAAAAATACAACTCAGGAACTGTCGTTGAACAACTATATGGGTAGTGGGAGGAATCCTGGGGATCGCGATTTTTTTCGCCTATTTTGGACATTTTCGCAATGCGTTAAAAGCATTCCGCCACTGCAAGCCGATACTACAGATTGATGTCACATTCTTGTACGACAGATACACCCAGATCTTACAAGTGGCAGTTACACAAGACGGAAACAGAAATTGCATTTCGGTAGCGTTCGCCATTGTTGAAAAGGAAAATATCTCTTTGTGGACGTTTTTTTCTTACCAACCTGCAGGCCCATGTCTTACGCCGGGTACTACAGGCAAGATCATACTGCATATGTTTATTTCAGATAAAGGCGCAGGGATCTGAGGATTAATGCAACATTTGAGACAGTCTTGGGAGCCTTCCTATATTCATCATTGGTGCTGTTTGCGACACATTGCTGCAAATTACTACCAGAGGTATAAGAACAATGATGAGCGTATAATGGTTCTTCGCATGGATATACCTTTCGCTCTCAAAATTATAAATTAAATTGACAATTATTATTAATTCTCGTTAATTATTTCGTAATTTTTGAATAGGCAACGCACATCGAGTTCAGGTGGTTGAGGAGTTGCTAGAAAAGTTGAAAGTTAGAAATCAATTTGGATATGACTATCTTTTTAATATCCCGAGAGAGAAATGGTTGCGATGTTATGATGGGGGTCGTCGATATGGTCACATGACAACGAACTTGGCTGAAACGATCAATTCGTCTTTGAAGGGAATGTGTCATTTGCCTATCACATCAGTTGTGAAGGCAACATATTATCGACTGACTACCCCTTTTGCAACCATCGAAAAATAAGCTATGAACTGGATGGCAGGTGGCCATAGATTCCATCCAGATCTCCAACAAAAATTTCAGATATACCTTGCGCAAGCAAACGCGATGGGTGCCACATGCTTCTCTCGTCACCAACATAGATTTACGATTACTGAATTTTCACGACCACTTGAAGGAATTTTGCACCACAACTACGTTGTTAATCTACAAGACCGAACATATGATTGCAGAGTCTTTTAGACATTCAAGTACATGTGTGCTCAAGTCTTCGTTGCATGTGCATCTGTTCATCTCGACGCAATGACACTCGTTGATCCTGTATACAAACTTGAAAATGTTTTCAAGGTATACCGATCCGAGTTTCCTCCGATCAGAAATGGACATCATCCTGATGTGGTTGAAAATGAACCTAAGATTCGGCCAAAGGAATCCCCGCAACACAACAAAAAAGGTCACCCAAAGTCAAGTAGGATTCTTTTGTGCCGAGGATATGGTTCCTCGACAACAGACCGACCAACCTAAGTTGTGTGAAAATTGTAGGAACCCTGGACACGACATCAAAAAATGTCCTTTTATAAACCGCCCTCGAATCAACTAATTGTAATTGTAACTCTAATGTTTTAATCCTAAATAACATATGTTATCGTACTATTGTAAACACGTGTTCTCGTACTACCACGTGAAAGTTATATAACAAAAAAACCCACGACCATACACTAAAACAACAAAATCGACTAAAACATTAATATCGACTCATGTTTTCATTTTCTTAATGCAAAGGAATATACCAATATAACATTTTTAACACAATTTCTATACTTTTTAGGATGCTTTTTACGCGTCAATTTTTGCACCATTGTAAATATGTGTTCCCGTACTACGACGTGAAAGTTAAATAACAAAAAAAAACGTAAAATTCTCATGCAAATCAACCATAAACAACCCTACCGACCCATGTTTCCATTTTCTTCAATCAAAGAAACATGATAAGGTAGTGTTTTTAACGCGATTTAAACACCGTTTCAGATGCCTTATATACGCTAATTTTTACATCGTTTTGAAGAGAAACATCACTACTATGAGGTAAGAGATCAAAATAATGAAAAAATATCCTCCAAGACCATGCAAATTAACCTTAAACAATCCTATCCAAAATTGTATAAACAACAGATTTACACAAAAGTCGCGTTTTGCACAACGCGACTTCTGCATATTACTCGATAAATTCGCGACGAGTCGTTTGAAATTCTCATGGAAGTCGCGTCCTACAGACCGCGACTTCAATTTATTTTTTTTAAATAAATATCAGATAATATAATCCACATCGGACAAAAGTCGCGCCTTGTACAACGCGATTTTGGATATCGCCCATTGCATAACGCGATTTACCCTGACGTGGACCAAATAAGAGGTATTTTTTCAAATGCTCTCCAAAGAGAGATATTTTTCCAGATAATTCTCCAAAGGAATATATCTGACTAAATTAGCCATATATTTCCTTATATTTTTATAAGTAATATATATATATATATATACACACGAGACATAATTGTTTCATTTTATATTTTAAATTTCATTTTAATTTTCGAAAATTAAATTTATAAAATTATGATTAGAATAAAATAGAATAAATCTTTTCAACTAACACAATTTTATTTTATTCTTCTTCTACCTACTAACACCACTAATTCCCTTTCCTTCATTTTCTCTCCTCTATTTAAACCGCTTTTTCTTCCTCCCTCCTCAGGAATGTAAAGAAACGAAAGCCCAAAAGAAGAAGAAAAATCCTTCTCATTTCCTCTCTGAAATCACACATTCATAATTTCAACACCTTGCAGGTTTCTTTTGTTGGTTCATTCTTCATCTTTCAATCAATTCCTGTTTTTAACATGGCCACGGACACTCAAAACGGTTCTTCTTCCAAGACTTTTTGCACTGCCACCGGTACGAACGGCCACGGAGTCGCCGACCCTTTGAACTGGGGCGTCGCGGCGGAGTCTCTGAAGGGGAGTCATTTGGACGAAGTGAGACGCATGGTGGCCGAGTATCGGAAGCCATTGGTGAAGCTCGGCGGTGAGACGCTGACGGTTTCACAAGTCGCAGCGATAGCTACGCGTGACTCCGGCGTCAAAGTTGAACTTTCCGACGATGCGAGGGCCGCCGTTAAGGCGAGCGCCGATTGGGTGCTTGATGGGATGAATAAAGGAACTGATAGCTATGGTGTTACCACCGGATTTGGCGCCACTTCTCATCGGAGAACTAAACAAGGCGCTGCGCTTCAAAAAGAGTTGATTAGGTGAGTTGAATTGAATTGAGCTTCTTCTTTTTAATTACGTATACTTAATTAGCGATGCAAGTAACTTCGGTTTCGAACTGAGCTGAACCGTCCGATTTGATTCAGTTCTTAACTCGTAGCATTGAAAAAAAATAGTAGTAGTTTCAGATCGGGTCCGGTAATTTTCATCTTTCGAGTTTCGAGTTTAAATCGAATTGTGTCCTGAAATATCATATTTCCGTATCTTAATTCTGTTTGTCTGCTTCATCTGCAGGTTCTTGAATGCTGGAATTTTCGGCAATGGAACTGAGTCATGCAACACGCTCCCTCACTCAGCAACTCGAGCAGCCATGCTCGTTAGAATCAACACTCTCCTTCAGGGATACTCTGGAATTCGATTCGAGATTTTGGAAGCCATCACTAAGCTTTTAAACCACAACATCACCCCATGTTTGCCCCTTCGTGGCACCATTACGGCATCCGGTGATCTCGTTCCGCTTTCCTACATTGCTGGATTGATCACTGGCAGGCCCAACTCCAAAGCCGTCGGACCCGAAGGAGAATCTCTTAATGCCGAGGAAGCCTTTCGTGTTGCCGGTATTGATTCTGGGTTCTTCGTGTTGCAGCCTAAAGAAGGGCTGGCTCTTGTCAATGGCACTGCTGTCGGTTCAGGCTTGGCTTCCATGGTTCTTTTTGAAGCTAACATACTTGCTGTTTTGTCTGAGATTCTGTCTGCAATTTTTGCCGAAGTAATGAATGGTAAACCCGAGTTTACGGATCATTTGACGCATAAACTGAAGCATCACCCGGGACAAATCGAGGCTGCTGCGATAATGGAACATATCCTTGAAGGGAGCTCTTATGTTAAAGTGGCTAAGAAGTTACATGAAATGGATCTGTTGCAGAAACCGAAACAAGATCGGTATGCTTTACGGACTTCTCCGCAATGGCTTGGTCCACAGGTTGAAGTGATCCGGTTTGCGACCAAATCAATTGAAAGAGAGATTAACTCTGTCAACGATAACCCTCTGATCGATGTTTCGAGGAACAAGGCCTTACATGGTGGCAACTTCCAGGGTACCCCAATTGGTGTCTCGATGGACAATGCTCGATTGGCTATTGCTGCTATAGGGAAGCTTATGTTTGCCCAATTCTCAGAACTCGTTAATGATTTCTACAACAATGGTCTCCCCTCGAACCTCTCTGGTGGTCCAAACCCGAGTCTCGATTATGGTTTCAAGGGTGCCGAAATTGCAATGGCTTCCTATTGTTCCGAGCTCCAATACTTGGCTAATCCGGTTACGAACCATGTTCAAAGTGCCGAGCAGCACAACCAAGATGTGAACTCTTTGGGGCTAATCTCGTCCCGAAAAACCGCCGAAGCCATCGATATCTTGAAGCTTATGTCATCAACGTTTTTGGTGGCCCTTTGCCAAGCTATTGATTTGAGGCATTTAGAAGAGAACTTAAGGAACACAGTGAAGAACACCGTGAGCCAAGTAGCTAAGAAGATCCTCATGACCGGCCCCAACGGCGAGCTTCATCCTTCCCGGTTCTGTGAGAAGGACTTACTCAAAGTGGTGGACCATGAATATGTTTTCGCATACATCGACGACCCTTGCAGCACCACGTATCCGTTGATGCAAAAGCTGCGGCAAGTACTCGTTGAGCACGCATTGAGAAATGGTGACAACGAGAACAGTGCGAGCACATCAATCTTCCAAAAGATAGAGGCTTTCGAAGAAGAATTAAAGTCTGTGTTGCCGAAGGAGGTCGAGAACTCGAGGGTTTCGATCGAGAACGGGAACCTGGCGATACCTAACAAGATCACCGATTGCCGATCATATCCATTGTATAAATTCGTGAGGGAAGAGCTCGGAACCGGGCTGCTAACAGGGGAAAAAGTGAAGTCACCCGGTGAGGAATTTGATAAGGTGTTCGTTGCTATGTGCCACGGGAAGATCATTGACCCAATGCTTGAATGTCTTAAAGAATGGAATGGTGCCCCTCTCCCGATCGGCTAGTTTTGAAAGCTTTTCAATTTAGTCCTTGTAAATTTATTATCATATATTGTGTTTATTTTTAATTTCATATCTCTAAATTTGATCTTCAAAACAATCGAGCTTAAAGTCGACTCAAATTTAAATTTAAAATTTCTTTAAAACTCGTGGTCAAATTATAAACATGTAATATATTTACTGTATATAAAAAAATTGATATTATATTTTTTTAACACATCAGGTTTAAGCCATGCAATAAGTAGATGAATATTTTAAATATGTTCTACATTATATTTAAACGGTATTTGTTGACTATATTAATGGTTAGATTAATGAAAAGAGCCGATAATATTGAGGACTCGATCAGAATGTTTTGAACTTTAGGGACTAATTAGAATATAAGCGATAGTTTTGGAATTTTTAGTGCAATTAACCCTTACTTCAATAACATTAGCTTTACAATTTTGGGTTTTATTCGAGCGCAATAAAGAACTCGGGACTCAGCCAGCTACCATCAATGGCGACTCAGCTACTGACACGGAGAGTCAATCAGATCCTTTCCCAAGCCAACCTTAACTCTACCTTGCCACTCTCCTTTTCCAGAGGTTTATCTTCCGCCACCGCTCCCATCCGAGCCACTCTCTTCCCCGGCGACGGTATCGGCCCCGAGATTGCCGAGTCCGTCAAACAGGTTCCCGCCATTTCTCTAATTTTTCTTTAATTTGCTTGCTTCGAGTTTTCACTTGGAAAGTTCCGATTTCTGTATGCTTGTATTAATGAAATTGAATCTTAAGCGTTAAACTATTGAAACCTTTTTGCTTTAAAAAAGGCTTTGGATTTAGGCATTAACTCGGTGATTTTTAATTGATTCAGGTTTTTAGAACAGCTGAAGTTCCAATTGAATGGGAAGAACATTATGTTGGGGACCAAATTGATCCAAGAACTCAGAGTTTTCTATCATGGGAAAGCTTAGAATCCGTAAGAAAGAATGGATAGGCTTGAAAGGTCCAATGGCTACTCCCATCGGTAAAGGTCATAGATCTTTGAACCTTACTCTAAGGAAAGAGCTTAATTTGTATGCCAATGTCAGGCCCTGTTATAGCCTCCCCGGATATAAGACTCGATACGATGACGTAAATCTCATCACCATTCGTGAAAACACTGAAGGCGGGTACAGTGGACTTGAACATCAAGTAAGTTTGTTTTCTATATGTAGTTTATGCACAATTCGATAAATGAAGTAATAAGCCTTTTGTTTTGGTTGCTAGGTGGTGAGAGGTGTGGTTGAAAGTCTCAAGATTATCACTCGGCAGGCAAGCTTGACGGTAGCCGAATATGCTTTTACTATGCTAAGACTCATGGAAGAGAGCAAGTTTCCGCCATTCATAAAGCCAATATCATGCAGAAAACCGATGGTCTTTTTCTCAAGGTGTCGATTCAAATGCCTAGTTTGTTGTAATTTTCTCAAGTACTTGTTTGTTAAGTTTGGTTTACTTGTTGTTTTTCAGTGCTGCCGAGAGGTTGCCTAGAAATACCCGGAGATAACGTATGAGGAAGTAGTCATTGACAATTGTTGTATGATGGTATGACAGATTTCATACAATAAGGCATTATGTTGGTTTCATTTTTATCTCACTTTTGACATATGGGCACTACCTTTCTGTCCATATTACTTCTGAGAAATTACCTCTAACGAATAACAAAATCATCCTTGAAGGAAATGAAAACCGATATCTAGAACTAATTACTTGCTTGCCAACTGCAGCTTGTGAAGAATCCAGCACTTTTTGATGTATTGGTGATGCCTAACCTCTACGGTGACATTATCAGCGATCTTTGTGCCGGATTGATCGGCGGCTTGGGCTTAACACCAAGGTAGACTAAACCGAACCTTCCTAACGATCATCGGTAAGGTACATCTATATGGTTTAATAGCATTTACTCTTTCTGCAGTTGCAACATTGGCGAGGGAGGAATAGCTCTTGCCGAAGTTGTTCATGGTTCAGCACCTGATATCGCGGCAAAGGTTACTCATAAAATCTATCTTAGGGCTTCTAATTACCTGTCCATTTCTTTCTGTAGAGTCGTACATTTTCCATGGACAAGGAACACTTGAGAATATATGCATATGCATATTTATATTTCTGTACTACAAAGAAAATCATAATGATTGAGAGTTGAGGCCGGATGTCTTGGGATCGTTAAGAGGTATGCAAAGGTATTAAAAAATTTGAACGTGTTCATATCGGACATATATTCGTATCCGGCATTCATACCCGAAGCCCAAGTAATATAGCATTCCGTAAACCGTTTGTTTGTTTGTTGTGGATATTTAAGTTGATGGTAGCTTGGAGTAAAACACTGAATTTCATCTTTGCCTGAAATCAGCATTTTGTTAATTGCATCTACTGAGTTCCTTTCTCTGCTCACATCGACCTTTGTTTTTCCGAAGCATAATTTCATTTCCGATGGTTCCGGCTAATTATTTATATGGTCGGATTATTTTTCAGAATCTGGCAAATCCAACTGCTTTGTTATTGAGTGCAGTCACGATGTTGCGCCACTTAAATCTCCATGACAAGGCTGATAGGATTCAGAATGCCATTCCCAGCACAATTTCTGAGGGAAAATATCGAACTGCTGACCTCGGCGGCTCGTCGACAACAACTGATTTCACTAAAGCAATTTGCGACCATCTTTAAAGATTGTTTCTTCGTACAATTTCGTGTTCTGCATTAGATTTCTCTGCAATTGTTTCGCCATGTTTCTGCTTGGCATGAATGTTTCATAATCATTCCTTGTTGAAGTGTAATAAAATCACTTTTAACATCTTAGCTCCCTCTCCTCAAGGGAGAACATATTGCACCATCTAAATTTGTTAATCATATTGCACCAACTCTTTATTTATACAAATTCGGATATTAGAACGAAGATATAATCATTAAATCAAAAGCGAGCATACTCGTGTCTCCGTCTCATTAATTTTTTTTTAATATTTTATGTCTGATGCATCTGAATATGATCATTAAAAGTACCATAATTGTAGGGTTATAGAATTCAAAAAGTATAGTAAGATGCAACAATATAGAAGCAAAACATAAGTTTTGAACATCAGCTGGCCATATTTTCCCCAGCTATTGTAATTGTAAACTTCCTTTTCACATTTGCAACATGTACCGGAATTTGATCATTTGTATGTGCCGATCACGACTGTTTTGAACGGGCTATACGGAAGAACGAGGCTTCTTTACAAACTAAACTCGAATTATAGTTTGCTTTTACTACAAAATCACACAATACTTCAACTACACTTGCTTCCTACGTAATTTCTTGCACGGTACGTTTGGTTGTCGTCAGTTGTTCAGATGAAGGAAACTACTGGACAGCTTTGGGTACGGATGAATGGTTGCCAGTTCAAGGATACGGCGTACCACAGGCTTTGGTAAGGGACGTACAGGATGCTTTGGCTTATTCACGACCTGCAACTAACGTTTGAAGTCGTGAATACCATTGGATTGAGCTCGAAGCAAATGAAAGTGTGAACAAAGAGGGGAAAATGAACCCCCCCGAAAGCTAACCTCTCTCCCATTGTCTTTCTGTGCAGAACCAGATCGTAGAAGGTTTCGCCACTTGTCCTGCAGGAAAGCATTTGTATTTAAGTACCCGAGTTGTAAACAAAGGGAAACCATATGATTGGATAAAGCAGTCGATGTACCCTAAGATCAATGGGAGTTCGGTAAGCGGACGATGCAAACAGAAGCTTTTTGATATCAGTCCATCTCCCGACACCATACTGAGCAATTCCATCAACCAGCTTAATCACCTCTGCAAGGGTCCACGTCCTTTGATGCTTCCTCCGATCACAAGCTGTTTTGGATTCAAACTCCTGCAGGGAAACGAGAAGAATATTCTTAAATTTTTTAGTTATCAGACTATAGATAGTTAATCTAAAAGATATGTAAGAACCAGTGCGGGAATGGAACTTCTACCAATTTAGGCACAATTTTCTTAGGACGTCCTCTCCAAAGCCGGGATTCAGATGGGACTTGAGGATGTTCTTGCGGTCGGACTTTACGGCACTTAATGCTTTCCGTTGTAGAATTTCTAGAAAGTTCCTCAATATACCTCCGAGTAGGCTTTCGCTGTCTCTTCTGTCTGAGAAGGGTGTCACCTTTTGTTACTTTAACTGAGCTTTTTACTTTCAATATAGGACTTGCTAAAGGTTTTTCATCATTATTGGACACATCAAGATCTTGCACGTGTTCTCTAGTTGGCCGAACGGTGTCCGTAACTGGACCCCGAGACCTGTATTTGCTCCTAAAGGTATGACGTAAATCAAAACCAACCCTCTTCCCGTTCTTGCTGTTGGGTTCTCGAATAGTTGCAATCGATGACTCCAATATGCCGCAAGCACTATTACTTTCCAAACTTGAGTTACACAAATTTGAGACTTCACGAGGACCAACATCCGGTTCAAAAAACTTTTCAGGAAATTCGGTATCTGCGATCAAAAGGAAAACGACAAAATGAGCCTTGGGTGTTATAGCACACAACTAGTTGGCAAATTGATACAATTACGAACAACACTTACCCAAAAGAAAATCATCATCCAGCAATCCATCGAGAACCTACTAAAGCAGTATTTCGTCAGCATATCACCTAATCTATGTATGCTTGCATACTGTAAATCCGATATTCAATGTGGAAGTTTCGAAATTGAAGAAGGAAAGGAAAGCTACAAAAATACACATAAGCAATACGTACTTCTTCAAGCTTCAAATCCTCTCCTCCTTGACCATGGATGCAATCCAGCCCACCTTAGCAAGAATCATAAACCGGTAAAACGATTATGCCATCCACATCCATGATTATGCCATCCACATCCATGCACGACTCATAAGTTTAAGGACTTGCAACAAATTACAAACTAATGGGGAAACAATGACCGTAAAGCAAATTAGAGACGGATTATATTAGTTCAAGCAATTCAGAGTAAAGGCCAAATACTAGCATCCGATACTTACACCTGGAAATAGCTATGAACTCGGAAATAAGAAGCACTACAAAGATCACATTCTTTTTAATTTTCGAAAAGAGAGCACCGGCAAAAGAATAGACAGACAAACTGTTAAGAATATTACCAGAACTAATTTTCCAGCCATAGTCAAACGCGCACAAGTAGTCCTCCATTTTCAGGTGCCTCTCTAAATTCTCCTTCTCGAAACATAGGATTTCATCAACCGAAACATGTCCTGTTTTAGGTTCTGCAAGAGAATGCTCAATCTCAATTGCTTCATCTTCCAGACCAGGAACTACATATTCATCCACCTATATCCAGAGAACAAATGCAGAGGAAGGAGGGTAGGGGAACAATGTCGGATGTATTAAATTTATAAGCTCATTTTAAGGAGAATGCCACAAGCAAATTAATCGAACATCAAAACAACATCAATGATTAAATGCAGGCAAGACAAAGAAACAAAAAAACAAGAGCGAATTAATCGAACATCAAAATCTTCTTACCCTTTGACATTTCACGTCACCGAGCTTCTTTATCAAATGTGATTTCCGATCGGTTTCCATCCTATAACCTCAGCTTATTCCAAACTTGCAATCATCTGTCCATTTTATTTCCCTAAATCAAATGGAAAGAAATGCATATAACTATCGCCTGCTCGGAAAACAGATGACTTAATACACACATGGAAACAAACATTTTTACTTCCATTAACTAAACTGAATGAGGAATTCAAAATAAAGAAATGAACACTTTAGGGAGTGATTGTCAACATAGAAAACTGATAAATCGAACTTATTTTCTCACCTTCATCTAAATTCATTAACTTTTCAACAGGCCAAGTCTACTATAAAACATCAACAAGACAGCTACTTGTCATGTTACAACTAATTAACTCAATTCAAAGACAAAAGAATCTATAGTTCTTCATATTCTCTTAACATTCCTTCAGCTTCTTGTATTCGCATTTTACTTCCTGCACAATAAGCTCATCATTCCTTCTACCCTTTCGATATGTTTGGAACATGAATTCAGATTGGACTCGGATTTCATCTACTATATAAAATTAATGTTTTTTTTATATGTCAGATTTCAACTAGGATTGAACAATAAAAGAAGAGAAACTGTTCTATTCCCAATTGGAAGTATAATTTTATAAAAATGTATTGTTGCAATTTTGCGAGAAACTTGTCCATTTTAATAAGCATAAGAAAATCCCTCAAAGATCTCTCCTTTTCCCGGTTTTTTTCTTAGTAACCAAACAGACACTAACAAAGTAAAAAACACAACTCCATCAACAAAAGTAACATGAAACAAAACATGCTTGCACTTATCAAACACTAACTCACTTTGTCACTCTCCGATCTACTTAATTTCCAGCTAAAAAAAAAACTATAAAAAAACAAGCAAAATCCAGAAAAAGAAAATATATATAATCCAAATTATATAAACAGAGCTAGAAAAAGATCTAACCTGTAAGAAACTGAGTGAGAGTGCTCATGAAAAAAAAGGGCAAGCGAATGCTCGAAGTAGAAAAGCTGTAACCGCTAAAAAGAGACAATAGCTGAAGAGAAACAGAGGGACAATGAAGTCTTTATGACGGAATCAAGACGTGTTTTATATTTTATTAAATTACATCACAAGCCACTCAATTATTAGTAATATTACAAATGGTCGCTAAATTTTAAAGAGTTACAAATATATCACTCTATTTATCGACTGTAGTCTGTAACTAAAAATTTAACCTTCATTAGCCGTTACACACCTAACCGTGACAAATTTGTTACATCGATCACGCCACTTATAATTTTTTTAAAATTCAATGACCATTTGTAATCGTATTATTAATTGAGTTACATGTAATGTAATTTACCCTTAATATCAATACAAAATTTACAGTAAAACCTCTATAAATTAATACCCTTTAAATTAATAAATTATATTAAATAATAAATTTTTTTCGATCCCGACTTGGGCCAATGTAAAAAATCATCCAATTTGATAAGATAATAATATAATAATTTTTTGGAGATCTCCTTTATAAATATAAATGTCTCATCAAAACTATAAATTAATAATTCGTAAATATTACAATTACTACTTTGGTAACTTGCTAAAATATGAATCTATTGTAATCTGTTTCTTTTTAAAATTCAAATCTAATTCAATTTCATCTCTAACTTTTTTAATTGCACCCACAAGTTTCAGCGTTGAGGTCTCCAACTGCAATAAAAAGTTGTGAAGAGTTGTTGCTGCATTCAATGCTTTCTTTCGCGTGACTAGTTGGTGTTGAATCATCTTCAACTTCATCATTAGTAGAACTTTCAACAATATTAGCCACAATTTCCTCTAAACTTTGAACTTGTAAACATTCGTCTTTTTTGCATGGATAATCCAACAAGTTATTGACGTCCATTTTATTGCGATAGCCAATATCGTTGATCATATTCTCAAGTTCATGTAAGCCTTCTTCAAAAGTTGTCACACTTACTGCTTCATCATTTGAGCGAATTGCAATATTATGTACAATTTACAATTTATTTGCACACAATATCTTTATTAAAGTTATATTTGCTGAATTGAGAAATTTTCTTTTAATTAATAAATTATTAATTTATCGATATATTAATATCTCTCTAAATTAATAAAATTTTATGGTCCCAAGAGTATTAATTTATAGAGGTTTTATTGTATTTTATTTGCTCTATTTTATTTGTTCTATTTTTAGCTATAACCAGTTAACCACTGGTATCAACTTATTTGTTTTCTAATCTGAATTAGGTACTATAGATGTCTGTTATAGGATGTCGTAATCTAATTCACTTCATTCACAACGTTATAATTCGAACATCTGATATTGCTTAAGAGATCTAGTGGCTCATAAGAAAAAAAAAACAAATTACTTACTCTCATTAGTCTTTTTATTGTACATAAATAATAAATTTTGTCGCTAAACTTTTTAAATTTTAATTTTTTTATTGTAATTCAAACAATAGCCATCAAAATATGCTAACTCTAAATTTATATTAACATATGTACTACACGTGAATTATTGGTTTTAATTTTTTTTCTCCAATTAGACATGGTAAACTTGACCCAATACCTGATATTCAAATCGATTTATTCGACCTGAGACCCGATATAAACTCAAATATGATGGTATAAACTTGACCAAAATTCGTATCAAAATCGAACTGAACCAAAATCGATCCAAATTTAGTTAAACCGAAAATCAACCCGAATCGAAAATAACTGAAACCGAAAACAACTCGAAACGAAAGCAACCAGAACTGAAAATCAACCCGAACCGAAAATCAACCGAACCAAAAATCAACCCAAACTGAAAGTAATCCGAATTTAATTTCCTCAAATATGTATGTTCCATTCTCATTTTGTATTATATTACTAATTAACAACTACTTTTAGTAATAGTTTAATATAATTTTCCCCCTTTAAAAGATCATCTTTATGTATTGACTCAAACTGAAAGTTGACCAATCCAATTTTGACCCCACCCGAAAAGTCAACCGATCTGATATTGACCTGACCTGAAAAGTCAATCGATCCGATATTGACTTGTCCCGAAAATCAACTAATCTAACATTAACCCGACCTGATACCTGATCTGAAATAACATAAACACAAACTAAATCCGAATCAGACCCGATCCGACCCAAATTGAACTTAAAACGAAAACAACTCGCCGAAGTGACCCGACCTAAATCCGATCCGAACGACCCGATTGCCACCTCTATGACTCCAATTTAATTATTATATTCTAATTATATTGTTTAAGTGTCATTTTAGATTAAAATTAAAATTCCAAAATTTAAAAGGTATAGAATTAAATTTAATCAAATTAGAGTATGAATATGAGAAACATTCTATTTACCCATACCACATAGATTAATGACAAAATCATACTATATATATTGTGTTTGTTTCTAATGATTACTAATTTTTTTCCTAATACAATTCCTAAACTATCAATAATCCCACCAAACCCTTAAACGGGGCAATTACACTTCAACGTATTTAGACTGGAGGTGGCAAACGGGTCATTCAGGTCGAGTTGGATTGGGTGATTTCGGGTTTAAATTATGTTTAGTTTTGGTTCGGTTCAGTTCGAAATTAGTTTGGTTTTAGTTCGGGCCTGTGGTAATTTGGGTCGGGTATTATGTCAAATAGGGTCAATATCAGATCAGTTGATTTTCGGTTTGGTTAATACCGTGTCGGTTACTCTTTGGGTTGGGTCAATACTAGATCGGTCGAATTTCGGGTTGGGTCAATACGAGTCAGTTATTTTCAGGGTGGATCAATCGATTTTCGTGTCGAGTCAATAACAAACCAGTCAATTTTTTTTATTCAAGTTAACCTTTGGATCTTCAGGTTATCGAAATATATATATAATATAGATATATTCTTGCAAAATTACACATCTTTCTATTTGTAAATCTTATCATTTAGGCTCATTTTGTTTTCAAAATGAAATTTCGATTTTTAAATATGAATGATACAATAACGATAGGGGTAAGAAAAACTCGATTCAACTTGAAAAAACAATTTTTAACTGACTTTATTCTTAAATATGAATGATTCAACTCGATTCTTAAATTACTTAATTGAATTTTAAATTTAAATCGAGTTTAAATATGAATTATTCAACTTGATCACTTTATTGATATTTTTTGAACTTTATTAAGAAACTCAATGTAATTATTTACTTTTAAATTAGTTCTTTATTAAAGACATGTGTTTCGTGTTAACTTGTGTTTGTAAAAGATAAAATTTTTAAGTTATTTATGTTTTATTGTCTAAGTGATGTTAGTTAAAGTTAATCACCTAAAGTATAATTGTGGATAGTGAGTAAATTTATTTTACAATATTTTATATCAAATATTTTTTTAAAAAAAAGCTCATCTCTTGTGTTCTGGTGGCAAAGGTAGATGTTCATCATCCCTTGGGACCTGAGTTTGAGCGCCAGTAATGCATGCTGTGTGTGTCGTACTAAGAAAGTTGAACAGATGCTACCCTTGCATCATACCAGCATATTCAAAAAATATATATTTTATTAAAAAATAAAAATTACCGGATAGATGTGGTTTGGAGATGACCTTTAAAGAAGAAAAGATTATATTGGGCATTAAATTAATACTAAAGGTGGCAATTAACTAGTAGTGTACTAGTGTAATACAAAAGAGAATAAAACATATATCATTTTAAATAATAATACTAATAATAAAATATTTGTTCAGTCCAACTCAATTATCGGGTTCAAATTAGATCGATGTTTGGTTTAAATTGGATTTGGGTTCTTTTCGATTTCGGGTGCCTTCAGTTTGGGTGTTTTCGGTTCGGATTACCTTCGGTTCAGGTAAAAATCGGGTTGATTTCGTTTCGATTTGGTTTGTTTCAAATTTTGGATCAAGTGGGTCATCATATTCGGATCGATATCAAGTCTCGAATCGGATAAAATCAATTCGGGTCTCAGGTCAGTTTGCCACCTCTATTTGGACCCAGAGTCTCATGAAGGTGTCAATGAATTAAGTCTTAGTCAACAAATGATTTAATTTATATGATATTGATACTTTGATGATTAAATTAAAATATTTTAAAATTTAAGATTAATTTAAAATTTGAGTAATAATTGGAGGGTGTATGGTGAAATTGACCAATTTTATTTGTCTACTTAAGATTGTTTTTTCTGAATAATTTCTAGAGGCTGGGAAGGGAAATTTTGCTCTACCGCAAGTGAGTTTGCTCGGCCAATAGATTATAAATGTGGGGTTAGTTTTTCTTTGGATTCCAAATGGGAGTTTCGCCATATATTTATGTTTATAAATTGTTTCAACTCAAACGTGAAGATTGATTCAACAAAAAAATGTTTAATTTAAAATATTTAAATTCAAATAATTTTATCTATCCAAATCCAATAAATGTGAATTTATGATTTCAAAAAATAACAAATATTACCGCGAGCTATAATAAGAATCACTTCAAGTTAGAGGAATGTCTAGTTCAATTTAGAGCTGTCACTTATCCAAGTTCATTGTTTTGGGCCTTCGGCCCGGTTAAACGTTGGATCAAACCCCTTAACTTTGGGTTGATCCAACAAATTTAAATATGAATATTTTTTTGGCAAACTTTTAAAAAAGATAAATATTCTATACACATATGGTGAAAATTGAAAGTTTCCACAAGCGCCTTAGTTTTAGGGTATAGGGAGTTAGTTTAGGGGTTTAGGTGTAGGGGTTAGAATTTAAGGATAATTGTTTCAATTTAAGCTTTAGGGTTATAATTTAGGGTTATAGATTAAAACCTAAATCCTCACCATATTACCCTAAAAACTAAACCCTAACCTATAAACCCTGAATTATAACCTTAAACCTTGAATTGAAACAAATATCCCTAAATTTTAAACCCCTACACCTAAACCCCTAAATCTTATACTCTAAACTAATTCCCTATACCCTGAAACTAAGGCGCTTGTGGAAACTTTCAATTTTCACCGCCAGTGTATAGGATATTAATCTTTTAAAAAATATGAATAATTGAGTTTAGATTTGAGTATAAAAAATGATTTATTTTTTACTAAATAAATCAGTTTAATTGATTGAACTTCAATAGTTTAGTTATATCTCAAGTTAAATTTAAAATTTAAAAAACGTACATATGTAAACTATAAAAAATTTAATATAATTGCTAATTAGCATGGTGTAATTTTAATTACATGGGTAATAATATATTTCAATTGAGATCCACTAATTGGCTTAGTGATTACATATGCTCATTTTACTCCTATGAGTTTGAATCCCGGCATGTGATGTAATACCTTTATTTAATAAAAAAATAATTTATGGCAGTTAATAATTGATAAGCAAAATACCTTTCTATGCATTGCTTAATAAGTTTTGAACAAATTCAGAAAAGATTAACAGCATAAAGCATGAAATTTGGACGTAAAACACAATTCGATAAAAAAAAAATATATGAAATGGAAAAATAAGAATTTATAAAATCATAAAAATTACATATGTATAGGATAATCACATGTATTTATTTATTAGTGACTAATTCGAAATGATATTGTAGAGATCTATTACATGATTATTCTTTCAATCTAATTTGCTCTATTAAAAAATACTTTATTCACAACGCCATGAATATTTAATCGCACTAGACTACAATAGTTAATGGACTCATTAGAAGGTTTTTTCCATACAATGCTTGGCTACCCAATTTCTTTTCCACCTTTAAATTTGAAGATATTGTAAGCAGGGACAAAGCTATGATTAAATATCGAGAGGGGTAAAGGTTTATTAAGTCTTTGTAAAATTTGAAGAGATAAAAACCCTATTTTACTACTATTTAATTTAAATTTAAAGGGTTCTAAAATACAATAATACCAAAAGAAATTAAAAACCCTGTTTTAGTACTATCTAAACTATTAAAACCTTGATTTCAGTTTAAGTATCATCGATCTTACAATCTCCTATATATTGCATCGACAATAATATTAATCAAACTGAACTGAATTGACAATTGGTTTTCATACAATGCTTAGTTATAGTTTTCATGAACTAAAAGAGTAATATGTACGTGGACCCAAGTGGCTTGAGTTTAAATAATTTAGTCGACATATGTACAGGGATTTATCAAAATTTAAAATTAAATATAAATATTATCTTGAGTCGAATGGAATGGTAAAAGACTGACACGTCTATATAGTGTTTTGTTTTTTACTAGGAGAGCAATGATGATGAGAACAGTGAAAAGTGGTAAATGATGAATTACAAGGTTTTACCTAAGACTTCAAAAAGGACTAAAGTGAAACTGGGTTTGCACATGGGCAGGGTCCCATATCCACATAGGATCTTTGACTCTTTTTGCTTCTTTCCATGCTACAAATATAATACTCACCCAAGTCCCAACCTATCAGCATTAATAATGGGATGACAATAGAACGAGACGGAATTAAATCGAATAAATTGAGATCATTACAGTTTCACATGTATAATCTTGTACTTTTAAGACTCATAATTCTTCTAACTCCTTCTACTTCATTTATATGAAGAGTTTTACATCAAATTTTGGAGATTTCGAGATTTCATATTAGTTTAAGTCTTATTAAGTGTGAGTTTTGTTCAGATTTATTAACACAGGATGAAGTTAACAAACATTCGTCAAAACCGTCTCGTTCTATATCACCCGAGTTTGAATAAACCCGACATTGAAAATAAATGGGTACGAAATTGAAACATCCCTGGTCAAGGTTACTCACCATTGCACCCTGCGATTGCGAATGCATGGCCTCAAAATTAAATGCCCCTTTTAACTACTGTTGTCTTTCTTATCTCAGCTTTCAGGCAGCATTTAACCTGTCGCTGACCATGGTTTTTAACCCTATGAAATCCGCCTTCCAATTTCAAATTTTACTGCATTTTTATGCTTTGTAAAATTGAAGTGACTAATCGGTAATATCACTTTTCTTTTTTAAACTTTTTTTCTTGACAGTACTTTTTTAAACTTTTTTAACAGAGAAGAAATGTATACTTTTGATACTTACTAGGATCGGTCCGTTAAATTCTCTATTTTAAAATTAGGGTACATGAGTAAGGTATAAAGTTTAGAATAACATAAGATTTATAGTTTGAGTTTAGAGTTAAAAAAATAAATTTTAAACTATAAATAAGAATGATTGTGTGAATTTTTTTATACAACTTGTGTTTCAAAATATTTTGATACGCATACTGCCAAGGACGGACCTAGGACTTTAGGTTAGGAGGGCGAATCTATAAATTTCTAGGGGGACGAACTTATAAAAGTTTAGGGGGGCGAAAATAGATTTTTAATAGAAAATACATAGAAATATTCTAAATTTTTTTAAAATTATATATGACTTTCAAAATTTTAGGGGGGGGGGGGGCGATTGACCACCAGCACCCCTCGGTCCATCCCTGCATACTACAAGCCTACTAAATTTAGGGTTTAAAGATTTAGTTTAAGTTTTAAGGGGTAGGAATTAGGTTGTAGGGTTTATCTTTAGAGCTTAGAGTTTACATTTTAGAGCTTAGTCTTTTAGGGTTTAGAGCTATAGATTTAAATTTTAAATTTTATAATTAAGATACGAGGGGTTATGTGATTTTTTACACAGCTTGTATAAAAAATTATTTAAAGTTATATCCCATTCAAATATGTATCTTACATCTATTAAAAATATGTATCTGACACAAGTATAAATATAATACATTAACATACATCCATTTAGATGAGCAGTGAATCGAATAAAAAATACCCGAACTCTCTCTATCATAGTTAAAAAAAATATCTCCAAATTTCTATAAATAACAACTTAAACACTCGCGGATTCACCCTCCACACTTTTCATATTGACTGCTTCTTTTAGCGGTATAAGTATCTGAAGTAATGGCCGACGGCAGAGAAATAGCGACAACATGTACTATTAGCGGCGACGACAAGTACACATGCGAGCCCTGCAGATCCGTCGGTGAAAAGTGCAGCCATTTGGTGAAGAAACAGCGAGCCAAATTCTACATCCTCCGCCGTTGCATAGCAATGCTTGTTTGTTGGCGTGAAACCGCCGAGTGTTAAGCCTTGTTTGGTATGAATGATGGAAAAGATGAATGATGAACGATTAGTTAATCAAATAGTTAAAATTTATAAACACTTTTTTACTTTAAATTTTAATTATTTGATTAATTAATTTTTCGTCGTTCTTCTTTTCCGTCATTTATACCAAATAAAGCCGAAAAACATATACAAAGTGCGATTAAATAAAGTATTGTTAATTACTGAATTCAAGGGTAAGAAATATATATCTATATATATATATATATATTCAAAGCATTGTATTACTTTGTTGTTCTTGAAATGGAGGTATGAAGTTCAAACCTTCTCTTTTAGCTGTCAAAACTCAAAAGGAGGAAAATTTTAGTTGGTATTATTTGGGTTTGCGGTAGTTTGTTTCAGAGTCTAAATATTTCTTTGTCTTCAAGATTTGAACATGTATTCTTTTTTTAAGAAACATACGTCGGCATTACACTTAATATGTATTGGTCTAGTATATATAATTTAAATTAAGGTAAGTTTAAGGAAAATTTACGTAGATTGTTACAATTTTATAACATTTTTGTATTATCATAAGGGTGAACTACATTGGTAGTAACTAAAGTTGAAGAAGTTTTCACTTTGGTCATTAAAATCGAAAAAAATATTATAATCACTAAAATTTTAATTTATTTTTATAAAAAATGACTATAATGAAAATGAATTAACAGTTTAGTAATGGTAATGAATTTTTTTTAATTCAGTGATCAAATAAGAAAACAACATAAAATTCAATGATTATCAATGCAATTCAATGATTGAAGACACGGCCAAGTATTGGTTTTGGTCGACACATGATTGAAGACACGGCCAAGTATTGGTTTTGGTCGACACATGATTGAAACATCAAATAGTTGAAATTTCGTTTTAGTCAAAATTATTGTACTATATAATGTATCAATAAACACACAATTTCAATGTTCTAAACTAGTTTTACTTCTTTTTTTCAACTTAATCATTTTTATTTTTTATAATTATTTTTAATAATATTTAAAAATAAAATATAATAGGGTTAACTACTGGAATAGTCACTTATGTTTTCCCTAGTACAGAGTTGGTCACTAATTTTGAAAAACGACCAGTAAGATCACTTATGTTTTCGGGGCGTAAACTTTTGGTCTCTCAGCCGTTTGTTGCCGTTAAACATTGACGGCTTGCTGATCTGGCAGCGAAAAAATAAGGGTATACTACTGCAATGACCATTAAAGTTTATCCCATGTACATTTCTGCTCCACAATTTTAAAAAATAAACATTATAGTCACTACTGAAAATGTTTCTTTATAATTTCACCCTTGAATTTTTAAAAATTCATTTTTCAACCCTAAAACTTTACAATCAATTAGTACAATAATATTATAAAGGCTTAAATGAAAAATAGGTGCCCAAAGTATATCCTTTTTAAATTTTAGGTGCCCAAATTGCTCATATTTAATAACTAAACTTTCAAATTGCTCTAAACTTTCAAATTGCTCCTATTTTTTCACTTTAGATTATTTTATTATTATTATACCATGACATGTCATTTTTTATTATTGTTAATTTAAAAATAAAATAAAACCAATTTTATTATTATTAAATTTAAAATATTTTTAAAAAATATTAATTCTTAAAATAATTTAGGTGTCTAAAGTATTTTTTTGTAAAATAGGTGCCCAAAGCTTTGATATTTATAATTTTAGGTGTCCGACTGTTAAATGGGTGTTAAAAAAATTGTCAACCAATCGGTGCTTGACACGTGACATTAGTTTTTTTTTTAATTTTTAATGGAAAATATTCAAGTTTTTCAAATTTTTATAAAATCTCAAAATTTTACAAGCTTCACAAAATAGTCCCTAAATCCCTAAAAATTACCAAACTTTCATTGTCGATTGTCGCCGCTTTCGCCGCCGGTCGCTGTCGTTGATCGCACCCACTTGGTCGTCGAACCAAAGCGACATTTCACCTAACACGACATCGTCGAAAACACCCAACGGTGTGCAACCGAACGTCGAACATGAAATCGACAATTTGAAAAGTCTGAGTATTTTCCATTAAAAAATTAAAAAGTAAAATTAATGCCACGTATCAAGCACCAATTGGTTGACAATTTTTTAACACCCATTTAACAACCGGGCACCTAAAATTGTAACTATGGAAACTTTGGGCACCTATTTTTACAAAAAATACTTTAGACACCTAAATTATTTTAAGAAGTAATATTTTTTAAATATTTCAAATTTAATAATAATAAAATTAGTTTTATTTTATTTTTAAATTATTTTTAATTTAACAATAATAAAAAACGACATGTCATATAATAATAATAATAATAATAATAATAATAATAATAATAATAATAATAATAATAATAATAATAATAATAATAATAATAATAATAATTTAGAGTGTGAAAATAGGATCAATTTGAAAGTTTAGTTATTAAATATGAGTAATTTGGGGACCTAAAATTTAAAAGGGATATACTTTGGGCACCTATTTTTCATTTAAGCCTTTTATAATATTATTTTACTAATTGATTGTAAAGTTTTAGGGTTGAAAAATGAATTTTTAAAAATTCAATAGTGAAATTATAAAGAAACATTTTCAGTAGTGACCATAATGTTTATTTTTTAAAATTGGGGAGCAGAAATGTACATGAGATAAACTTTAGTGGCCATTGCAGTAGTTTACCCTTATTTTTTTGTTGTTAGGTCAACAAGCAGTCAATATTTAATGTCAACAAACGGCTGAGTGACCAAAAGTTTACGCCCCGAAAACGTAAGTGACCTTACCGACCGTTTTTCAAAATCGGTGACCAACTCTGTACTGAGGAGAAACATAAGTGACTATTCCAGTAGTTAACCCAATATAATAATCAAATTAAGTTGTATTTATTATACAAATGAAGCAATCAAACCTTATTTCCTTGTACAATTTATGGTAGGGCAAAAGAGAAAAGTACTTTGGTTGTCTATTTCAAAGACAATGGAAAACCTACATTTGATCATGGCATTGGTAATGTAAAATCACACTCAATGTACTTGAGAATGATGTATCGATCATGCACTCCAAAAACATGGGATAAGGTTTTATGTTTTCCTATTTCGTGTGTCATTGTATGATCGACATTATTGTTAACT
This sequence comes from Hibiscus tridactylites, assembly GCA_958450335.1. NCBI lineage: Eukaryota > Viridiplantae > Streptophyta > Magnoliopsida > Malvales > Malvaceae > Hibiscus > Hibiscus tridactylites. Next base: position 23,830,880 of record OY288267.1, on the reverse strand, counting down.
AATTGTCCTCAAAAGAATCTAAATTTCAAAAACAATGTGAACACATAGTTTTTTTTTAATTATAAGCAGATAATTTATAAATTTAGAATTGATAACTTATTGTATGTCTCATTTTTGGAATTACAAAAATCATCACAAAATATCAAATATTTATCTTTGATATATAAAATTAATAATTTCTAAATTTAATCATCAAGCGTTGAGAGAAATGATAACATCCGTAAGATGATATTATTAAGAAAAATAGTTATGAATATTAAAATGGGTAAATTACAAATTTCATCACTCAACTTTACTCTCACTCTTATTTTAGTCACTGAAGTTTAAATTTTTTTAATTTGCTCACTCAACTTTGACATTGCGTCGTCTTTGGTAACTCGACCGTTAAATTATAAACGGTGTGATGGCATGGCAGGTAATCTAATAACTCACCAGAACGGCGTAGTTTTGGATCAATACAAAAGTCATCAAAACAACATTGTTTTGAATCCTGATAAAAGCTAAGAAAAAACCTTTATTTTTCTCATTTCTTCTTTCTTCTCCCTCTCATTTTCTCTTAATCTCTGCATCATTCGTGTAATTTTTCCACCCTCTGATTTCACTTGTTTTTGCATGTTGTTGAAAATAATGAAAGGATTGTTTTTCTTTCATTTGAACATTTTTTGATGCATATTTTAAACCTCATTTGAACATTTTCAGTAGAATTTAGATTCTAAAATTAGATCTTTATTAGTCATTTGAATTTTTGATTGCTTGTTTAATTTTATTCATTGTATTTATAATGTTTTTGAGTTATAAATTTGTGTCTAATTTTATAGCCAGCCATTTTTAATGCTAATTGGAGATCTGGCAATTTTTTGTTTAATACATACTTTTACATTTTTTGGAGTTTTAGATATATTTCTACAGGGGGTTTGGTACCTCCTTGATGCGGACAATCCCAACTCGAGCACTTTACATGGGAGTCTTTGATGTTAGAATCTAGGCTGATTTAGATAGATTTAGAGAATATGAGAGGAAGAAAGAAGAAAAGAGAAAATAAAGACATTTTTTAACTTTTATAAAGATTCAAACTACGCCGTTGTAGTGGCTTTTGTAGGAATCTAAAACTACGTTGTTTTGGTTATTCATCAGATTATCTGTCATGTCATCATGCTATTTTTGATGTAACGGCCGAGTGACAAAAAAAACGACGCAATGTCAAAGTTAAGTGAGCAAATTGAAACTTTTTAAACTTTAGTGACCAAAATAAAAGTGAGAGTAAAGTTAAGTGATGAAATTTGTAATTTATCCTTTTAAAATAAATAATAAATAGAATATAAATATATAAAAAATATTAATTCTAAATTTAAAATAGGAAGGGGAGGACACATGACCAAAGCAAATTCTACACGTGCATGTTATTATGGACAACGTTGGAGTACCTGACAATAACAACAGCTGCCCATGTTTCTTTTTTAGCTTTTTCTTTTATAATTAATTTTTTCAATGACTTCTTTCATGTGGAAATGGAATGCACTCGTATGTACCTAAACATCAAATGAAATAAAATAAAATTAATACTTACTGGATGGAGTGATAAAATGTTTAATATTTTATTTGAATCATTTTTAAATATGAGTTTTGTGAATGAAAACGATTTTAGAAGAATGAAATGTAAAATAGAATTCGAATAATTTAACTTTAAAATTTTAATCAAAATTCATTACAGTGAACATGAAAAAGTTTAAATAAAAATAATCAAAATGAAATGAGAAATTGGGAATATTGCCCCTTAAAATTAATTTTATAGAAATGAGGGTCTTTGGGTTTTATTTTGGAAACTACCGAAAAAATGAACTTCGAGGGTGAAAATGTCATTTGCAGATGATTTTATGGGCTTTTTTTTATAATTTTTTAACATAAAGTGTTTATATGTAAGACAACTTTGAAGAAAAAAATTAAATATAAAAAAAGAAAACGCCACCTTCAGGTGACGTCTTCGGAGAAAAATTATTAAAAATAATAAAAGACGCCACCTGCAGGTGATGTCTTCCAGAATTTATCATAAATCTTTAAATATATTCTAATATTTTTTATTTTTTAAATTTAATCCTTAAACATCTATCGAAACCGAATAAAACATTGGAAAAAAAAGGGGTGAAAACGGACAAAAATGATAAAAAAAAAAAAAGTGATGTTAAGACAATGAGTTGACATAACTTAGAACATGTCTTTGTCTCACATAAAGTAGGTTTAGTCTAATCAATAACTCCCACCCACATCTTTATTAAAGTGATTGCGTTTCAATCTTCATATGAAAAATACATTTTTATTTATTATATTTATTTTATAATTTATATTCGAGGTCTAAAAGTACTCCTTTCAATCGATTTTAAATCTATGAAACAACTTTACAAACCCTAATCGCTCAACCCTAGTTTTTTTCTAACAATTTTGCGCTGTTTGTAAATTTATTTTTTAATTTTTTCGCATTAGCCGACGATCGACAATCACTTATTGGTTGTCGATCACCGATGTTTATTATTTTTCTTGTTTTTTTTATTTTCTAATAAGAATCTCTGTCTTTATGGCGCACGTTTTCTCTGTCCTTGTGACACGCATTTTCTTCTATTCTTGTAACATATTTTTTTTGGTTTTGTTTCATCTGTCATTGTGGCATTACTCAACATACCCTAGCAGTCGATCGTTGCACGCATAGAGTTTTTAATCGGCGCTAGTTCTTAATTATGATTTTGTAAAACCAATATTTGATTTTGATATAACAAGTAATTCAATGACTAATTTGCAAAGTAAATAAATTTTTAAGTAATCAAAATATTCAATTTTTGACAAGTACAAATTATTCTCAAAGTGTTTTCAAGTCTGTAACCCCCTCGTCTCGGTCTGGCCGGATGACCGGTCCGAGTAGGCCACACGGGGAAAACCGAAGCGAAACCCGTTAAGGTTCCCCTCAGTTAGCAACCCTAAAAATTTCTTTTAATTTAATCTTCTCAAAGGGCACATTTGAATCCTATGTGATCACAACAGCGGAATAATTTGAGAAAGACACGCAACTGGACACAAAACAGCAATTAAATAGTCCAATTTTAAGTTATTAAGCAGGTCGTTTCGAAACACCTTTAAGACGTATCGAAACACCTTGACTTGGTCAACTGCCCCAAGTCCACACGAGAAGGCCGTATCGGAACGGAGGTCAACCGTTCCGAAATACCCCCAACGGTCAACTTCTCGTGGTCAACGAGATATTGACCGTTCCGAAACCCCTAGACCCGTTTCGAAACCCCTTCATATTGGCAATTTCTCAGATTTCCAGTAGCTAAAGTGTTCCGAAACTTGTTTCGGAACAGGGGTTCACAGTGGTCAAACCGTATCGAAACGAGTTCCGATACGGGGTCCTTGAAGCCTTACCCGTTCTGAAACAGCTCAGCCCGTTTCGAAACATTGGCTGTCTGCAATTCTCAAAAACCATCTTTAAACATCTCTAATTGATCCTAAAGGCCCTAAACAACTCCAACCAATCATACATCACTCACAAGCATATCCTAGAGGCATGGATCCTATGGCAAAACATGCTCAAACACACAAGGCATATGATGAGGCATCCATTCATGGCATTTACACAAAGGGCAAAATTTCACATAAAAGACATGCTTAAGGACTCAAAAGTCAAATGTCACAATTCATCACATGAAGGTTTACATGCCAACCAAAAGCAACTTAAACATCTTAAGGCATAACCATCTCACACAAACATCCAACAAAGCTTAGCATGATTTACAAATTCAACAAAAACATAAACACCAACAACCTCCACGAGTCATACAATGCTCAAACAAACACACACTTGCCACATTGCTAAACTAGCACATTAATTGTTAAATCGTACTTGAGCAACAAATAAATTGGAAAGCCCCTTCGCCTTGCTCCTTGCTAACACCACGCTAATGATCTACATTGTTGAAAATGAGAGCGTAAGCTAGAAGCTTAGTGAGGATGCTCTAAAATCAAAAACATCAACAATGCAGGGTCCAAGCATGCAAATCCTTAACCTCACACACAACACACATAGGTATCAACAAGTCAACCTAGCTAGTCTTTCAAGAGTCATAATATGGCATCTCACATCATACTAAGCTCAACAACAAATATCTCAATTATCATAACATCATAAACATGAGAGCAATATCATTGGCCACTATTAGTTTACCCGGATGTGCGGATTTACACTCAACAACAACATTACCTCAGTGGGGTTACACTCATCACCGGACCTTACATGGGCGGGATTCCACTCATCACCACATGCCCTACGGATGAGATTCCACTCATCATCACGTAGAATATAAATAAATTTCCGGTGGAATATTACATCACCGTACTCCTCCTTGATGACTCAACGCCATCAAGGCCACGTACGTTTTGACTCAATTGTGTGCACACTAATCCTAATGATCGATCATTTACACCTGGTAAGTTAATTAGTGCCAATTTCTTTAACCACATCACACGTCCAACAATTATATCACATATACATCGCATACACGTATCAAGGTATACACAATATAATCAATCCATATTTCACAAGGTCAAATAGGCAAAAGCATAATAAACATCAATAGAAATCAAGGAGTTAAACTACCAATTTAACTCCAACCTAGGAACGGCCTACCAAGCTCATTCCCACACATCTACTACACACACTTGAACCAATTTTAAAACAATTTAAAGTTTTACTCACCACCCTTCCTTAGCAACCCAAGCAAGCCTCATAAATGCCCGGATTCGATCTCGATGCATCTCCGATGTCTCCTCTTATTTCTAGCCAATCAAAACACAACCATTACTCACAAATCAATGTTAAATTTAAGTCACCAACTCCAACCCATAAGTGCAAGCCAAACTTCAACAATTTCCAACCCAAACAATCACCAAATTCCCCATTTTCGAGCTCCCTTATTACCCAGCAGAAAATCATGATTTCAACCACCCAAATGACATCTAAATGGTCCCAAAACACCTTCCTAACATCCCTAAACCATCAGCCCTTCAACCCAACCCTAAAACACACCAAAAATTTAATTTTTGACACTTCAAAAATGGCCACAAGGACCCACTTCGGGTTTTCACCCAAAATTACCCATTTTAACATATTATGTGGATTTTAATGAGACTAAACCAAAACCCAACTAAGTAAATCAAAAACAATTGAAAAACCCCTTAAAAATTCAAACTTTCTTTAAACTTGCAATTTCAAAAAGATTGTAGTTTTCAATTTCAAGACTAGGTAAATGTAGAGGATGAAGAGGAGAGTGTAGATATGTATTTACCTTTGAAAATGCCCTTGAGTAAAAGGAAGAAATCAAATGGAATAGTGAATAGGGTTTGAGAGGGGTTTAAGTGGTTTCCAACGTGAAAATGAAGAAAGGAAGAAGATAACCCTTTTTTTTCTTTTTGATTCAAAAAGTGGTCTTCCACTTTTTCACCTTAATTACAAAAATGCCACTCTTTTTATTTTAAATCCCAATTAAATCAAAGCTAATGTCAAATTAAATTAAATGGGTTTTGGTGACTCGAACCAACTCCCACGACTAACTCTTAACCCCAAAACACGGGTGTTACAAAGTCAAAACTTAAACCCCATAAATTTTCTAAGTATTTTTCAGGCCAAAATACACAAAATCGCACAGGCGTTTCGAAACACCCTTAAAGTGTTTCAATATGTTTTGCCACTGGAGACATCTATTTCGGAACGGCTCAAACTTGTTTCGATACGGCCTTCATCCGGGCCTTTGATTTTTAAGCATCGTTTTGGAACGGCTAACACTCGTTTCGATACAGGGGTTATGTAATTTTAAAATTGGGCATTTAATGAACTAGCCGTTATTTGTCAGAAACTGAATTTTAAAGATTTGGTTAAGTGTTTCAATACACCCCAAGCTGTTTCGGAACACCAAAATACAGTTCCAAAATGTTTCGATACAACTCTTATCCGTTCCGATACGACCTTCTTTTTGCACTTGTTGTTTCGATACGGCCTATAGTTGTTTTGATACGGGCCCTATTTTACACATAACAGCTCTTTTCTTTTTGAGTGTCTGTTTCGATACAGGGGTCATGTGTTCCTATACGGGTAGTTGCATAATTGTATTTATGGAGGGAAGAGAGAGCCCCAATGGCTCTATTGATTATCTCAACCACCCAAATGGCTAGAAATCAATGAGAATGTATAAAAATAAGTTTCTAAAGCTACAAAAATAACTATTGAGCCTTCAATCAACATCAAAGCATTCAAATCGAAACCTTGATCTTTTAGAGTTAAATCTTGTACCCAACTTTAGTGTGTTCTTCATTGTTATTTTTATTAAGAGTTTTGGGGAATGTTTGATTATATTTGGGTAAACATTCAAAAATAATAATAAAATATTCACAAATGACAAAAAATATTAGGGTAAAGTACATAGACGGTCACTAACTTTGGTAAAAAAAATAAAATGGTAACCAAACTTTTAAAAATCACGAAATGGCAATTAAACTTTATGTTTTATAACAAAATGGTAACTGGACGTTAAATCCCGTTAAGTGACTGTTATGAAGTTTGGTATAATAACACATTTAGTCCTTCATATTTATACATTCAATTAATTTAGTCCTAATACGAAACAATTCACTAAATTTAGCCCTCGTTATTTACGCATTCTTTCAATTTGGTCCTTAAAGCAAAATTCCAAAGTATGGAAACATAATAAATAATTACAATTAAATTTTTATAGGAACTCGAAAACTCTACTCGAATCGAAAAAATTTCAAATAAATTTTGAGTTGTAAAATATAACGCGTCAACTCGAATAACTTGAAATTTTTGACTTGACTCGATTGAACGCTCACCTTTATCTAAAGATATGACGCGTCAACTCGAATAACTCGAAATATTCGAATATTTTAAATCATTTTTTTAAATCAAATATTTTTTTAAAATAGAATATTTAATATTTTCATATTTAAATCACATCGATTATTTAATAAAAACTTTAAATATTCGATTTAATTTAAAAATATTCGATTTAAAATAAAAAATGATTTAAAATATTCAAATATTTAATTAGATTTTTATAGGAACTCGAAAACTCGACTAGACTCGAAGCGAACAAATTTCAAATAAAGTTTGAGTTATAAAATATGAAGCGTCAACTCGAATAAATCAAAATTTTTTTACTCGGTTCGATCGAACGCTCACCTCGAAATTTAATAACTACTTAAAATATTTTTCTTTTAAATATTTGAATATTTATTAACTACTTTAAATATTTGAATATTTTAAATCAATTTTTTTCTTGTAAATTGAATATTTTTTAAATTAAATAGAATATTTAAAGTAGTTATTAAATATTCGATGTGATTTAAAAGAAAAAAATGATTTAAAATATTCAAATATTTCGAGTTATTCGAGTTGACGCGTCACATCTTAAGATAGAGGTGAGCGTTCGATCGAGTCGAGTAAAGAAATTTTGAGTTATTCGAGTTGACGCGTCATATTTTACGACTCAAACTTTATTTGAAATTTTTTGGATTCGAGTCGAGTTTTCGAGTTCCTATAAAAATTTAATTAAATATTCAAATATTTTAAATCAATTTTTTCTTTTAAATCGAATATTTTTAAATTAAATCGAATATTTAAAGTAGTTATTAAATAATCGATGTGATTTAAATATGAAAATATTAATTATTCTATTTTAAAAAAAATATTCGATTTAAAAGAAAAATTGATTTAAAATATTCGAATATTTCGAGTTATTCGAGTTGACGCGTCATATCTTAAGATAGAGGTGAGCGTTCGATCGAGTCGAGTCAAAAAATTTTGAGTTATTCGAGTTGACGCGTCATATTTTACAACTCAAACTTTATTTGAAATTTTTTCGAGTCGATTCGAGTTTTTGAGTTCCTATAAAAATTTAATTGTAATTATTTATCATCTTACCATGCTTTAGAATTTTGCTTTAAGGACCAAATTGAAAGAATGAGTAAATCACGAGAGCTAAATTTAGTGAATTGTTTCGAATTAGGACTAAATTAATTGAATGTATAAATATAAAGGACTAAATGTGTTACTATACCAAATTTTATAACAGTCACTTAACAAGATTTAACGCGCAGTTACCATTTTGTTATAAAACATAAAGTTTAATTGCTATTTTGTGATTTTTGAAAGTTTGGTTACCATTTTGTTTTTTTACCAAAGTTCAGTGACCGTTTGTGTACTTTACCCAAAATATTAATATATAAAGTTTAATTATTAAATAAAAAATTTTAAAACTTGAGTGACTAAAATAAGAATGAAAAGATTGTTGAGTGACTATATGTGCAAAGTGAGGTCTTGTGAAATTACCATCGACAGATGCTTCTCTTCAAACCACCGTGGGTGCCACAGTGAAATTCTTCAAAATACGAACAAAAGCACATCCACAATCTTATCCCCTCAAAATGGACCCATCGTCTTCTTCTAATGTGAGCTCTGCAACAATGGCAGATACATCTACACTTATACTCCCTACATCCATAGTTTCAACTTCATTCAGAAAATGAATTACGATAGAATATGAAAATGATTAAAATCTTTAAAAAAATTGCTCCGGAAATAAAATGAAATTTAAAAGATGTTATTTTGAACTCTAGGGGTTAAGCTAAGCAGGAACTCCCTTTGGTTCATCGATTGCATAAAATATCTTTAGTCAATAATTCTCGCCATAATAATAATAAAAAAAAACTCTCAAATTAACTGTAAAGGTCATCTTCATCAGCTCCACCAGCAGAACTTGCAAAAGGATCGGATGTAGCAGCCCTGGAACCGGTTTCAGCAAACTTGAATTCACTTCCGAATCCCCTCGACTGTTGCAGTGTTTGAGCAAATGCTTGATATTTGCGGATGTCGGCATCGCTAACACTCCTTCGAGCAAACTTCATCGATTCCTCGAAATGCGCTGGCTTGATTTCTGGCACTTCATCATCCACATCTTCTTCCATGGCTTCAGGGTTCTCGCTTCTTCTCCTTTCTCTCTCAATGTCCTGGAAAACAAAACGGTATATCATGTTACAATCGTATTCATCATTAAGAACTAATAAACTAATTCAGGAGGAAACACGCAAAGTCGTACCTTTTCGATGTTCTCTCTGATGGCATATTTACATGCACGTTGACAGATTTCGGTAATATCAGCTCCACTGAAGCCTTGAGTATATTTGGCAAGAGCTCTAAGGTCAACCTCTTTTGCAATTGGTGATTTCCTCAAGCAGGCCTTAAAGATCTGATGGCGAGAATCCTCATCAGGGAGAGGGATATAGATCAGCTGATCAAGACGACCCGGTCGCAAAAGTGCAGGATCTATAATGTCCGGTCGATTGGTTGCACCGATGATGAAAACAGTTTTCTTGGCAGACATGCCATCCATCTCAGTAAGAAGCTGGTTCAAAACCCTATCAGCAGCCCCACCTGCATCTCCGACACTGCTTCCTCTCTGTGCAATATATAGCATGAATAAGAATTACACAAAAAACCATACACCGTGTACACAAGCATAATTTCATTGCAAGAGTAATCCATGCTCACAAAGCCAGAAATCATTAAACGAATTAACCTTGACCATACCTGGGTAGCAATTGAGTCAAGTTCATCAAAGAAGAGGACACATGGAGCAGATTGGCGAGCCTTGTCAAAAATTTCACGAACATTGGCTTCGCTCTCTCCGAACCACATTGTAAGCAACTCCGGACCTTTGATGCTAATGAAGTTTGCCTGACATTCGTTGGCAATAGCTTTGGCCAGAAGAGTTTTCCCACATCCGGGAGGGCCATAGAATAGTACTCCCTTTGAAGGTGACATCCCGAACTTCTCAAACTTCTCAGGATGCTCGACCGGATATTGAACAGTCTATGTACCAAAGTAACAAATTAGTTCCATTTGTTATGAAATTTAAAAGATAAAAAGGAGAGTAAATTAAGCAGTAACCAAAATCAGTGAACAGTATTACCTCTTGAAGCTCTCTTTTGACATTCTCGAGACCTCCAATATCTTCCCAACTGACATTGGGAACTTCAACAACCTGACCAGATGCAAGGAAAAACATATTAAAAACCAAACTTGCCCGAAAAGATCATAATTTGCATTGATCTGTATACATCAAGCATATTCATTATACTCACTGTTTCACGCAGCGCCGACGGATTGCTTGTTCCAAGAGCAGTAGAAAAGTGCTCATTTGAAACTGCCATAGAGTTTAATATCTCAGCATCTATCGAATCATCTTCCAAGTCAATCACATCCATCTTCTCTCGGATGCACTGTAATGCTGCCTCGGTACAGAGAGCTGCAAGATCAGCACCGACATAACCATGGGTTTCCTTCGAAATTTTTTCTAAATCAACCTGCATGAAAGTCAAGAAAAAAATTAGAGTTGCTACTTGTTTAGAAAGAAAAAAGTGGTATACAATCATTGAGGAAAGAAAATAAGTTTCAAGTTTTGATATTACATCTTCAGCCAGCTTCATGTTCTTTGTGTGGATACGAAGCACCTCCAGACGGCCAACTTCATCAGGGACACCAATATCAATCTCCCTATCGAATCTTCCGAACCTTCTGAGAGCTGGATCAATGCTATTGGGACGGTTTGTGGCGCCAATAACAATAACATGAGCACGGGATTTGAGCCCATCCATCAGTGTCAAGAGCTGAGAGACAATCCTCCTCTCAACTTCACCATTTGTCTTCTCTCGCTTGGGAGCAATTGAATCGATTTCATCAATGAAGATGATGGATGGTGCATTCTTCTCTGCTTCTTCAAATGCTTTCCGGAGATTGCTTTCACTCTCTCCAGCCAATTTCGACATGATTTCTGGACCATTGATACAGAAAAAGAAAGCACCAGTTTCATTAGCAACAGCACGGGCAATCAAAGTCTTCCCAGATCCAGGAGGTCCGTAAAGCAAAATTCCTTTTGGTGGCTTCACACCAATTGACTTAAAGAGCTGTGGATGCCTCAACGGAAGCTCCACTAATTCACGAATCTGAGCCATCTGTTTTCTCACTCCACCAACATCATCATAACCTACCTCATCTAACCTATTCTCGTCCTCCCTCTTCACAGGTTCTCCCTCACAGAATATCTCGGTGTCTGGTGCAACTACACAGTACTCAGCAGGGTCAGTCTCGATAACCTTGAATTCCACACTTCTCATTCCACCTCTGGCAAGGAAGAAATCACCCTTCCTCACTGGGCGGTATGCTTCCAGGAAGTAAGCTGTAAATGCAAAACTATAGTAGTCAGAATTTATGGTCAACATTATATGTAATTTCAAACCAAATCCTCAATTAGATAAATTATTTAGTCACCAAGGAAGCATATGTCGAGATATCAGTCCATCCAAGATTTATAGATCAGTTGATACAAATAAAGTAACACGACAAAGGCGGCCTATAAAATGTATTTTTAACATCATATATGCACATAAAAAGAATGAAGATAAACTCCTTGAATGCTTAAGCCTGTGAATAAATGCCTTGTTAACATACAAGTGTACTCTATGATTAGAAAAAAATATACTCAATCTATCTACTACAGTAGTTAGAAACAAAGGAACTATGTTACCCCTTTAACTGATTAAGTTACCAAGCTACCATTAATAAATTACAAAAGACAAATCCATATATAAGCCGGGAATAAAATATTAAGAATAAACTCACGTTTAAGGTAAGCATCAAAGAGATTTCCAGTGACCCCTTCAATAGTGTCATCCACAGGCAAGATGTGCACCCGTTTCCCATACTTAACATCGGGACACTGGTGCACAGAGACAACATCACCGAGCCTAACCCTCAAGTTCGACCTGACAACTTTATTCATCCTGATCTTTGGTTCATCGCATGTTTCGTCTGCGAGAGCAATGCAGATAGTATCTTTCCTCTTCTTTCCCTATGGACCAAAAGAACAAAGGTAAACGACAATGGTAGCAAGTTATTTATAAACTTAAAACACTGTACTTAAAATTGCAACTCTAGTAACAATTATTCCACAATGCCATCGCCACAACAAAATCATGTAAATAGCCTACAATGACTGCCATAACACGTTCCAATCTACGGCAAGAGAAACCCAAATCAAATATAAATTTCAAAGCAGCATAAAAAGCCAATGAGACTCATAATTCATCAAATAAAAAATCTAAAACACAACAAGCACAAACAAATCTCCACTGACCAAAAAATAAGAACCTAATACGGAGGGCAATAAATAAAAGCAAAAATCATCACGTAAACAACCTACAATAAACTTCCATCATTCGTCCAACCTAGCGCAAGAGATACCCAAATCGATTATCAATTCAAATCAAAATAAAAAGCCCATGAGGATAATCACATGAAACCACAACAAACACCAAACATAAACAGATACCCATTAATCGAACAAAACAAAAGAACCCAAATCCAAAAAAAAAAAGAAACCTTGATGAGGATGGTGTCACCGCGAAACAGCTGGAGCTTTTCCATGGTATCGGGATGAATAGCAACAACGGAGTTATCATCGTTGACTGCCTCATCGACAACGAGGCGATTAGGTGCCTTCTTCCTTTCCAAGATCGCAGTACTAAAATCCCTCTTAGTCCCTTTCCTGAAAAAGCACAAGATCGGAATCAGATTATCGAAATCTAAAACGAACCCATTGAAGAAAAGGGGAAAAGGAGATCTGGGTGTTTACGAGTCGGATGATTCTGCTTGGTTTGACATAGTGTTGGTTGATCAAAGAATAGAGAAACACAGAGAAGAAATTTGCTTCGGGTGTTGGGTTTGTTTGAATTTGATTGAACAATGCTTGGGATCTGAAGAGGAGGGCGATGGGTTATTTAAATAAGGAGAGAGTTTTTATCAAGGAAGGGAACTAGAGGAAGCTCCGTTTCTTGTTAGGAAAGAAAACTTTGGGTTTTTTCGTAATATAATTTGGTAAATAAGTGCCAAACTAGGATTTTTTTTTTCAGTTGTCTAAACTATTTTTCGAGCTAAATTGAGAGCTAACGTTTTATTCCGTGACTTATTTGCGATTCGTCGTTAATTTTTACCGTTAAATGTCACGTGTCATCTTCAAAAAAATTAAAAATTATATTAAAAATTAATAAAGCAAAATACAAATATATCCTAAAATTTTCAAATATTTCCAAAATACTCCCCAAATCTCTAAACCCCCAAATCTGACCACTCTTGTCGGCGGAAGCCGCGTTACCGGCGACGAAATGAAGCGTCCTCCCCTGTCGAACAACCCACACGCCGTTCGTCGCCTCTTCTGTCGTTGTTCATCGTGAATCGTTCGAAAGAATTATTCGACAATTTCGTCGATTCGTACGGCGTCAGTCAATTTTCGACGACAGGATGGTGGGAGAAATGATCGTGACGGTCGGGTACCGATGTGGTTGGTAGCAACGTGGCAATCAGCGGCGAAATCGGCCCAAATCAGGATTTAAGTTTTGAGGTTTAGGGATTTTAGAATTTGAGGTTGTTTTGTAAAATCCGAAAATTTTAGAGATTTTTTAAAAATTAATTAATTAAATTTATTTTTAATATAATTTTAGATTTTGATACTTCTAGTCCCTAAAGTTTTAGATACTTTCATTTTGATCAATAAATTTTTAAAGCTAATACACTCACTAAATTTTTAATTCATTACGGTTATTGTTGTCCTGATACGTTAAAGTATTTTCTAAAGAAATTTTCTTTTCTTTTTAAATTAACACGTTAAAGTTCTTTCCATTAGGTCAATACCATTAGCTAGCTATGTTAAGAGTTTTTTTTTACGATCATATAGTTCAATTTTAAGTTAATATCGTCACGGTGGTTAACAATGGCAAAATAAAAAGTTTTAATTTTTGAATGAAAAGTTTGATATGAATTTTCAACTTAAAAATTTTATTACGTCGTACCACTAAATTAACTTATTTTTTGTTCGGACGATTTTTTTTTATTTTCCACTATTCTTTTTGAGTTCAACTTTTGAACAGAGGCTCATCCTCTTGTGTCATGGTGACAAAGGTAAATGTTCATGATCCTTTGGACCCGGATTCGAGCACTTCAGTAATTTATTTTTTTGCTAAACTTATAGGGTAAAGTACACAGACGGTCACTGAACTTTAGTAAAAAAACAAAATAGTAACCAAACTTTCAAAAATCACAAAATGACAATTAAATTTTATGTTTTATAACAAAATAGTAACTAGACGTTAACTGTTATAAAATTTGGTATAATAATACATTTAGTCCTTCATATTTATACATTCAGTCAATTTAATCTTAATTCGAAATAATTCACTAAATTTAGCTCTCGTTATTTACGCATTCTTTCAATTTGGTCCTTAAAGCAAAATTCCAAAGTATGGTAACATGATAAATAATTACAATTAAATTTTTATAGGAACTCGAAAACTTGACTCGAAAAAATTTCAAATAAAGTTTGAGTTGTAAAATATGAAAATATTAAATATTCTATTTTAAAAAATATTCGATTTAAAAAGAAAAAAATGATTTAAAATGTTTGAATATTTCGAGTTATTCGAGTTAACGTGTCATATCTTAAGATAAAGATGAGCGTTCGATCGAGTCGAGTCAAAAAATTTTGAGTTATTCGAGTTGACACGTCATATTTTATAACTCAAACTTTAATTGAAATTTTTTCAATTCGAGTCGAGTCGAGTTTTCGAGTTCCTATAAAAATTTAATTAAATATTTGAATATTTTAAATCAATTTTTTCTTTTAAATAGAATATTTAAAGTTGTTATTAAATAATCGGTGTGATTTAAATATGAAAATATTAAATATTCTATTTTAAAAAATATTCGATTTAAAAGAAAAAATAATTTAAAATATTTGAATATTTCTAGTTATTCGAGTTGACACGTCATATCTTAAGATAGAGATGAGAGTTCGATCGGGTCGAGTCAAAAATTTCGAGTTATTCGAGTTGACACGCCATATTTTACAACTCAAACTTTATTTGAAATTTTTTGGACTCGAGTCGAATCGAGTTTTCGAGTTCTTATAAAAATTTAATTGTAATTATTTATCATGTTACCATATTTTAAAATTTTGCTTTAAGGACCAAATTGAAAGAATGCATAAATAACGAGGGCTAAATTTAGTGAATTGTTTCAAATTAAGACTAAATTGATTGAATGCATAAACATAAAGAACTAAATGTATTATTATGCCAAATTTTATAACAGTCACTTAACGGCATTTAACATCTAGTTACCATTTTATTATAAAACATAAAATTTAATTATCATTTTGTGATTTTTGAAAGTTCGGTTACCAGTTTATTTTATTTTTTTACGAAAGTTCAGTGACCGTATGTGTACTTTACCCAAATTTATATTATATTTTTTTCGTAATACAATCATGTTAAAGTATTATAGGTAAATAAAAGTAAAAAGTTCCATACAATGTTTCTTCAACACATTACATGCAAGTTTTATGAACTATATGATTTTATACTTTTAAGATGAGGACTCAAACATCTTCATTAAAAACACATGAAACCATTACGAGGAAAAACAATGAAGGCTTACCGATGCAACTATCATCGTCGTTCTAGCCTTCGTCGTCGTCTATTGGACCAAAAAAGAATAAAAATGTACAAACAAATTCATTCCCACAGGATGAGACTTGAGAGGAAGACACCATGCATCTCAACAATGAATTCTTTGCCTCATTTATGTGTACTTCCAACAGAAGTTCACATAACAGACAAGACAACAAAAATCCAAATGATAAGATATCTTTAGTTTAAGGAAGAGGGAGACAAGACCATAGCACAATGGTGAATGGATACGGTTGAATAGGCGGCGATGAAGCAGTTGCAGAGCATAACTCACCTTTGGCAAAACCAATGATGAGCAGAATATCAGAAGCTTCGAACAAGCGGCACCCTTATAAGTTGTAGCGCTCGAAAACGGTGGCAAGCACGAGAAATATGCAGCGGAACAAGAATACATATGGCTTCAATCAAAAGGGTGCTTTAGACATTGAGAATATTTCATTATAAAAGCACAAGTAATAATTCACACCGAGGAATTTAAAGACATCATTTTGCAGGTTCTAAGCATTCCAGAGGTGTTATGTCGGTATAGCAGTATGCTTCATTCCTTCATAATAAATTGCTATAACAAACAATCATCCCTTTGCAAATTCACAACGGTAATAGGTTATACTTATACGGCTTCAAGAAAATCTTAAATGACTACTTTAGCTGCAGCCTAAAATGGAGAGATGAATCAAACCTTTAACCAACATCGAACACATGAATTATTCCCTATCAAAAAGGCATATTAAGAGCATGGATTGGCCTAGCTTTGAATGATGATATTGTAAACGGATACAATTTAGTACATGTCAGCTAAGAATATATTTCTTGAAACTGTAGGCAGAAAAAGTTTCAGTGCATAATCCAATATAAAATGACAGTACATCGGTATTCAGTACAACACAAATGGTGATGAAATCGGAACCTCATTCCCAAAGAATTCAAATGAAACTAGAGCTAGTGATGTCAAAACAATAGCTTTCATACCTCTAAAATCTGTTAGAGTGAGTCTGCCAACAGTGTGATTACAATCCATGCAAGAGTAATTATTAGCATGATCCAAGGATAACGCATCAACAGCCCACTAAAACAATTGATTACAAAAAAAAAATACGAGATTTCGAGAAAGAATTACCTAAAATACACTTTTATGATTGGTTAAGTTCCATCGGATATTCTGTAGTTTGTCTAAGAATAAACTCAGCTCTCCTCTTCTTATCGTCCCTCTCGTCATCGCGCAGAAAGAATGATGCGCTCCTCTCGCCCTTTTTCTGCAAGCTCAAATCCAGCGACTCACCCAAGATTTTCTTACCGGTTTTGAATTTGAATTGAACGGCAGTCCTTTTTTCAGGCAGGAGCGTCTTTTCACCATCTAATCGGTCAGATGGGTCAGCTTCCATTGCTTCAATGGCAGGAGCAAATGCATCCAGCAAAGAAACATGATTGCCCTTGTTCACTTCATCGGAAAGCTTAGCTGGCAAAACAACCTCCGAAACATCTTTTTCCCCAGGTTGCAATGGGGCAGCGAGAAAAGGGTTACTTCCAGCTTCATGTATGTTTTCTGCTTTAGCATCCAAAACCGCGGAAGCTGAAGTTCCAGCATAGCCATTACACACCAGTCTCTGTTGCAACCTCAGCAATGCTCTCTCAGCCTTTCTCCGCTGCCTAGCTTGCTCGATCTTATCATCACAAGGATCCGATGCTCTCTCATTCCACATAGGTGTATGATTATAAGTGTGGGGATCAGGGAATGCCGGCAACCAATTTGGAATATGCTTTCCAGACGGGGTTTCATTCATATGCTCGAAACTAGGAATCAGCTTCCTGTTCCTTACAACTGGAAACTTAGGCACTGGCTGAGCAAATGGGATTTCCTCTTTCGTATTCACAAACTGAACTACTTCCTTAACTGTGCCGGAGCCTACAAGACAATCCCCAATCTCCGAAGCACCCGGAAACCCATGTGAATCTCCCAAATCTTCTAAAGCCCGAGTTATATCAAACACATTGCATTCTGTCCTACCAGCTAAGTTAGCATGAAAACTTGCATTTTTCCCCAAGTCACATAGATATCGAATTGAAATATCCGCAAGAGCCTCCAAAGCAGATTCTTTACATCCCTGATAACCGACACTCTCGCAAATCTGCGCCACAGCAGTCTTCGAAACTGATCTCCCAAAATCATCAGCTTTCAGTCTTCCCAACGAAGAGCTAGGCCTGTCTTCGGCATTCCTCGCATCTCTTGTACTCTCCACACCTCCAGGGTCCATGTTCAAAAACTCATATCAAATTTCACAGTTTTACTTTATCTCCTCAAAATTCTCAATTGTCTTTCTTTCATGCCATAATCCCAAACTAATAATTCATAAAACCCAAGAACTAAACAAACCAATAACTTCTATATTTTCTCAGGAAGCAAGTAAAAAAGGAACAGAGAATAGCAGCTGATTCCAAGAAACCCTAGAAATTGTCTTAATTGTCTACTTCTACATGCGGAAAGAATCAAAATTATAGAGAAATAACAGAATTTGAACACTTACCAGTCATCCAAGAATTTCAATGAAAAAAAAACAATTTGAGCTGAAACAAAACCAGATTCTGAAGTGAACGACACCAAAACAAAAACCTCCCAACAAAGACGTTAACTTTCCTAAAGGTTTTTAAGAGTTTCCAGGGGGAAATGGGTCAACGGAAATAGAGGGAATATTACGGGAAATTGAGAAATTGAAATTTAGGGAAATTTAAGCAAAATCAGAATTCGAGAGGTTGGAGTGAAGGGTTGATGCACTCGAAGTTCATTCGTATACAAATATAGAGCTTTTAGTTCAACCAATAAAAGAAAGGTAAATTAACCTTCTTTTTTGGTCATTAAACTTCCTTCTCGCTCTTATATGGTTATCAAAGTTTAAAAAAAATTAATTTAATCACCAAAGTTTTAAATTGCTTCTATTTTAATCAATTTACCTTTAATAATTAACTGAATTATGATACGACAAACACATCGCTCACCACTGACTATAATATTGTCGTTTGGTGAATTTCAAAATTTCTCATCAAGCTCATTTCATATTTTTAACATGTAAATTTATGTCCTTGAAAAACATTTCAAACAATATTAATTAACATTGAACACTTCAATTTCTTGTTCTCTAATCTTCATCATCGGATGGAACACAAACGATAATGTGTTACTTTCCATCCCAATAGTGTCCTCTTCACCCCCAGAACTCTTAGGTTGTGTGGTTATTGATTTCCGTTGAGGGTGAAGATTTTAATTTTTCTTTCTTTTTTACTTTAACCCTACTTGACATAAATATTAATAAAATAAGTTATGTCCTTACAACTTTTATGACCCAATAATGGAGTGATCGATACATGAACAATTCATAATTTCAGTGATTAAATTGAAAAAAAATTAAACTACAATGACCAAAATAAATGTAAAAAGAAAGTGTAATGATGAAAAAGAGAGTTTATCCATAAAGAGCTAGAAGATACTAATAATACACCAAACTCTGACTCTCGAGACTATTTACTTACTCGGGTATGCATTAAAATCATGGACTAAAATGAACAACATGACAATGCAACAATAATTCATATGGTAATGAACTTAAAGTGATTGAAATCTTCAAAAACATTTGCTACGGAAACAAAATAAAATTTAAAAGATGATATTTTGAACTCTAGGGTTAAGCCAAGCAAGACTCCTTTTGATTCAACAATTGCATAAAATATCTTTAATCAATAATTCTTGCCATAATAAAAAAAAATTAAAAAAAAAACTCTAAAATTAACTGTAAAGGTCATCTTCATCAGCTCCGCCAGCAGAAGTTGCAAAAGGATCGGATGTTGCAGCCCTGGAACTGGTTTCAGCAAACTTGAATTCACTTCCGAATCCCCTCGATTGTTGCAGTGTTTGAGCAAATGCTTGGTATTTCCGGATGTCGGCATCACTCACGCTCCTTCGAGCAAACTTCATCGATTCCTCAAAATGCGCCGGCTTGATTTCCGGCACTTCATCGTCCACATCTTCCTCCATAGCTTCAGGGTTCGCGCTTCTTCTCCTTTCCCTCTCAATGTCCTGAAAAACAAAACAGTATCTCATGTAACGATCATAATCATCATTAAGAACTAATAAACTAATCCGGGGTGAAGCACCCATAGTCGTTTCGTACCTTCTCAATGTTTTCTCTAATGGCATATTTGCATGCACGTTGACAGATTTCGGTAATATCAGCTCCACTGAAGCCTTGAGTATATTTGGCAAGAGCTCTGAGGTCAACCTCTTTTGCAATCGGAGATTTCCTCAAGCAAGCTTTAAAGATCTGGTGGCGAGAATCCTCATCAGGGAGAGGGATATAGATCAACTGATCAAGACGACCAGGTCGCAAAAGTGCAGGATCTATAATGTCCGGTCGATTGGTGGCACCAATGATGAAAACAGTTTTCTTCGCAGACATGCCATCCATCTCAGTAAGAAGCTGGTTTAAAACCCTATCAGCAGCCCCTCCTGCATCTCCAACACTGCTTCCTCTCTGCAAGATATAGCATGAATCAGAATTACACAAAAAACCATACACCGTTTACACAAATCATAAATTCATTGCTAGAGTAATCCATGTGCAAAAAGCCAGAAACCGATAAATGAATTAACCTTGAACATACCTGTGTAGCGATTGAGTCCAGTTCATCAAAGAAGAGGACACAAGGAGCAGACTGGCGAGCCTTGTCGAAAATTTCACGGACATTGGCCTCGCTCTCTCCAAACCACATTGTAAGCAACTCCGGACCCTTGATGCTAATGAAGTTTGCCTGACATTCGTTGGCAATAGCTTTGGCCAGAAGAGTTTTCCCACATCCTGGAGGGCCATAGAATAGTACTCCCTTTGATGGTGACATCCCGAACTTCTCAAACTTCTCAGGATGCTCGACTGGATATTGAACAGTCTATGTACCAAAGTAACAAATTAATTCCATTTTTTTATGAAATTTAAAAAGATAAAAGGGAGAGTAAATAAAGCAGTAACCAAAATCAGTGAACAGTATTACCTCCTGAAGCTCTCTTTTGACATTCTCGAGACCTCCAATATCTTCCCAACTGACATTGGGAACTTCAACAACCTGATCAGGTGCAAAGAAAAAACATATTAAAAACCGAACTTACCGGAAAAGATCATATTTGGCATTGATCTGTACATCAAGAATATTCATTATACTCACTGTTTCACGCAGAGCTGATGGATTGCTTGTTCCAAGAGCAGTAGCGAAGTGCTCATTTGAAACTGCCATAGAGTTTAATATCTCAGCATCTATCGAATCATCTTCCAAGTCAATCACATCCATCTTCTCTCGGATGCACTGTAATGCTGCCTCGGTACAGAGGGCCGCAAGATCAGCCCCAACATAACCATGGGTTTCCTTTGAAATTTTTTCTAAATCAACCTGCACGAAGTCAAGAAATAATTAGAGTCAATACTTGTTTAGACAGAAAAAAATGGTATACAATCTTTGAGGAAAGAAAATAAGTTTCAGTTTTTGGCATTACATCTTCAGCCAGCTTCATGTTCTTTGTGTGGATACGAAGCACCTCCAGACGGCCAACTTCATCGGGGACACCAATATCAATCTCCCTATCGAATCTTCCGAACCTTCTGAGAGCTGGATCAATGCTATTGGGACGGTTTGTGGCCCCAATAACAATAACATGCGCACGAGATTTGAGCCCATCCATCAGTGTCAAGAGCTGAGATACAATCCTCCTCTCAACTTCACCATTTGTCTTCTCTCGCTTGGGAGCAATTGAATCGATTTCATCAATGAAGATGATGGATGGTGCATTCTTTTCTGCTTCTTCAAATGCTTTTCGGAGATTGCTTTCACTCTCTCCAGCCAATTTCGACATGATTTCCGGACCATTGATACAGAAAAAGAAAGCACCGGTTTCATTAGCAACAGCACGGGCAATCAAAGTCTTCCCAGATCCAGGAGGTCCGTAAAGCAAAATTCCTTTTGGTGGCTTCACACCAATTGACTTAAAGAGCTGTGGATGCCTCAACGGAAGCTCCACTAATTCACGGATCTGAGCCATTTGTTTCCTCACTCCACCAACATCATCATAACCTACCTCATCTAATCTATTCTCGTCCTCCCTCTTTACAGGTTCTCCCTCGCAGAATATCTCAGTGTCTGGTGCAACTACACAGTACTCGGCAGGGTCAGTCTCGATAACCTTGAATTCCACACTTCTCATTCCACCTCTGACAAGGAAGAAATCACCCTTCTTCACTGGGCGGTACGCTTCCAGAAAGTAAGCTGTAAATGCAAAACCATAGTAGTCAGTATTTACAGTCAACATTATACGTAATTTCAAACCAAATCCTCAATTAGATTAATAATTGAGTCACCAAGGATGCATGTGTGAAGATGTGAGTCCATCCGAGATGTATAGACCGATTGATACAAAGAAAGTAACACTCAATAAAGGCAGCATATAAAAAGTATTTTTAACATCATAGGTGCACATAAAAAGAAAGAAATCCAAACTCCTTGAATGCTTATGCCTGTGAATTAATGCCTTGTTAACATACAAGTGTACTCTATGATGTGAAAAAACTCAATCTATATTTTATAGGCTAATTTATGTTATTCAATGAACTAATGGACTTATGATGGATTGAAAAACAAAGGAACTATGTTATCCGTTTAACTGATTAGGTTACGAGACTACCATCAATAAATTACAAAAGAAAATCCATATATAAGTCGGGAATAAAATATTAAGAATAAACTCACGTTTAAGGTAAGCATCAAAGAGATTTCCAGTGACCCCTTCAATAGTGTCATCCACAGGCAAGATGTGCACCCGTTTCCCATACTTAACATCGGGACACTGATGCACAGAGACAACGTCACCGAGCCTAACCCTCAAGTTCGACCTGACAACTTTATTCATCCTAATCTTTGGTTCATCGCATGTTTCATCTGCAAGAGCAATGCAGATAGTATCTTTCCTCTTCTTTCCCTATGGACCAAAAGAACAAAGGTAAACGACAATGGTAGCAAGATATTTATAAGCTTAAAGACGTACTTCGAAACTTGTACACAAAAAATTGCAATTCCAGTAACAATTATTCCACAATGCCATACTAGAGAAAAACCAAAACCGAATAAAACCCCCAAATCTAAAACACAACAAACACAAACAAATCTAAAACACAATAAACACAAACAAATCTACATTAACCAAATTATAATAAGAAGAAGAACCTAATAAGGAGGGCAATAAATTAAAGCAAAAATCATCACGTAAACAACCTACAATAAACTTCCATCATTCATCCAACCTAACGCAGGAGAGACCAAATAGATTTTCAATTCAGATCAACATAACAAAAGGCCCATGAGAATAATCACATGAAACCACAACAAGCACCAAACATAAAAAATGCCCATTAATCGAAGAAAACAGAGGGACCCAAACCCTAAAATGTAAACCTTAATGAGGATGGTGTCACCGCGAAACAGCTGGAGCTTTTCCATGGTATCGGGATGAATAGCAACAACAGAGTTATCATCGTTGACTGCCTCATCGACAACAAGCCGATTAGGTGCCTTCTTCCTTTCCAAGATCGCAGTACTAAAATCCTTCTTAGTCCCTTTCCTGAAAAACACAAGATCGGAATCAGATTATCGAAATCTAAAACGAACCCATTGAAGAAAAGGGAAAAAGGAGATCTGGGTGTTTACGAGTCGGATGATTCTGCTTGGTTTGACATAGTGTTGGTTGATCAAAGAAAAGAGAGACACGGAGAAGAAATTGGCTTTGGGTATTGGGCTTGTTTGAATTTGATTGAAGAATGCGGAGGAATCTGAAGAGGAGGGCGATGGGTTATTTAAAGGTAAACAATAACAAATTTGTTACCTATGTTATGATTAGAACTTTATTTATCTAAGGAATTTGATTTATTTTATTATTAAGAATATTATCATTTAATTAGAGTTCAATGTAATATGTATTTTTTATATTTATAAATAGATGATTTGATTGAAGACATGGTACATTATAATAAATCTATATTTGAAAATAATACAAATCTCTTTCTTTCTCTCATTCTTTTGTTCTTTTATTCTTGTTATTTGTTCTTATTATTGTTCTTTGTTATTTTATTTACAACACGTTATCAACACGAGTTTGCTTAAAAGATTTTGGTGCTCTTCGTTCGAATCCCAAAAAAGTTACTGAAAAAGTCAGATCCTACTTTGAACTAAAGATAAGTTTTTTTTCTCTTTATTTTTTTAATTACTAACTGTCAGCATCTTATATTTTAATTTGGTCTTTAATTTTTGGTGATATATTTTGAAGGTTTAAGCAAGCTATGAATTTTGAAGCCGCTCGTAAACACCAATTGAGATGTCGGGCTACACAAAATTTGATGCTCGTGGTTCAAGCTAATGAACGAGTTACAATTGGTTTGCTTTCTTTGACCTGCTTTTATTTTTCTAACTTGAAAAAGGAAAAACTCAGTTTTAGACGCACAAAAAAATAATTAAAATTATGGTACGATTAGTTAAAAAAACATATATATTATTTATGAAGAAAAATTGTTTTCTGTCAATGAAGTCGTGAAACCTATATTTTTAATATAAAAAACATCTATCTTAAGGGTAAACTGTAGTCTTGCTCTTCATAGTTTAGATCATTTTATTATTATGCCACAAATTCTCTAGTTTCTAATATATTCAGTTTATTCCATATATATAGATCTAATTATTATGGTTTCGTATATGTTTAAGTTTCACACAATGGTTAAACTTGGAATTAAATATCAATATTTGTTTATTTTATTTTATTGATAAGAGTTTATATGTTTTAAGTTTTACATGATATTTTTAAATGGGTTAAAAAAAGTAATGGCTTCTCCGAAGATAAAATCTAAATAGGTAAAATTGTTAGATTCTGGGGAGAATTAACAGTTTGGCGATTCATATCGCAACTTCTTTCTCAATTTGTTAATGTATTAATATTTTCTTTTAAATTATTAGTAAGAGTTTTTTCTTATAATATGTTTGTTCGATTAGATTTGTTTCGTTCCCTAAAGTGAATGAAAGAGTTGTTATAAAATCTATATTTGCTTGAAAGCAATATTTCTTCTATGTCGAAAAACTCGACTATAGACTTCTCCCAAGTTCACGAAAATTTGTCTTGATCCAAAAGGTTTTATGGGAGGCATTCCTTGAAGTGAATATCAATATTTGTTTAAGTTTCACACAATGGTTAAACTTGGAATTAAATATCAATATTTGTTTATTTTATTTTATTGATAAGAGTTTATATGTTTTAAGTTTTACATGATATTTTTAAATGGGTTAAAAAAGTAATGGCTTCTCCGAAGATAAAATCTAAATAGGTAAAATTGTTAGATTCTGGGGAGAATTAACAGTTTGGCGATTCATATCGCAACTTCTTTCTCAATTTGTTAAGGTATTAATATTTTCTTTTAAATTATTAATAAGAGTTTTTTCTTATAATATGTTTGTTCGATTAGATTTGTTTCGTTCCCTAAAGTGAATGAAAGAGTTGTTATAAAATCTATATTTGCTTGAAAGCAATATTTCTTCTATGTCGAAAAACTCGACTATAGACTTCTCCCAAGTTCACGAAAATTTGTCTTGATCCAAAAGGTTTTATGGGAGGCATTCCTTGAAGTGAATATCAATATTTGTTTAAGTTTCACACAATGGTTAAACTTGGAATTAAATATCAATATTTGTTTATTTTATTTTATTGATAAGAGTTTATATGTTTTAAGTTTTACATGATATTTTTAAATGGGTTAAAAAAGTAATGGCTTCTCCGAAGATAAAATCTAAATAGGTAAAATTGTTAGATTCTGGGGAGAATTAACAGTTTGGCGATTCATATCGCAACTTCTTTCTCAATTTGTTAAGGTATTAATATTTTCTTTTAAATTATTAATAAGAGTTTTTTCTTATAATATGTTTGTTCGATTAGATTTGTTTCGTTCCCTAAAGTGAATGAAAGAGTTGTTATAAAATCTATATTTGCTTGAAAGCAATATTTCTTCTATGTCGAAAAACTCGACTATAGACTTCTCCCAAGTTCACGAAAATTTGTCTTGATCCAAAAGGTTTTATGGGAGGCATTCTGTAACCCCCTCGTCCCGGTCTGGTCGGATGACAGGTCCGAGTGGGCCACACGGGGAAAACCGAAGCGAAACCCGTTAAGGCTTCCCCTCGGTTAACGACCCAGAAAATTTCTTTTAACTTTAGTCTTATCTAGATGCATATTTAATTCCTATGTGAAGCACAACAGCGGAAGATACAAACAACGAAACATCCACCGACCAAACAAAACATAAACAGCCCATTTTACTTCATTATAGCATGCCGTTTCGAAACGCCTATAGGGTGTTCCGAAACGCCTTGACCTAGACAACGGGCCAGGGTCAACCACAAGATGACCGTTCCGAAACAGGGGAGACCCGTATCGGGACGACCTTGACGGTCAATATCTCGTGGTCAACGAGATTTGACCGTTTTGAAACTTCAAAGGCCCGTTTCGGAACGGCTTCATCTCGCCAATTTCTCAAAATTCCAGTAACGAAAACGTTCCGAAACGACCCTCATCCGTTTCGAAACGGCAGGCCATATACACAGGGACTGTTCCGAAACAGGGGCACCCGTTCCGAAACACCCCCTGTCTGCAGACTCGATTTTGCTGTTTTGAGGCACAAAGGTGTCCCAAAACACCACCAAAACACCATACAACAGCAAAACAATTTGACTTAAGGTTTACCAACTAAACTAGCATGCTTCAACATGATTTAAACATGTCTAACACTAAGGCGACACCCCACAAGCATGCTTTCCTATAAACATCATTCAAACACATGTATAAACTCTTAAGGAATAAGACTAACATTCAAAAGGGTGACTTAGGCATGAGTTAACATTCATCACACAGGCATTTGGCAAGACACATCATGCTTACAAATCAAGTCAACCATAGACATACATCAAACTCAAATCGACAACACCTATCCCATTGCTTTACTATTACAATCTTTAAATTTAAACATCATACTTGAGCTAACCGTAAGCAACACTTGGAGGCCTTTCCTTGCCCTTGCCACCCACAAACCATTGATCTGCATTGTCGAACAAAAGAGAGCGTAAGCATAAAAGTTTAGTGAGGGTAAGCTCATAAAACAAACCTTCGACAATGCAGGGTCCAAGCACGAACCACAACCAAGATAATATGCATGATCTTACCTCCGATCCACACGAGCCATAATTAGATGATGCATGAGCATATAATCAATATCATGTCATGCTCAACATGTTTAAGTCCACAACGTATGAAATCACATATATTAAACCATGTTAGCAACACATCCCAAATCACATTGTCCCTCAATTAACCACATATGGGCAACATAAACTACAATCTGTATTGGCACCTAGCTATGACTCGAATACGCGGATAACCGTTGGAACTCACATCCAACAACTCAACCATTACCTGACGGTGGGATTCCACTCATCACCGTTCACGCGGAGGGGATTCCACTCATCCTCACGCCCGTCGATGGGATTCCACTCATCACCGACTAATATAAATACAATTTCCGGGCGAACCCGTACTCCTCCTTGGTGACTCAACGCCACCAAGGCCACGCGCGACTTTTGACTCATGTGTACACACTAACATCCTAATGATCGATCATTTGTACCCAAGCATACTAGTGCCAATACTACACATTTCATTAATCATTCATAACATCAATTCATAACACTCCCGTGCTTAGCACGTACTTACCATGACTTACCGTCATGCACAAACCACATTTCCATGCCTAGCATGTACTCACCATGATCCTCGGATCATGAAACCACCTCATAAAATCATTTCACACGTCAACACCACATGTACATAATTAACAACCACATCACATTATATTTTACACATGTGTATAACCATATCATATCTATCATCAACATGCATATAACAATGCATCAAACATGCCTCATCATACATGTATACAACATATACATAATCAACACTACCACAATTTAATACGAGGCATATACAACCATTAAAAAGTGCAACCAAAGTCTCTAATCAAAGCTTGGGATTAGGCTACCACTCTAATCCCAACTCTAGGTGGGTTTACCAAGCCCATCCTAGGTTCACATGCTTGAACCAAATACTCAAAACCATTTTGAAAATATTTAACCACTCACCTAAGCTTCCAAGCTCCAAGCCAAGCAAGCAACCTCCCTCAAATTCCGAATTTCTTCCCGAAGCTTTTTCAACACGAATTCCCGCTTCCAAACAACCTCAAACACATTTCAAACAATTCCAAATCAGCCCAACATCAAAAGACCAACCCGGAACACAATTCAAATACAATTCACATTGTTGCAAGCCATGACTAAACCCCATTTTTAGCAATTTCGGACAGCCCCTAAACCATGTCCAAAAACCATGTTTCCAACATCCATAGCACCCACAAACAATCCCAAATCAACCCCTAACCATAGTGCTACCATTGGGCTATTAATTTCCTCCTAAAACAACCCCCAAAACTCACCCAAAACCCTCCAAAAAACCCATTTTTACCTAATTTCGGAAATCCATCAAAATCCAACCAAATTAACATATAATGTGTACTTCAACTTCATTAAACAAAACCCCAACTCAATTTAACAAAACAAGATGAAAAACCCATAAAAATCTAAACTTTTAAATCAAACCCTAATTTCCAAAAGTTCATATTTTTGAAATCTAAAACCATAGATAGATAGAGATTAAAGAGGAGAGTTTGAATATGATTTTACCTTTCAAAACCCCTTTGAAATGAAGTTGAAATCAATGGAATTGTAGTCAAGCTTTGAGAGGGTTTTGGAGAGGGTTTGGGGTGTTTAACATTGAAGATGGGAAAAAGGTGAGAAAGATGACAACTTTATTTTAAAATTGTCTTGCTTTTTAAAACTTTTGGGTCCAATTACAACATTGGTCCCTCACTCCTTATTAAAGCTCAATTTGGTCATTATTTATAGTTGGTTTATTTTAATTAAATTTTATTTGACTAGAACTATAACCCGGCTAACTCCTAGCCCCAAAACACGGGTGTTACAACTCTCCCCCACTTAAGGAAATTTCGTCCCCGAAATTTATCGATCACGGAGGGCCACTGAAACATACACCTCCACGCTTTCCTCTTTCACCACAACGTACTAACCAACTCAAAAGACTTACCACACAACACTTGCTATCTTACACTAAGATCTCAACTGATTTTTCAAGGCATGCCAATTTCAAGCTCAACTCAGTCTCTTCAACAAACATAGCACGGAACAGATCTAACTCACATTTCTGAATCATAGATACACGTAACACATCTCAAACCCCTTTCTAACTCTGGTGGTAACCGCAACAGATAACAACAGAACTAGCCCGATTCACAAACTCATACCATACTGCTTGAACACTTGACTCATAACTTTCTCTGACTGATCCTCTGTCTTCATCAATTAACCAAACACTATGCAGACGTCTTCAAAATTATTCTAGTTGAAATCTCGGATCTTTATTACTCACTTTTACTGCAAATCTTCCACGGATGTAACAAACTAAAAGAAAACTGAAGCTCGGTCTTGACACGCTGGCAATTTACACACTTACTCTCATATTGAACCACATTACTCATCAACTCAATCCAGAAGTGCTCGTCTTCAACCCACGATACGTCTTCATACAATTCAGATGCAATACAAATGAACTACCGTGCGCTTCGGCCAAAACAATACATCTCAAAACATTAGGTCAATCGGTACAACTGTTCTGTCTCTGAAATGAAAAACTCTATCATCTCTGAAACTGTATTCTAAAGGTCTTCCTTCTACTATGCCTCGCACGTGAGGTGTCAAGAATCTGTCTTGCAACTGTTTCTCATCAAACATTCTGACTCAAAGTAGGTTCAACATGAAACGCGGCCACAAGAACACTGTCATTCGGCAACTGAATTCGGAAAATACAACTCGCAACTCAACTACTAATCTAACAACAATTTCAACTCGGAACTCGGTTGCTACGTAGACTCTCTTCTGATAGTACTCAATCTTGAGATCACAGTCTTCAAGCAATTCTAACTACTCATGTTGTTCAAGTTCCAACCATTCCCAAGTCTTCAAATATTTCAAGCTCTAATGATACGTACATATACACTGCGCGTTTCTTACTACACAAGCTTGTCTCCAAGTCTTCGAAGTAATTACAACTGTAGTTAACTCTATGTCTCATATCGAATAACCCTTCTCACGGTCTTCCAACTATCTTGATGAACAAGCCACAATCTTCTGTCTTGCATAAGCACACAACCTAACTCTACATGTAATGCATCACTGTGGTTCACGACTCTTTCTCTGACATAAGTTGATTCAAGGTCGAAGCTCTCCTCAAAGTCTCCTTCAGTTTCTCAAGGGCTCATTGTCTCGCATCTAACCACACAACTGAACATTCTTCTGTAGCAATCTATCAATGGAGCAACTATCTTCAAACACTATTTATAATTCTCTGAGAGTAACAAGGCTAGACCTAAGAACTATAGATATCTGTCACAGTCTTCAATTTCTTCCAACTCATATCTTCTTTTGCCTACTAAGGATTTACTCTAGCACACTTAGCTGATCTACATGTCCTAGGGGGACATCTTCGTTAACTCGGAGTTCACGTTGGCTCACTTGGCATACAACTGATTCTCTAATAGAATCTACAATACTAACTCTAAAGCTTGTCATGGTCTTCTTCGGTACTTGAATATACTCATGTATCATCTATGAGGACTACTACAAACTGATCAGGAAGTTTAGGAAAATATTTTGTTCAACATTTCTATAAAAGTAACCAACACACTAGTCCAACAAAACATCATAACTCGGAACCCAAAACGGTCACATCTTGCCTCAAAAGTTGTCTTCGGTACTTCAAATTTTCTCGCTTTCAACTGGTAGTAAACGGATCTCAAATTAATCTTCGAAAGACTAAAGCTCACACTACTGACCAACTAATCACTGACACTCACAAACGGATGTTAATCATTCACTGTCACTTGTTTCAACTATCTGAAATCTAAACACATTCTCGTACTGTCACTCTTCCCTCTTCACAAATTACACTGTAGAACTCTGAGATGATGCACTAGGCCTAATGAGTCTAAGGTCTAACAAATTTCGAAGTTGATTCTTCAACATTCTCAATTCTTCCGGAAATCATAAGGTACAGAGCAATCAAAACAGGAGTAAACTCGAAGACGGTCTCAATATCAAACTCTTCCTCTCTAGACAAGAGATAAGCCGACAATTCTTCCAAACACTTCTAGGAAAAGAAAACACAAACTATCCTAACATTATGCAGTCTAGTCTTCATTTAAAATCAAATTCATCACAATTACTAAGCAAGCCTGTCAACTAAACTCAATCAATCCTTGACCTCTAAATCTGGATCAACATTCAACAAGAAGTTCACCTTCTCACCTACCACTTCAGTCACACATAAATCTCGTAACTTCAAGTCAACTCTTTCTTTTTCTCAACGTATACACTAACTATTTGCTCTTCAAGCCGAGCCTTGGAAAAAGGCACACCGAAACTGTAGGAAGACAATCACTTCACATCTACTAGAAACTAGTAACTCTGAACCACCAACAAACATCTTTTGTACATCTTTCTGATCACTACTATCTCCCAAAAGGCTAGTCACACGTGTCCCTACATCTAAGGTCTCAACAAAGATATCTAATTTCTTACATGCTCACACAAAAGGAGGCATCCGCGGAAATTGCAACTTCACATGTACACATCTGATAGTCTTCGGTCCTCTTGTCTTCAAACTGGTTCTTCAACAAATCTGACTCTTCTAAACTGTTCTTAGAGCATTGCGAAACCTCAGAACTCAATTCTGATTACACACAAACTATCATGCTGGAACTAGTTCTATAACATCAGTCCCGACGGCTCAAACATCCCAATACCAAACAATCTGAAGTTAAAGCTCAAGACTTCTTTCTCGGCTCAACTATATCGGAAGCGACTTCATCTCTCCCTCTTGGTAGAAGACAACTCAGACGCACACTGGTCCCATCACACAAGTCGATTTTCACTCACGGGTACTGACTGACTGTCTTGTATGAAAACCATAGGCTGAATCCTAACGATCACCAACTAGCATTTTTGAACTTCAGCTTACTCACACGAGACCCTTACCCTGATCTCGCTAATAGAACTAAGGTGCTCATACCTACCTCTAACACCTCATCGGGCACATTCAAACTTGCATGCTTGTTAACAACATACGGAAGTACGGACTCAGAACCAATCGGAAGAGACAAAATCAAAACTGTACCAAGGGCTTATCTACTATAACATCGATATCACTTTGACTCCCACTCAAAGGTCTTTGCTTCTCTTTACCAACTAATACCAGAATCGGTCCCATCGTTTCTCACCAACAAGAATCAACTCACATACACGCGGACTCGAGCAAACAAATTGTACTTCATCTCCGGTACAATCGTGCTCCTCTAACTATAGTAAAGAACTTCCTCCACATTTTCAAAACCACAACTTCCACTTACCGATTCACAGCCCACACACTGGCCCTAAACTTACTAAAAGCAATAAATCAATCAACAATTTAACATACAAGTTGGGTTAGCAAAGGAAAGGTCCAAGTGGCTCAAGTATGATTTCCCTCACTTAAAATCCTTTTTCCGATGTAATAGAAGCAATGGGACTCTACTCAACATGTTTCAACCAAATCAGCACACATACATGCTCAACCAAGCATATAACAAGGATTACTTGCTAAACAAGCAACACATGCGTACGATCAAACAACATGCATTCTCAATCAAACAATCACACATCACAGCATACACGGGTAACGAGCAATATGCTTTTAAACAAACAGTCAACATACTTGTCATACAAGCAATCATACTTACAAAGCAAGCAAACACCGTGCATATCAATTCAAAACTTAAACTTACCTCACTTACCTGCCCAAGGTCTCGGTAACCTTAGGCTCTGATACCAACAAATGTAACCCCCTCGTCCCGGTCTGGTCGGATGACAGGTCCGAGTGGGCCACACGGGGAAAACCGAAGCAAAACCCGTTAAGGCTTCCCCTCGGTTAACGACCCAGAAAATTTCTTTTAACTTTAGTCTTATCTAGATGCATATTTAATTCCTATGTGAAGCACAACAGCGGAAGATACAAACAACGAAACATCCACCGACCAAACAAAACATAAACAACCCATTTTACTTCATTATAGCATGCCGTTTCGAAACGCCTATAGGGTGTTCCGAAACGCCTTGACCTAGACAACGGGCCAGGGTCAACCACAAGATGACCGTTCCGAAACAGGGGAGACCCGTATCGGGACGACCTTGACGGTCAATATCTCGTGGTCAACGAGATTTGACCGTTTTGAAACTTCAAAGGCCCGTTTCGGAACGGCTTCATCTCGCCAATTTCTCAAAATTCCAGTAGCGAAAACGTTCCGAAACGACCCTCATCCGTTTCGAAACGGCAGGCCATATACACAGGGACTGTTCCGAAACAGGGGCACCCGTTCCGAAACACCCCCTGTCTGCAGACTCGATTTTGCTGTTTTGAGGCACAAAGGTGTCCCAAAACACCACCAAAACACCATACAACAGCAAAACAATTTGACTTAAGGTTTACCAACTAAACTAGCATGCTTCAACATGATTTAAACATGTCTAACACTAAGGCGACACCCCACAAGCATGCTTTCCTATAAACATCATTCAAACACATGTATAAACTCTTAAGGAATAAGACTAACATTCAAAAGGGTGACTTAGGCATGAGTTAACATTCATCACACAGGCATTTGGCAAGACACATCATGCTTACAAATCAAGTCAACCATAGACATACATCAAACTCAAATCGACAACACCTATCCCATTGCTTTACTATTACAATCTTTAAATTTAAACATCATACTTGAGCTAACTGTAAGCAACACTTGGAGGCCTTTCCTTGCCCTTGCCACCCACAAACCATTGATCTGCATTGTCGAACAAAAGAGAGCGTAAGCATAAAAGTTTAGTGAGGGTAAGCTCATAAAACAAACCTTCGACAATGCAGGGTCCAAGCACGAACCACAACCAAGATAATATGCATGATCTTACCTCCGATCCACACGAGCCATAATTAGATGATGCATGAGCATATAATCAATATCATGTCATGCTCAACATGTTTAAGTCCACAACGTATGAAATCACATATATTAAACCATGTTAGCAACACATCCCAAATCACATTGTCCCTCAATTAACCACATATGGGCAACATAAACTACAATCTGTATTGGCACCTAGCTATGACTCGAATACGCGGATAACCGTTTGAACTCACATCCAACAACTCAACCATTACCTGACGGTGGGATTCCACTCATCACCGTTCACGCGGAGGGGATTCCACTCATCCTCACGCCCGTCGATGGGATTCCACTCATCACCGACTAATATAAATACAATTTCCGGGCGAACCCGTACTCCTCCTTGGTGACTCAACGCCACCAAGGCCACGCGCGACTTTTGACTCATGTGTACACACTAACATCCTAATGATCGATCATTTGTACCCAAACATACTAGTGCCAATACTACACATTTCATTAATCATTCATAACATCAATTCATAACACTCCCGTGCTTAGCACGTACTTACCATGACTTACCGTCATGCACAAACCACATTTCCATGCCTAGCATGTACTCACCATGATCCTCGGATCATGAAACCACCTCATAAAATCATTTCACACGTCAACACCACATGTACATAATTAACAACCACATCACATTATATTTTACACATGTGTATAACCATATCATATCTATCATCAACATGCATATAACAATGCATCAAACATGCCTCATCATACATGTATACAACATATACATAATCAACACTACCACAATTTAATACGAGGCATATACAACCATTAAAAAGTGCAACCAAAGTCTCTAATCAAAGCTTGGGATTAGGCTACCACTCTAATCCCAACTCTAGGTGGGTTTACCAAGCCCATCCTAGGTTCACATGCTTGAACCAAATACTCAAAACCATTTTGAAAATATTTAACCACTCACCTAAGCTTCCAAGCTCCAAGCCAAGCAAGCAACCTCCCTCAAATTCCGAATTTCTTCCCGAAGCTTTTTCAACACGAATTCCCGCTTCCAAACAACCTCAAACACATTTCAAACAATTCCAAATCAGCCCAACATCAAAAGACCAACCCGGAACACAATTCAAATACAATTCACATTGTTGCAAGCCATGACTAAACCCCATTTTTAGCAATTTCGGACAGCCCCTAAACCATGTCCAAAAACCATGTTTCCAACATCCATAGCACCCACAAACAATCCCAAATCAACCCCTAACCATAGTGCTACCATTGGGCTATTAATTTCCTCCTAAAACAACCCCCAAAACTCACCCAAAACCCTCCAAAAAACCCATTTTTACCTAATTTCGGAAATCCATCAAAATCCAACCAAATTAACATATAATGTGTACTTCAACTTCATTAAACAAAACCCCAACTCAATTTAACAAAACAAGATGAAAAACCCATAAAAATCTAAACTTTTAAATCAAACCCTAATTTCCAAAAGTTCATATTTTTGAAATCTAAAACCATAGATAGATAGAGATTAAAGAGGAGAGTTTGAATATGATTTTACCTTTCAAAACCCCTTTGAAATGAAGTTGAAATCAATGGAATTGTAGTCAAGCTTTGAGAGGGTTTTGGAGAGGGTTTGGGGTGTTTAACATTGAAGATGGGAAAAAGGTGAGAAAGATGACAACTTTATTTTAAAATTGTCTTGCTTTTTAAAACTTTTGGGTCCAATTACAACATTGGTCCCTCACTCCTTATTAAAGCTCAATTTGGTCATTATTTATAGTTGGTTTATTTTAATTAAATTTTATTTGACTAGAACTATAACCCGGCTAACTCCTAGCCCCAAAACACGGGTGTTACACATTCCTTGAAGTGAATATCAATATTTGTTTAAGTTTCACACAATGGTTAAACTTGGAATTAAATATCAATATTTGTTTATTTTATTTTATTGATAAGAGTTTATATGTTTTAAGTTTTACATGATATTTTTAAATGGGTTAAAAAAGTAATGGCTTCTCCGAAGATAAAATCTAAATAGGTAAAATTGTTAGATTCTGGGGAGAATTAACAGTTTGGCGATTCATATCGCAACTTCTTTCTCAATTTGTTAAGGTATTAATATTTTCTTTTAAATTATTAATAAGAGTTTTTTCTTATAATATGTTTGTTCGATTAGATTTGTTTCGTTCCCTAAAGTGAATGAAAGAGTTGTTATAAAATCTATATTTGCTTGAAAGCAATATTTCTTCTATGTCGAAAAACTCGACTATAGACTTCTCCCAAGTTCACGAAAATTTGTCTTGATCCAAAAGGTTTTATGGGAGACATTCCTTGAAGTGAATGCAATCATGATGTTTATTCCATGCAATTATTGGATCTGTCTTATTCCCTGAAATAAATGTAAACATGGTAAATCACTATTCAATTGGGAACATAACTTCGATATAATCCAAGTATATTGGTTGGACATCCCGTTCTGCGAGACTATTGGTCTCAAAAGAGGTTTTTAAAGGACCTTGTGGATTGGTTTAACAACGCCGCATACGAGAATTAAATCTTTGTTATCTGTGATGTGGATATGTTAATAAAAGCATACTCCACTTTTTACGACAAATAATGTTGTCCTCAGATACAATATTGTGAAAAGGGTTTCAAAAGCTCACTGACTCTACTCCATTTGTGAGATTAAATTATGGAAAGAATATAAGCTATATTAGAGGTTGTGGTCGTGATTGAAACCATGAATATAGACATGTGAAACATAGCATTTTAATGATACTTCTACCCAGTTGTGGTGAGGTTATAAGGATGATAAGGGTGATAAAGATCATTCTAATGAAGTAAAATTATTTTTATTACTAATGTGATGTTATAAACCATTAATCTCGTACTTGTCGTACATTGAAAAATCAACAATCTATGGTGACGATTTATGCTCAACATAAGCATAAGATATATTTTCCTATTTAAATGCAAGGGAATGATGTGAGTACTATATCTCAAAGTACTGAAAATATTGATGCTCTAGAAGAGCAATAAATTATTGAGAGAAAGCACACTATAAAAAGCGCAGAATTACGAATATTGCAATAATTACTACTAATGGTAATAATATCGTCACCACTAGAATCGGAAATTTTAAGAGAGCAAATATGAGTCCGCAAAATATCCTTTTGAAAATTATAGATAACATATGTTATCAATTAGCATTTGAAATAAGCCATTGTGGATATAAGTTCTGATAGCTAAAAAGTTAATTGAAAGCTCTAGAAAAGCTATATATATTGCTACCAAAAGATAATTTCCATTGAAAGCTCTGAAAGAGTTAAATATATCCCTATTCAAAAGAACAATTTTGATGATCGTACTAGACATGTACGAGTGAGATTAAATCACATGTTATGATAAACCAAAAATTTACGAAATTTAGAAATGTATATACACACTTGTATGTAGTTGGTATGATCCGATAGACCATCCTGCTCAATAATAATACGAAAGCTATTGAGATTTACATGCGCATATGTTAAAAGAACTTGGAATTCTTATGGTGCTTATTCTAAAAAAAATGAATTAAATTCTACTTATTAAAGAACGTGAAGTTCTTGTGTTGCTTAATGCTTAAAGGAATTGATTAAATTCCACTTACAAAAAGAACTTGAAGTTCTTATGTTGTTTGTTCTCAAATGATATAGATGATCCCACTTACCATAAGAATTAGAACTTGAAGTTCTTGTACTGAAGTTGAAACTGTATGTCTTACATATCTGAACGAAATATGGGCCCATGTATCCACAAATGTGAAAAGTTTTATATAATTTTAGTAGATGCATCTACATTGTTTTATCAACTTACAACCAGAAGTTTGTGAGATTGATTCTAAAAGGATTCATATTATGTAACCCCCTCGTCCCGGTCTGGCCGGACGACCGGTCCGAGTGGGCCACACGGGGAAAACCGAAGCGAAACCCGTTAAGGTCCCACCTCGGTTAGCAACCCTAGAAAAATTTCTTTTATTTATCTTGTCTAAAAGTCCATTTAAGTCCTATGTGATCAAACAACGGAATAAAATACATGAGACAAACATTCGATCCCAAAAATACAATTAAACAGCCCACTTTTAATATTTTAAACAGGCCGTTTCGAAACACCCTTGAGGCGTATCGAAACGCCTTGACCAGGTCAACTGTCCCAGAGCCTCTATAAGGGGCCGTATCGAAACGGTGGTCAACCGTTCCGAAACGCCCTCAACGGTCAACTTCTCGTGGTCAACGAGATTTTGACCGTTTCGAAACCCTTATACCCGTTTCGATACACCTTCATCTCGTGAATTTCTCAGAATTCCAGTAGCCAAAACGTTCTGAAACGCGTATCGGAACAGGGGTTTCAAAGGCCATACCGTATCGAAACACGTTCCGATACGGGGTCCCTGAAGCCTTACCCGTTCTGAAACGACCCAGCCCGTTTCGAAACGCGGGCTGTCTGCAACCTTTTGAAATTCAGATTTAAGGGTATTTCAACAAGTATGAAGGTCCCATAGGACCCCTAAAGGCACACAAAACCATCAAACAAAGTCTAGAGACATACATCCTAGATTTAACATACTCAAACACATACAAGCATGGATTTAGACAATCTTTCATACATAGCAAATTACACATGTAGAGCCTTTCATACAAGCATGCTTGAAGACATTAAAAGGGAACCAATAAGCATCATACATATCAAATAAGCTTACATGCCATTCAAGCAACTTAAGCATTCATAAGCCATCGATCAAACAAACATTTGGCAAGATATAACATGCTTACAAACCAAGTCAACCATAGACATACATCAAACTCAAATCAACAATACTTATCCCATTGCTTAACTATTACATTCTATTACTTAAAATTCATACATTGAGCTCACCAAAAGCAACACTTGGTGACCTTCCCTTTGCCTTTGCCACCCACAAGCTAATTATCTGCATTGTCGAACAAAAGAGAGCGTAAGCATAAAAGCTTAGTGAGGGTAAGCTCTTTAAAAACAAACCTCGACAATGCAGGGTCCAAGCACGAGCTACAACCAAGATAAAATGCATGGTCTTACCTCCGATCCACGCGAGCCATAAATATAGATGATGCATGAACATATATTCAATATCATGTCATGCTCAACATGTTTAAATCCACAACATATGAAATCACATATATTACACCATGTTAGCAACACATCCCAAAACACATTGGTTCACAATTAACCACATATTGGCAACATAAACTACAATCTGTATTGGCACCTAGCTATGACTCGAATACGCGGAAACCGTTGGAACTCACATCCAACAACTCAACCATTACCTGACGGTGGGATTCCACTCATCACCGTTCACGCGGAGGGGATTCCACTCATCCTCACGCCCCGTCGATGGGATTCCACTCATCACCGACTAATATAAATACAATTTCCGGGCGAACCCGTACTCCTCCTTGGTGACTCAACGCCACCAAGGTCACGCGCGACTTTTGACTCATGTGTACACACTAACATCCTAATGATCGATCATTTGTACCCAAGCATACTAGTGCCAATACTACACATTTCATTAATCATTCATAATGTCAATTCATAACACTTCCGTGCTTAGCACGTACTCACCACGACTTACCATCATGTACAAACCACATTTCCATGCCTAGCATGTACTCACCATGATCCTCGGATCATGAAACCACCTCATAATATCATTTCACATGTCAACACCACATGTACAACATTAACAACCATATCACATTATAGTTTACACATGTGTATAACCATATCATTTCTATCATCAACATGCATATAACAATATAGCAAACATGCCCCAACATACATGTATACAACATATACGTAATCAACACCGTCCCAAATAAATACGAGGCATATACAACCATTAAAAGTGCAACCAATGTCTCTAATCAAAGCTTGGGATTAGGCTACCACTCTAATCCCAACTCTAGGTGGGTTTACCAAGCCCATCCTAGGTTCACATGTTTGAACCAAATACTCAAAACCATTTTGAAAATATTTAACCACTCACCTAAGCTTCCAAGCTCCAAGCCAAGCAAGCAACCTCTCTCAAATTTCCGGATTTCTTCCCGAGGCTTCTCCAACACAAATTCCCGCTTCCAAACAACCTCAAACACAATTCAAACAATTCCAAATCAGCCCAACATCAAAAACCAACCCGGAATACAATTCAATCACAATTTACAACGTTGCAAGCCATGACCAAACCCCATACTTTGCAATTTCGGACAGCCCCTAAACCATGTCCAAAAACCATGTTTCCAACACCCGTTGCACCCACAAATGACCCCAAATCAACCCCTAACCATAGCACTACCATTGGGCTATCAATTCCCACCTAAAACAACCCCCAAAAATCACCCAAAACCCTTCAAAAAACCCATTTTTACCCAATTTCGGGAATTCATCAACATCCAACCAAATTAATATATAATGTGCATTTTAACATGATTAAGCAAAGCCCCAGCTCAATTTATCAAAACCAAATGAAAAACCCCCTTAAAAATCCGAACTTGATATAAACCCTAATTTTCAAAAGTTCATATTTTTAAAATCAATGACCATGGATAGATAGGAAATGGAAAGGAGAGTTCAAATATGTGATTACCTTTCAAAACCCCTTTGAATTGATGAAGAAATCAAGGGATGTAAGCTTGAAGTTTGAGAGGGTTTGAAGATGGTGGTGGGTGTTTCACATGTTGGAAAATAATGGGAAAAGGGGAGAAGATGACAACTTTGAAAGTTGTCATCCTTTTTAAAAGTTTTTGAGCAAATTACAACATAAGCCATTCCCTTTTTACTAAAGTTCAATTAGGCCACATTTTAAGTTTGATTTATTTTAATTTAATTTTTTTATTGACTCGAACTATAAACCCGGACAACTCCTAACCCCAAAACACGGGTGTTACAACTCTCCCCCACTTAAGGAAATTTCATCCCCGAAATTTATCGATCACGGAGGGCCACTGAAACATGCACCTCCACGCTTTCCTCTCTCACCACAACGTACTAACCAACTCGAAAGACTTACCACACAACACTTGTTATCTTACACTAAGATCTCAACTGATTCTTCGAGGCATGCCAATTTCAAACTCAACTCAATCTCTTCAACAAACATAGCACGGAACAGATCTAACTCACATTTCTG
The DNA here is from genome assembly GCA_958450335.1 of Hibiscus tridactylites. Lineage (NCBI taxonomy): Eukaryota > Viridiplantae > Streptophyta > Magnoliopsida > Malvales > Malvaceae > Hibiscus > Hibiscus tridactylites. The sequence continues at coordinate 23,789,795 of OY288267.1, read as the reverse complement.
AATCATGGATACACGGAACACATCTCAAATCCCTTTCTAACTCTGGTGGTAACCGCAACAGATAACAACAGAACTAGCCCGATTCACAAACTCATACAATACTGCTTGAACACTTGACTCACAACTTTCTCTGACTGATCCTCTGTCTTCATCAATTAACCAAACACTATGCAGACGTCTTCAAAATTATTCTAGTTGAAATCTCGAATCTCTATTACTAGCTTCCATTATGAACCTTCCACGAATGTAACAAACTAGAAGAAAACTAACGCTCGGTCTTGACACGCTGACAATTTACACACTGACTCTCATACTGAACCACATTATTCATCCGCTCAATCTAGAAATACTCATCTTCAACCCACAATATGTCTTCATACTACTCGGATGCAATACAAAAGAAATACCGTGTGCTTCGGCCAAAACAATATGTCTCATAACACTATGTCAATCAGTACAATTATTCTGTCTCTGAAATGCAAAATTCTATCATCTCTGAAACTGTATTATGACGGTCTTCCTTCCATAATGTCTTGCACGTGAGGTGCCACGAATCTGTCTTGCAACTGTTTCTCTTCAAGCATTCTGACTCAATGTAGGTTCAACATGAAACTCGGCCACAAGAATACTGTCATTCGGTAACTGAATTCAGCAAATACAACTCGCAACTCAACTACTAATCTATCAGCAATAACAACTCGGAACATCGGTTATTACGTTGACTCTCTTCGGGTGGTACTCAATCTTGATATTACAGTCTTCAAGCAGTTCTAACACTTTATGTTGTTCAAGTTTCAACCCTTCCTAAGTTGTCTAACCATTCAAGTTCGGATAATACATACATATACACTGTGCACTCCTTACTATACAAGCTTTGTCTCTAAGTCTTCGAAGCAAATACAACTGTAAGTAACTCTATGTCTCATATCGAATAACTCTTCTCACGGTCTTCCAACTATCTTGATGAACAAGCCACAATCTTCTGTCTTGCATAAGCACACAACCTAACTCTACATGTAATGCATCACTGTGGTTCACAACTCTTTCTCTGACATAAGTTGATTCAAGGTCGAAGCTCTCTTCAAAGTCTCCTTCAGTTTCTCAAGGGCTCATTGTCTCGCATCTAACCACACAACTGAACATTCTTCTGTAGCAATCTATCAATGGAGCAACTATCTTCAAAGACTATTTACAATTCTCCGAAAGTAACAATGCTAGACCTAGGAACTATAGATATCTGTCACAGTCTTCAATTTCTTCCAACTCATATCTTCTTTTGTCTACTTGGGATTTACTCTAACACACTCGGCTGATCTACATGTCCTAGGAGGATATCTTCATTAACTCGGAGTTCACGTTGCACAACTTGGCATACCACTGATTCCTTAAAAGGATCTACCACACAAACTTCGAAGCTTGTCATGGCCTTTTTTCGGTACGTGAATATACTCATGTGTCATCTATGAGAACTATTACAACTGATCAAGGAACTCAAGAATTATTCTGTTCAACATCTCTATGAAGGTAACTAATATACTAGTCAAACAAAACGGCATAACTCAGAGCTCAAGGTGATCACATCTCACTCCTAAAGCTGTCTTCGGCACCTCAAATTTTCTCACTTTCAACTGGTAGTAAACGGATCTCAAACTAATCTTCAAATAGACTGAAACACACACTAACTGACCAACAAATCACTGACACTCAGAAACGGATGTTAATCATTCACTGTCACTTGTTTCAACTATCTGAAATCTAAACACATCCTCGTACTGTCACTCTCCCCTCTCCACAAATTACACTATAGAACTCTGAGATGATGCACTAGGCCTAATGAATCTAAGGTCTAACAAATCCCGAAGTTGATTCTTCAACATTCTCAATTCTTCCGGAAATCATAAGATATGGAGCAATCAAAACAGGAGTAAACTCGAAGACGGTCTCAATATCAAACTCTTCCTCTCTAGACAGAGATAAGCCGACAATTCTTCCAAACACTTCTAGGAAAAGAAAACACAAACTATCCTAACATTATGCGGTCTAGTCTTCATTCAAAATCGAATTCATCACAATTACTAAGCAAGCCTGTCAACTAAACTCAATCAATCTTTGACCTCTAAATCTGGATCAACATTCAACAAGAAGTTCACCTTCTCACCTACCACTTCAGTCACACAAAAATCTGCAATTTCAAGGCAACTCTCTCTTTGTCTCAACGTACACACTAACTATTTGCTCTTCAAGTCGAGCCTTGGAAAAAGGCACACCGAAACTGTAGGAAGACAATCACTTCACATCTACTAGAAACTAGTAACTCTGAACCACCAACAAACATCTTCTGTACATCTTTCTGATCACTACTATCTCCCAAAAGGTCTAGTCACATGCGTCCCTACGTCTAAAATCTCAATAGAGATACGTCAAAATCTTTGCACGCTCACACAAACGGACGATTCTGCAAAAATTGTAACTTCACAAGTACACAACTGATAGTCTTCGGTCCTCTTGTTTTCAGACTGATTCTTCAACAAAATCCGACTCTTCTAGACTATTCGTAGAGCATTTCAAAACTTCAAAAACGCGGTTCTGGGCACACACAGACAACCATACTGGAAAACCACCCAGACGCACACTGGCCCCAAACACACAAATCGGTTCCCATTCACGGATACTGATCGGCTGTCTTGCATCGAAATCATAGGCTGAACCCCAACGGTCACCACTAACACTTCTGAAATTCAGATTACTCACACGAGACCCCTACCTAGATCTCGCCAAAAGAACTAAGGTACTCATACCTACCTCATCGAGCACATTCAAACTTGCATGCTTGTTAACAACATACGGAAGTACGAACTCATAACCAATCAGAAGAGACAAACTCAAAACTGTACCAAGGGCTTATCCACTATAACATAGATACCACCTGACTCCCACTCATAGGTCTTCACTTCTTTTCACCAACTAATACCAGAATCGGCCTCGTCATCTCCCACCAACAAGAATCAACTCACGTGCACGCGGACTCGAGCAAACAAATTGTTCCTCAACTCCGGTACAACCATACTCCCCTAATACTCAAAACCATTTTGAAAATATTTAACCACTCACCTAAGCTTCCAAGCTCCAAGCCAAGCAAGCAACCTCTCTCAAATTTCCGGATTTCTTCCCGAGGCTTCTCCAACACAAATTCCCGCTTCCAAACAACCTCAAACACAATTCAAACAATTCCAAATCAGCCCAACATCAAAAACCAACCCGGAATACAATTCAATCACAATTTACAACGTTGCAAGCCATGACCAAACCCCATACTTTGCAATTTCGGACAGCCCCTAAACCATGTCCAAAAACCATGTTTCCAACACCTGTTGCACCCACAAATGACCCCAAATCAACCCCTAACCATAGCACTACCATTGGGCTATCAATTCCCACCTAAAACAACCTCCAAAAATCACCCAAAACCCTTCAAAAAACCCATTTTTACCCAATTTCGGGAATTCATCAAAATCCAACCAAATTAATATATAATGTGCATTTTAACATGATTAAGCAAAGCCCCAACTCAATTTATCAAAACCAAATGAAAAACCCCCTTAAAAATCCGAACTTGATATAAACCCTAATTTTCAAAAGTTCATATTTTTAAAATCAATGACCATGGATAGATAGGAAATGGAAAGGAGAGTTCAAATATGTGATTACCTTTCAAAACCCCTTTGAATTGATGAAGAAATCAAGGGATGTAAGCTTGAAGTTTGAGAGGGTTTGAAGATGGTGGTGGGTGTTTCACATGTTGGAAAATAATGGGAAAAGGGGGAGAAGATGACAACTTTGAAAGTTGTCATCCCTTTTAAAAGTTTTTGGGCAAATTACAACATAAGCCCTTCCCTTTTTACTAAAGTTCAATTAGGCCACATTTTAAGTTGGATTTATTTTAATTTAATTTTTTTATTGACTCGAACTATAAACCCGGACAACTTCTAACCCCAAAACACGGGTGTTACATATTATGCAATTAGACTATTCGTTTTACAAAAGCTTGTGAGTTTATATTTTAGGCTATATCAGTTGTTACAAAGCCTATTGATTATGAAAAATACGGTTTAACAAATTTTTAATTGGATGCCTCATATTTAATAGCTAAACTGTGATAACAAAATATTTATTATCTATATGGTATTTTCATATAGCAACACTTATACGCATCAAACCAACGAGTTATAATAAACTCCCCATTATGATTTGACTTTTGGTCAGAAGTCATATTTTTCATTTTTAAATTTTTGAATGTGCGATATATAGTTGAATTGCTCCATCATAATGCACAAAATGGGCAAGTAAAAAGCGTTGATAATATATATTGAGTACGAGTCTCCTTTTATGTTTAAATTCTAAACATTAATTGGATAATCATTTATTAGATGTTTTTTTCAACATCAGGGGGAGAGAAAATCAGCTAGATAAAGAAGGAAGTGAATTATCATTATCTAGATCCTCGAATATGAACTAAAAGTTCATAAGATAATTCATGTTATTTCATGTCAACTGCCAGACATATTTACTGACCCAATGAGAGTAATTAAGTCTCATAAACCATCTGAAATGCTCTAAGTTTAAATTACATGTTAGAGCAAGTGGATATAAATCATGCTTGAAGCATGATAGTTGAAATGGTTCCAATGATCAAAATTCTCGTAAATGAAAAGTATTATGAGATGGTCATATATTAGAGGCGGGTGCTCCTAAAGAGACCCAAGACATAACTAATAATAAAACTCTTGAAGAGTTTCAGGTACCTGAAATAAAGATTGAAATCTTGAAGAGATCTCGATGAGTTATGTCATTACGAGAATGGAACCAGAAAATTGAAAAGTTGTCGACAACGATTTTACAAATAATTTTACATAAAATACTTCTATAGAAATATAGAAAGAAATCGAGTATCTTGTATAAAATCTATCTAGAAGAATAGATATTGAATTGGCCGATGTTGAAAGACGCTTTGAACTTCTAAAATAGAAGTACTTGGACCAGTAGTCCAAACACCTAAAGGTGTAATGCAAGTGAGGCGCAAATAAGTAGTCGTTAATACGACTTGAACTATGATTTATGGAAATTTTTAATTACTTCATGGTGGATGTAATTACTTTGGGAGTTATGTAAAATTTTACATGCGTCTAATTATTTGTGGATCCATATTTATCCTTGAAGGATTTAAAATGCTAGAAGCATTTGGAAATTTCTGAGAAAATTTATTTAGATATGTCTCATGAATATTTTGGCGCATTTGTTATAATCACCTTAGTGAATACTAATTGAGAAAATACTATAAGAATGATCATATTTCCTTATGTATTTTATAAATGAGTTTGGATCAAGATCAATTATGATAATTTTAGAACTCCTAAAGAGCTTCAAATTGGAAACTCATGAAGTACTTTCATCTTGACATCAAGTTTATTTCGACTTGAAGATCGAACATTTTTATATATTTCTTTTTGTCTATGAATAGACATAAGCCGAAAGAATCTTAAAAAAGATTCAATATGAATAGAGCATATCTATTGAGTATCCCAATAATTGTAAGATTATTGGATGTAAATAAAGATGATTATATATTTTTTTGGTCTTGAAGCACTATATATTAGTTGGTCAAGAAATATCTATGAATATACAAAGATCATTACATTTAGATCTTCAAACATTCGTCGATGCCTCCTCAAATCTTGTAGATATAATTGTTATGCACAAGGCAAGCCAAAAATGTGTTTGACTAAGACCATTGACCCAACATATCCAGAAGATATGTGATTTACTTTCACAAGATATGATACAATTGCTATCTTGTGTAGAGATAATGGAAGGTGGATACATCATGAAAAATATTACTCCAAAGTTTCATCCCCCTGCTATCTTTCGAAAAATAACATTCAAAATTAAATTATGAAGATTTAAAGATCTTCTGAGATGTTTTCATGAGAGGGAGTAAATATGCGTTGCACTCTTTTTCCCTTAACCGAGATTTTGTCTTAATGAGTTTTCCTAGTAAGGTTTTTAATGAGGCAACATGTTATGCGTATCAAAGATGTGTGCTCTTTTTCTTTCACTAAAGAATTTTTTTCCCACTGTGTTTTTATCTTAGTAAGGTTTTAACGAGACACGTTATCTACATAGACATCCAAGGGGCAATGTTATGAATATTTATCTATGTGGATGTCTATCATGATTATAATTTTATCTAAGGAGTTTGATTTACTTTATCATTGAGAATATTATCTTATTTAATTAGAGTTCAATGTAATATGTATTTCTTATGCCTATAAATAGGTGATTTGATGAAGACATTGTACATAAGTCTATATTTAAGAATAATACAAATCTCCCTCTTTCTCTCATCTCTTTGTTCTTCCATTTTTGTTCTTTGTTCTTATTATTGTTCTTTGTTATTTTATTCACAACAAAATTTAATATTTTTATTTTACACTATATTTTAATTTGATCTTCACTCCAACAAAAAATATTATTCTCAATATTCTTTTATTAATTTAGTCTCTCTTTCATCTCAAGTTCTATTTTTTCCTCCTCGTCATCTTGCTCCACCAACCTCATTCTTCCTTTCTTCCGCCATTGATAAAAATCTTCAGCGACAATTTTACAACCTTCACCACTGTAAATTCAACAAATTTTGAATTATTTTGATGTATTGTTTTTTAGAGATAACCGAAAGATTTTATATATACTTTCGTACTTAATAAAATTATATTATAATTTAAAAATTATAAACAATGTGAAATTTATAAGGATTTGAAATTTCAAAGAGATATAATTATCTTTTTCTTTTGAACGAGAAGACATGCCAGCATAGATAAAAAAGAAAACAATACTACAAGATCACATATGTCAGAAAGACAAGGGGAGAAATTAGAAACAAAATCAGAGAGAACACAAAGAGAAATATACCTCATCAGAAACTCTTCCTCCCTACAACACTAAATAGTTTCATTGTAAATATCATCAACTCCATAGTTAACTCGAATCCCAAAATAAATATGAATCTATAATAAGAAAATTAAATCAAACATCAAATTTTATTAGAATAATGAGAAGAAATACACAAATAATCATACTCTAAAATATAAAAATAAACGTAAAAAAGCAAGGAATATGCAAACATGAATAGCAAATTTAAATTTTCTCATAAAATCTTCATCAATGTTCTTCAAATCTATCACCATTGCGAAAACTTGGAGTGCTCACTAGAAGAGCGCATATCATTGAATTACTCCAATCAACAAAAAGAGAGAAAAACGTCTTGGTTAACTCCACGAACAACCAACTCACGTAAGTTTGTACAATAATATTCAATTTTAACATGCACCAGTTTGTAGACGTCTTCAAAATTAGCATGCCATAAAGGCAAACAAAAAACGTGTCATAACGACAGATGAAGAACAAGCTAAAACAGTCGACAAAAAATAAAAAAGAAAAAAAGTAAAAATAATTAAAAGAAATTACCGTCGATAAACAGCCTAAATTACTATTAAAATTTCCAAAAGAAAAGATAACTGCTATATAAAAATGTGAAAATGGATGAAAGTAATAAAACAAAATGTTATGATTCTTTTTATGAAATAGAAATGTCCATCTATTATAAAATTATATATATATATATATATATTACATTAGTAAAAATACAAATTCAAATACTATGGTCCTGTTTGGTAAAGAGACGTTTGGGCAAAAATTAGAGGTTTGATGTATAATTAGAGGTTTGACAAGTCAAATCCGTTAACATTGTTATTTGGTGAATAACAGATTGAAAGAGCGGATTGAGGTGAAACCGTTAATTTTGAAAAAGCTCATAATAGGAGGTTTTTGAGATTAGAGGTTTGATATTAGAGTTGTAAAGACTCTTTTACCCTTACTAGTTACCAAAAATCTCAAAATAACCTAAATTAAATATTTTCTCACTCTATTTATAAGTTAATCCTATTCATTTTTTTATTATCACATATTTATACGTGTATTTAAATTTATTAATTAATTAAATCATATTAAAATAATTATATAAATAATAAATTAATATATAAATCATTCGAATATGTTTAGAAAAAATATATTAAAAATAATTTTATAGATCTAATTAATATTAATTAGATACAAAATATTGATAACTAATAAACTATCCAAACAAGTATTGAATATAATCATGTTTTTATATGTCATTTTGCTTGTTTAAATAATCTAATAGCTAATCAGTTAATTTTACAAACATTTTTATACAATTAGTTAATGCAATATGCTAGTTAAATCAGCTAATACAATCCGCTAATTACCAAACATAACCTATATGATATATTAAATTATTGACTTGGCGGTGCAACAAAGCCCATGCCTCAATAAACTTATTTACCCTTTGGTATCAAGCAAAACCGATTCCCTTGTCGCATTTTCAGGTAATGAATGCTTATTCTCTTTTATTTGTTTACAAAATAGATTAACAATATAGTTTTTAGTTACTCTTATGAATCATGTGTTGGTAATTTATTTATTTATTTGGTGATAGATGTGTCATTTGGTTAGTTATATATGTGTCCAAATCAAAATAGTGAAAATCGAATTAAACAAATTATTTTTTCTTTAACAATTAATCGAATCATTTTTTTTAATTTATGAATCGAACCAAATAAATTTCAATTTCATTCGGTCGGTTTTCAAATTAATTGAAATTTGTTATTTTATAAGTTTTGGGTAAAGCACACAAATGATCACTATACTATGCTAAATGATCTTTTTAGTTATTGAACTTTTAAAAGTTACAACACAATCATTAAATTTATCAAACTATTACAAAATGATCGTTGCATGTTATAAATTATAAATAATTTTTGAAAAGTTCAAAGACCATTTTGTAATAATTCAATTAATTTAGTGATGATTTTGTGCTAATTCGATAAAGTTTAATCAACATTTTATAACATATCAAAAAATTTAATGATCCTTTTATAACTTTTAAAAATTCAATGGCTAAAAATATATGTGTAATATAATATATAATAATTTTAGTTACTTCAATTAATTAACTGACAGATTTATCAAAAAAAATTCAGTTCGTCCAATTAAATCGGTTAAAACCGAATAACATCCACCCTATTTGGCGAGACAAATAAAATCTACGGAGGAAAATGCAAAGTAGTTATATCTTTTAATTCAATTGACATATTTGCTATTATAACAAGTGAAGCGTAATTCTGTTAAAAAAGGTAGATTGTGAATGGTTTATAGGATTAATATCCTATACACTGACGGTGGAAATTTTTTGTTTCCACAAGCGCCTCAATTATAGAGTTTAGGGTTAGGGTTTAGGGTTTAGAGCTTAGGGGTTTTAGTGTAAATGTTTAGAATTTAGGGTTCATGGTTATAATTTAGAATTTAGGGTTAGAATTTAGGGTTTAGGGTTAGGTTTAGTTTTAGGGCAATATGGGTAGGGATTTAGGTTTTAACCTATAAACCCTAAATTTTAACCCTAAACCCAAAATTCTATCAACAATCTCTAAATTCAAAACTACTACACTTATACCCCTAAATTTTAAACCCTAAACGAAGTCCCTAACCCCTAAAATTAAAACGCTTGTGTAAAAAAGTTTCCACAAGCGCTTGTGTATAGAACAATTACCCTAGTTTAAATAGTGTATAAAAAAGTTTTATATTCAAAGCGAGGATCAAACACTCTATCACTGAATAAAATAATAAAATTTTTATTATTTCACAAAAATCGTATTTAATTTATTTTTTAATAACAATAAAAAAATTTCTCTCTTCTCCACCTCTTCTATTTTGTTTGAGACAATTATAATTTTTTTTTAATTTCAAAGATTCATCTTTATTTTTTTCTTCTTTCACCGACGGCAGTCGTTGTCGTTCTGCTGGTTATGTATAATCGTTTTCGTTGCCGATGAATTTTTTAATTTTATATTTTTTGTTTTTTTTACTTTGCCAAGATTCTACCATATCTGCTTCTTTGACAGTTCTTTCGTCTGCCTCTATGACAGTTCTTTTATCTACTTATGGCAGCTCCTTTGTCTATTTTTATGGCAGTTTCAATCTATCTTTTGACAGTTTAAAGTTCGGATGACGACTATTATCGAACTTTTTTATCACCGAAGGAAAGCCGAATACTTCATGTTATGATTCTTTTTTTGTGACAGTCTTCAAAGAGCACCCAAGGCAAAAGTAATAGCTTTCTGGATTTCATTTCAAAAGTTTCTTTTAAAGATGTTAGGTATAATTTTTTAACGTCTTTCACACTGTTAATTTTTTTACATTGTTTATTTTGCACTAACCTTTTATTATTTACAGTGAAATTTATTTGTAATTCTTTCACTATTGAATATAATTCAGTTTAAATAAATATTATATAAAAAAAATAGAAGTCTATCTCAATTAGATGTTCAATCAAGAATCTCGATATAAAAAGATTCGGGTTAAATGCGTCCTATGTCTCAATAGACCTCTCCCTAATTTCCTGAAGAATACATATTGAAAAGAAAGCAGCCGAGACAAAAAAGATGTTAAAGCCCAAACTACAAACAATAGTCCGAGGATCGAACATATAAAGCACGGTTTGTCGTCGGAGCGTAAGAACCACCATCTTCTCGACGACGTCGCACAACAGCCACCCGGACAACGGCACCAAGATCCAACACACGACGCATGCGGCCGCTGTTAACCGAATAGGCAGCCTAGTTTCTACCGGCGGCCCAACGAGACCGGGATACACGCTGGCATTTAACTTGTTAAACTGCGTGTGACTAAGAATATAGCCAAACGTCCAAAAGCCCGCTAAGGTGGTCGGAAAAGCAGTGTCGACGAGTAATGCAATAAAACTCAGTGTGGTGGCAAACACCAGCTCAATCCGAGACCATATGTAATGTTCTTGCAGACATAATTTTAAGAAAAATATACAACAAAACCAAATTCCAGCAGAAACCACGCTTGCCGTAATAAAGAAGATGACGACCCACTTCAACTCATATGTTTTCTGTGTATGCCTTTTAATTTCAATTAACCTGCAACAAATCATAATGTTCATGTCCAAAAATTTAACTCCAGTGATTCATACAATCATCTTTAAAAGACGAACTAATTCGCTTCGTATATCGAACTAAAATAATCAAAACAGAGAAAGGTTTATACCTGTTAGTGATGGAAACAAACCAAGTCATAGTTAGTGAAGATGCAGAAAGGCTGGTTGGATTTTTTTCCCTGGTTTTCCAGTTAGTTATTTATATTTGAAATTATAGAGTTTGAAAGTCATTTAAATTCAGTATTTTTAGCCGGTTAATAATCGATTTTATCGCATAAAGTTTCATTATAATAAACAAATTAAACCTTCTTTACTTTATCCTATGAAAATATTTCAGCTCCGATTTGAATACTTGCGAGTCACTGAGTCATCCACTTCTGGGCGCACGAGTTCCACTAGAACTCTACCATCTCATAGTCACACGACACAATATAGAGTGCACGGTTTAACTTCCAATATTTGTTTTCTTTTGTTGACACCACTTGAGCCACACATGAATCAACATATAAAAGAAAATTTTGATTAAATTGAAAATTTGAGTGTCAGTTTTCGTATTAATTTTATGCAATATTCGATTAAGATCAGTCGGTCAATACATCATATAATATGGTTATTCTAATAAAATAAAAATTGATACAGTTTTAAATTCTATAGACTGCATATATTATGTGCAAGTTGCAATATAAATCATTTGCTCATTTTCGGTGTTTCTTTTTATGTTTCATATTAAAAAATTAAGTTTAGGGTGAATTTAAAAACTATGGGCATGCTATATTTTTTAGAATTTAAGATTAAATTTTAAAATTTAACTTTTAATGGTGTGGCATAGAAAAAGCATCGAGCATAAGATAGACATTTGCAGTACCTGCGCTCAATTAATTTGCCAAAAATCGAAAAGGGAGGCGAAAAACGAAAGTAGCAGAATTCTGTTTGATCTTGATTTGAAAACAGATGAGAAAAGCGTGGAGGTCCCCCTGGATCCACGTTCGAATGTCGGTGTCAGACTCAGCGGGACCCATTCTCCGCCATTGTTAACGATCGAGTTTTCTCTTCTTTGCTGCATCGTCAGCTCATCTCGATCTCGTCCCTCCATTTTTGTTCTCATCACAATTTCAATGTGAAAGCAGTGGATAAAAAAGCAAGGGAAGATCCAAACCTATCGAAAAGAGCGGCAAATCGTCAATAACTCGGTAAATACCGACTCAAAACGACTCATCTTTCTGTTCTATAAATTAATCTCGATTTTTTCCTCCTAAAATTCAATTCAGTTTCTCATTCCTCTTCCCCTCTCAATCATCTGTTTCTTCAGGATCTCAGCAAAAAAGGTACGCTCCGTTGCTTTAATTCTCTTCGATTTTAGTTTGTATGTGCCCTAGTTTTGTCTTTTATAATTTAGATTCGTTCTGTTTTCGTATTAGTAAGATTTGAGCTATTGTTTCTTGGAATGAAATTCAGTTAAAGCTAAGATTTAATTGAACTGTACAATGTTGCAGCTTTGGAATGCTAACTAATCCATAAATTGCTTGATTTAATTTCTTAGATGATGCTTGATTTGCTGCAATTTGGATTAAAAAACAAATTACATGTTGAAATAAAATGTAAAATAAAAAAAATCTGATTATTGCTAACATCAAATTACATATTTTATCCTGATATGTAATGGTATTGTCTGAAATTGTGAGGTTTAAAGAGGCGAGTAGGGCAGTGAAATAGAGGATTAGTTTCTCATCAAGTGAAATTGAAGTGGAAATATGAATCTGATGAAGATAGTATGACTTTTGTGCTGTGTTAATTTTATTGATATTCAACATAATTTTTTGTTTATGTGAAATTAATCGAATGCGATACGATGAACTGCAGATATGGATACCTTTCTATTCACTTCCGAATCTGTCAACGAAGGCCATCCAGACAAGATTTGTGACCAGGTTTCAGATGCAATCCTTGATGCCTGCCTAGAACAGGACCCAGAAAGCAAAGTGGCTTGTGAAACTTGCACGAAGACAAACATGGTTATGGTCGTTGGCGAGATCACGACCAAGGCCAAAGTTGACTACGAGAAGATTGTTCGAGATACTTGCAGAGGTATTGGTTTCACATCAGCGGATGTTGGCCTTGATGCTGACAATTGCAAAGTTCTTGTTAATATTGAGCAACAGAGCCCCGATATCGCTCAAGGAGTTCATGGTCACCTCACGAAGAGGCCGGAGGAAATCGGAGCTGGTGACCAGGGTCACATGTTCGGTTATGCCACGGATGAAACCCCTGAGTTGATGCCTCTAACACATGTGCTTGCAACTAAGCTTGGTGCCAAGCTCACTGAAGTTAGAAAGAACAAGACATGTCCATGGTTGAGGCCCGACGGTAAGACCCAAGCGACTGTTGAGTACCGCAATGAGGGTGGAGCCATGGTCCCCGTGCGTGTTCACACTGTTCTCATTTCGACTCAACATGATGAGACTGTCACCAATGAAAAAATTGCAGCCGACTTGAAAGAACATGTCATTAAGCCTGTTATTCCAGCAAAGTATCTTGATGACAAAACCATTTTCCACCTCAACCCCTCTGGTAGGTTCGTTATCGGTGGACCTCATGGAGATGCCGGGCTCACTGGCCGGAAAATTATAATCGATACCTATGGTGGCTGGGGTGCTCATGGCGGAGGTGCCTTCTCAGGAAAGGACCCTACAAAGGTGGACCGCAGTGGTGCATACATTGTTAGGCAAGCTGCAAAGAGTGTGGTGGCCTCGGGGCTTGCACGTCGCTGCATCGTGCAAGTTTCTTATGCTATTAGTGTCCCTGAACCATTGTCGGTCTTTGTCGACACATACAAGACAGGCAAGATCCCGGACAAGGACATCTTGCAACTAATCAAGGAGAATTTTGATTTCAGGCCTGGAATGATCTCTATCAATCTCGACTTGAAGCGAGGAGGCAAGTTTAGGTACCAAAGGACTGCGGCTTACGGCCATTTTGGACGTGACGACCCGGATTTCACTTGGGAGATCGTTAAGCCTCTTAAACCAAAGGCATAAACATGGATTTAGCTCTATAAGTTTTAGGAGATACTATTGTAACCATGATTCCGGTATACATGAAGCATAAAGAAATCGTTGATACATACATTACATAGATTGGATGCTGAAAAAGGCTAAGATCAGAGATGGGATTTAAGATTTGTACTTTCAGATTAAGGTTTTAAAAGATACATATATTGTAATTTGTTTTATTACACTGTACTTTTTGTATTTTTTAGGGCATTCTCTGAAAGTGCATATATAATCTATTTGGATTCAAATGTAAGTGCATATATTGGTATTTGTATAAACCAGTTGAGTTAAACTTCATTTTTGATATATTTTTTTTTTGCAAATTCGATTTACGTCTTTTTTATTTGATCACCAGTCATTACATAATTAATAGAGATAATAATACGACTTGATATAATATCAATTTTAGTCTCTAAAATCAATTAATTCTATTAATTTAATTTTAATTCAAAATAATTAAATTGAGTTCCAAATTTCTCATCCTCTTTCTTCTCTCTGCAACAAATTTTAGCACCCATTGCAGCAATTTTCCTTTCGAGTAACCGAGTCATCTGGAGAGGAAAACTCAACGGGGAGATCACATTCGTTGTAAATACGCTATGTCTGTGAAAAATCGGAACGGTAAGGTACACTCGATAAAGATTGTATTGTTTTCTGTAAATGTACACAAAGCTTACATCGTTCCTAACGACCACGAATTTTGATCGGCAACAACAATTACGGAGGCAATAGACATCCTGTTTCTATGTGAACCCACACTGTCTAGGCAATGTATCATGTATGCTTCCAATCGAAGCATAACTGTGAAAAAAGTAAGCGAAAATCAAACCGAGAAAAGTTTGATAGTAACAAACATATGTTTGCACCCGAAGTCGATCGGTAAAACCTGAAAATGTAGCTTAAACAACAACAAAAAATCAAGCAATAGGATTGACATTCCATGAATGTACTTTAAATATAATCTATATCAGATCTAAGTTGACATTTAACACATAAACCAATAGTTAAACAGATAGAAAGATCTTACTGATAAGATATTAGTAAATTAAGGACTCAATAACAATATTTTAAAGTTTAGAATCAATTTTAAAATTTGAATCATAATTTAAGGACGTCTTACATAATTAATCCAATAAAATTTGATTGAACTAAAAAGTTCTCCGTTGTCTTGTTTACTTCCACGTGTAAGGATTTTGCCGATTCTTAGCTATAAGCCACGTGTATAAAAGACAACGTCAAAATAAACAAAAAAGAAACCAAACTATCCACTTTTTTTTGAACACAGATACGAAATTAATTCATTTTTATCATAAAGAATATTTTAATATATTTTTTTACCTTTTGGTTTCATCACTCTCTTCTCTCTGTCTTTGTTTTCTGTTACGTCGGTACGTTCAAATGATCGCCGGATCATCACCGCCGTTTAGTTCGTTGGCCGGGTTTCAGATCGATCAACGGTGATAAAGTCTTATGATCGAGTAATCCATCAAAATTTTGATCCAAAATGTTCAAAAATTTTAGAAAAGGACAGCGGAAACATTCCAAAACAGACCCACCGGATGCACCTGCAAACGGACCCGGTGCACCCGGGTCGGGTCAAACCCAAACTCCCGGCGACGCTTTACCAAGCCTTCCGCCGATGAAATCCGTGGAACCGTTGCCGTTATTCAAAGACGTCTCCAAATCGGAACGGCAGATTTTGTTCTTGAGAAAATTACAGATCTGTTGCTTTCAATTCGATTTCACGGACAACTTGAAATCGGTCAAACAAAAAGAGATCAAGCGGCAAACATTATTAGAACTCGTCGATTTCATCCAATCCGGAATGGGAAAGATCGCGGAGAAAAGCTTGGGAGAAATGATCAAAATGGTCGGAAACAACATTTTCCGATCCCTCCCGCCGGGATACCACGAAACAACCGGACCGGAAGGAGGCGATCCGGAAGACGAGGAAAACTATTCGGAACCGGCATGGCAGCATTTACAGATCGTCTACGAGCTCCTCCTTAGGTACGTCGTCTCCTCCGACATAGAAACAAAATCCGCGAAGCGATACATCGATCACACCTTCGTTTTAAAGCTTCTGGATCTGTTCGACTCCGAAGATTCCCGGGAAAGAGAGTATTTAAAAATGGTTCTCCACCGGATATACGGCAAATTCGTGGTGCATCGGCCGTGCATCAGGAAAACCATAAACAACATATTCAACAGGTTCATATACGAAACCCAGAGGTACAGCGGCGTCGGCGAGCTGCTAGAGATTCTGGGGAGCATCATCAATGGCTTCACGGTGCCTATAAAAGAAGAGCAGAAGGTTTTCCTTGTGAGAACGTTGATTCCGATGCATAAGCTGAAACATCTGGCTCTGTATCATCCGCAGTTGTCTTATTGTGTGGTTCAGTTTGTGGATAAGGATTATAAGCTGGCGGACACGGTTGTTCGAGGTTTGTTGAAGTATTGGCCGTTGGTTAATTGTCAGAAGGAAGTTCTGTTCCTCGGGGAACTCGAGGAAGTTCTCGAAGCCATGCAGCCCGCCGAGTTCCAGCGCTGTATGCTTCCTCTTTTCCGCCAGATTGCACGCTGTATTAACAACCCTAACTTTCAGGTAACTCTTTTAAGGCTTTTGTTAATTGTTAGGGTAAACCACGTCACTTCATTATAGCTTTTATAACAAATATGTCATTTTTCTACTAAAAATTACAAATAAATCACTTAATTAGTATATTGTTACAAAATGTCGCTATCCTTTGTTATAAAAATATTATTGTCCATAAAATTTATACATTCTATTTCGAAATAATTCAATGAACGTAATCATTTGTATTAAAAATTCTAACAATTTAGTCTTATGTGATACTGCTAAAGCAAGCAAAAACAAGTAAATGTTAAATTGTTATTATACTATGAAATTAACAAGAGAATAATATAACATTTCTGAGATAATTACAAGTATATTAGAAAAAAAATACAGGTTGAAATTGATATTATACCATGAAAATATCAAATAAATAATATAACATTTCTGAGATAATTACAAGTATTTTAGTAAAAAAATAAAGGTTGAAATGATATTAGTAAGAGTTAACTTTTTTAACTTTTTAGAATTAGTATCATATTGATAGACTATATAAGTTTTAGGAACTAAAAATGTTATTATATCATGCCACGATAGAAGGAAAGTGACCTATTTGAAACAATATGTTAAGTGAGTGACATGCTTGTAACAATTTTTTAATTGAATGACTTGTTTGTAAGTAGATCTACTAACAAGTCTTTTTTATTAAATTGAGAGGTATTAAATTTTCATGTTTAAATTCAGACGCATATAAAATAAGGTAATATGAACATTTTTAGTTATTAGGCAAATTAGTAAATCTAGACACTAACAAGTTTTTCATTAGGTAATATGTTTGTAACTTTTAGAAGAAAAAAAAAGTGGTCTTTTATTACTAAATTTATAGTTAAGTGACCTTGAATGTAGTTTAACCTTTTGTATTTTGTATTTAGCATTTTGGCAAAATGATTTGTAAGAAGATAACAACTTTGTTCGTAGTTGTTCCGAATACCATTCTTATGTTACAGGTTGCAGAAAGAGCCCTTTACTTCTGGAACAGCGACCACATCGTGGGGTTAATCTCCCAGAACCGGCAGATGGTGTTGCCGATCATCTTCGGCGCATTGGAGAAGAACATCCAGAGTCATTGGAATACAGAAGTTCACGGCTTGACTGTGAATGTGCGCAAGATGTTCTTGGAAATGGACCCTGACTTGGTCGACGAGTGTGAGCGACAGCTTCAAGAGAAAGAGGCCAGAGCCGGGGAGGCGGAGGACCAACGAGAAATGGCCTGGAAGAAGCTGGAGGAAGCGGCGGCTGAGAGAGGCGGAGGCTAAACTGAGGTGGTTTCTCCTCCGTAAAGAATGCTCAGCTTTGGGTTAAGGGATCTTCTGCTATTCCCTTGTCAATTTTGATGGTAATGGTATGCTTCTTTTTCTTTTCCTTTTCATTTCAGAGCAGAGGCGAATGTAACTAACAATGTCTGGAATTTGTATTGATTGAACTTCAAGTTTTCATTCTTTTAAGACAAGAACTAGGATCAAATAACATGCATTGGTTTGGTTGGTTTATTGATTACTCGACATTTTCATTGCAAATATATTGTAATCCCTCTGTCTCACTAAAACTGTCACATGTTTTTTAGGTCAAATTTTTTCAACTTTGACCTCTTATAATTTAAAATTTATTATTGATAAAAATATGAAAAAATATATTTTAAAAATTTTGAATCAACTAGATTTTAAATATATTTTTTTTATAATTTTTAATTGATTAAAATATTTAAATAAATTATAGTCAAAGTTGAAAAATTTTGACCAAAAAAAGTCAACATGTGACAGTTTTAGTGGGACGGAGGGAGTATAACTCTTTTAAGTTTTACACGTTTTTTGGATCGTTAGATGGGTGAAATGAATAGTTGAGATTAATGGTAGAATATACAAAGATTCTGACTTGGTCTAAAGATCTAAAAAACGTGTAAAACTTAAAGAATTTTACATTGTATAAGTAAATCATAACCCATATATATATATATATATATATATATTCAAACGTGAATTTATGGATATAATTATCTGGAAACTCGTAATTAAGGTACGGTCAAAACTGTATAAACTCGAATAGAATGACAATTTTTTATTAGGTTCAATTATTGTAATCGTTTAATCAAAATAAATGGAAGTAGATGTTCTTTCAATTGTTTTTTTTAAATTAAAAAGGAAATACAAAAAAACTATTTAAATTCATTTTCTAGTCAATATTTTTAAAATACTGATAAATTTGGAACCATACGCCAAAACACAGCCCCTACGAAAATTCATATTCATATCCACAAAATAAATAAGCAGCAGCTTCGATAAGCCACAGTTTAAAACCACAGCTTCTTCAATTTCCTAATTTCCATTCATTTCCTATCATTATCTTAATTTCAATCAAGATTTCGTTCAAAACCCAGACCTGATTTCGTTTCAATCCTTAACAAAAACCAACTAAAAAGAAAGGGAAAAAACCCCATGTCGAAGAAAGGAGGAGCTTCGTTGCAAAAGGATGTTCCATGGCGGGCCTCAGCCGGAAAAGCAATTCCTAGAATCCACCACTCCCCTGTTCTTCGTCTACGTCAAACCCCCAATTCCAATTATGCCATCGCTATCATGAAGGTCATCCCTTTATAATCAATTGTATTTTCTTTTCTTTTTAAGAAAAAAGAAGAAGAAGAAGATGAATTGCGATTTTTGTTTTGATTTTTGCAGCACTCGGATCCTATAGGAAGTGGGTTAGCGACAGAGGCTATTGTGGAAGCAGCTGGACCCGAATGCATCGTCCCCGGCCAGATTACACCTATTAGATTACTTGGTCTTAAGGTATTTTGATTTTCATTCATTTTGGGAAATTGATTTATGTTCCTTTTTTATGGATAATATAGTGCCAAGATGGGATTTTTTTGATCAATCTGTTATCATAATTCATAATCTATAACTAGTAGTATTAGTTGCTTAAGTACAATTAAAGGGACTTCTGGTTTGGAATTTTCAATTTTGATATGAAACATTTGAGGAAGTTTAACTTATTTTACTCCATAAGTAATCTTCTTCTACTATGAAAGGATTTACCTCGGGTTTGTTTAGATTTTGTATGCCGGTAGACCGGTTGAAGACCTCTCTTTGGCTGTTGCATTCGATTTTAACAAAACAAACTTGTGTCCTGTTTGTATGTTGTGTTTGTAACCTTTGTTTCATGGTCATCTTCCTCTTTCTAGTTAACTTTGAGAGCCTCTAGTGATTAGGTCTTTCTAGATATATTTATTTAACCATTCGATTAAAATTTTGTTTTAACTTTTAACCTTTGGAAGAGTATCACAACTTATGATTTCAATCTTGGTGTAATCGTTAATTTCATTTGAAGTAATTTTCTGGAGTAATGCGCATTTTCACGGAAATACAACATAAACTCGGAAGATATACTTTGCCGTTTCATCTTCAAAGTGAAACTTAGATACTTTTGCTTCCTTTGTCTTCCCAAATCATTGTGTCTGTTGTAGAAATAGCTTCCTTTGCTTATGTCCGGGGTGTAAAGTGTAAACCTTGCCTGCTACACATTTTTTGTAAACTTATTTCTTCTTTTCAATATTGACAGGTGTGGCCAATTGAAGTTAACACAAAATTTTTGGAACCAGTCGGTAAAGAACTAAAGTTGCTTGGAAAGGTAAAAATCTGTATTTTTTATGCTCTCCTCTTTCAAGCACACATGGAATGATCCACTTATCGAGACGCTTGCATCCCTAATAAGGAGCTTTTGATGTTATTTACAATATTTTCAGGGTAGTTGCATTTGCAATTTGAAATTAGTCAACATGATTAAGAAAAGCTTTTAAGTATTTAGATGGAGTTGTTTATGATGAAGTAGAAACCTATTATTTTGTAGCCAATAGGCCCAAGGCATTCATATAGCCTTTGTCTTTAACATTGAGGTCGATTGGATGGAAATGGGGTTTCTCTGGTTGTCTAATACGGGTATGTATCTACCACGTGTATGGTTAGATTTTTCTAAGTTCATCTACTTAGAGGATCCTTGGAGGTCATATCTCTATATCCATATGTTGAATACGAGCATTGGACGTGGGTACTTCAAGTTCAAGAAAAATGAAGAGTCCAAGCAACATAGGTCCAGAGTCCTCAAATCGGTCAAAAAGATTCGTTGTCTTTTTGAGGATTTTAGGATATAAAGGCCTTGGTCTTTCAGATCCCAAAGTATTAAGAACATTACAATATCGTATTGGATTAGAGTAGAAGATTGGATTGGCAAACCGAGAGTTAGCCTCCATGTGTCATCTTTAACAAAGTTCTTTATTAAAGAAGCAATGAAGAGAGGCTTTCGAATATGATCTGGTTTCGGTTTTTCTAAGGCATTGTTTAGTAAAGTATGTACATCTAATAATATTTCATTATTCATTTGGTTACTTGCTATTGTTATTGCAGTTCATGGATGATGCCGTCAACCTCATGAATAAGTCATTTATAGATCGCTAGCGGCTTAGGCTTTTTAAGCTATTGAAAGAAGAGGGAGCAGGTAAAAGGGCTTATGGGCGGGATTTCGGATTGTTGTTGCAATGAAGAAGTTGCAGCACATGGACGAAAGAGCGCCTGTAAATACAATGTTTTACTATTTTTCTTTTTTTAATCATTTTCTACCCATAAGACACGAAACCGTTTGTCATATGATCAATATATTGGATGATAACATTGAGGCTTTTCTATATTTTGGGTCGAATGTATGAGTTTCCTTCACCAGTTTGAATAAATATGGTCTTATTGGAGCTTTCACTTCGTTTTCTATTCATATGAAGCTGCTAATCTTCTTTTTCTATGGTGTTTTCTTAAGGGGATTATTGACCCCTGAAATAAGCTTTATTGCATGAGATTAGATTCAAGCCAAGTCATGCAGGTTGGCCACCGGTGTAAAGCGGTCCGGTTCGAAGCTGAGAGCCGTAGATTCGAAGCCTCGAAGCCCTACGGTGGCTAGGATGCCACGGTCCAAGATGATAGATGGTTAGTGTCTAGGAGTCAACAAGTTTTTCCCACATCAAACCATTAGCCTTTGAGTTTTAAAGCCCATCGTTGTAGTAATGGGCTAAACCCAGATTAACTAGATGTAACTTAATCAACTAAGTTAAATTCGGGTTAAGTTAGGGTTATAGATGATCATAAGGGAATTAGAAATCCGAGGTTTGAGGCTCTGAGCTAAATAAAATTTCACTTTTAGAAGTTCGGGTTCGATTCGAGGTAAGAATTAAGTTGTCCGAGCTTGTTCAATTAAGTTTGTTTAAGCTTGTTTACCTAGTATTTTGAGTCATAGATTGGATTGAGTCGGATCATGTTTTAAAGAAATTGATGTAAATAAAATAAAATATTTATAATTAGTAACTCGAATTAAATTGGAACAACTCATATTCAATCCTTAAACTGGTCTACCATGAACTAATGATGTAAAATAACGATCTAACAAAGTGGTTTCAATCGGTCTCATTAATTTACACAAAGTTTCTAGTTACTTTAATGCAAAAATGTGGTTCATGAAGTACATATTTTACTATGTTTATGATAAAGTTTGAACTTTATATTATATGTTCAAAGATCAATTGAAAATTAAAATATATTATCACTAAAGCAAATTCGAGTTATATTATTCACAAGAAATTGATAGTGTAAAATATATTATCTCTAATCTTACCAGAAAGGGTGATGTTACTAGGTATTAGATTTTCTATCATGCAAAGACATTAATTTTTTTATACAAGTTCAATCGTTCAAATCTTAATATTATAAATAAAGCAAATTAGATTCTATACAATACACGATTTGGATTTTTTTTTAAAGGGAATTTGAGGCCTCGTTAAAAACCCCCCTAAACCTAATGGGGGAAAAGAGTGCCTCGTTTTATTAGATCATCAACGATTACAAGCAAAAAACACATATTGGACTACAGGGGACCAAACAAAATCACTGAAACACTAGTTAGTCAATTAATCAAACATCGATAATTATAATTTTTTTAAATTTGTGAACGAATACTTATAGTTATGGCACAACTAGGGGTAGACATACGGTCGAGTCGAGTCGGGTAAAAAAATTTCAAGTTAGTCAAGTTGAAGAATCTTATTTTATAACTCAAACTTTATTTGAAATTTTTTTTCGAGTCGAGTTTGAGTTCCTGTTCAAATTTAACTGTAAATGTTCATAATGTTCTAGTTTAAACAGTTTTTTATAACCATGTACAATATACATCTATATTTCTTCATATTCTTTCATACAATCATCCGTATATTTCCTTAATATGTTAGGAAGAATTGAGAGACCCAACTTGAACATGAAAATTGATCCACTAATTACTAAAAATTTTGACTTATTCGAATTTTTATTTTATAACACATACTTTATTTAAAATTTCTTCGAGTCAAGTAGTATCTGTTCTAAATATACTCTCAACCATTTGACAATGAACGCTCAATCGTGCTCGAATTCATGACCTCTAAAAACAACAATCATTCCCTTAACTACTGAATCAAATTAATTCGTGCAAATATATGACTATTTTAATTAATGAAAAGTACGACACATGATATCATTCATTCCATATATAAGTACACACATGTCACATTTTTATTAATTATTATTGTTGTGTTTTTTAGGAGATAAAAGTAACATTTAATTAATAAAAAAGTAAAAAAAAAAAAACCTAGCCTCTTTCTTTTCATACTTTTTAAAGTGTTGGCGGCGGCACCAGCCTTGATGCTGGACCGCCAACAATTTTTTTATTTGTTTTTCATGTTTTTATTTTTAATTTGAATAATTATGTTTTGTAATATGTTTTTTTTATCTTTTGATATGTATTTCTTACTTTTTAGTATACTTTTATTTTTTTATTCGATCGTTTGGTCACTTCTTTTTTCTTTTGATTTTCTATCATAGTTGGATTTGACGATTTTGTCACGACTGATCAAGATGACACTTTTTAATTATCCTGTTGATCTTCCTGTTTTAGACCCTCGAACTAGATTTGGATACGAGCTCACAATCACTATTCTTGTTCGTTATTGAGTATGCGGTAATAATCATGTTGTCAACGTGCCTTATCATTGTAATATGAATTTTTTAATGTTGTTTGTTGTTAATTTTTTTACCTTTCATTCGTTGAGCGTTGATGATGTTTGTATTTTTTTCAGTCTTTGAGTTGGAATTTTAATCTTTCTTTGTATAATCATGTTTATGATCTAGAGGTTAATTAATTTTTGTGTTCTTAAGAATATGTCCAGATTAAATTTATTTACCTGAATTGTTTATTTTAGATTTTTTCCTCTTTTAATAAAACCACTGTACAATTTCTAGAATAATAAAAAATAACATTTAATTCTCGAACTTTACAATTTTTTCTAATTTGGTCTCTAAATTTTTTATGTTCATATTATCTTAGAATTTGACAATTTTTTTCACTTGGTTCATAAAATTGTTTTTTTTCCTTTTTGATAACATGACATTTTAAAAACAGTGCAACTTCATGAATTAAGTTAAAAACTATGAATTTTAAAAATTAATATAGACAAAACAATAAAAATTCAGTTAATGAAAAATTATTAAATCCCAAAACTAAATGTCCATTTATTATTTTTTAACCTTGTTAATCTTTTATAGATGAATTAATAGTTTATGTATAATATGTATATATAAAATATATTTTTTGATCAAATATATTGATAGCTTTGGGATTATTAAAAACAGCAATATTAGATTCCAAAAAAGAGAAAACAATTATTTGGAGCAGCCGCACCATGTTTTAAGGACAATGACCCCTTCAATCTGCGGTCACTTTCTTACCATGTGCCCTTCAAATTATGGGGAGCAAAATTTGAATCTATTCGAAAAAATTGAGTAACTCGACTTGATTTGAGGTGAAAATGTTCGACTCGACTCAAAATTTTATAGACTCAACTCGAAAAAATTTCAAATAAAGTTTGAGTTGTAAAATGAAAATTCGAATAACTCAAAATTTCTAGTAATTAGTGGATTTATTTTTAAGTTCGAGACGATTCCTTCAATTTTTTATTGATATATACATACATATATATAAAAATATGAAGAAATATTACCGCATATGAAAAAATATGAATAAATATATACGCACATCTTATATGATTGGAGAAATCCATTTAAATTGGAATCAAATTGTACTCAAATTTCTATAAGAACTCGAAAACTCGACTCGACTCAAATTTCTTCAACTCGAATCTACTCAAAAAAATTCGAATCGTCAACACAAATAGCTCAAAATTTTTAACTCGATTCGGCTCGATTAAACGCTCACCCTACATAAAATCTCGAGAGATATCATTGCAGTGTCAAGATTTTATTATTGTCGTTTTACATTTCCAAACAAATGGCACAAATTCAATTAAGTTTCGCTTTTATAGATATGTTGTTGTAACATCTATGAGAGTATATATTTGAATATATTTAATTACATATTATTTTTTAATTTAAAAAGTTTTTAACCGTGTTTGGAATTAAATTTCGAATGTTTGAACAATATAAGAATTGTAACCATAACTATAAATCATATTTAAAGTATGTAATTTGTATCAACTATCAGTTGGTCGGATTGAATTAGACGTTAAATATTTTAAATAAAATCAGAAATAAAAAAATTTAACATTATAAATAGAGAAGACTGAATTGAGAAGATTACCTCGTAATTAACTTCTATAATTTTCAATTCAAATGATTCCATCACTTAGTCATATATTGATAGTAATATAAAAAAATTACAATTTGATTGTTTCATGTTACATCGTATTTTGATATACTTATATTGTATAATTGCGTCGTATTGAAAATTACAATTGGAAATGAATCCTTTGAATGATGCTAGTGGAGAACAGAACAATGTTATTTTTTAAAGATTCATATTTAAACAACTTATTCTATGGACAGATTTTTTTTGAAAGAGTTATGGACGTATCCTTAAAAGGAACCCGTGGGGCCATTTCAAATTTTTTCTCTAAAAATTTTAATTTGTCCCCTCAAATTTTTAAAAATTTATATTAAACTTCAAATTTTTAAATATTTTAATTAAATTTCCTTTTAAAATTTTAATTTCTTTGTTAAATCCCTCAAATTATTAAATTTTTTAAATTAAACCCTCAATTTTTTTGAAACCTTTTATTTAAGCCTCCAATTTTTTTAAAAAAATTTAAGTTGGCCCCCTCAAACTTTTACTCCAAGTTCCGCCACTCACTTGTCTGCCCGTTTTATATACATTTTCAAAAATTTAAGAGTAAAGAATATATACTATCATATAATTAGGGATGTCAATGGATCAGATTGAATAAAATCCAAGTCTGAATCCGTTACAATCGAACTTGGATATTTTTTTCGGATTTGGATTCGGATTTTTTTCAACCGGATTTGGATCGGATTTTTCGAATCGGATTCGGATTTATTTCAACCGCATTTAGATTAGAGTTTTTAGATTCAGATTAAATTTTCATCCCTAATCTTGGCCTAAGTCTGAGGGATAGATTTGCGAATTTTAGCGTCTTTAAGGTATATTCTGTTTTAGCCCATTAATAGTTTTACTTAGTGCAAATCAGTCCATAATTTTGTATACTTAATTTCTTGCACATTTAATTTATGCTATTTAATTCTATACTTGTTCATTTTCATCCCTTGTTTGTTGATTACATTTAATTTTTGTGTTTATTGTTTATGCTTTTAATTTGCTTTCTATTTTAATTCATAATTTTAGCATAATATACCATAACTTTATCTATCAATTGCACATCACTTATTATTTCATTCACTAGTTTCTTTAATTTTTAGTAATTCAATGATATTTACATTTATTTGTTTCTTCATTGTATTTATTTTATTATTTGTTTATCTATGACTTGATCTTGCATTTATTCTTATTCATATTTATTTATACATGCATATGGTATAAATAGATATATTACACTATATTAAGGTTAATTAATATATATAAATCATAATAAATATTATTACTATTATTATTTAACTTACATTCTTAAAACATTTATATTTTTATCATTACTTTTAATATATATATATATAAATAAAGTTAATTTTGTTTTTACCATTATTCCAAATTACTTAATATATACATTTATGTTCTCGTTTAAAAAATATATGTATTTATGTTTCTTTTAATGTATTTAGTTTAACTTTTTATTTTATTTATGTTGTCTTCTTGTTTTAATGTAAATATTATTCATGATATTTTGTTGGGTAAACTACACTGGTAGTCACTAAACTTTTAGGGTGCTCTCAATAAGGTCATCGAACTTTTAAAACTTTCATTACAGTCACCCAACTTTTAATTCACTTTCAATAAGGTCACTGCCGTCAACCACCGTTAAAAAAGCTGACGTGGCATGTTAAATTTAAGTTTAAAATACACTATTAGTCACTGAACTTTTAAGAGGCTTTCAATATGGTCACCGAACTTTTAAAACTTTCATTAATATCACTCAACTTTTAATTCGCTTTCATTACCGTTAAAAAAATTTGATGTAGCACGTTAAGTTTAAAAATAAACGTTTTCCCACCATATTTTTTATCATCTCTTATTTTCTTCGATCAAAACATGTATCTTTCTTCCATATGAATTAAATTGTAATTTTTTGGTGAAGGTCGTTACTTCTCTAGTAACACATCAAGGAAAATATTAATGTATCTAGACATGCATGCGACATGTGTGAGAACAAGAAAAATATTGGGAGACATCCGATGATGGAATGATAAAGAAATAACTAAAATTTTGCTCATAAAAATCATCTTTATGCTTCAGGCCCGACATTTACTGAGTCATGCACTAGATAATGAGGAGTTCAACGGAAAATATTAATGTATCTAAAAGATAGACATGTTTGGATGGAAGAAAATAAGACTTGGAGATAAAATAGGGTGGAAAAAAGTTTATTTTTAAACTTAACATGTCACATCAACTTTTTTAACGGTAATGAAAGCGAATTAAAAGTTGAGTGATAGTAATGAAAGTTTTAAAAGTTCGGTGACCATATTAAAATTCTCTTAAAAGTTCAGTGACTAATAGTGTATTTTAACCTTAAATTTAACATGCCACGTTAGCTTTTTTAACGGTGGTTGACGACAGTGACCTTATTGAAAGCGAATTAAAAGTTGGGTGACTGTAATGAAAGTTTTAAAAGTTTGGTGACCTTAT
Source organism: Hibiscus tridactylites (assembly GCA_958450335.1). Taxonomy (NCBI): domain Eukaryota; kingdom Viridiplantae; phylum Streptophyta; class Magnoliopsida; order Malvales; family Malvaceae; genus Hibiscus; species Hibiscus tridactylites. The sequence goes on along the minus strand of OY288267.1, from coordinate 23,761,849 downwards.
TGAAAGCGCCCTAAAAGTTCGGTGACTACCGATGTAGTTTACCCTATTTTGTTTTAAGGAATTAAAAGTCCTAAATGTTTTGATTCGGACTCGGATATGGATCGGATGTGTCGGATTCAGATCGAACATGGATATGGATCGGATGTGTCGGATTCAGATCAGATCTTGGCATGATCCATATCCAACCCATCTCCTATTAGAACTCGGACATTTTCTTCGGATTCGGTTTCAGATTTTTTTTCAATCGAATAAATTCCTTCGGATCGGATTCGGATCAAATTGCCATCCCTACATATAATGATAATATAATGTTTAAAAATTACTATCGAAAAGAATATAAATCATCTACCCCTTTCGGTGCCCCTATTAACCTATTTATGCTCCCACATTAAAAATTAGGTTTAGAGTTTAAGATTAAAGTTTAAGGCTAGAATTTAGGGTTAGTGTTTAGAGAATTAGAGGTATGGTGTATTTTTGAATGTAGGATTCACGATTTAAGATTTAAAATTAAGACTTATAATTTAATTTTGTAGTGTTGAGTATTAAAAATGAGAAATTATATCATGAGTCATTCTTGCCACGTCATCCATGAGACCAACCAATAAAAAATATTCATCTCACTATTTTTTTTCATGTCATATATTTTACCAAGTGAATCTTCAATCATATTTACTGTAAATCAATTTTAAAAATAATTTTTACTAAGTGAAAATTCACTTGGTAAAAATATGACAAGAAAATATAATAAAATAAATAATTTTTATTAGTTAGTCTCGTAAATAAAGTGACGAGGATTACCCACGATATAATTTTTTAAAAAAAAACATTAAAGAGAGATGGGGGATTTTTTGTCCTATCGGAAATGGCCAAAGATGGGGCAAGAAAATTGGTTCTACGGCGTGGACATGTTGGTTCTTACCAGAAACTTCATGTGCGCTGCAGCCCATATTAGTCATTATTACGAGGACAATAATATCTATGTCGTTTTTGCAATATCATCCATTATACGAATAGAAAAATTAATTAAAATATGTATATAGTATGAACACTAATAAATACAAATATTTTTTTTAAATAAAATAGAGTGAAAAAACTTTGTAAATTTGAAGTATTTATTAATTCAATGATGGGAGTTGCACTTGCATCTACTTTGTTATTCAAAATGTACTATAGTTTTGCCCATAATGGATAAAATATAAGAAAAAAATCATGAAATTACTACAGAAAAAATATTATCATGTCAGTTACGTATTAATTCGGTTGGTATTATTATTATTGTAATATTTAAAAAAAATTAAAGCTTAAACCTTAAATATAAAATTTGAAATAAATATAATTAAGGGGGAAAAATGAAAATGGAAGATAAAAGAAATGCAAGCAATAATCATTGAAAGAAGTTTTTAACACAAATTCACATTATTTACAGCCCTGATTTTCAATTTCGTCAATGAAATTTCCATTTTTCAAGGCATGCAATTGCAAACGACATCAACCATGCACGATAGAGGAAGGTAACTGAAAAGTAAACAAGATCAACGGTCACAAATCAAGCAATTAAACCGGTTCTAATATTCGGTGGCCGGGAGTTGTTCATGGCCGGTTTGGTTGATGAAGAAGAACTCGTAGATGAGACCGGCGAGACCACCGCCGATAAGCGGTCCAACCCAGTAGACCCAGTGGTTGGCCCAAGACCAGCTAACCAAGGCTGGTCCAAATGAAACGGCCGGGTTCATTGAGGCTCCATCGAAGGCACCACCGGCCAAGATATTGGCTCCCACGATTAAACCGATTGCCAACGGTGCGATCACTCCAATGTTTCCTTTTTTGGGATCGACGGCGGTGGCGTAGACTGTGTAGACCAATCCAAAAGTCATCACGATCTCGAAAACGACAGCGTTCCATACTCCCACCCCAGCTGACAATCCAAAAGCAGGTACACCCTACGAAAAACATAACAAAAAAAATGGAATGACGCTATCAAAATAACGGAAATCACTGGTTTTAGGTTTAATTATGATTTTAATCCCTTGCTAAATTTTAGTTTTTTTTGTAGTTTCACTAAAATTTAGAATTTTGCAATTACTTTTAGGTATAATCACATGTATCTGATTTATTAGCCGGCTAATCGAAATCGAATATTATAGACGGCCATTATAAAAACAACTATTTCAACCCAATTTGCTCTACTCATGACACCATACTAATGATATTATAAAAGTAGGGGAACCAAATACAAACAAGGCTATTATAAGTGCCATTGACCTTTTGATTAAATATAATTTTTTTAATTTTAGCCCCCTGAAAACAATAATTCAATTAAAAAACCTTTTAACATCTTAATTAAATGATTTTTTAATAAAAAAAATTGGCCCTCACAAAAATTTTATGATTTGATCTTGATCCCAACACAAAACTCCCAGCTTCGTTCCTAAAGCCAAATTATATCAAATTAGAGTACAAGGGTTAAATCTTAAAATTCAAATAATAGAGGGATTAAAATTATAATTAGACCCTGATTTTATAACGGTAGTTAATTCGTTACCTGGTAGCCGGTAGAGAACTGAAGTAAGAGGCAAGCGACGGTCGAGCCAAGAAGTTGTGCGATCCAATAAAGGATACCACGCAAAAGAGTGATGTTCCCGCCGACGAAAGCGCCGAACGTAACGGCGGGGTTGACATGGCCACCGGAGATGTTGGCGCCGACGGATACGGCAACAAAGAGGGCGAAACCGTGAGCTATAGAGGCGGAAACGAGACCGGCCGGAGTGGCTGCTCCGTTGTTAGTCAGCTTGTTAAAGGCCATGCCGGAGCCTGAACCGGCGAAAACGAATATCAGTGTCGAGAAGAACTCGGCCAAAGCTGCTTTGAGAGCGTCCGGGTGAGTCGCCTCTTCCGGTCCGCCCACGGCTATGTTTCTGATCGGCATGTCTACCGTCTGATTGAAATCAAGCGATCGGGAGTGGAGAATGAAGATCGGAATGCTGTTGTGAGCGAGTGCTGGTATGATCTGGTGATATCCACTTATAAAGCTCCATGGTTACCGGGATTAATCTGTTCCCGGTTTAAATTAGTTTATTTTTTTATTAATTAATATATAGTTGAAAATGTTTTTAATTAATCAAACTAAAACCGAATGATATTTATTTTAGTAGACTTAGTCCAATCACAATATTTATAAACGTACTATCAAATGATTATATTTACAAATAAATATTATATTGTAACCAACTTTAAACTATTTAAAAAGTTAAAAAATTTAATATATGTTCAAAAAAAATAGACAACTTAATAAAAAATCAAAAATATCTATAATCAAATTTAATCATTAATACGGATAATATGTTTAATTTTAGTTTCTCAACAGATCTTTCCCCATCCCTTAAAAACGATTGGCTTATTTAATAAATGAACTGGTTAAATCGTGGTTTAGATACTTTTACTTAAATCGGGGATTTCTTTGAATTTTAATTAATTAGATCGATATAATTTAGGAAAATTCTACAACGGGCGACGAACATTGATGAACACCACTAACGATGAACACCGATGAACACCATTAATTTTTTTAAAAAAATTTTAAAAATCTAAAGGACTAAAATTATAATTAAAATTATCTCTTAAAAAATAAAAATCAAATTTAATAGTTATTTTATAATATTTTTTAATAGGTTAGAATCAAATATACCCAATTCTCCTAAACCCTAACAAAATTAATCTCTTAAAAAAATAGAAATCAATTTATAATTTTTTAATAGATTAAAATCAATAATACGAGAATTAGAACAAACTAGATCATTGACAATTTCCCAATTCCCATGTTTTAAAACCCAGAAATCTCAAACTGAAAATAGGCAGTGAAGAAAAAACGCAAGCTTCTGTGCTTGTCACTGCTTTTGCTTCTAAAAAAATAAAACCCAGATCGTTCCCAATTCCCATGTTTTAAAACCCAGATCGTTCCCAATTCCCATGTTTTAAAACCCAGATCGACCTATCAATTCCCATGTTTTTATTTTTTAAGAGATTGATTTTGTTAGGGTTTAAGAGAATTGAGTATATTTGATTCTACCCTATTAAAAAAATATTATAAAGTAATTATTAAATTTAATTTTTATTTTTTAAAATATAATTTTAATTATAATTTTAGTCCTTTAGATTTTTAAATTTTTTAAAAAAATTAATGGTGTTCATCGGTGTTCATCGTTAGTGGTGTTCATCAATGTTCGTCGCACGTGATAGACTCATCCTATAATTTAATCACTTTATTTTTATAGTATCATCAATTAGTTAACACTATTTTTGGGTTAAAATACTAAATTAATTTTTCTTTCAAACATAATTTCTATCTAATCGTGTTGACATAAACGTTGTGTTGAAAGTGATGTTTTAAATAAATTATGTCAATATTTCAATAGAAATAGTTAAAAATGTTGATTAATTTTTTTTAATATTTTGGTGTAATTATATAATAATATATGTTATTTACTTTTAGTCATTAGAAATGGACACATCATACAAATAAATTACATGAACTAAGATCTCCTAAAAATAACATTGAGATTATAGAATAAATTAATGTGTTAATTATTTAAGCTCCACTAATAATAATATACAACTACAATAATAAAAATTATGATGAATTAAAGCATAAAAATTCAAACTCGACTTTGAGTATAATAATACAATTTGACCAATTATTTATTTGTTTGTTTACTAAAATAAATAGTAAAATTTGAATTACTTATCAAACGAAGTTATTAACTGAGTTTACATTTTTTGTTTGAAATTAAATTTTATGGAAATTGGTTTAGTTGAGACTTAAGCGGCCGCTCATTCCTGCCAAGACAGCTAAGCGCGACAGTGTCGAATGAATAAATAGGCAAATTTGGGCATATAGGCCAATTTTGCTTGATTATTTAGGGGATGGGGGTTGGTTGGCCGAAAATTGAGGAATTAGGCCAATATCTACAGTGGTAACAGGACCTCGCCACCTGCAGCCGGCGTGGTCCTGTTGGAGGCAAGATTCCCGGCGTGGACGGCTTAGCTCCTCAGCCTGCCATGCATGCCACTTTGCTGTTGCGCTGCAATTGGCTGACCTGCAGCCTGCACGAGCCGCGCCATTGGCTGGGAGAGCCGGTCACCAGGAAAACTAGGGACCTCGCCGTTTGCACCTGGCGAGGTCCAAGAACGCCAGCAGCACATGGCGATGTACTGTAGCTTTTGGCCTATTCTCCAAATTAATCGTGGAGATGGCCTATTCCCCTAAAAAACAATTTTGTTTGGCCTAAATGGCCAATTCTTCCGAATAAATAATTGACGCGTGTTTCGTGTTGGATACGAGCCGCGTCATGTGCAGCGTTTGGTCCATTTTTCTGTTCCCAGTTTCCCGCCCCTTCCCCGTCTCGAAAGATCCAAAGGAATTATTCTTTTAAAAATATGGAGTTAATTTATTAAATGTTGTCTTTTTTGATCAAATAATTTATTAAATGTTATTTACCGTATGAGATTTAAGTTTGAGTAATTTATTTGTATAGTGTGGGCCGTGTGTACGTTGTTAAAGAGTTGTGATTAATGAACATATATTTTTTTATAATCATACTTATGGTTATAAATGAGATGAGATAGATCGAGAGCTACTCGAGCTCGATTCGGTCAAAGCTCGACTCGATTGCACTCGACTCGAACTCGAACTCGGCTCGAGTTCTTGACGAGTTGAGCCGAGCTACTTGATACCCGACTCGAAAAGTTCATGAGCTACTCGAAAATATAACGTACTATTTTTTTATAATTTAAAATCTAAATTCTTAAACTTAAAACCCTAAACATAAGTATTAAATCCTAAAATCTAAACCAAACAACCGAAACTTCTAAACCCTAAACTAACACCATAAACCCTAAAATTAACAAGTTTGAGTTTATACAACTTGTGTATCAAAGTTTTTTCTTCATATGACTTTAAATGAGACGTGACACATGAAGAGTTACTTGAGTCTAATGCGGTCAAAGATCAATCAACACTTGACTCGATTAGGCTCGAATCAAGCTCAAACTCGACTCGAGTTTTAAACAAGCCGGGTCGAACTCAGATTTCTCAGGCTCGTTAGAAATTACTCAAGCTCGAACTCTACCCGAAATTTTAACGAGTCGAGCCGAGCTTAACACTACTCGAGCTAGACTCGGCTCGTTTACACCCCTGATTATACCAAATAATTCATATATATATATATATATATATATATATATATATATATATATATAACTGATAATTTAAAGATGAAATTAGAATAAAAATAAATTACACAATAAATCACTCAATTTTCAATAAGATTATAAATGAGTCACATAATTTTCCTATTTTGAGTTTTAGTATTCTCGAAGATAGGGGGTTTTATTTGATGATCCAAACGGTGGAAAGGTTGTTGTTGGTGAGAGGAAGAATATATCATGCGATGAAGGCCATTTGATGATGGATGACGTAGATTGAAGTTTTAGAAATTCAAGACAAATTAAAATAATTTCATAGCTTTTGAGAGATTTTCAGAAATCTAATTCGATAAAATAAAATATTTAATCAATTCAAATTAATTTAATAAACAATTAAAATAATTTTCAAGTCGCAACCAAACCAAAATTGGATGTACGTTAAATTCAATATTTTTTAATTAAACTTAAACATTCTTTAAGCCCTATTTGTTTGATTAACATTTGAATATATATCTCTCAAATGATGTAACTTTTTTTGGTACCTAATCATTTAAGATTGTATAAATCAATATAGTTTTTCAATGATTATCTTTAACTTTGTTTAAGCAAAGTGGTTATGTTTGTATTAATTTATCCTCACAATTAATCATCATGTATATTATATATATTTGAACCTAACAAATGATCTGAATGAAAAAATAGATATGTTTATCTTAATAGACATGAGTTTTATCGTTTTGTCTGCAAAATATGTATGTTGTCAAACGGTTAAAAATATTTATGAACATATACTATATTGTAATCATATTTAGACTATTATATATATATATATATATATATAACAGATACAATTAAAAGAAATCTTTTATTTAGTTTAAGGCAGGGAAGAGTCCATCAAATGCATTAACAAATATTATTGTTCAAAATTTTCAATTGCAATTGCTAACTAAAGATGTCCCATTGAAACCACTACTTTTATATATATATATATATATATATATATATATATATATATATATATATATAATTCGTAAGACTTTAGTTTTAAAATAAGGAAAAAAAGCTACCTAATATGCAAGTTTTGTTTTTACTCTTATTAAAAAAGGCTTAATTGATCAAACCAGAATCTTAGATTTGTTTATCCTTAGCATATTCCCAACCGACGATAATTACAATCGTTAATTTTATAATTAAAATATTAATTATAAATACATTTTAGGCAATCGAAATATTTCAAGAAATAAATTAACAGCGATGGCTCAAAGACTCCCGATCCGAATGAGTTTAATTTTGAATTTTTGAAGTGTAGCTGAGAGTATTAGGAATATTGTTTAGTGAGTTAGTTAGAAAACTGGTTTTACTGAACAACTGTATTTTCTTTAACCGTTTCTTTATTTTTTACCGTGTATAAATGTTGACCTCGGGTCAAACTTAGTTAGCTGACTTTTATCTTTTGAATCGTAAATGAAATTCCCAATTTTACTTTTGTTCCTCATTTCTTCTGAAACCCTAGAGTAACCAAAAGCTCTCAATCCAAACCCACGAAATCAATTCTTGATATGGTATCAGTTGATTCTTTGCATCTGCGTTCCTCTGAAACGTTGGACGCCCGGTCTGTTCGCACTGATGATCCGAACAACGAGTTTTATGTTCATCCCAACGAGAATCCTTCTCTCGTTTTGACGTCAGCTCTTCTCACCGGCAACAATTATCATGGCTGAGCTTGTTCGATGAAGATGACCCTCATCTCGAAGAATAAGTTCCAGTTCGTGGATGGCACGATTCAAGAACCCAGCAAAGACGATTCGTCGTATGGTGCCTGAGTCAAATGTAACAACCTGGTCTTGTCCTGGTTGCAGCGTGCGTTAAGCGTCGAGATTGCGCAAAGCGTTATCTGGATTGATAACGCGAGTGAGTTGTGGTCTGATTTGTTCGACCGATTTAGCCAAGGGGATCTTGTTCGAGTTTCAGATCTGTTGCAAGAGTTTTACTCTCATCAGCAAGGTTCCTCTTCTGTCACGGCTTACCACACCCAGCTCAAGGTATTGTGGGATGAAATCTCAAATCTTAGGCCTTTAATTTCTTGTTCTTGTGATGCTAAAAAATATAGGAAACAAAACTTTATTCTTAGGTTTTTAAGAGGGTTGAATGAGAACTTTTCTGTTCAGAAGTCCCAAATACTTATGATGAAGCCTTTACCATCGATAAATGAGATATTTGCTTTAGTTCTTCAACATGAGCGAATCATAGGATCTATTCCTAATTGTGATTCTGCCATTTTCTTAGCTGGGAGGGTTAATTCTCAAAATGCTAATAGGTTTTCTTCGCAAAAATCTCATGTTTCGAATTCCAGCTTTGATAGCAAGAAGTTTTATAATCATTCTGGGTCCAAGAAACATGTTTGTTCTTTTTGTGAGATTTCTGGTCATTCCATAGATAAGTGTTATTGCAAACATAGGTTTCCCCTGAGTATAAAACTAGATACCAGTCATCTAAGTCCAATTAGATTAGTTCTCATGAATCTGTTCCCTCTAGTGATTCTTCTATGAGTCAAGATCTTGTTTCTTCTCACGTTTTTACTAAAGAACAGTATGAAAGTATAGTCTTTATGCTTCAAGAGAGAAATTCTTCCTCTGTTCTTAAAAATGATGTGCATCAGTCTCAAATCAATGCCCTTTCTTCTAGTTTTACTCCTGAGAACACTGCTCCAGATACATGTATGATTCTTTCTGTTTTTCATGGTTCCAGTGACACCTGGATTATTGATTCAGGTGCCACTGATCACATTACTAATGATTTAAGTATTTTTCAAAATAGTAGAATTATTCATAATAAGTTTGTTAAATTGCCCAATAATGAACTTGTTAAAGTGTCCAGCATTGGTGATATTTTTCTAAATTCTGTTTTATTTTTAAAAGATGTTCTTTATATTCTTAATTTTGGTTTTAATCTTATATCAGTTTCTTAGTTAGTTAAAGATAACAAATATGCTTTAGTTTTCTCACAACAGTCTTGTTGTATACAAGATATTGCTCTTTTGAAGATGATTGGTACAACTAGTCAGATTGATGGTCTTTATCATCTTCAGCTTTCAAATTCGGTTTCATTCTCTAACTCTGTCTCTAAATTTTCTTCTTTGTCTGTTTGGCATGCTAGATTAGGTCATCCTTCTGCTACAAAGGATGAAGTATTTCTCTGAAATTTATAATGAAATTCGTGTTGGTTGTTTACCTAGTTGTGATGTCTGTCATCTAGCTAAACATAGGAGATCTTCATTTCCTATTAGCACTTCTGTTAGCAATGATGTCTTTGACCTTGTTCATATGGATGTTTGGGGTCCATTCCCAATTAAAAGTCTTTATGGTCACTCTTACTTTCTTACCGTCACAGATGATAAAAGTATGTTTTTGTGGATTTTTCCACTGAAATTAAAAGGAGAAGTTAGAGATGTTATTAATAAATTCTATGTTTATGTTGAAGTTCAATTTTCAAAGAAAATAAAGTGTATAAGAAGTGATAATGCTAAGGAGTTTGAAATGTTTGATTTTGTTTAAAGAAAAATGCATTATACATCAAACATCTTGCACTTATACTCCTCAACAAAATAGTACTGTGAAACGTAAGCATCAATATATCTTGTCTGTTGCTAGATCTCTTAGATTTCAAGCTAATTTGCCATTGGTTTTCTGGATAGATTGTATTCTTCATGCAACTTATTTAATAAATGTCACACCAACTCCTGTTCTTGAAAATAAAACCCCTTTTAAATTGTTATACAATTCCAAGCCTGTTTTGAATCAATTAAAAGTGTTTGGCTGTCTTACATATGCTTCTGTTTTGCCCAAACCTGAAACAAAAATGTATCCTCGTGCTTACAAGTGTGTTTTTCTAGGATATCCTAAAAGCACTAAAGGTTATAGGGTGTATGGTTTAGAAACTAAATCTATCTTTATTTCTAGAGATGTTATGTTTTCTGAAAACGAGTTTCCTTTTAAAAACTCTAGAGTTATTCAAAATGATGTCATTCTTCCTAATTTAGATAGTAGTGTTTCTGTTGAAGACATTACTTTTAAAGATAGAAATGTTTTTATATCCACTGAAAATACTTATGATAGTATTAATTCTGAAAATCATTTTGAAAATAGTTCTAAAAATGTTCTTTTTGAAAATAATTTTGAAAACAGTCTTGAAGTTGATTCTGCAAATTTTCATAATCATTTTGTCACATCTGATAATATCACTAATGACAGTTTTACATCAAACAAAGATAAAATTTCTGTTGTTTATGTTGTTCCTTCAAATGAACAGCAAACTTCTTTAATTTCTTCTAAAGAACAAATAGTTATTTCTTCAAGGCCAACTAGACAAAGACAACTTCTAGAAAAGTTTAAGAATTTTGCTGTGTCTATGCCCAAAGTAAGGTATTCTCCTCATACTCCTGATAAAGTATATTCTTCTGATAATGTTTCTGCTGCTCATAAGTCTTTTGTAAATAATGTTTTTGTCTTAAGTGAGCCTAAAACTTATAATCAGGCCATTAAGCATGAATGTTGGAAAACAACTATGCATGAAGAAATTAATGCTTTAGAACTAAACCATACCTGGACATTAGTTCCTCTTCCACCAGGGAAACAAACCATATGTTGTAAATGGGTATATAGGACAAAATTGAAATCAGATGGACCTTTAGAAAGATATAAGGCACGTTTAGTTGCAAAAGGCTTTACTCAACAATATGACATTGATTATTTTGATACTTTCAGCCCTGTTGCTAAGCTAAACACAATTAGGACTTTGTTAGCTGTTTCTGCTGCTAATAAATGGCATTTGCATCAGCTTGATATTAACAATACCTTCTTGCATGGTTTTCTGCAAGAGGAAGTATATATGGACCTTCCCCCTGGATTTAATTCTCATGCTTCTGGCCTAGTTTGTAAATTACAAAAGAGCTTATATGGATTAAAACAAGCCAACAAAAAATGGAATGAAAGATTAACTGAATTTCTTTTATCTTTGGATTTCAAACAAGCAAGTTCTGATTCATCTTTGTTTATTAAAGGTGTTGGTCCTTCTTTCATAGCTCTTGCTATATATGTAGATGATATCATTGTTGCTAGTCCTAACATGGATGAAATAATTCATATAAAGTCTGTTATGGATAACGTTTTTAAAATCAAAGATTTAGGGGTTCTTAAATATTTCTTGGGTTTGGAAGTTACTAGGTCTAATGTAGGAATTAATCTTTGTCAAAGGAAGTATACCTTGAATTTATTAAAGGATTATGATTTCTTAACTTCTAAACCTGTTTCAACTCCTATGATAACTGCTTCAAAAATGTATTAATCTCAGGAACACCTTTAGTAGATATTACAGAATATAGAAGACTTGTAGGAAAGTTGTTATATTTAACACATACAAGGCCTGATATTTGCTTTGTTGTTCAGCAATTGTCCTAACACATGTCTGCTCATACTTCTACTCATCTTAATGCTGCTCATAGGGTGTTTAGATATTTAAAGAGTAGTCCAGGACATGGTATTTTATTCCCTGCTGAAAATGATTTCACACTAAAAGCCTTTTTCTGATTCTGATTGGGCTTCATGCCCAGAGTCAAGAAAATCTACCACTAGTTATTGTATATTATTGGGTCAATCTTTAATTTCCTGGAAATCTAAGAAACAAAATATTGTTTCTCGATCATCAACTGAAGCAGAATATAGTGCCATTACTGCTGTCACTTGTGAATTACAGTGGCTTAATTTCCTTCTTTCTGATTTGCAGGTTAAACTGAAAACAGCTCATCTATATTGTGATAATCAGTCTGTTATAAGGATTGCTGAGAACCCTGTTCAACATGAACGTACAAAACATATCGAAATTGACTGCCATTTAATCAGAGAGAAGATACAACAAGGGATAATAAAGCTTTTTCCTGTTTCTTCGAAGAACCAGTTAGCTGACTGCTTCATTAAAGCCTTGCCTTCTACTGATTTTAGTCACTTTATTTCCAAGCTGGGCATACATAATGTGTATGCTCCACCTTGAGGGGGATATTAGGAATATTGTTTAGTGAGTTAGTTAGAAAATTGGTTTTACTGAACAACTGTATTTTCTTTAACCGTTTCTTTATTTTTTACCGTGTATAAATGTTGACCTTGGGTCAAACTTAGTTAGTTGACTTTTATCTTTTGAATCGTAAATGAAATTCCCAATTTTACTTTTGTTCCTCATTTCTTCTGAAACCCTAGAGTAACCAAAAGCTCTCAATCCAAACCCACGAAATCAATTCTTGATAGAGAGTTTGTCAAGGGAGATGTGACGCTTCATGGATACATTTTATGAGTCAAGTAGCTTGTCTAAGGGCTCGAATTTTGCGTTCATTGTGTTGTTGCCAAAGAAGAAGAATCTGGTGGTGTTGGCGGATTGTCGTCCTTGTTAACTTTGGTGAATAAGGTGTTGGCGAAAGTGTTGGCGCGTCGATTACAAAATATTAAGAAAGCTAAAAGATAGAAGAAGAAGATTTTATTTTATTGAAAGTAGAATGAATACATGAACGAATCATACATCAGAAAAGGAGATTACTTATACACAAGCTCCATTAGATTCTAACTGTATAACAAACTAGGTTAAAAGCTACCAACCTTGTAACTACCTAACAACCTCAAGTACAACACAATAGAATACAACTTCATGAACTACAGTACTGTTTCATTCAACATGCTCCTTGCTCTTTCCAACTCCAACTTCTTCAACAGATAAAACACCAAGCTTGTGGCGAAATTCAACAAAGTATTCCTTGGACAATGGTTTAGTAAATCCATCTGCCACTTGATAGGCAGCAGGTACATAATTCACAACGAGTTTACGAGCAGCTACTTTCTATCTAACAAAGTGGACATCGAGCTCAACGTGTTTAGTCTTCGAATGAAAAACAAGGTTGGCACTCATGGCAATTGCCCCAGTGTTGTCACTCTAGATCACTGGAACAGTTTCCATGAACACCTTCATATCCTCCAGTAACGCCTGTAACCAAGTAACCTCTGAGGCAACATCAGCAAGCCCATGATACTCAGCCTCAGTAGTGGACCTGTACACCGTCTTCTGTTTCCTGGAGTTCCACAGTAACAAGTTGTTGCCAAGAAAGACACAATTTCCTGACACCGATCTCTGATCAACAAGACTCCCCCCAGTCAACATTAGTGAATGCTACCAGTTGACACGACCCTTGCTGAGGAGTGAAAACAAGGCCAAAATCAAGCGTACCATTTAGATAGTGAAGCACTCTTTTAACAGCTACCATATGCTGCTCACAAGGTGAATGCATAAATTGGGCTAACTTGTTGACACTATACACAATATCAGGTCGCGTGTGACAGACATAGAGTAATGCACCCACCAGACTTCTATATTCAGTTGCATTCATCAGTGGATTCCCAACATTATCCTGACTCAGTTTAGGAGTTGAAACCATGGGCGTTGGTGTGGCTGTTGCATCCTGCATCCCAGCTTTGACAAGCAGCTTCGTGAGATACTTACGCTGACTCAAAACCGGTGTACCACCTTTGCGTTTGACTTCAATGCCTAGAAAGAAACTAAGTTCACCAAGATCCTTAAGTGAGAATTTGTCACTCAATTTTTGAGCAACATCATCAATTGCAACTGTAGAAGGACCAGTGACAATGATGTCATCCACATATACAAGCACATATGTAACTTCACCATTACTATCATGAGTGAACAAGGAAGCATCAGCCCTGGACCCTTGAAAACCAATACACACAAGGTGATCTCGAAGCTTAGAGTACCAATTTCTGGGTGCCTGGCGAAGCCCATATAAGGCATTCTTCAACCTACACACCAGCTTAGTTCCATCATCAGCAACCCTTTCGAATCCTGGTGGTTGATCCATAAAGACCTCCTCATGAAGATCATCATGAAAAAACGCATTGTTTACATCAACCCGACGCAAACTCCAGTTGTTAGACACCGCAAGAGAAAACATAACATTAACAGTTGTTTGTTTAACTACAGGGCTAAATATATCCCTGAAATCTTGACCAGGAACTTGCGAGTAGCCCTTGGCTACAAGTCGGGCCTTATAGCGTTGAACTGAACCATCAGCATTGCGTTTGATGTGAAAGAGCCATTTGTAGCCCACAGTGGATCGCCCTGCAGGTAAACTAACCACCTCTCAAGTGCCATTTTTCTCGAGAGCACTATACTCAGCTAACACTGCTTGAGTCCAATTATCAGATTGTAGCGCTTGCTGAATCGTGCTAGGTTCAACATCTTCCTCAGAACTCATAGCTACATATACTTTGGGCTTAAAAATACCACTTTTTCTCCTGGTTGTCATTGAATGAAAGGCCACTGTAGACCCAGCCTCCCTCACAGCTGCAACAGATTCAACTAGCTCACCAGCACTTGACTGATCCACTACATTATCAATTAACTCACCAACACTTGATTGATCCACTACATTATCAACTAACTCGGAAGGTTGTTGATCAACATGATCCAGCTCAGATTGCTGACCAATAGGGTCCATTTCTAACACACCATGACCATCACTCACAACTTCTTGATCACTAGGAGAATTGGGTCAAGAGCCACCTGCATGCATGGAGTTGGTTGACATTCCATGCACGGACGTAACAGGTGAGTTGACAGGGGACATAGTACTGACCATAGGATCTGTGACTATCACTGGAGTAGGGGACACACGTGAACCATACGATGTGGGGGACTCAGCATTCACATCACAACAAACCTTCTCCGCACCAGGAACAACAGATAGCTTTCCAAGAGTAGAATTCCAACTCCTATGTGAGATACATCCTCGTTGCTGAAAACCATCCGCAAATGGAAAATGCCCATCATCGAAGACAACATGCCTGGAAATAAACACACGACCATCAGCAGATAAACATTGATAACCTTTATGAGAACTACTATACCCCAGAAAAACACAAGGCTGAGAGCAATAGTCCAGCTTGTGATTGTTATAAGCTCTCAGATGAGGAAAGCATCTGCTGCCAAATACACGCATGATTGTATAATCAGGAACCTTGCTGTGTAGCATTTCGAAAGGTGACCTGCCATCTAGAACTGACGTGGGCAACCTGTTAATCAAATATACCGCAGTAGTCACAGCAAATGACCAGAAACGAAAGGGTAATGAAGCTTGAGCTATGAGAACCAAAGCTAACTCAATTATATGACGATGTTTCCTCTCCACAACGTCGTTTTGCTGCGACGTATGAGGACAAGACAATCGATGCTTAATACCATTAACCCGCAACACCTCTGATAGCCCCTTGTACTCTCCTCCCCAATCACTTTGAAATTCTTTAATTGTAGTATTAAATTGATTCTTAACCAACGCGTGAAACAATTGGAAAGCATGGATAGCTTGGTCTTTGGATTTTAACATGTATAACCAGCAAAACCTAGTCTTGGCATCAACAAAGGAGATGTAGTATTTAAAACCATCATCGGATGTTATATGCGAGGGTCCCTATAGATCAGAGAAGACAAGCTGAAATGGCATAGCATAGATTGTTGTAGAATCAGAAAACGGTAAACAATGGCTTTTGCCCATTCTACAAGGTACACAAACAGAAGAATCTTTATTACTTTCAGAAGAAAATACAACATCAAGGGTTTTACATGCTTGCACAAGAGACTTGTGGGCAGGATGCCCAAGTTTCCTGTGCCATAGATCATAGCTAGTAGACCCAGATTGAGTGCTGGCTAAGTTGACTTGAACACAAGGATTTTAACACTGGCATTGTCTCGAACCATCAAATTCATAAAGACCACCAACTTCTTTCCCTTCTAACAGCACTGCACCACTCCCTTCTTCACGAACCAAACACTTAGATGCATGAAACTCAAAGTAGACAAGATTGTCTCTAGCAAACTTCGATACAGAAAGTAAGTTCTTAGTTAAGGAAGGAACATGAAATAAATCTTTAACCAACAATGTACGAGAAGGAGTATTGAAAGACGATTGACCAACTTTAGCAATATTTAAAGTATCACCATTGCCCACAATAAGCTTACCAGGACCACTGTAATCTGTCCCATGCACAACCTTGCTTGCATCTGGTGTAACATGATTGGTTGCCCCATAATCAATCACCCAATTACAAGAGTTGTTGTTGTTGTTGCCATTCGAGTCTGCAAGTGAAGAAGAAAAACCCCTGCAGCAGGTTAGACAAGTAGGGTTTTCAAGAGAGCTAATATGAGCACTGAATTGTTCTTCTCGTCCATTGCCAAGCCCATTATCAGCAAGAACTCCAGGAAAATTTTGATTAAATCGTTGCCAACAACGATCGACCGAGTGGCCATTTTTGCCACACAACTGACATTGCAACCTCACACGTCCACGACCTCGACCACCAGAACGACCTCCAAATTGGGATCCATGTGTATAATGCTGCTGACCATGATTGCAATTCTGAACAACCTGAGATTGTTGCGATCGACCCTTATCATCACACGTAGAATCTTTGCCATCTTTGCGCACCTGGGCAACATTAGCAAGCAATGGCAACTGAGTTTGAGTTTGAAACCCTTTGATTTGTGATTTAGCATCAATCAACACCCTTTTTACCCCATCCAACGTGAACAGATCTTTGCTCGCTGTAATAACCGCCATGAAAGGCTGATATTCAAATGGTAACCCATTCAAGATTGTTGCAATTGGTTCAAGATTGGACACAGAACTCCCACACCCAGCCAATGCATCACACTTCTTTAATTTTGGTAAGATACACGCGCATAGTGTCTTCTCCTTTGCAAAACGCACGAAGCTTGCAATGAAGACTCATGGCAATCATTGTGGACTTGTTCGCAAAGAACTGTAGCACAGTACTCCATATAGAGGCAACTGTTTCTGCGCCAACAAATTCTGGTAAAAGACTGGAACTAACCATGGATAATAACCATGAAGCCAACGCACTATCTTGTGCGAAAAACGTCTTATAATCATCATTGGACACCATCTGTCTATCAATACCAGCCATCGTTTCTGGAGGAGGTTTGAGAGCACCTGTGAGCAGCTTCTCCAACTTGTGACTTCGAACAGTCAACAAAACTTGTTTTTTCCACAACAAAAAATTCATTTCATCCAAGACTACACTGATCCGTTTATTGGTGAACATCTTGGCACCAGTGGATAACTCCTCAGAACTGGTTTCATGCATTGAAACCTTGACCAAAGAAAACAAAAGCAAAAAAGACCAAGCAAAGAGAAAAGCTAGCGGAAGAAAAGGCTCCAAGATCTATAGCGGAAGATACCATATTAAGAAAGCTAAAAGATAGAAGAAGAAGATTTCATTTCATTGAAAGTAGAATGAATACATGGACGAATCATACATCAAAAAAGGAGATTACTTATACACAAGCTCCATTAGCTTCTAACTGTATAACAAACTAGGTTAAAAGCTACCAGCCTTGTAACTACCTAACAACCTCAAGTACAACACAATAGAATGCAGCTTCATGAACTACAGTACTGCTTCATTCAACACAAAAGGTGTTGGATTTGGTGATTAGTGATGTACATACGACATTTGTTAAGGGCAGGCAAATAGTTGATGGGATATTATTGGCAAATGAGGTGATTCATTCAATGCGTAAATCTAAGTCACGAGGGGTTTTATTTTAAAACTGGATTTTGCGAAAGCCAACGATAGTGTACGGTGGGACTTTTTGGAGAATGTTTTAGTTCGAATGGAGTTTGATTCAATTTGGTACTTTTGGGTGCGGGAATGCGTGACTTCCGCTAGGCTTTCAGTTCTTTTTAATGGCTCGACAACTAAGAAATTTGGTATGAGTCAAGATTTGCGGCAAGGGGATCTGTTGTCCTCTTTGTTTTTTGTTGTCGTGGCAGAGGCATTACACATATTGTTCGAAAATGCAAAGGAGGCATGATTGATTAGGGATATTAAGATAACGGACGAAGTAGCGATTTTGCATCTTCAGTTCGCTGATGATACGTTATTATTTTTTGAGGCTTCAGTGGATGTGGAACGTTTTATACAACAGTTACTTGATTATTTTCAGGCTTGTTCGGGGTTTAAGGTAAATTATAAGAAGTCTTCGTTATTTGCAATTGAAGTGGATGATGAGTTGTTTGAGGAGGTGACAGAGGTTTTGGGTTTCGACAAGGGTGTTTTGTCGTGTAAATATTTCGGAATGGTGTTGGGGTGAAACATAATTGTAAGGAGTTTTGAGATCCGGTGGTGGCACGCGTTCGACTGAAGTTAGCGGGATGAAAGCGTGCTTCACTTTCATTTGCTGTGAGAGTGGTTTTAGTTAATTAAGTTTTGTCATCTTTGTCGATATATTACATGGGGGTGTTTAAAGTCCCGAAGGGTGTTATAGCGAGGATTTATAAAATTAGAAGGGTGTTATAGCTATGGTACATGATTATGTAGTACATGGTTCTTTTAACCACGAAGGATGGCATGCTTTCTTTAGGCGTTCTCTTTGGGTGTTTGAAGAACACCTTTTGAGTGATTTGTGGTATTTGGTATTGTCAATTGTCTTGTATAATGAGATACAAGATTCGTTGATTTGGAAGATGGATGTTCATGGTCAATTCTCGGTGAAGAGTTTGACAAATTGTTTGTTACTAGAGAGAGTGAGGGATGATTTGGTTAATGTATGTTTTGTTTGGAAAGTCCCGGTGCCGCTGAAAGTACGAGCTTTCTTGTGGTTTGTATGCTTGGATCATTTGCCTACATTAAAATTCTTTCGATGTCGAGGGATTGTGCTAAATGAGGGTCAAGGTCTACGTGTGTGGTGCAATGAGGATGAGGACGAATTGGAACATATACTTTTTCGTTGTAGGGTGATTCAGGGGGGTATGGGATTGGTTCTTACATTGGTGGATGGTGGCTTTGCCTTTGTCGCATACTTTAAAGGGGTTTTTGGGACTATAGTTTCATGGTTCGTTTGGGGGCGAGTTGCGGCAATGGTGGTGTGCATGTGTAGCGACACTACTATGGTCTTTATGGTTGGTGAGAAATGAGGTGATGTTTGAGAGTAAAAAGTTATCAATGTCGTAGTTGTTCTTGATTAAATTATGTTCTTTTGCGTGGGTTCGTGTGGCACACGAGTCTTGGAATTTGGATGAGGCGAGATGTCTGTGGGATTATTGTTGTGTTTCGGCTATTCCAAACATGCGTAGGGATTGTGTTGGCAGCCTCTGAATGGTGGAAGTTTGAAGTTCAATGTCGATAGTACGACGAGGGGCAAGTCGGGACCAAGTGGTTATGGTGACGTGTTGCGTGATGCGGAAGGTAGAATTCTTGCCCTCTTTTCTGGTCCGTTGGGGATGATGGAGTCCAATGAAGCAAATATCCAGGCCATCACGTTTGCGTTGGAGCTGTTTCTTAGTTCACGGTAGAGTGCGAAATATGCTTTGGTTGTGAAATCAGATTTGCAAGTGGCTCTTGGTTGGGTATTGCAGTCCGGTAAAAGACATTGACGCTTATGAGAGTTGTTTGTTAAAATTGATTTAGCGTGGGGGGTGTTACACATGTTAGTTTCGTTCATACATTTCGCGAGGTGAACGGACTCGCCGACGCATTATCAAAGGAAGGCGTAGATTGTAGTACGTTTTTGAGATATTTTATAAGGTGTGAACAGTGTACTCAATTTGGCGTTGTTGCTGGGTACAACACTGTGAGGTTGGTTTTGCCAGGGTGATGGCGGTGGTGGATTGTGAAGGGCATGCATGATGGGGTTGTGTTTTGGTGTGGGTGGGGTGGGTGGGTATTATTATACATTTGGTTGTTGTGACAGTGTGTTGGTGTTGGTTAGGGTAATGTTTTGCTCGATGTCGGGTTGTTGTTTTTGTTTTGGTGTTTTACGTTTGGTTGATTTTCGTGTTGTTTATATTATTATGGGTACTCTTTTCTTCCATTTTAAGTGTAGGGAGTTTTTTAACGAGGCCCGTGATAATGTTGGCTTGTATGATATTTTTTTAATAAATTATACTTTTACCGATAAAAAATGATATAGTTTTAGTTAAGCGAGTGTAGGTAGGTTGTATGTGTTGCATCACATGTGATCTTGTGACTTGACATTGTTAAATAAACGGTTAGGATTGCTAACCCGTTACATTTTTTTTAATATCGCCACTGAATTTTTATTATTACCCTAGAAGATATCACAATTACAACGCATTCCGGAAGAAAAATAATATGATTAATTTACTCAAATTTCTTACAACCCAAAACAAAGAAAAGTAATTTTTTTATGGAGATAAGCATACCATCAAAATTAGAAGCTTCTTGAATATTCTTGTCTCTATCCAATCGGGACACATAATAGATGAAAAAGGAGTGGTGAGCGATCCAAACTATCAGATAGAATGTTACGTTACCCAGGGCTGATTACATCGACAAACAACCACTAACCGAGTGAGGATCTAACTTTGCGTGACCACCGACAAAATCATAATCAGAAACTAGCGCTGATTAAAAACTCTATGCGAGCAACAATCGACCGCTAGGGTATGCTGAATCATACCACAAAGACAGATGAAACAAAACTATAAAAACAAAGAAAGAACATGTCACAAAGACAGAAAAAAATGTGTTATAAGGACAGAAAAACGCGTACCATAAAGGCGAATATTTTTATTTGAAATAAAACAAAAAAAGAAAAACAGGAAAATAATAAACACCGGTAATCGACAATCAAAAGCTAGGTGATTGTCGATCGCCGGCTAACGCAGAAAAATTAAAGAAATTTGCAAGAAGCATATAATTATTAAAGAGAAAAAAACTAGGATAGGTTTAGAGAAAAAACTAGGGCGGCATTAAACATTCAATTCCTTGTTAGTCCGTTATTTAACCAACTGTTCAGATTTTTGTTGTTGTTGTATAAATGAACTAGTCTTCATTTGAAGATATTATACTTATGATTAATGAAATAATAGAGAGTATCGTCTCTTTCTTTAGCTTTCATCTTCTTCTTGATTTGTTCTTTAAGAATCTAATAAATATCCTTCACTATATTAACAACACTCATAACTCATTTGACTTGACGCCAAAAATTTAAAAAATAAAACATTGCCACCAAATTATCATGCACCACACTATAACTTATATAATTTTTTTTATTATTATTGTAATTGAAGCTAAGTGATCCAAATTGAGAAGACTTTGTCAAAGTCTAGGATTCCTACATGACGAGTAAAAAACTAATACTTTGATGTTATGTTTCGATTTTCAATAGAGTTAAAAGAAGAAGAAAATTCTGATCAAAGATAATATTTTCGATTTTGTAAAGCTAGTGACCAAAGTTGAGAAAATAAAATTTGAATTAAGGATAATAATTAATGTTAAAGTTTCCGTTCCGATTATGTGAATTTATACATTGACTTTTGATGAACAATACTTTATATTTCTTTTGATAAAATTTGTCTCAATAGAAATCACATCAATATAATTATATTTAATTGTTATGCATTAATTTAAATTTTTCATAAGTTAATGTTTTTTTATATAAAAAACTTCGTGTTAGATGATAAGAAAGAAGTTGAAAATATTAAAATTTGAATAAATGTCATGATACAAGTACTCTCAAATTTTTAATCCTTCTCTTTATACTAGCATTCAAGTCTATATCGAACATAATGAAAAAGTCCGAATAACATAGCACCAACTTCAAAAATGCAAATTCTGGGCTCCGTACACCAAAAATTACAGTTATTAACGTTGACATTTGACACAAAACCAACACAAACTATTAACAGAGTTGATGCTTCAGAATCCTGTCCGAATTTCGATTTTGCCTTTCGTTTCATCCCATGTCAGCAAATGAATTATAACTTCTTGTAGCTCGTGAACCGAATCAAGCTTGCATTTGGAATGGGTGCAGATCAGAAAGACAATGATGGGCACGGTGATCATACCTTCTAAGTGCATTTGCTATTCTTTTCCGGACTCAAATCATGACTCTTTCCGGCAGAGTCTGTTCGTTCAAGTCCGACTGATCCTTTGTCGCGGAGTCTAATCGTTCAAGTCTGGCTGCTCTCCAGGGAACCGAATTAATTGATTTAAGCAATAAACCGAAGGCTGAAGAGCTTGTAGCTCTAACAACAGCGTCCGTTGAACGACTCATCTTGCTAACCAACATCCCGAACACCTAAACCATGGTAAACATTTTTCAAGCATAGTTCTTAGAACAATAAGATCAGTTACAATCGAATCGGAATGTGACCTGTGAATAGTAAAGAGCCAAAATCTGCCGATCATCCGAAAGAGAGAGTATGCTGCTGGAAACATAAATAGCATTTGCTTGGATTATCGGCCAAGGTGCATCAAAAGCCTGCATCATCAAGAACTATGTTAGTGCATTTTTTTCGGCTTCCACGACCGTTCCACATTAGGATAAGATCGAGTACATTAGCCACAACTGATGTTATGCAGTTTAGTTCAGGGAAAATAAAATAGCCTCTTATCCAATACCTCAGGCCTTTAAAGTACGACTCGATTGCCTTGTAGCCATCGATAAAAACAATCCCGATGACTAATAGTTTAGAATAGATATGCAGTCTTATTAGCAAAATGCGAACCTGTATGGTTGACACCATGTAAGTATCAACTCTGGAGGGAAGATGCTGCAGAAAATGCCTCGTAAAATCTCTTAAAAAGTCCTCGTAATCGCTTCTGAAAGGAGGAAAAAAATGTTTCACGATAACGAAATAAGAAAGACAACCGTATGTTAATATATTTCAACGTTCATTATTGCATACCGATCATCGGAGTTAATACTGTGCGAATTGAATAATGGCAGCAACCCTTCTATCTCCATTAAAGGGACAAACCGCTTGAGGGCATTCTATTTATTTAAAAAACAAGGAAAAAACATCATTTAGAAAGAAGTATGTTAAAAAGCTTCATGCAAAAAGGGGCATAAAAAATAAGGTAGTCGCTTACACGGCAGGCGCGTCTTACAGAAATGTCATCATCATGAAGGTGCAGGATCAAGCGTGGAAGTGTAGCATGTATCTGGAAATAACAATCAACGTTCAATTAGCGTGAATAGATGCTAAAGGGTGAAAAAAATTGTTCATTTTCCACTTTATCTTCATTGTACAAAAAATCAAGTAGGTTATTTTATCTAACATGATGTTATGTTGACATCAGAAAAGTTACGGAAATCTCCGATGATATCTTTTAGAAAGGATATTATGTGGTTCTATGACCTTACCATTAAGTTTGACAATATATCTGAAGGAAGAGAGACCAGTTATCCACCTAAATTTAACCCATTTATTTGCCTAAAATGAAACTTAGTCGATACCTGCTCCAGAAAAGCATCTTTATGTGCCCGAACTCCGTAGTTGCTAAGTGCTCCAAATGCTGCAAAGGCATCGGTCCGCATCTTTACATTCATGGATATCTGTACAAGATTAAAAGCATCGCCCATTACTGAACGGAGTCTAATATCAACAGTAAATTAACTACGATTGATGGCAAAACAAAATTAGTGAATTCTTGTCCAGAAGTGCTGTTTGAGCACTAGCAGTTGATTTTAATATCTACAACCCCGACCTCATATAAACACGTAACTAAGCAAGGTAAATTTATTTTCATGTCCAGAAGTGTTCCAAAATCGGATATCTATAATAAACTTGCCATGATCAAAGATTGTTATAGCAAGTGAATGCACCTGTAGATTGCGAAGCCGAATAGACAGCTTAAGCAAAATGGGCTCAACAGCATCACTGGGTGATGACTCAAGAATCTACAAAAAAGAATTAAAAGTGTGTATATATTATAATATAACAGTAGAAGAGGCATATTGAAAGATAATGTGTTATACTCATATAATTATCTGGGGAAACACACACATAAAAGTGAGGGTCCTCACTGCAATAAGAGAATGGATGAATTACCATCAGTAAGCATGAAACTGCAGTTAACTGCACTGATTCATCCAAATCATCAAGCAATGCTAATATTACACCCAGAACTTGAGTTGTATACTGGTCGATATGAGCAGATGGTATCTGCCATAGACACGGAAAGTCAAAATTTCAGAGGTTATGGATAAGGTGAAATAATACAACCTTACAAACATTAAACTTGAGACAGAAATTATGGGAGAAGTGAATGTGTGTGACTGCAATTGAAGACTAAAAACGGTCTCCATGAGATCCTTATCATATACCTTCACTAATCCTCTTAGACAAAGGCGTCTAACCGTTGGAGATTCATCCGAGACATGTCGGCACAACACTTCCACCATCTCTTCCAACAGGGAGCTAAATCCGCTACTGCATGGTTGAAATTAGCACATAAATTTTCTTTTCGAGAAAAAGTGATGACAATAATGATACCGACAGCAATAACTATAAGAAGAGAAATAAAAAGGGAACAAGTAGAAGATAGAAAGAACTTTGAAGATAGATCACAAAGTTCATACCTGTAGTGAATAAACTCTGATACTGCAGCTGCTGCAGCTTCCCGTTGAAAATTTTCTTGGAGGTTCAATGATTTCGTGAAAATTTTGCATATATTCTCCACCTGTAGAATTAGTTACAGTATACGCAAATATTCTCCTTTCAGTATTCAGTTGGCAATGGCATCATCCATTTTTTCTAAAAGAAGGTACATCATACAGAAAAATGGAAAAATATTAAATGGATAGCATTACCTCTTTTGGTCTCTTCATAGAAATGCAGTCAGCTAAATCTCCAATAAGATTAATCCACTTTTCATTTTGCTCACTGTCTCTTGCCAAAATCTGAGGACAAATTTAATTTTGTTTTTAACTTTATATTGATATGCGGAATATTTCTCATTGTCCTAGCAGTAGCAGGTATTCAGATCGTTAGAAAGTTCATGTACCTTCCCCATTTCAAGGTCTCCAACACATTCACAAAATGCCTTAAATGCAGTTAAAAGTGCACTGCAGGAGTCGAGAAAGAAATTTTACTTATAAAAATATCTCGTTCCTGATTGACAGATGCCTATATATATAGTAGGACACTTACCGTAGTGGTTCATGTCGACCAGAGATAGCAAGACAATGACAACTTCCAAGTTGCAGTACAAGTGCAGCAAGAACTGAAGAGTAGCTCTGTTCAACAGCTCCCTTTCCAACTTTACCACCACCTCTGAAATTAAGATAAAACATCATAAAACCCCGGAGATGATAAAAATAAGACAATTCCAATAGATGCAATTGGTCAACATACCTGAAGAAGGAAGTAAGGGCAAAAATAGCAGCTTGCAGGATTTCATCCTCCAATTGAGTTTCAGAAAGAGGACTGGAATTTTCTCCTTTTCCTGGATCACTTTTAGTGACACAAGTCTGATTAAGGACGGAGACTAGATGCTCTAAGAACAAAACTGATAGCACAGTATGTTGGGAAAATGCCTAATCAAATTAAGAAAAAGTCAAAAACTGAAGGAATAAGTTGGTAGCCGTAAAAATCAAGGAAAAAGAAGAAGAAAAAGAAACAAAGTGGATCACATGGAATGCATCATGCATTGGCCAGCCACCACGTAGCCTAGAGATATCTTTCGTGACAATGTCCCTTCCAGCAGCTGCCAATACTTCATTAAAGACAAGTTTTGCATTTGTGTTCTCAGATAGAGAGGATATCTAAAGATAATCAAGGATATACAAAGATCTCCAGAAAAGAAAAAGTCCTCACAGTTGATTCTGCAGAATGTTAACAGTTCAGAGAGAAAAAAGGATACAGCTCCAAGAACTTCTAAACGTAATTGCTTCTCAATAACATGCCCAGCAGCCGAGAGCAAAGATTGAGCGGTCCTGCAGAAAGACTTGATCAATCGTATTCACACGGACCTTTAATTTATCCTTGTTTATCATAAGAACGTAGAATTAATAAGCTAAATAAAAGTGTATTTCCATGTCTAAAGAAAAAAAAACCTTGAAACATCAGTTTCACTCAGCTCAATCCCTCTCTTTGTTACAAACTCAATAACAGCTAGGATAGCGCCTTCAGCTGACTGACTGTTTCTGTCACAAATAGCTGGCGTGCAAGAATGCAGTGTGCCTACAAGCTGAAAGTAATCATCAAGAATAACTACCACTGGTTAGTTTAAAATCATTTACATTTCAAATAAGCAAACAGAAAGATAAGCGTCACCTCATCCTTCGTCAAAAGGGTACAGACAGAAGCAACAATTCTGTTAAAAACCTCTGATGGATCGATTGAAGCATCCTGAAAATACATGCAAAGTTCAGAATCGAACAGGCATGAAGTGTCACGGATTCACTTTCGTTATCTTGAACGGGGAAGTTGTGGGAGATGTCACTTTAAATAGGGGTGTAGATGCTTAGAAATATACATACACTTCTCAAGATGGCTATAACGTCCTCAAGGGAGGATAAAGCAACATAGCATAACTCTATATCACCATAAACACTAGAACCCAGTGGCTTTGGAAGTGAAAGGGAGATGCTGAAGAGTTGATCAATGATCTAGTCAAATAAAAAAGAAGTATTAAGATATTTTTTCAATTTAATAGAGATTAAATATCATATATAAGTTAATACAAATTGAATAATTAGACAAGTACTGGCACCTCATATTTAAATAACACCAGATCTTTCCCTAGACAAGTTAATACCTTAGCAGAAATTTTTCTAATTTCAGAATCAGTGTCTGCACAGCGTGGAAGATATGTTATAACTCTATCTCCCAAAGACAGAGCTTCACGACTTGGCAATACAAATGCCGCTGGCATTTGAAAAACAAGAAGAAAAAAAGTGAAATTCAATAAGATTAGTAAGATGGAACATTTGCAAACTGTTGTTGGAAGTTTACTTACAAGGTAAGTTGGAAAAATTTCCATGCATACGGTCAATTTGCTTGCTGTGTGCGCAACTACCATGACAGCCTAACGCACAATAGCCACTAACACAGAACACCCGGAACTTGACAAGCATCTCATACACTGCAAGACAACCTCTTCTTCTTTGATAATCCACAGTCGAATAAACATATTGATCTATTTGCCTTAATATGTGCAAAAGCTGCTCCGCTCGGCTTCTTCCATCCTCTCCGCTAATTGTTACACATGTTTCCGGTTAGAATAGCCATGAATCATACAACAGTAAATACAATAGATATGGGAAATTTCTAGACAAGGAGATATTTTAAGATTCTTTTCAGATGGACCCAAATTGCTCTTGATATTGCGGTCGATCAATGACGCAAGATCAAATAAATACCAACTAAACAAAACCAAGCCCTACAGTACTGAAACAAGTCAGTGAGGTAGCTAAGCAGTTCCTGGACCCCCAAACTTTTACAAGGTTTTTCTTTAATGTCTCTTCCATGTGTGGCCTATTCTCTGTCTAGCCCTGGAAGAAAGGGAGGGGGAAAGAGTCTACCTACATCCTTACTGGGGCAGGAATAAAACAAATTACTCAAAAGGATTAATCTCTCTAAAATGGAGACAAACTTATGTCCAAACTTCAACATAAAAGCTTGAAGAATTTGAGTCACAGAAAATTTGATTCTTATACATTAAGAGGCCATGGATGTGTAAAGGAAATTTAAATCTTCCAATAGAAAAACTGGTATCCTTTCTTTAAGAAAGAACAGTTGGACAGACACGGAATAACCTGTTGCATTGAATATACCACAGTTTTCTAGTGTGAAAAAAAAGTGAGATTGACTTTTCAGATATACACAATTAAACCACAGTGATTTTACTGAGCTTCAGGTCATCATCAGACCATACAATAAAACATAAAGGGTCCATAGAGAACACAAGAAGTGTGCATATCATTCATTGTATTTATTTCCCCTGTTCTCAATATAGTGTCATTTTTAAAGTAGTCTAGGAGCTCAAAATCATCCTCACTACCAACATCACTTGATTAAATGACGGCAGTCAAGTAGGACTTCATAAATCAAAGAAATATTCTCCCCGTACATGCAAGGATAGTTGGGAGAAATCTTGCAAAAAAATAAAATCAAACTGTATTGCGGAAAATACCTTGTGAGAAGAATAGCACATAGGAGAGTGATCAGGTTATCAATAAGGGGATTGATAACATCTATGGGATCATTTGGCAAAGTAAAGAACCCCAAGGTCGCCTGTAAATTTTTTCAGAAGTATTCATGGCTCCAAGTAACTACAGAAAAAATTTACATTGTTAATATATTTATTAAAAATAAACAGAAAGCACGTACCTTCATAACATGATTTCTTGTTTCGATTGTCAACTTTGGCTCCACCGAAACCAAGGTGGTACAGGCATTCAAAGCAAGAGCCTAGAGAAGAAACCATAAACAGAAAATAAATCATATATCACATAGTTGAGGTAATACACAACTGATACCACTATATCATACTACAATTATGGGAAGCAATGAAGATACTTGGGTATGCAGAAGTTCAAGACTGGAATCAGCAAAACCATCAGTTTCATCTCGACCCATTAAGGTTAAAATATAGTCAAGCAACATGTCTCTTCTTTTAAGTGGGAATGGAGCACCATTTTCAGCAGCTTTAGCGACAGCACAACCTGCATGGAAGTAAGTTCATTTCTTATCAACATATTAAAGTATGACATGTTTGGTACATGGAGAAATTACTAGAAGTCTACTGTTAGTTGTCATTGACGCTAAAGGTTGTTAGAGGCAGTTAATAACTGACAAGCAGTTAGTAAATCTTGGTGGGAAAAGCTGTTAACAGCAGTTATCCAGCCAGCTGATTCTCTGTATATAAAGAGACTTTACCTGTACTGGAAAACTATGGATGAATGAAGTTACCTTTGCTTCTCTCTTCGTTCTTTTCCTAAAGAACTCTTGAACCAGCAGTTATATTTCTCCATATCACTCAACTATCAGTAGTCAATATATCCTTGCAACCTCTCCTTACTTGCAAATCATGAAGGCTACATACTGAAAACAGTCACTCTTAGGTCTTATGAGCTTTCCTTGTACCCTTAACAAAGTGCATTTCTATTGTACTGTCCGGCCCTGCTTAACCTAAAACCTTTTCAACACTAATTCTATCCAGGTCTCTAACTTGGAAGTAAAGTAGGATTTTAACAAACCTAATAAATCAATAGCTGTAATAACAGCCTGCTTTGCTGTAGGGTGACGTACATGAAGAAGCCGTGAAAGCATGTTAGTCCCCTGCAAGGATGAGAATTGAAATAGTTACCTTATTAAATGACAGCAGTATTGGTGACACAATGAAAACAACTGTAATTGTTAATATACATAATACAACTTCGACGAACTATAGTTTAGATTGGTATAATACTTTGAAAATTTTGCATCGTGAGCACCAGTATTCATGCTTTTCAAACATGCAGATTGAAAGCCAATCTAAATATGAAACAGATAGCGCTTTAGACGTAGAGGGTAAACATGTAAAAAAGGAAGACACATGTCGATACAGAATTCATAGACTTTTAAGGATTCCTTACAATAAGTGCATCTATTCTAGCCTCAATAACCGTTGATGGAGCATATCTTGCAGCATATCCATACATCAGAGCCAAAGCAGCATGTACATCATCAGATTCTTCTGTTCTATAACTTTCGGAGAATAATGCTAAAAACCTGCAGTAGGTAAGCCTCAGACATCAGATCAAAGTTTTTTGGAAAATGAACAACTTCAAAAACAATTAAAACGATGGAAGTTGATAACATGCTTATACAAATTGACAAAGATAATTATAAAATGACTCAACTGAAAATAAAAGTAGTTCTAAAGAAGTGTTGCTTCAAGTTTTTAGTTTCAGCACATGATGAAGAGATGGTTAACAAATAAAATAAGTAAAGACATTCAACTTAGGGCCTTATTTTCTCCAAATTTTCAACAGAAACTTGCATGAACTGTTGAAATCTGCATTTAAACCAAACATCACATTGCACGGTGTTGCAAATGGAATGTGGTTCTAAGCCCCAAACCTTTGGAATATGCTTTGACCAACATTATCTAGAATCTCTTTCAGCTTATCCAACACTGTATCCAAGTGGGATGCTGCAACCTGAAAGAATGAAAATTATAAACAATAAACATTAAAATGAATGAAAATAAACTATTAAGAAAGCTTGAAGATTACCAATCCCATGGCTTTTGCTAAACCAAGCCTGTTAATTGGAATAGCAATATTTGCTTGCTTGTACATCCAGTCGATTTTTCCACAAACATAAGCACTGTAATTAACTTTCTGAAGAAGCATACCCAGGCATCTGCGACACAGATAGCAAAAAGAGAAAGAAAAAAAGTTCCAAAGTGTTCAGAATTTTGCACTAAGCTTTGATTCTACAAAAAAATAGAAGGTTGTGAATTTTGGGGAGTCAATACAAGAGTGAATAACCTCAGAACCTTAACATCAGATAATAATATTTTACGTTGAAGGTTGGTGCTTTTTGTTAGTAAGAGAGAGAAATCTGAAGCTCCTAATCAGTACACTGATTCATAAATGACCTTGATTCCAGTGAGATGTCAGTAATTTCAAAAGAAACTGCTCCAAGAAATTACAACTGAAACCTTATAATTCAATAAAAGTGCCTTACAGAATAGTTTCCACTGATGAAAAAGAGGGGCTGAATGAGTATAGCCATATGAAATTTTAGTCCTGAATAAGACTACATGCAAAATCCCCTGGCTCATGTCGTTGCAAATTCCAATAGGATGGTGCCTTCAATTGGCACTACTCCCAAAATGGGCTATAGATGGGTGGCCAGGTCCCTATTCAACATGACATCAATCCTCTAGAATAATTTGAAAAACTTTTTGATTAGCATCTAACATTTAATGTCTATTATCTTGTACATATGAATGCTAGACTGATATAACAGATAAATTCCGGTATGTACCATAAATTTTTCCAGTGGCTGCTGGTATAACGAAATTAGAACTCAGAATGCATAACTAGAGGCTAAGATGTTATAATAGTCTCCATTCTTAAACACAAAAATTCAAAAGTAAAACATAAAAATTGTATAATAGTAAATAAAAGAAGAAAAAGAAATAACGTGTGATTGTCATATCCATAATTTTTCAACTCTAATTAGCATACTTGTAAAAGTATAACAAGTCATCATTTATTTCCTCTAAAAAACTAAGGTCTAGAATTATCCCTTCCTTTTTTTTTCTTTTTTTTTTCTTCCTTTTAACCAATCCCCTAGACCGTAGAACAGTCCCTCTCTTATACTCTCTACTCTTTTTCATCCATTTCCCCTGTTCTCCTTTTACTACTTCACCCTAACAGACAAGAATAGTACAAGAATCTTTACCCTTTTGTGATTTTTAACCCATCCCACACCATCCACAAAAAAGGCACCATACTAGTTTCTTTTGCGAATTCAGGAAAGCAAAATTCAAACTAATACCGATGAAGGAGTGCTGAATGCTCATCATCAGGTGTATAAAGTGCATATTGCTTGGTAAAAGAATTTCCCAGAGCAATCATCCAATCACTGTCGTGAATCACATCCAAAGATTCTGCCAGAAACTGCAATACAAGAATAATGAGATATTTCTAATTTTACTTAGCAGATAAGGAGGAATTTCTAGTTTACCCCATTCCTTTCGTATTGTTATGTTGCATTGAAGAGTAAATTCAATATTTCCATTCATATATGAAAAAGTAAATTATGAACAAAAATATAGTTTTCCCCAGAGGACACATTTTCCATCATGTGACCAAACAATAGGGTAATTACAAGAATAACTTATTAGTTAGAGACCTTACGTTGATTATCATGTCATCCCATGTCTCTTGATAGGAAGGATTCAGCTTGAGATCTTCTGGGTCACTAATATAAGCCTTCAATTTTTGAATCTAGAGCTTACAAAAGACAACAATCAATTAGATACTAGAGCATGCTTCCTTGGGCTAACTTTTATTCCATACGTGACAAGTAATTTGTTTAGTTAGAAAACAAACATTTCGTAATCTACTAATGTTTCAATCAATAACTATACACTTTTTTAAACTTATCTTTAATATGCTGAGCAACATGTAAACTATTTGTCGCAATCACTTATTTAACAAAAGAACCAGTATACATGAAATGATTTTTTTCATCTCTATATTTTTATCCCTATTAATTTCTCAAAGAACTTCATGCACCATTCGAATTTTGTATCCTTTAAAAAGAATAGAACTTCAACTCAAACATTGTTACACCAAACTCAGTCCTTATAAATGAGGATCTACCTCATCTTGCCAAAACAAGTTGATGTTCCTTGGAAACAGAGGTGCCAAATGACAGAGGACCTGTGAACAGTTCAGAAGTTAAGAGAAGATGACAACTAATAGGTCTGACAATGGTAATCTGCTCCAATTGGAACAACCATGTTATAACAAAGAATCAATCAGATGACTTGAACAACTGCAATACACTTAAAATTTCAGCGACAAAAGGGGAAAAGTAAATATCCATGCATTGAGCTTTACACGCATCTATCTTTTTCATGTACATCTGACTAGAGAAACTGCTTGCACATGCCAAACAAGTGATATAAAACAAAAGGTTGCATGAAACAAGAGAAACTAAATGTTTTCTTCACAGTATTTTAAGTGTAAAGAAGTCCTATTCTAAGTAGAAAATTCTTCAAGTATAGATATGCTTACTTTCAAAATCTGAGTTGCCAGCTGCTCCCTTGCCAAAGGATTGTGCAAAAGAACAACGAAACGAGCAAACAGCTCCTGAAGTTATACATAGGATGGAAGAGATTTACTTTCATAGATACAAAACAAAAGCAAACTTGATAAGACATCATATGATTAACATGTCTCACCTCAGGATTAGGAATATCGCTGCGAGCTTTACAGTCGTCAACTATATTATTGTTACAAGATCTATGTCTGCATAATTCTGCAATGCATCTGCATACCTGGGTAGCAGTATAAATGAAACCAGTCATAAAAATAATTAAATCCTGTAGACTAACATAAAAGGCATGCCATGCACAAAACAATAAGATAGAGGAAACAGGAAAACAGAGGGTGGCAGTAAAGCAAAAACTGCATAAAAGACTTAAAATCATTTAAGGTGTATCTTACTGTGGCAACTGCACCAGTATAAGCCCGGGGAATGATCATCTTCAACAGAAACGGCCAAAGAATGTGCTGCATAAAAACTAGATATCAATTAAACAAAACTTTTTGCTGTTAATTTTCTCTAAGTAAGACCCCTCATTAGAGTTTTAATGATTGAAGAAAGGAGAAATCAGTATACCTCCATTTCAGGAATTGTGATCGTTACAAGAAGAAGACCCTTTTCACATATTGCTCTTAATTCCTTTCGAGAAGTTGATCTTGTCTTCATCTGAGAAAACAGTAACTGATGGGATATCTATCACGGCATACATGAACCTACTTTACATTATTCTGAGAATGTGTTAAAGAGAAAAAATATGGCAATTGAGATTCAAATTTGAACCTTTGAACAACATCCAAGCACCTTAGCTGGTTCAACAAACATGACTTATGATGATAAGAACCGATTACACTTTCAGAACGAGATATTCAAGCATCATTCAT
Organism: Hibiscus tridactylites; assembly: GCA_958450335.1. Lineage (NCBI taxonomy): Eukaryota > Viridiplantae > Streptophyta > Magnoliopsida > Malvales > Malvaceae > Hibiscus > Hibiscus tridactylites. The sequence continues at coordinate 23,728,114 of OY288267.1, read as the reverse complement.
GTATTTTCATTTCTTCAATTTCATTAAATCATTATGTTCTACTTTGCATACAACAATCAAATTAAATCAGCATTTGATGCTGAATTTTCAGATTTTTAAAGTAAAGCATATAAATGGTTTTATTATGTTAATATAGCTGAATACAAAGCTTGCCTGAGAACTTTCGAGATCAATTTTTCCATGTTCTGATAAAGCACAATGGCGTACAAGATATTCGATAAACAACTCTGCGGATGGCCCAACCAAGTAACAATGTGAAGCCATCACCACAATCAGCTACCATAAAAGCAAAAGGATGAAAATTGGTAAGATATAAGAAATATATTTGATTAATAGCATTATGATTTGCTTGCTATAAAACTACATACCAACATACCTCAGAGAGAGCCTTTCGGATGCCTAAATTTTGCTCATCTAACAAGAATTTTACAGTATCCACTAACAAATGCCTCTTATTGTGCCAAGCTTCAGATGACCTTAAATCGAATGCAAGGAAGTCAAGTAAAATAATGAATAAACAAAATTAAGAGACAAAAAAGAAATAAACCTGGGCAAAAGATGCTTCAAAACACAGAGGGCACCAAAAGTTAAAGGCTCTTCCTTTAACCTACATTTCTGGTAGCAAAAATAAATAAATAAAAAAGAAAAGGTATGTCAAAACATTACTTATCTATCACTACTATTCAGAAAACCAAACTAGATCTTTTTACTTATCTAACAATGATGTACAAAGGTTTAACCATTGATGTGGTATCAATAAGACGTGTATACATACATTCAGAAGAAAATAAAATAAATCCTCGGGGTATACAGAGCCAACCGTCAAAAAGCAACGCTGTACTTCGTTGTATGTCTGCAATGCAGTATAAAAGTAATGATGTGGAAAAGGACATAGAGCCAAATATCAAGTAGATGAAAAGAACTTGCCATTTTCAAGTAATAAACATTGTTAGCAAAAGATGGCCAGCATGTAATCATACCTTCAGTCCAACAGAAAATTTTGAATGCTCCTTGCTGCCATTATTCAAGCAGATGACAGGGAGGAGTGTGCATAATATAACTGTGAGCTCCTGCAAAGACAACACGAAGCATCCACCAAGATAAAAATAAATTGACACTCATATAGTACCTACATCAAGTTAGTTGAACATAAAAAAAGGGAAGAAAAACAAGAATGGATACGACTTATAATGAAAAATTATTAACTGGAGTAAATACAAGTAAACAAAATTAGAAGGGAAATAAGGGCTTTACCTCAAAATCAAGCAAAGGAGGGCCTGTTTCTGAAAGTAAGGAAGCATATAGCAGATTATATAGACTATAGGTTGCAATAAGTTCAATATCTTGATCCTTTCTATACCTGATTAAAATGAAAAGGAAAAGGCTTTATAGGCCATGTTGACAACTAAGTTTAAGAAAATATGAGATATGTTAGTTCGTAAATATTTGCTAATGCACGTGCTCAAAATATAGAAACTCCAAGTGCTACATTATATAAAACTAGTATACACCATATGTACAGACTACAACAATGTAATCCGTTCTTTGAAACACTGATGGTTAAATTTAATCTTACAACTCCAATATGGTAGGGACAAGTCTTGGTATAGCTGCCTTTAGATGTGAGCGGGTGATAAGACCAACCATCTGGCCTAAGGCTTCCACAGAAGATACCCGAACCTAAATAAAATAAGAAAACAGTAAAATGGGCAGCAATTTTACTTGAGATCCAAAATATAGGGTACAACATATTAGGACATTTAGACATCATTATAATGTATTCATCTGTACCAGAGATAATTCCCATAAAACGGCAGTTGCTTACAGAATTTGTATTCAGATAAATTTTATGTGCTTTGGGATGATCATAGATAAATTAAGAAACATACAGTGTAATCAAGTGTGTGGAGAATTTCCAAAACCAAACAACAATAAGATCATAATTAAACAGTAATAATATTTATAATTGTTAGGTTTCTGTATATGTAAATATATAAAGAAATATCTTGACTTGGCAAACCTTAAGATCTCGTGAAGCAGCCCAAACTCTCAATAAAAGTTCAAAAGCAGAATTTAAAAATGACCTGCAATAGAAACAACATTTATCTTCAGGCATTACATAACTGAAATATGATACAAGGAATCAGCAAAACGACACCATTAAAATGTGTATCACAGAATCTCACATGACATCACCATCAATAGGGGAGTCTGAAGGGAAATCAATGTTATATTGCCATACTGCTTGACACCAGCACTTGAAAGCTAAGATAGCAGAAAGGACATATTATCATGGGTTAGCTAGCTATCAGAAGAAATGCATAATGCATATGTACAATCTACCTACAACAAAATCATCAAAAGAAAAAATAGGCTGAACATTAAACAGAGTTTTTGTATGTGGAGAAACATAGAAAGAGGAAAACCAACATAAATGAATAAACTTTGTTCAAAGAAAAATACTTCAAAACTCAAAAAAAAAAATGTCTTTCACCAGCTACACTCCCATATCAGAGCAAATATTCTGACAAAGATAAACAATTAATAATTTCAAATACTGAAGAAGGTTCTGAAGTCAAGCAACATATAGGGAAACTTCAATTGATATTGAAAGACACAAGGACATATTCTAACATGAACTCTAACATAGAAGCAAAGATTGAAACATAAACTCATTATAGGATTTCACCCGAGATCAACAAGGCCTAAACTACTTGACTATTAGAAAAGTAGTGAGGGCACATATATACCATTTGCATATATTGGCCTGTGGGCATCTCTTCCATTTCCAATGATAGGTAGAACTCGTGAAAGTACACCTTTCAAACGTGGAGTGAACTGCAAAGCTTGATTGTGTAGAATAAAATGAAAGTACAAAAATCTTCCGTTAAACAAAGAAATTGCAACAAAAAAATAGATAATTGAAGTTCAAAAAGCAAAAAGAACCACAGGAAAGTGATTAACCATCAGCAGAAGCAAAGTCAGCAAGTATTTGAACCATAGCTGGCAAACCAGAGCTTGGCCCTGACAAATGAAGAAATATTTCTTCCATCATCTGCCAGAACAAGTTAAGCCATAATTAATGACCAATTATAGATAGTTTAAGCAATGAACTTGATAAGAAATAAAATGGAAGAGGAGATAATAAGGAAATAATTTTCCTCTGCCAAACTTAAAAGTAGATAAAGCAAAAATGAAAACTACAAAGCAAACTGCAAGCAACAAACTTACAAGGTCAGGCAGATGTGAGCCTATAGAAACAAGTAGACCTGCTGCTGCTCTTTGCCAATCTGCATTGAGTTCCTATATAAAAATAAGCAAAACAAGCAAGAATCATAATCAATGAACAACTAATTGCCTTGGATTGGTAAGACACCCACAAAAGCAAGATATAGTGTCAGCCAATACAAACTAATATATTATTTTCCAAGGACTGAGGAGACTTCTGGAGGACTCAAGTTACAGCCACTGAGAACACTGTCATTTAGAAGCTTACTGAAGGAGAACCTTTGAAGCAAGCAGTAGGAAAAACAGTAAAAAGTGTCCATGTTACCCAAAATGGTTTGTCCAACTACATGCATGCTCATATTTTTTCAAAGTTACTTCACATCTTTGGTGGATCGTACTCCTTTATCCACTTACATATATGTGTCGAACATGTGTCAAACAAGAGTACTTTTGGGAAAATGAAGCGTGTAAGTATCTTAGAGAAGCACCATAAATTTGTGATAAAATATAATGTGTGTATGTATAATCCACCAATAGAAATATTAACTCAACAGCAACACTGATTAAACCCAAAATATCCGGCCGCGATTCTGTGAAATGCAAAAGACCATGTTTAATTACTTTTTTCTTATCGTACTACAAGAAGTTAAAGCCCCATAACCAATCCAAAGTTGCAAAACCGTCATAAGACAATATAGGAACAGCTGGCAACCTAATTTGCCTCAAATTCCAATAGGTGAGAATGTGCCTTCTAGTTATAACTTTCATGTTATTAACTCTTATGCAACAAAAGAACCAAAAAATGAATATACACACCTTGGAAGTGATAATCTCGGCAGTGGCAATTTTGGCAAGCTTCGCAATATAAGAAGCATCAATGTCCTTTTTATCTATAGCTCGAACTCCGAATGCCATCACTTGAAAAACTCCAGCCATATTACCAAATCTCTACAAATAAGGATCCCATAACTTTAAACACTAAACGATTCAATCACTGATCACACTCCAGTTTTCTAAATCGAAATATCAGAAACAATAATAATTACCCGACGGCCACTTCGAAAAATAGCAGAACAACAGTCGAGAACGAGAAGAGGATTCCTAATACATAAATCAAATTAACAATGAAAAAAAAAACTGAATCATATGAAATTGTTTCAGAACGGAAAGAAACGTACAGTGGAGAAATGTCTTTGAGAGAAGCCATGGAGGCTTCTCTGACCATATGCGATTCATCCGCTAGCGATGAGATGAGAACTTGAACGGCCTCTGCTTTTGAAAAAACAAACAAACAAACAATACGAATTAAAACAGTTTTCACGAGCAAACCAATAGCGGGAAATGAACGTACCTGGAGCGGGAATTGAGCTCCCGAGAGAGCTCGAAGAAGCCATCGTAAATCAACAGAAATGTGAATGGATCATCGAAAAATGGGAGAAAATGGAAATGAATTCTGAGAAACAAGGAAGGTGACGGACAGGCTGGTCGTTAAGGCTTTTTTTCCTTTTGCTTCAATTTCAATAATTAATCGATTTTTGGTTCCATCTCCATGTCGATTTATTCACTTGCTTTCGTCTTCCTGTTTGGGTTTGTGATCATCAATCAGATCCAAACATGATTTCAACGAACCAAACTTTATAATCCAATGGACTCTGCTCTGTAATTTCAAAGACCCAGATGTTAGTTATTTCAAATTGGCTTATTATATAAATTGGTACCTGAAGTTAACAATTTTTCTAAACTGATACAGGACCTTGAGAATTTTTTTAAAACTGGTGCATGATACCGACTAACATTTCAACAACTAATCAAATTGTGATATATGACACTAGACGATGTTAGATTTTTGACCGACCAGTGTCACATTAAATATTTGTTCCTATTTTAGAATACACCAATTTATGTACATATATTCGAGTTTAAATATCAATTTGTATACTATGGTTTAAAAGTTGGAAAATACTTTGATGCACAAGCTTGTGTAAACTTTAGTTTACACAAGCCCTTTAATTTTAGGGTTTAGGGTTTAGGATTTTAGGTTAGGGTTTAGGGGTTTAGTATGTAGGGTATATAATTTAAGGTTTATGGTTAGAATTTAGAGTTTAGGGTTTAGGGCTTAGGTTTAGGCTTTAGGTTGCTAGGGTTTGTGATTTAGATTTTAAATTTTATAAAAAGATTGTGTAAAAAAAATTTACACAGCTTGTGCATCAAAATAAAACCCTTAAAAGTTTTCCGTTCCTAATTTTTTTGGTTGGATTTTTTTAAAGTTCATATAATATCACTAAAGGATGAACATTACAAATTTATTAATAAAAAATATTTTTTTTTTAGAGAATTTAGGTTGGCGGTTCATCAAATTTTGAGATGAAGTTCCACTTCAAAATTATACTTCGATCCAAGATTAAAAAAAATCAAATTATTGGGACTTAATTGAGTAAAAGAATTATAACAAAAATGATTGATTTCTGTATTCAACTTCAAAATCAAGTGTTTATATTAACGATAGGTTTTGTGTTTGTTTTTCGAATAGTATTTTTTATTTAAAGACTGAATAAAAATATATTCATATATTAATATTAATAAGTTTTTAACTGAGTTAATGTTGAATTAACATACCAACTTAATCTGTCATTTTATATATAGTATAGATGTTATTTTACTAAAAGTAAATTAATTATTTTTTTTCCAAATTTAAGGGTTTTTTAATCTTCGAGATCCATTGCAATTTTGTTAATATTTTTAAAATTAATTGTACTATATGTTCTGAAATTATGAGTCTCATTTTAAATTGGTCTCAAATTTTTAAATGTTTCAATTTCATCCTTAAATTATGACTCTCATTTTGATTTGGTCCCTAAACACTTGAACATTCCAATTTCATCTCAAACTATGTTTATCATTCTAAATTACTCCTAAACTTTTGAACATTTCAATTTCATCTCAAACTATATTTATTATTCTAAATTACTCCTCAAACTTTTGAAAGTTCTAATTTCATCCTCAAAGCATCGTTTATGCTACATCATATTATTACATAATGCACATTAATGTTTACATGACAATTTAATTTTTTATAACAATTATATTAACATAAGATATGATTAGCATATAGTGGTAATTTGGGGATGAAATGATAATTTTCAAAAGTTTGGAGACTAATTTAAAATGAGAATTGTAGTTTGGAATGAAATTGAAATGTTCAAAAGTTTAAGGATCATAGTTTAGTGACCAATTTAGAATGAGGATCATAGTTTAAAGATGAAATTAAAATGTTCAAAAGTTTAGTGATTAATTTAAAATAAGAGTCATAAATTGAGAATGTGTAGTGCAATTAATTTATACTTTTATGTAATTTCATAATATTTTTTTTGTAATTACACAAATTTATTTATATTTTTGTAATTTTGTACTGTTAAATAGATTTGTAATTGTCGAGCTTAACTCTAAGTTATCACTTCCCCTCCTTTTTAGATTTGTAATTTCCGATTTTCTCAAATAACCGCAAATCCGTTTCCTTGTGGCCCAAGGCCCGTCATGAAAAAGGTAAAGCCCGATGATGATGGTGGTGGTGGCGGCGGCGGCATTTGTTTCAACGGGAGCAAAGCAGAAGACGATGAGAGCTGCGAGAGTGTAAAACCATGAGGTATGGCAAGTACATTAGTGTTTTTAAATCTACGATATTCGACAATTTCTGGGAAGAACGGTGAATCGAATCAATATTCTAATACCACGGTAAGGCTTATTAGATTTGCTTTTACTCTTTTGTAATTCACAATCATTGAATCATTAGGGAAACCAGGGTAGATGCTAGGCATCTTTCATTTCTGATTTCTACACATGAGTTGTTGTGAAGTAGCTTCGAAATTTAAGTGCAAATTTGATTTGAATTTCGACCATTCTGAAGGTTTAGCCATGTTTTTTTCCGCTGTAGGTACTGGTTGATCACGGCTTGAACCGAAGTTACTCCATAGGCTTGTAAAATTATTATCATTTCCTCTAGCTGCAGTTACTCATATGACTTTGGAAATCAAACTTTACTTTTTTCCCATAAAGAAATTATTATCATTTCTTGAGTTTTAGAGGTGAAGATACGCGCAAGAACTTTACAGATCATCTATATGATGCTCTAAAATGGAGTGGAATTGTCACTTTCAGGGATGATCTAAAGCTGGATGTCGGCGAAGAGATCGCACCAGAACTCTTCAGAGCCATTCAACAATCGTGGTGCTCGGTAATTGTTTTCTCAAAAACCTATGCCTTTTCAGGTTGGTGCTTGGAGGAGCTTGTTGAGATTGTTAAACAAAAAAACGAGAAAGGGCATAAATTATTTCCAATTTTCTACGATGTGGATCCTTCTGATTTACGAAATCAGAAAGGGAAAGTTGAACAAGCCTTTGTTGAACATGGAGAGAAAGATAAAGAAGACAAGATCTTAAGGTGGCGAAATGCATTGACTCAAGTGGCAAGTATCAAGGGATGGCATTTAAATGACAGGTAATTTAATAATTACAAAATTGTTGTTTTTTGGATTACATGTTATATATGTAATATTATGTGTTTAATTGTAAAGTTCCATATCTCAACTAAAGTGCAAGTCGTGTATTTTGATGCCGTAACAAATCCTGCCCTCTTATTCGTTGCTTTTTGTGAGCTCCCAAACTATATTATGTTTCAAGATTCATTGAAATGAAAAAAAAAATCATTCAGAAGAAAGCAGCAGAATTTTTATTTAAAAGAACTAAAATTTATTCTTTGCAGGCATGAATCAGAATTTATTGGAGACGTAGTTAGAAAAATATCAGAGAAATTATGTCAAACGTATCCAGTTGTTCATGATGAGTTGGTTGGAATTAGTTCATGCTTGGAAGAGTTATATTCGAGAATAGAGATCGGGGAAGATGACATCCGCATTATAGGAATTTGCGGAATGGGTGGCATTGGTAAAACAACTCTTGCAAGAATTGTTTATGACCAAATGTCATCTCATTTTGAAGGTAAAGGTTTCATTGCTGATGTTCGAGAAGTTTCAGGCAAATTTGGACTTGTTTCTCTACAGAAACAACTTCTTTTCCAGATCTTGTCTGATGAAGGTTTCAATTTTTTCAATGTTCATGAAGGGAATGCCATAATTAGCCACATGTTGTCGCACAAAAAGGTTCTTGTTGTTATTGATGATGTGGATAATGTACAACACTTGAAATGCTTGGTTGGAAGGCGTAATTGGTTCGGTTTAGGAAGCAGAATCATTGTAACAACAAGAGATGAACATTTGCTCCAATCTTACCGAGTTGATGATGTGTATAAGCCTACAACATTGAATGACAATGATGCACTACAGCTTTTCAATTTGAAAGCTTTTGATAGTGAGACAGTACGAGGAAATGTTTTCATTGAGCTTTCTGAACATGTTGTAAAATATGCGAGTGGCCTTCCCTTAGCTCTTGAAGTTTTGGGTTCGTTTTTGTGTGGTAGAGATGCAGCTCAATGGAAAAGTGCAATCAAAAGACTTGAAAAAATTCTAACAAAGAAATTCTTTTTTTTTTTTTGATAAGAAAGGGAGGCCTCATTAAAAACCCCCTTCATAACTGTCTGAAACCCTTGTAAGGGGATCGGCAGTCAGTGGAAGGAGGAAAAGAGTGCCTCAAATTTTATTCATAATAGATTCAGTACATAGAAATACAACTGGTTCCCTGCCATTCCATTACAAACTACATCCCTTACTCACTCACCCAATCCCCTTTTTAGCAAGTTCATCAGCTTTACAATTGCCACTCCTAGCAATTAGACAGCAAATGACATTCCTATCTAACACCTGAGACCTTATGTCCCTAACGATACTCCCATAACATGGAGGGCAAGGTACACGATCCTTGATCCACTCCAAAGCTACCGAGCAGTCACTCTCCAGTATAAGGCGTCCCTTCGGGCTCCAAACTGACTCGAAAAACAGACCCAGCCCCCTTTTAATAGCTTTTAACTCAGCTAGAATCGAAGGGCCAGGCCCTATCGAGTTAGCAAAGCACATCAGCATTTTACTGTTAGAGTCCCTAAGCAATCCTCCAATACCACCTTTCTTCCAGTCACTTACCACAGCTCCATCTACATTCATTTTGTAATACCCCACAGGAGGAGGAATCCATCCACTGACCTTCGGGTTGTACATCCTATTGGAAGCGAGACAGTCTGCCAAGCTTGGATCACCTGTAAGCGAGTCTATAGTCACTGCCGCGTTAGGCTCCTTAGCTAAGAACCAAGCTGCAACTCTGTATCTAGTGATAAATGCTAGTTGTATAGAGTCAAGGGGCTCATTTTCGAAAACAACTCTGTTTCTAGATTTCCATACAGACCATAAAACAGCCCCGGGAATGAATCTCCAAATTTTGGATTTCGGAACAAAATCAACCCAGACTGAAATCAGAGATAGCACCCCGTTTGGTAACACAACAGATAAATTCCAAGCTCGAAAAAATGTGTTCCACAAATCCCTAACAAAATTGCAGTTTAAAAACAAATGATCTATAGTTTCTGAAGATTGCTTGCATAGTGGACAGAGGTTTTTCGAATCATTTAAAGCCCCTCTCTTAATAAGTTTCACCTTGACTGCAATTTTGCCATGAGCTAGCTGCCATAAGAAGAACTCAACCCTTGGCGGTACGAGACCTTTCCATGAAAAGGAATACCAAGAATTACCCGAACTTCTTCTATTTACCATTAATTCCCTACATGATTTAGTCGTGTATACCCCTTCACCATTATCATCCCATATTAATCTGTCTTCTTCCGCTGGATCCAACTTAACCCGACTTAAATCTGTCATCAACACCAGCCATAACTCTAACTCCCACTTTGCTAAATTCCTTCTCATTCTCACGTCCCATTCCCACCCTAAAGAACTGTAAGAACCAAACTCAACTAGCTTCCCTCCTTTATTGGTGGCGAGAGTGAAGAGCCTAGGGAATTTCATCTTCAAAGGGACATTGTACAACCAACAGTCTTGCCAAAATGCTATGTTATCACCTCTGCCAACTTTAAACTGAAGGTGAGATCGGAGGCAGCCCCTGACATCATCCTCCTTTGTAAAATTGTCAACCACCCCTCTCCAAATTCAAGAGCCTACTGGATATTTGACATTAGAGATAGTCAAATCATTTTTATTTAGATTATATCTACTGCAAATCATCTTCTTCCACCAAGAGTCTTTTTCATCCCCAAACTTCCAAATCCATTTTCCAAGTAAGGCCTTATTCATTAGCTTTAGATTTGGGATTCCCAGTCCTCCTATTTCTTTTGGCAAGCACACCGTATCCCAACTAATCCAGTGAATTTTGTTGACATTCTTCCCACCACCCCAAAGAAATCTTGCAAATAGGGAGTTTAGCTTTTTGCACACAGTCGAAGGCGGTGGAAAGATTGAAATAAAATATAATGGCAAAGCTGATAATACTGATTTAATCAATACCAATCTGCCTGCGACTGATAATGAAGCTGCCTTCCACCCCGATAACTTGTCTTGGACTTTTTCGATGACCGGATCCCATAATGTGACCGAGTTTCTTTTCGCCCCAAGTGGCAAGCCAAGATACTCCGATGGAAATGAACCTCTCTTACAGCCAATGGAAGAAGCCCATTTATCAAGGACATCATCTTCTACATTAATACCCATTAACTTGCTCTTACCTCCATTTATTTGTAGTCCCGTCAAAAGTTCAAAGATACGAAGTATTCTTCTAAGATTTTGTACTTCAGTACCAGCAGCACTGCAAAAGATAATTAAGTCGTCCGCAAATTGTAAGTGAGACAACAAGACAGAGTTCTCCGACATACCAATCCGAAAGCCATTAAACAATCCTAAATCCACAGCCTTAGATAGAAGTAGAATAAGTAGTTCACCAACCAAATTGAAGAGGAGAGGAGATAAAGAACAGCCTTGTCTCAACCCTTTGGCCATGGGAATCTCCTCTGTCGGTGCACCATTAACAAGCACCGAGATGGAGGCAGTAGCTATGCAACTATAAATCCATGATTTCCATCGATCCCCAAAACCCATTTCATCCATAATCCGAACCAGTATTGACCAATCGACGGAGTCATATGCCTTCCTGAAGTCAACTTTGAACACAACCTTTTGGAATCAGAGTTATGAATGCGTGATTAATCCCATGATCCCAACTCTTCCCTTCAAAGAAATCGGAAAAGAATTCCATAATAGATTCTTTTAAGTTTGCCCAGAATTTCTTAAAAAAGCTCATGTTTAGACCATCAGGTCCTGGAGCTTTATTACTATCAGCAGAATTTATCGCCTCCCACACCTCTTCCTCTGAAAATTCTTTTTCCAGGAGGGAATTCTGCATATCGGATAGCCTGGCAAAATTTAGACTTATGTCCTCAACTGGTAACGAATGCTTCTCATCAAAGGCTCCTTAAAAAAATCCCTAACATGGCATTTAATTTTAACCGGGTCCGTAATGTTTTCTCCATTAATCTCCAGGCATCTGATAGAATTAGCTCTTTTCCTTGCTGATAAACAAAGATGAAAATATTTCGAGTTTCTATCACCATGCTGAACCCATTTCGCTTTGGAGTTTTGGTGCCAAATGCTTTCCTCAATTCTGTATAAATTCCATAGATCGTTTCTGCTTTTGATAATTTCAGCCCATATGCTTGAAGAAGGTGACCCCTGTAACATAGAATTTTTCAAGTCATGAATCTTCTTTTCAGTGTTCCTGATGTCACTAGAGAGGTCTTTCAACTTGCTGCCAGGCCACTTCTTTATCTTCTTCTTAGTTTCCTTTAGAATTCTGTAGATACTTTCCCTTTTACTTCTTTTTGATTGCTTCAATAAGGTCGAATTCACCATCTCCACAAAACCCTTATCCTCCAACAGGTAACTGTAAAGTCCGAAAGGTTTGGGTCCCCAATTGAAATTGTCATTGACCAATTCGATTGCATTGTGATCTGAGATTGATCTTGGTAACAAAACTTGGGAGATGTTCGGGAAAGCATTGAGGAATTTCACGCTTACAACAAAACGATTTAACCTTACGAAAGTGGGCTCTTCCCTATTATTGCACCCCCCTCCCCCCCCCCCCCCCCCCCCGAAAGGGGTAAGTCTACTGCTTCGGCTTGATGTAGAAATTCTCTCATTAATTCCATACTTGCCGTGTTCTGTGTAGCCCCCATTTTCTCCTCCGGAGAGAGATAAACGTTAAAATCGCCACCTATACAGAAAGGGGTCTCCAAATCCTCGCACAAGGATAATAGCTTCTCAAAAAAATCTCTCTTCTCATCATCTACAGCTGGCCCATACACATTAATAAAGGCACATTCGAACTGATTCTCCTTAATCTTCCCCCTTAGTGCAATGAATCTGCTATTAACTATTATGTCTGTAACCTCAAACCAATTTTCATCCCACAAGCATAAAAGACCACCCGCTGATCCATCTGCTGGTGCCGAACAATAACCTTGTAATAGTTTACCCGATAACCTTCTGAGACTGGAAAAACTGATTTTTGACAGTTTTGTCTCCTGCAGGAACACCATAGCAGGTTGTTTAGCTAACACCAGTGACCTTACTGCTCTCGACTTCTCTTTCCTCCCCAAACCCCTAATATTCCATGATACCACTGCCAGCTTAACCATTAGACAGAATCGAAAGTACCCAGAATGAAACCATGGCTTATCGGGTATTTTCCCTCTCCTTGGTTTCCAATTCAATCACTCTTTCCAGAAAAGTTTGTTTTCCGCCTTCGAACGAGATCCCCATCAAATTACAAACCTCCCAAGTAGCTAACGCTTCTTCCAAAATCTCCTTAAATGAATACGAAGAGGTTGTGGATGAACTAACCCGGTCTAGTGCTTCCACCAACAAATTCCTCTTAGCCTTCCTGTACGATCTTCGATTCCCAATAATGGGATTTGTCAGTCGGCAAACTTGGTTCATCGTTTTATTTGATCTCGGCTCAGACCCCTGATTTTTACTGGAATTTTTGCTATCAGATGCATAGGGCCCTTTTTCTGCCTGAGAATCCAGAAAGATTCGATCCACTACTCCAACGCACGCTTCATTAGGTGCCAATCTGTCCACGATTTCCTCCAGGGAGTTGCCAGCTGTCTTCAAGTGTTCACGTGTCTCATATATATTATTAAAGTGCTGGGCCATACCAATATCTCCTCTCATATGGTTATCTGTTATGTTTTTCCATAATTGCCCACAATGGGGAGGAGAAAGATTTTGTAATGAAAGTATTGGATGGTTGTGAGTTTTTCCCAGATATTGGAATCGATGTTCTCATTAAGAAGTCTCTACTTACAGTTAATAAAAATAACAAATTGTGGATGCATAACTTGCTACAAGAAATGGGAAGAAAAATTGTTAGGGAAAAATCTATTGAGGAACCTGGAAAACGTTGTAGATTATGGGAGGAAAAAGATGTCTATATCATGTGCTAACGAAAAACACTGTAAGTCATTCCACAGAAATTGCATATTATTTATTTTATTTGTTTTACAATCTCTACTCGGTGTGTGTATATAATGTAGTTTTAGCTCAATTAATATATAATCAGTTTATTTTATTTAATTTCATTGTTGAAAATGCTTTATTTACTATATTAACCAAAATATTATAATAATGTTAAGACAAGAATGATAAACATAAATGTAAGTTTTCACAAGTTTTATCGTATAAACTACCCTTTTATTTTGTGTTTTCTTATGTTTTACTCTTGATTGTTTTTAGGCTACGGAAGGGATTGAAGGCATGATCATTGACAATAACAGGTAGGAAAACATGCATACACGTGTATTGATGTATAATATTCTATCAAAAGCCAATTGCAAAACACCTTTAAAACTTAATATTTCATTTTTATATTTTTTTTAACTTTTTTTGGGTAAAAAAATTCTATCAAAAGCCAATTGCAAAACACCTTTAAAGCTTAATATTTCATTTTTAATTTATTTTATTTTACAAACAATAAGTTACTCTTTTTAAAAAAAGAAAAAGATAAATGCATGTGTTTGTGAATATTAATTCTAGTTTCTTGTTGCCTATGTTTTTCAAACTTGATTATGAGTGTTAGAAAAATGTATGCATTTGATATTGCTATGTTCAACTTTTTGAAGTTTGTTTTTATGTAGTTTGAAAGTCCTTGAAGAATGATCTCTCTAAATCTGTATTCAGATATGTGTTGGATATCCTTTAACAAAGTCCTTTGCCTCTCAAATTGTGATGATCTCAAATATCTTTCTAATGAGCTACGGCTTTTAGATTGGACGGGATATCCTTTAACATTCTTGCCTCCAAGCTTCCAACCCGACAACCTTGTTGCACTTCTGTTGCCATACAGTCACATCGAACAGCTATGGAAGGGAAACACTGTAAGAATTAATTCATGTGACATTGTTTTCTAGATTATTTGAGAAGAATAATTAAATTCTAATAAGGGTAGAATGATAAAAAATAAAATATCTGATTGCTTTCTTGATCAGGTTTTTCTCTTTTTATCTCTAATTTATTATCGTTTTCAACAGCCATTGTATAAGTTGAAAGTGCTTAACCTCAAAGGGTCCCAAAACCTGATCAAGACACCGGACTTCACAACAACACCAAATCTGGAAATTTTGATATTGGAGGGTTGTATAAGAATAGTAGATGTTCATCCATCCATCGGAGTTCTTTCGAGGCTTAAACTTTTGAATTTAAGAGGCTGCAAAAGTCTTAGGAATCTTCCAACCAAAATAGGAGGGTGTAAATTTCTAAAAACTATTGATCTTTCTGGCTGTCATAAAGTTGGAAATTTGCCCAAGAATTTGCAGCAAGTGGAGTTTTTGGAAGAGCTAGACTTGAGTGAAACAGCCATAGAAAAACCGCCATCCTTCATTTTTCAATTTAAACATCTGAAAGTTCTGTCTTTGAATAGGCGCAAGGGACCATCATCTAAGTTAGGAACAACTCTACCTTCTCTTTTCCATGTTTTCCAAAGAGGAAGTGTAGAGTCCATGCCTCTAATGTTACATTCATTGTCAGGTTTGACTTCATTAACTAGCTTGAAACTAAAGGACTACAATCTTTGCGAAGGAGATATTCCTAGTGATATTTCTCGTCTATCCTCTTTGACATTTCTTGATCTCGGTGGTAACAATTTCGTCAGGATACCTTCATCTCTTACTCTACTTTCCAAGCTTCAATATTTTGGATTCTCAAATTGCAAGGAGCTTCGATTGTTGCCTGAGCTTACAAGTACGGAAGGTGTAAACATAGATGGTTTTGCTTCTCTGGAACTAGTTCCTAATCCATCGAAGGTATGCAATTCTGAGGGTTGGCCATGGTTTATGGGTCTTCACTGCTATAGATTGGCTGAGAATTTCAATGTATTAAAATTGCTGAGAAGACGTCTTAAGGTCAATTAATCTCTCTTTCACACTTACAAAATCTCATGCTTAAAGAATTTATAGTATTAGTTACCAAGCAACATATGTTTTATTTTGCAGCACCATGCAATTTCAAGAAAAAGGTTTGATGTTGTTATGCCTGGAAGTGAAATCCCAAAATGGTTCAGCCATCAGACAGTTGACTCTTCAATCAGGATACCACTGCCTAACAATATTCGGAATGATAGCCAATGGATGGGAGTTTCTTTCTGCTGCATTTTTGTCTATGATGATGCTTCGAGGGATGAGGAACTCACATGTGAATTTGTTATCCATCATAGAAAATCTGGACAAGCTAGTTGTGATGGAGCTGTTTCTTGGGATGAAAATCCTCAACATGTCATATGGAGATGTTGGATTTTTAATAAAAAAGTTATCCAACCCATAGTAGAGGACCACTTTTATCTTACTTATTTGCCGAGCCACTTATTATATCCATTCAACTCCGAGGATAAATGTGGTGAAAGTGAATTTGAGGATTCGCTGACAACAGATAGCTCAAATCAGGTATTCGATGAACTTCAAATGTCAATCATATCTGATGATTGTGCCAATTGTGTTAAGGTGAAGAAATGTGGGGTTCGAATAGTGTATCAGAAAGATTTGGAAGGTCTCAATGAAGACTCCGCCGCAGACGAATCAATAGCTAATGGCCCCCATATAAAGCGAAAGCGAAAACGTAGTGTCTACGAAGAGGCAGAGGCTGGGCCACAACAAAAAAAGATGAAGTTTTTCAATTTTGTAATGGGCCGACCAGGGAAGAAGCATTAGTTACGGTCAATTTTATTCACACATTTTCAATATTTTTAGGCTATTTATTTTTAATATCTGTACTTAACTGAGTTAGGTTCTTTCAAATCTTTAAAAAATTGTCTATGAATGTATTGAGCACGAACTCATCCTAAATTTGGTTAATATAGCTTTTTTTTATGTTGTTTACATTTAAAATACGTACATGCATATATTTACAATCTTTACTCAATGTGTGTGTATAATCTTGCATTCTAATGATCAATTGATTTTGAAATGCAGGTGCTGTCTAAAGTTGTAGGATTCTCCTTTGAACTCGCCGGTTGAAGAAGAGGATGACACATTAAAGACCCCCTTTGAGAAAAAAAAATGGAGAAGCAGAGAAAGGAGGAACGAGCTAAGAAAGTATATCAGCTTGTTTTGATTATTCTTTGGTGATAACACTTTGAGGATGTCATTCTAATTCGGCTTACTATTTTTGGAGCCAGAGGAGAAAAAGTGCGGCTATGTTCGACCAACTCCTGGATCTTCGAAAGGCACTGCTCGGAGCCCTGGAAGAGCTGTTTGATCTGCCTTTACAAACAAAAGAAGTCTATGTTTCTTACAAGCCCACTTGTGGCTATTATGGTGTTGCAATTGGATTATTGCAGGTAAGGTTAAACGGTCGATTGTCTTTGTCTTATCACTGCGTTATGATGAAGGGAAACAAGGTTAGATACAGCATTTGCGAGGTTCCAGAAGTGCCTGTAGAGGACCAAAATGGCTTGCTCTTCAAGCCTTTTGACTACAAAGAACTTTTGGGACTTGACGCTACCAAGTTCACTCGAGGAGCTTTTCTGAGATATGGTTAGTCTTATTGCAGTGTCTAAGATTTTAACCATAATAATTCATTTTTTACAATTGTGTTTTCATACTATGAAACTTGTAGGATTTAATGAATTTAATGTGTTTTATTGTAATTATCTTGGATCTATGTTTTCTTTTAAGGTTGAAGAAAATGTTTTCAACTCCGGGGATTAAAAGCTTCTAAAGCCTTCTTCTCTGGTCTCACCTATGTCATCTTCAAAGCTCCAATGCTTTTCTTTAATTAACTCCTGTTTGGAGGATTCTGACCCGAGTAAGATCGAATTGCCTAGTCCATGTATCGGGGCATCAAGAATGTTTTTGAATATTCACTACAACAATATTTATCATCTACAAAAGCATCGCTTAGACCATTGCATTCCACTTAGACTCCATTTCTGTTTCTGCATGCGATTATCTTTGGTCCAATTGATCTGTTTGAAGGTGAGTTGCTAGTGATAAAGACTGTTTTGCAGGTGTTTCTGTAGACTAATTGGAAAGGGAAGACCAATCTGAGAATAGGCCGTGAAAGCTGTCATACATGCAAAAAAGAGATTGGTTCTTATGGTACTCAGATGGTAATGTTGTACTGTGTTTGATACAAGTTCAACTAGAGGGTTGTTTACACGACTGCGGTAGCTGATTTGTGTGAAAATTGCTTCAAAAGAAGACGAAAAGGTACAGTGGAGAAATGTCCTTAAGAGAATGTCAGACCATCGGCCATTCATCCGCTAGCCGTGGGAGAAGGTTGGACCATCGGCGATTCATCCGCTAGCCGTGGGAGAAGGTTGGACCATCTGCGATTCATCCGCTAGTGATGGGATGAGAACTTTAACGATCCCTGCTTTTGGAAAACAAATAATACGAATCAAAGCAGTTTTTACGAGCAAAAGTATAGCGGGAATTGAGCTGCAGGAGCTCGAAGAAGCTATTGAAAACCAAGATAATTGTGAATGAACCATCTAAAATGGGAGGAAATGGAAAGGAACTTGAGTTACTGAGAAACAAGGAAGGTGACCACGAGGCCTATATATATATATATAACCGTATTTTTATTTTAGCTACTCAACTTTGGAAAATTTCAATTTACCATTGGTTTATTAATAGTTTCATTTGCAGATGGGTTATTTTGACCCAAAATGAAATTTTATAGGCTTAATTGCTTAAAAAAAAGAATAGTGGCCAAAATGACAATTCAGTCAAACATTAGGGCATTTTTGATATTATGCCTTTTATTTTAGCTATCAACTTTGAAAATTTTCAATCTGATCACTCAACTTTAAAGTTGTTTCTATTTTGATCACTTAACCCTTAATTGTCTTATTGCGGCCCAAAATGCAGAGTTTTGGGTTGATTTTATGAAATTATTTTTTTAAATAAATTTTTGATATTATTATCCAAGAAAGCAGTAAAAACTGCTACAAAATACAAGGAATAAGGTCAAGGCAAAATGCCCCAAGCACGACAAAGTTGAAGATTTACATAATCCAATCTGTCAACATCTTTTCCACTGAATTGAATACCAACCATTTCTTTGATAAGCCTAAGGATAGCCTCAGCAGTGCTTTGCTTGTTCTGAAAAATCTTAGAGTTTCGCTCAGCCCATACAAGGTAGAGATGAGCATTCCAAGCAATCTTTAAGATACTCACAATTAGGGTCTTTCCCTTGAGGTAGGAAGTAGCCCATAAGAGCTCTTGGTTCCAATTCATAACCTGACGAGGAAGCCTGCAAAGCTGGAGAACGCCACGCCAAACATCCCTCGAGAAGGGGCAAGAAAAAAACAGGTGCTCCCTGCTCTCAATGTCACCACAAAAAACACAACTAGATTCAACCATGATGCCCCATTTCACAAGACGTGATTTTGTAGGTAATCTATCCAAGAGTGCAAGCCAAGCAATGATAGCATGCTTTGGCACATGCAAAGGAAACCAAATTAAACGTTGCCAAGGGACAGCAGCATTTTTAACACGAAGTTCAGACCATATGTAATTTGTATTAATCAAAGACCAATCCTTAATCGAGCCAAAAAGGGAAAAAGCCTCATCACGAGCTTTTAAAATCTTTCTCATACACCAATTGAAATGGGGTCTAGTGTCTACCTGTCATAAGCTAGCATCCTTCAACACATAAACACAAATCCAAGCAATCCAAAGAGATCTCTGTCCAATTAAAATGTTCCTCATAAGGGTGAAAAAACATGCTTTATTCCAAGCCTTTAAATCATATCCTTTTCTTTTCAATGATCGGAATCATTCTCCACCGTGATTAGATTACTGTTGTAGTCCATCATTTGTAATGTAGCTGGTACCAAAAATGTTCTCTTTCCTTCATTTTCAGATTAGTTTTATTCAAAAATCCCTTTAGAATCAACTAGCGCAGTTGAAACTTGGACTTATCTTACTTTGATCTACAATCTCTATCTCTATTTAACATGAAATCAAGATATATTATTTCTTCCTCCTCGAGTCATTTACACGTTTCACCATAAGTAAATTAAATTTTAATGAGAAAAGTGCTTTTATAATGAGAAAAAATTAAAAAAAAAAATTAATAATAACATTTTTAATAAAAAGAAAAAATAACATTGTGTGACAACAAGCTGCAATTTGTTTATGTTTTCAAATTGCTGTTTTTCATGGTTTTGTTTTTGGTCACCTGGATAATGCTGGAAAATGAACATCAAACCAAGTTTTATTCTTTCTTCTCGATGATCATTTAGCAGAGAGGATTGTACAAAAAAAAGAAGAGAAAAACAGATTATGAGGAATTCACAGTGTACTTTTCAACAACAGCCCAACTTGATCTTCATAATCTTTAATATTCCCTCTCGGATTCTCCTCAAATCTTCCTATCCTGAACTGCTTTAGCTCAACACCTTCCGCCTCTCCGGTCAGCACCAAATCAGCCAGCACCCTCCCAACTGCCGGCGACATCTTGAAACCGTGACCGGAAAACCCACCTCCGATCACCACATCTTTCCCAAACTCCCCGCCCAGAAAATCGATCACGAAATCTTCATCGGGTGTCATCGAGTACACGCACAACTGAGTTGCAGCAGGTCGACTCGAATCGACCAACCCTTTGAATCTCTGCTCGATCCATTGCTTCAATGAGTCGGGTACAAGTCCGGGTCCCCATGGCCTTTTGTCGGGGTCACACTGGTAACCACCGTGCACGGCTGCTTTAATCAGTCCCGGGTACTCCAACGACGGTGTGCCGTATATGTATGGCTGCCCGTAGCTAGCGAATGTTGGGAAATCAGTCCCGATTGAATACTTTCCCTCGTGTCCTTCCTTAATTCTCCAGTAACATACATTGGTTTCCAGTGGTTGAATCGGCAGTTCAATTCGGCTTACTGTTTTAACCAGCTTTCTCATCCAAGCACCCGCCGTCACCACGCATTTTCTGCCGCGGAACTTCTCGCCGGTGCTGGCGGTTACCACCACTCCTCCGTCTCCATCTTTGGCTATATTAACCACTTTGATGTTGTCTCTAAGGAATGCACCATTCCTCAAGGCGAGCATTTGAAACATTGACACCGCCTTGGTGGGCTTGATGACACCGCCCAGCTCACACGACACGCCTATCCAGTCGTCCGGTATGTCGATCAGGCCGGAAAATCTTTCGTTCACTTGGTTTCGGTTGAGAACCTGGTGCGGGACGGCGTTGTTTCGACACGAGTCGATGACTGCGAGGAGACTCTTGGCATCGGCTGGTCCCATGTCCAAGTGCTGGGCCTTGAAATAAACCCTGAAGCCGATTTCGGCTTGAGCCTGCTCCCATAACTTATAGGACTCGGTCACCAGGCTGAAGTAGTAGTCCTCCGGGTACGTTGCTCGTATGGTTCGGGACTCGCCGTGGGAAGAGCCACGGTGGTGCAGAAAGTCGAACTGCTCGAGAAGCAGTGTTTTCTGGCCTCTTTTGGCTAGCTGGTACGCCGTGGAGCTCCCCATGACGCCGGCGCCTACTACAATAACGTCGAATCCATCGCCGGAAAATTCCATTTCTCTGCCTCACACGACTTACGGTGACAAAAAAGAAGAAGCTACAGAGTAAGCAAGTAGCTGTAGGGTTAGAAAATGAGATGCTGTTATAAAAAACGCCAGCCTTTTGTAGGAAATTTCATTATTGCCATCAGCGCTGATATTTTTCTTCTTCATTTGGTTGCTGTATTCCGTAATACAAACGGAAAGTTCATATATGCAATGTATTTGGCACCTTCTGTCAATGGCATCCTAATAGGTGCGTAAATGAACCGGATTTAAACAGATAATATTAAGTTTGTTTTTGTTTTTTAATTATTATCGTTGTTTGTATTTGTTTGAGTTCTTTTATTTACTTTTTAAAATTGTTTAAGTTGATTTAAATTTTTAGTATTATGTTCTAATGCAATTAGTTTATTATTTGGTGTGTTTAGGTTGGTTTTGTTTAGCGTTCACGTATACATTTGTTTAGATGGAAATCTTCTACTCTTTTTCTGTGTCCCTACTTATGTCCCAACACTTAAAATTAAGTTTAGGGTTTTAGGTTAGGGGTTAGGGTTAGGGTTTAGGGAATTTAGAACATTGTGTATTTTTTAGGGTGTAGGGTTTAGGATTTAGAATTTAGGGTTAGGGTTTGAAATTTAATTTTGTTGTGTTTTTTAGTGTTGAGGCATAAGTAGGGGCACCGAAAAAGGGTAGAGAATTTTTATCTCATTTGTTTAACATTCGCAAACATAGTTTTTTTATATTTTTGCAAACAAGTTCGTTTAACTTTCACGAACATGCTCGCTTAACGTTCACGAACATATTTGTTTATATTATTGTTTGTTTCAATTGAGAAAAGCATTTAGAGCACACCGTGCATAACTTATTTTTATCAAATTATCGAATATCGATAGTGGCCGCAAATATAATATAATATATATCTTAGATTAATGAGTTAAAATTTAAATATAAAATAGGGGATATATTATTTCTAATATTTTTATAAAATAAACAAGCTAATAAGTAATCGTGAACATAAAACACACTTTTATTTTTATTTTTTGTTCATTTATTAAATGAATATAATTTTTATTTATACTTATTTATCTAATTTAATAAACTAACATTATATCAACATTTAACAAATAAATTATTGAACATTTAACAAATGATAAGCCAAATTGAGGATATTGTCAGGTCTGACTTGGCAAGTTAAGATGTATTATGAAGGGGCACTTTACCAAAAGCAGGAATTGAAAGGCACTTTAGCAAAAGCAGAAACTGAAAGGTATAGCATGTTTAAAATGTGATAGTCTTTAGTTCAGTTTTTCTCGGATATCAAAAGGGTTGTGTTTATCATAGTTGCAGATATAATCGATGTTATTGTGTTATAGTGATAGTAAATTTTTTAATAAGAGGTACTATTGTGAACATAACAGTTGCAAGTATCGCGATTTTAATAGTATCATTTTCATTATATAACAGTCGTTACTACAGTTGCAAACCACTATTTAAATTCTTGATACTGAATGCTTTGAGAGCATATATGGATGCTCTAGTTTTTGGGAGAACGGGAAATTATCATCATGACCTTAGGAAGCGTTTGGTTCATATAATGTAAGATTATTTTTAAAAATAAATTTTTAAAAATATAACATTATTTGTCACATTAAAAGAAATATCAGTAAATTCTATTGATATATATTCATTATAAATAATTAATTTTTTATATATATATTAAATTTATTGATTGATTAATTTAAATAAAATAATATAACAGATTTTATTGTATACTAAGGAGAATCTTTTGGACATATTTGCAGGCTTTATTTGTGCAACATGGCTCGTTTTTTTGTTTCATCCATTTATCATATTCTCTATGATTAATTGGTCTTTCGCTTTCTGCACTGCCCCCACCTTTTTATTATTGTGTACTTTGACATAGAAAAAGACAAATATAAATTTGTAATTATCAAAGTTTAATCAATAAATTGATTAAATTAATTTTTTATGCTTGAAAATGGAATTATAGTTGTTTTCTTCATGCTTTAGTCAGCACTACTTATCTTATGTCGGGTTGATTAGGTCTTGAGCCTATCCAAATATGAATACTTCGTTTTAAACGCAAATCCGGTGGCACAGATTTGTTTTAGGAAACAAAGTTAATTTAACGAAAAATTATTAGATGAATTCGGTTCACTACGTTATCTGAAGTAGTAAACTTTTTGGTGTATTAAAATATAAAAAAAATATTTAGCTTTGGTTCATACAAATCTGTTAACTGCGGTGATTATGTGTTATATTTAAGGTTTGGGTTTTAGAGTTTGTGTTTATAATTTAGGATTTGAGAGTTTAGGGTTAAGAATTTTAATATTATTATTCAAGTTTAAAATAGATAGATTGTGCTTATGTATTAAAATATTACTCGTAAAAACTATTGTTTTGCATTGTTTTTAGAGTAATTTTTTTATACATGTGTTGTATATAAAATTTTACACAAAACTATACATTTATTCTTTAAAATCTAAAATCTAAATTTATAATCTTAAAACTTAAACTATGAGCTTTAAACTATAAATTCGAACCTTAAACGCTACGAACTAAACCTCTAAATCGTAAATTAAATATTTAATCCAAAAGCAGAGAATGACGTAACGTCGTGTAGTCTTTATTGTACAATACATGTGTCAAATAATTTTCTTTAAACAGTCGGAAAAATCGTTTTGAACAACAAAAAGTTAATGTAAACACACTTATGGCGGAACACAGCGCGGGCCTAGTTTTTTATTAAAAATATAAAATTAATTTTATAATCTCTTCCATCTTTTTAAAATTATATTATTATCCTCTCAAAAAATTTAATTTTATAATAACTTCCGTCTTTATAAATTTCTAGTTCTGCCCTTTACACACCCATACTCCCATGCATGTTAGTTCAACTTCAATATTTAGCAGCAAGAGTGTGTGTATGTTAACATAACCGTCACATGTGAGGAGCGATATGAGGGTCCATTTAGCGTTTCACTTTTTACCTCTATAATTTTAATAATTTTTAAATAGTAATCTTGTAAGCTAGTGATTTTTTTTATTGTTTTAATTATATTTTTATTATTTTCTAAAATACACAATGAAAATAATAATTTGTTAAAAAAATATTATATTAATTATTAAAGTATCAGAATATCCTTTCGTTTTACAAAGTTAATTTTAAGTTTTCATTCAGATTTTCAAAAATATTCGAGACGGCTAAATGGTGGGAATTGGGGAAATTAATGAGGTGGGGTCCGTTTCAGACAGATTCCACAACAGGAGGATCTTTGATACCTAATGTATCGAATATTTGTAAAATAAAAAAGTAGTATTAGCCTGCGGCTCAACATTTAGAGAGGGTAGTGGATGATGAGTCAGGCATGAGTCAGACTCAGCGATGCCAGATTCCTTTGTTACTCACTTCACGTGGAAACACAGTTAATACTTAATATCTGAACCTTCTGTATGTATTGTTGGGAAACTCTTGGATTCCCCCGCTTTATTATCTGCGCCGAATCTAAATATATATATTTATATGAGGGTGAATATATAGGCAATTTTGGGTGAAAAACCCCCTTTAAAAATATTATTTTTAATAATGGCTCCCAAAAACATTTATTTGGCAAAATGACCCCCTTTCTTGCCAGGTCGGCAGACCTCGCGTTTTGTAGAACGCGAGGTACGATATCGCGTTGTACAGGACGCGAGGTCTGTCGACGTGGCGTTGCAGTTAGTTTTAACGGTATAACAGTACCTCGCGTTCTGCAGAACGCGAGGTCCACGAGAAATTGAAAAGCCGGCTTAGAATATATCGGACGGACCTCGCGTTCTGTAGGACGCGAGGTCTGCCCAATTCCAGCCTAAACCGCAAGCAAAAACATGCTAAGTAGGCCTGTTCGAACCCAATTTCGAGCGTGTAAATGATATATTTTTAGCGATCATCGAGTTTGGAGTCGTAGTACTGAAAATTGTCTATCGTATGACACGAACATAAATAATTTCCGTCCATTCTACAATGGTTTAAAATGGCTTCGAAAACCCTATGCTAGCATACTTTTTTCGATTGAAGTTGTATTTCGACTAATGTCGATTTTCTGTTTTTTAATCCTATTAAATTTATTAAAAACAAAAATTAACTAAATATTATAAAGTTTAATTATAATATGCAAACAAAATTATAATTCATAAATAAAATTAGAATACGACATTATAAAATTTTAAAGTGTTTTACATAAATATTAAAAACATAAATAGAAAACAACAAAAAAAACTAAAAATGCCTATGTCCACCGGTTCCGCAGTCGGGTGGATGACGCTCACGATCCGGATACCTCCTCTGTCCATCGTGTGGTGGTCCCTGGTCCCTATCATCCTGACCATCGTGCGCGATCTGCGGATCTGTGCTGGGCCTAGGCGGGGAGTAAAACAAACTACCCATCGGCGTACTCTCCACCATATGAAACTCATACTGAGGTGGATAATCGATAAGTAGAAGGTCAGTCGTGGGCGTCTGGGGGCAATAGGCATCAGTGGAGCCGAACTGGGGTGGAGGCATCGTCTGCTGGAAAGTCGATGGACCGCTATGCAATGGTGGGGCAGAAGATGATGCCCCTGGAGTGTCATATCGTGGTCTCGGACCGCGCTGCGTCGACTGCCTCTGGGTCTGCCTCTGGGGCTGGGACTGGCTCTGGCTCGCTCGCCCGCTCCCGCGTGGGCGGTTTTGGGGTCGCTGGGGAAGCCCGGCTTGCAGCTCCTCCGGAGTAAGGATATGTTGCATCCCATTGTCCCTATACCACTGGTCATAATTGAGTAGGACCGAAGGACCCCCTTCTATAATTGGTTGGAGAAAATGTGGGCGTCTGTGAAATCGTTGACCCCAAAGCGCTATCCAGACAGCGTGGTGCTCGGCCCAGTCAGTCTCCGTCTTCCCCTGACGCGTAAGATGGTGGAACTCGTCCATATTTTGCGGAGGGCGTGGAACATCTTGGATGTACCCGAACTGTCGGAGTACCCGATCCGCAGAATGCCACACGCAAATTTCGTAGTTCAGGAGCAGAACTACGGAAATCCAGAGGTCTCGATGTCGCTGTTCCAGAATAGCTGCTGGAGTAATGTTGCGAATCTCCTCTGAATCGTAGGGCGTCCACACGAACTAAAAAGAATGAAAAAAGTTAGTAAAAATTTCTATATGAAATATTATTGGAAAAAATAGTATGGAAAAAACCAAAATAATTGTTGAATTACCTCGTCCTCCGTCAAGCCATCGAATGCATATCTGTATTCTTTCTGGGAGTCCGGTAGGCCGACGTGGGATAGGTTGGCGGACCACCTTTAAATAATGAAAAAGACCGTTAAATAAAATAATTGAATAAAAAAATATAGTAGATTATGTAGTACCTCCGTATAAGCGGAAATGACAGAGGACTGGGAATCCGAAGCTGTGGTGCCAAAGTAGGGATCCGAAGCCAAACCCAAGCCTGGAGGAATAAACAACATCCTCCCATCGATGCTTTGGAGGCGTCAACGTTTCTGCAGAGGTCTCTGATAAGAAACGCCAAGACAGCCGACCCCCAAGATTTTTGTCCAGACTCGGCTAAATTTGTTAGATGATGAAGCCACATAACGTGCACTTTGTTGCGAGTTTTGTCGGGCATTAATATCCCGCCAATAATGCGCAAGATGTGGGCTCGCGCATACCGCTGTGAAAATATAAATTAATAAAGGCATCCTAATTAAAAAAATTGTAAGTTCATCCTAATAAATAAAATTGTAAGTATCCTAAATATTTAATGTAGGCAACCTAAATATTTAATAAAGTATCCTAAATAATTATTGAATTCATCCTAAAAATTTATGATAAAAAATTGTAAGTATCCTAAATATTTAATGTAGGCAACCTAAATATTTAATAAAGTATCCTAAGTATCCTATTCATCATAAAAAATTCCCTAAACGCTAATGTGCAAATAAATAATTTTAATTTAATAATAAATGTAATAAAAGCATACTAAATATAATAAAAAAATACCTCAAGTGTAACATCATCCGCATCGGGGGAGGGTTTCCAAAGTTCTCCTCCAAGTACGGTAGAGAAATTTTCCCTCCGTCCCACGCTCTATCAGGGGGCATCACCCCAATTTGTTCAGCAAATAGGAGTGGCCAATGTCCCATCGCCACACCAGTAATAACGCTGCCATCTATAGGCAACCCGAGAATGTAGGCAACATCCTGCAACGTAATTGTTGCCTCGCCAAATGGAAGATGGAATGTGTGTGTCTCGGGTCTCCACCGTTCTATCAGCGCGCTGATCAACGACGGTCTAACCTTCACCCCCCCTATATACCGAGCTATGTGCCCAAAACCAGCCCGCTCAATCAATTGGGCAACAGCAGGAATGGGTGCGACGGTGATACGGTGAACGTAACATTGTAAGTTACGTTCGTATCCCTGAAAAAAATAAAATAAAATAGTTAGTAAAAATAAAAGAATAAAATTTAATAAAGTAAATTTTTTTAGAAATGAAAAGGGAAAAAAATTATACCTCTTCATTGTTGCGCCAATATTCACTGCAGTGTCTCGCTCGGTTGCGTAGCAAGGGCTCCATGTGATCAAACGATATATAAAAAATGCTGACAAATTTTTGTGAAATTTCTATGGAAATCGCGTTCTGTGGAGGTTTTTAGGAAAAAAACCTCCAATTTATAGAGGACCTCGCGGCGCTTGGGAAGCGAGGTTAATGAACCTCGCGTTCTATAGAACGCGATTTTCATGTACCTCGCGTCCTATAGAACGCGAGGTTCATTGAAAAGGCGCGTCAGTGATCAGACGCGTTATCTGAACGGTCAGAAAGGAACCTCGCGTTCTATAGAGCGCGAGGTTCTAAAGAAATCGCGTTCTACAGAACGCGAGGTCGTGGGGTTTTTAAATTTGAGTTTTTAAAGCGGGAAACTCATTTAATATACAATAATAACAAAATTTATTTATTTACAATTACAATAAAAATAATAACAATAAAAATAAAAAGAAAAAATATAATAATAATAATAATAACAACAACAATAATAATAATAAATGATACTAACAATAAAAATTATTAGTATGATAGTAATTATAATAACAATAATGATAAGAACAATAATAATAATAACAACAATGAATCATACCGTATACGCGTTATATTTTCAGTAGTAACTAAAAATAACGACATAGCGCAATATTTTGGAAGTTAAATTAAAACAAAACTTCCAAAATATGCGCTATGTTGTCATTAGTAGCTTCAAGCGAAAACTGACTGCGTACGTGAATATGATGAAAAATTTATCTCGGTGCTCCTTGCCACTCCAGTTTGCTATTTATAGAGGTGAATGACGTGGCAACCTCGCGTTCTGTAGAACGCGAGGTCCGCCTTACCTCGCGTTGTACAGAACGCGAGGTCTATGTGTATATATATATATATGTAGGGAGATGGATTTTTGTAAGCAGTTAAGTTTAGTTTAGGTCAGTTGAATATGAGTTCGTGTAATGCTGAGTTTTATTCCGTTGCAATTTTTATGTCCGAAATATTGTTCCTTTATGATAGTTGGAGTTCACTTAAAGATTTGTGTTCATCGGGGGTACATACCTTAATATTTACCGACATATCGCAATATTTTGGAGGTTGTATGCTGCAGTAGTGGCTTCGATGGCTGCTTCTGTAGCCGCCGTCGAGAGGATCCTCGGCTACAGTTGTGAAAAGAAATGACTTTTACGAAGCGGGGGCGGATTCAGATCGACATTTTCAGATGCGGCGAGTGCCGATTACATTTGTTAATGTGAATCAAAGTTGCTACCATTTACTCATTTCAGATGTGGCGTGGCAGTCAACATTTACATCTGGATTTCGCTCTCTGCTTCTTTTAGTCGGGACCTCCGATCAAATTTGCCCGCCGGAGCTACTGAATTTATTGTTTCGAATTTTATAGATAATTTATGTAGTTGTCTCAATTTACTTATTAAAGAATACATGTTGAAAGTTTTGTAAAATGAAATTCGACTTAAATTTATTTATGTGGTGTTTTTCCTTTCCTATAAATACCCACGAATTCCACCATCATTTACTCATTCCAAATTCTCTCTAAACACCCAATCCTTGCTCAGCTTATGGCAAAATTTAAGGCAACATTTTATTTTCTCGATACTTATTTTGAGTCAACAATCACCGGAAAAATGTCACTGAAAGATTTAATACAGTTGACAACAATCGAGGTTAGTAAACACACCGACAAACAAATTGCGGCCATGGAATGTCGAATCCCATCACCGTCAGCTAATGAAACGCACTACGTTATGAAGCTTACGAACGAAACAGACGTTCGTAACATGTATGACCGGCTCAATGCCGTCGGAGCTAGAGACGTCGATTTCAATGTTAAGTTTGTCAACGCCGGCGAAGGTAGTACGTCTGCACCCGTAGAACCTGCTCCGAACACTGAACACGCACCGTCTTCACCGGATGTTGATGCGGCTGTGGAGGAGCTGCAACTTTTTATGTACATGCGTAGACAAAGAAAACAACAGATGATCGAAGAACTAAACCTTAGTTCAGACGTGTCCACTGACTACGATGATTCAGATTAACCATTAACTTATGAAATGATCTTCCAATTATGTTATATGACGTCTTATTTCATCCTTTATGAATGTTAAACGGACTTCAAATTATGTAAAATTAGTAGTACTCAATTACATACATTATAAGCACCAGTAATTTTTAAATATACAATACTACAATTGTCTCAAATTCTCGAACATGTTCTTAATTACAGAAACAAACAAATAGTGAATAGTACGGTTATTATAACTTCTGACGGAATGTCTGAAACAAAGCATTTAAAGTGACATCGCGCTCTATAGAACGCGATGTCTTTATAACATCGCGTTCTATAGAACGCGAGGTAACATATATCGCGTTCTATAGAACGCGAGGTACTTATATCGCGTTCTATAGAACGCGAGGTACTGTTGTTCCCTGCCTCCCATCAAATCTATCCCTTACTTGTCGAACGTAAGGGGACTGCCTCCCAGGCACACACACGCCATTCCTGCCTCCCATCAACTCTATCCCTTACCTGCTTATCGGTTTTAGGTAATGGACAAGCAAAGTAACGTCTCTGAACCATTATTTGCCTTACACAACCAGATTCTCCTGGATTGCAAGGGCAAATAATTTTGCCTACATATGAACCCTAACCATAAAACGAAAATATAAGTTTCAATTGGCAATCAATTCCTTCCTAGAATTTTCTAAGTATCAAAATTTCAAAAGTCTTTCAAAATATTCAAATGGCCGGACGAGGCGTTACTACGAAAGTTTACTACGATGGTCAGATATTCGAGGGTACTGAAGAGGGGGTCCTTTTTTACTGCGAAGATCCGGTAACGATAAAGCTTCCGAGGAGATTATCGTTCAAGAAGTTGGTCAAGGAACTGGAGGCAAAAGTTCCTCATTTCAATAATCATCGTTTGTCCGACGTGAAGTATCGGGTGCCAATATCTATAGACCCTTTACGGTACACTGTATGCCAAATTGCGGCAAATGCTGATGTGCAAATGATGATGGAAGCCCACTTCGAGTATTCAATCGGGGGCCCCTCGAGCTGTATGTATCGTTCTCCGAGTCTCATCCAGTTGTCGAAATACCAAGCTGGGGCCGGGCGAATTTCGACTTCGATCCGAATGCCAACGTTGATAGCCCGACCGCAGGTCTACGACGTGATTTTGGCCTACTCTGTCGAGACAACGAAGTTGGTGCATCGTCATCTGCTCCTCCAAGGCAGTCCTGCGTAGCTAGTATCGGGTTCGACCTCAACCAACCCCCAAACGATGAATTCGATGCACCAACAAATGCATCGTACAGTCCATACGATCCATACAATCCATACAATCCTTATAGTTTTGGGGGGGAAGGAACGTCGGCTCCTTACGTTACGCACGACCATGAAGCATCATATGGCCGGCACTCAATGTATGTCTCTGGCACCGACTACGGTCAACCATCTATGGGGAGACATTCTTCTTTTGGGGGTGAGGGAGCGTCGTCTTCTTACGCTATGCACGACCATGATTCATCATATGGACGACACTCAACGTATGTCTCTAGCACGGAGTACGTTCAACCATCAATGGGAATACATTCTTCTTATGGTGATCTTGATTTTGGTCTTGGAAATGAGGTTCCTGAGCGATCTCGTGAGAGGTCTCCCGCTCCTCGACCCCAATCCTCGCCTCAAAGGGTAGTGATTCCAGAAGCTCTACTATTCCAGCTCCCGGAGGATGCTCCTGACGAAGAACCGATTAGAGAACCCGGGCCAGACGGAGACGAGCTGGGGCCATTCTATCCGGAACCAGAAGACTTGACAGAGTTACCAGAAGACCTAGAAGACACTGTCGTTCCACCACCAGATTTGGACGAAGAACCGACTGCCACCAACTTTCCTGTAGACGCAAGACCAATTTCTATGTTCCAGCCACCATCCCACTTCACAACGGTTGATATGGATGCAATGGACGTCCCTGATTTTCCCCATGACGACACAATAGATGGCCGAGTCCACCGTTCTGATGGTGAACTAAGAATTGGTATGGCGTTCGCGAACAAGGAAATTGCGGTGGCGGCAGTTAAGCAGTACAACCTTCGTCATAATGTTGAGACGACGGTGAAGAAAACCCAAGCCAAATACTACAAGGCTGAGTGCGTCCAAAAGGATCAAGGCTGTAAATGGAAAATCCGTATATCAGACTTGAAGAGGGCAGGCAACCGTTGGAAAATAACAAAACTTGAGGGGCCCCATACATGCACCGTTGGTAGCCTCAACCAGGATCACAAGAACCTGGATGCAAAGTACCTCGCGGACATCTTTTCCACACTGGTGAAAACAAATCCCACTGTGTCGGTCCCCACATGTCAGGCTGCAGCTCTAGCTGTCACCGGCTTCCGTCCAGGTTATTCGAAAGCATGGTATGCAAGGAAAAAGGCCAAAGAGGAATTGTATGGCCGATGGGAGGAATCTTACATAGAGTTGCGCCCGTGGCTTAATCTCCTGCAGAAAAACATCCCCAGAATGGTTGTCAAACTTGATATGGTTCTGGCATACGAAAATGATCGTGTCGTCCGAGGTGTTTGTCAATTCCACCGGTTATTTTGGACTTTCCCCCAGTGCATCCACGCATTCAAGCACTGCAAACCGATGGTCCAAATCGACGGCACATGGTTGTACGGAAAATATACACAGATCCTACTTCTAGCTATAGCACAGGACGACAATCGCAAATGCGTTCCTGTTGCATTCGCAATCGTCCCGAAGGAGGATTTGGAGTCTTGGACGTTCTTCCTTACGAACCTACGAAAATATGTCCTTGATCCTGTAATACGAAGAAGAAGTGATGAAGGGGTGTGTGTTATTTCTGACAGAGGCACAGCACTGCTGTGGGCGATAGAAAATTTGGGTGATTATTGGAAGCCTCCATACATTCACCACCGTTTTTGCTTGCGGCACATAGCCGCAAACTACCTGCTGAAATACAAGAATCGTGATGAACGTCAAATGGTGCTCGATATGGGTACGTCATTTATGTCATTTTCATTTACTATATTACTTGTTACTCGCATCAATTTACGACCTTTTTCATGTGTTTTTCGACCATAACTATTCAACTGTCATCCCGTAGGCAACTCGCACTACAAACAAGAGGTGGCTGAACTGCTCGAGGAACTGAGAGCGAGAAACAAAAAGGGCGCAGAATACCTTGAAAAAATCCCAAAGGAAAAATGGCTTCGATCGTATGACGAGGGTAAACGTTTTGGTCACATGACAACGAACTTGGCTGAGGCAGTGAACTCATCACTGAAGGGAGTTCGGCAGTTGCCTATCACTTCCATTGTCAAAGCGACCTATTATCGTTTAGCTACCCTTTTTGCAACCTTGGGCAAGCAAGCAACTGAGTACATGGCAGGTGGACACAAAGTCCATCCAGATTTCCGCGACAGACTGCATATTCAAGTGGCCCAATCAAGACAGGTGCAAGCAACCCTCTTCTCGCGAGAAGGACACTTGTTTCGTGTTGCGGAATTTTCCAGGCGGATAGAAGGCATTCAGCACAACGCTTACGTTGTAGATCTGAGGGTAAAAACCTGCGAGTGCGGAATATTCCAAACTTTCAAATACCCGTGCGCACACGCCATTGCTGCTTGCACTAACCAACGAATAGAATACATGCGTATGGTTGATCCGGTATACTTACTCAAAACGGTGCTTAAAGTTTACGAAAAAGAGTTTCCTCCAATCGGAAATGAGGTTGATCCAAATGCTGTGGACACTGAACCGATCATACGCCCAGATCCAGCACTACTACGAGCCAAAGGACGTCCACCTTCTACAAGAATATATTGTGCCGAGGATTTGGTCGAACATCGAGAGAAAACCGGACAAAAGAAGCATTGTTCTATATGTCGAAATACTGGGCACACAGCTCCTAAGTGTCCTAATCGCTCAGCCCCTCGTATTAATTAATTATTTTTAATTTGTATATGCGAGTTCGCACATGACAATCTAATCAATAAAGTCAGTTTACCTCTATTTATACAGTACGCCATCTTATATTTTCAATCATTCAAAAAAATATTTTATGATAGTGTTTTCGAAGCAACGATAAGTCAATGTACAATTGACGAAAATTGACCGTGTCAGTGTCATACGATAGAGAATTTCCAGTACTACAACCCCATACTCGATGTTACCTAAAAATTTAAAATTTATACGTATGAAATTCTGCTCGAACATGCCTATCGACATTAGTTGAAATACAACTTCAATCGAAAAAAGTATGCTAGCATAGGGTTTTCGAAGCCATTTTAAACCATTGTAGAATGGACGGAAATTAATTATGTTCGTGTCATACGATAGACAATTTTCAGTACTACGACTCCAAACTCGATGATCGCTAAAAATATACCATTTACACGCTCGAAATTGGGTTCGAACAGGCCTACTTAGCATGTTTTTGCTTGCGGTTTAGGCTGGAATTGGGCAGACCTCGCGTCCTACAGAACGCGAGGTCCGTCCGATATATTCTAAGCCGGCTTCTCAATTTCTCGTGGACCTCGCGTTCTGCAGAACGCGAGGTACTGTTATACCGTTAAAACTAACTGCAACGCCACGTCGACAGACCTCGCGTCCTGTACAACGCGATATCGTACCTCGCGTTCTACAAAACGCGAGGTCTGCCGACCTGGCAAGAAAGGGGGTCATTTTGCCAAATAAATGTTTTTGGGAGCCATTATTAAAAATAATATTTTTAAAGGGGTTTTTCACCCAAAATTGCCGAATATATAGTATAAAATTTTAGGATGAATACAAATCGTAAATAGAATAGAATTTTAAGGATCCATTCATAAAGGTTAAAAATGTTAAAAGTAAATATATTAATTTTAAAAAGTTCAGAATAATAATAAGCTCACTTTATATTACATTTAGATCCGCCGTTGTTTACTATTACCATTGCTTGGTTATTTGCGTTGCCCAGGGCTTACCACTTACCAGCTTTTGATGTTGGGTTGTTCGTCTTGTCTATTTTTTTTTTTTGGCTGTCTACTTCCCAAATCATGAGCTTAGGGTGTGTGTGATGTCGAATTGGTGTGAGCATTTGATCGAGTCGGGTCAAAAAAATTTAAATTTTTTAAGTTGACGCATCATATTTTACAACTTAAACTTTATTTAATTTTTTTTCGATTGAAGTTTTCGAGTTTTTATACAAATTTAATTGTCATGTTATAGTACAATTTGATTCTAATTTAAACGACTTTCTCTAATCATATAAGATATGCGTACATATTTCTTCATATGTGACATATATTTCTTCATAACTTTTTATATTGGTATATATATATCAAGAAAAATTGAGGGACTCGACTTGAACTTAAAAATCAATTCATTAATTACTAAAAAATTTGAGTTATTCGAATTTCTATTTTTCAACTCAAACTTTATTTGAAATCTTTTCGAGTCAAGTCGAGTTTATGTAATTTCGAGTCGAGTCAAGACGAATGGAATTTTTCGCCTTGAGTCGAGTCGAGTTTTTTTATTTATTTTAAATCAAGTTGATTTTTGCTCACCCTTAATATCGAAGAGACACGAAATTAAAAACAACACATCTCAAGATAAGTTATTCTCAAGGAACACAAATGAAACCAACACCAAAATTCGAATACCTCGAAACTCAAAAAACAACTAGATACCTACCATGTATGAATCATAAACCGTCCAATCATAAATCACCTATTTCTCATCACATGTAACGTTAAAACCCAAACGTCTTACAAGAGCCAATGCTTTCTTTGCTCCTCTTAAAATTAATCTCCCCCTATTGCTCATGTCGGAGTCCGAACTCGCATTCTTTTTTTTTTATGTATTTCTTTAGCTCTTTGACGTTTTAAATCTTTAACTTACTTTTTTTCTTTGAACTTTTGATACAAACTTATCTTTAACTTTTAAATAAATTCATATTTTTTTCTTAACCGGCCGAATAGACATCGGTTCACCACGAATTCATAACATTAGACGGACCAAAGCACATCATCCTTGCGTTCTCCAAAGTCTGAGTTTATTTGTAGGCTGCTAAAGATAACACACGTTGGTCTCATTAATTCCCAACACGTCCGGCGCAATCTCTGTTTGTACGAGTTTATTTGTTATTGTTGTTTCTTCTTAATTCCTTGAGCAGTTAGTTTTTGTGCAATAGAGTGGTGTTATGTTACTCTAATTTTAAAATCACATTTTTTATTTTTAATCATAATGGGTTTCATGCTTAGTAAAAAAATTATAATTTAAATTTTGTTTGAATAATTAAGTCTGGTTTATGAAATTTAAGTGTAATCACATATATTTGTTCGGATTTCTCATCAAATTTAATTGTGATTGTTTATAATGTTATGATACTGATTGATTTTAATTTAAACAACTCTCTCTAACTGTATATGATATATATATTCATATTCTTTGTTATTTGGGTTTATCTAATTTTTGGGCACTCTTTTTCCTTTTCCCGACATTGAATTTCGTTTCAGTGTTAGTTATGAAAAAGGCTTTTAACGAGGCCTCATCTTTTATAAAAAAGAAAACTATAGTAAAATTGTTCATTTCAAGCCGAGTCGACGAGCTTCGAGCCAAGCACAATTGTATTATTTTCGAGTCGAACTCGAGTCAACAATTTTAAACTTGACGAGCCTCGAGCTGAGACCAAACCTAATTATACTGTTTTCGAGCCAAGCTTAATCAAACTCGGGCTCAACTCAACTCGTTATCACCCCTAACTGGACCAAACTTGCTCAAAGTTGAATCCTCTTTTATAAGCTCTGGTGTTCACATTTCGTGATCAAAGCCCTTTAAGAGAAGGACATGTACGTTATGACAAAACATGATCCAAATCATATTCACATGGGCGCATAGAGTGGTCATAGTAAAAAAAAACGTTGTTATTTTTAAAAGATATAAATTTAAGTAATATATCTGATGTTTGTATTTCCAAAGAACTAAGAATAAAAAGAATATACACTACCATTAATCAAGAGATAAACACTGAACTTATTGTATAAGCCTACGACATTGAATGACCTTCCAATTTACTGATATCAATAGTTTGATTTTAGGTTAAACTACTCAGGTGACCACCGAATTATTTAGGCATAATTATTTTAATCATCGAACTAGGCAATTCGTCAATTAGACCATCAAACTTCTATATTAGTCCTATTTTGACAACCATCGTTAAAAAACTAATGGATGGGTGACGTGACAGTTAACAGAAATTTGTAAAATTACACATTTTATCCATGTTGTTTACCTATTATTTCAAATTGGTGCAACTATAATGACACTTGCATCTTCATTCCAAGTACTAACGACGGGGCAAATTTTGGCCTGAAACGGTAATAAGGAAAAAGAACAGGGATTTGACCAAGATTGAGATGTGAGATGAGATGATAAGGAAGAAGAACATGGAAATCTACAACTCGAACAATATGTCATTTTAATCAAAATTACTTGTATTGTCTTCGCATTCAAAAAGTATAGGACTAAAATGATCAAATCAGAATGTAAGGACTAAATTCATAATTATACATAATATAGGGGCTAGCGGGAGAAGTTAACCTTGTTAAATTAGGTATGAACAAATGGAAACATAAGCTGCTAAATTAAACCTTGAAACCATACACCAGTCCAAAAATTCTGCCTCGCGTATTGTCAATTGATACAAACCGTGGCCCAGTGTATGCCAACTCTAGAATTTAACTCAAAATCTGCCATCTTCGTTAACAATCTAGCACTTTTTTTTCGAACAAAAATCCTCTACCTTTTTAATAATAAAGAATTAAATCCTAAGCTTTCACTTTAAATCTTAAACTCTAAATACTAAAAAATAAATTTTATACTATATGGACATAAATTTTTTATCCCTTTTGTGCCCTCCTTTATGCTCCCACATTAAAAAAAAATTAAGTTTAGTGTTTAAGATTAAGGTTTAAGGTTAGGATTTAAAGAAGGGTTTAGAATTTAAAATTTAAAAATAAAGCTTAAAATTTAATTTTTTAATATTGGGGCATCGAAAAGGGGTAAAAGATTTTTGTTCACACCATATACTCTATATCTTAACCATAAACCCTAACTCTAAACTCTAGTCATAAATTCTAAATCTAATTTTTTTAGTGTAAATGCATAGATGAGCTATGTTGCACTAATAAAAATATGAATACAGGTACACGTACATGTACGGGTATGAGAAATGACAATTTTCAAAATTACAAGCTATGAGTACGACAAAGGTACAATAAATATAAAATAAATTTTAAATTTTAAAAAATATAAAAAAAAAATCAAAAAAAAATCATGTGAACATAACATCATACATAATTATATACTTATAGTTGATTCAACATGATACTAGTCATGCGGTCATGGTTACTCAAAGTTGCTCATGCATTGGCAAAGTTGGCGGACACTGTGAATCTAGTTTAGTTTCCTTTAGTGTTTTGCCGTTATCTATTGCTAATCTCTTTCAAGAGGATATTATGTCTTTTTTTCATTAGGTTTAGGAAGTTTTTTAACGAGATACATGGTAACAATAGTTTTTTTATTAAAAAATTATGTGAACGAAAAAAAGTCGAAAAGACAGAAAAAAATCAGAAAAATAATGGGAAAATAGAAGAAAAAAATAACGAGAGGAAATATTCTAATAAAATATTAAATTTTAATCTCTGACTCTAACTTTTAAATTTTATATCTTAAAAATATATTATACCGCAATCTCTCAAACTCTAAAAACCCTAAACTTTAAATTTATTTTTTGTTAGTGTGGGAAAGCAAAAAAAGAAGAAGAAATAATTATTCATTTTGATCACGCAGTAGATCTTGCTTTCTTATTCTTGCTCATCCAAAAGATATCAGCAAAACTTCATTCAAAAGATGTAAATTTTATATCTTTGTAGGAGGGTGTGAGAGGGGTTGTTGCCCCTTCCATTTTTTTTATATAATTATATTTTTAGTACCTTTTAATTTAAATGTTAATCAAATAAGATTTTTGTCTATTCTCGAAAGCCTTTCATCAAAAGTATGTTAAATTATTCAAGCAATTGATAAGTATGTTTTCAATCTGTTTAAATCTCTTCTCGAAAGCCTTTTACTGTTGTCGACTATGTCGTTTGAACTCTTCATTTCATGAATTATCTGTGTTCGACACTTGAATTGTGTTTAATTATCGAATCTGATTCCTATGTGACGATTTTCTTGGTATACAAACACTTCATGACAATTTACTCTGTTGTTGCTGTTGTTTCTCTTTGTTAGTTGTTGTCGTTGCTGAATTCGGCCGAACATTACATCGACATAGAAGATAATGGAATCATGGAAGGTGGTTCAAGTCAAAGGTTAAGATCGGATATTACAAAAACTGATTATTTCTTATTTCTTTTACTTACAAAGGTGACTGCACCATTGCAGTCATAGAACTATAGATTGCAGATGTTAAGATTCGAATCTACTACAAGAAATTCAGGGTTTATTTGTTTATTGCATATAGTAGGATTCGAATCCCACATATGCTAAACTCATCTTTCTAGCATGGCTGCATGAATCAATCATACTAAACACTGATTCCATTTTTCCTTTTTATGTCTTCATGTTCAATGCATAGGTTTGGGTCTTTCTCATAGCCAACTTTGCGATAGAGCTTCTATCGGCGGCTTTCGACGAACTTGCTTCCGTGCATAAGTCGGAATACGCCTTGGCAGCAACGATAATGGCTCTCGTAGGTTTGCTCGGATGCATGACTGTTAGAAAGCTTGATGTTAAGATTTTGAGTGAAGAAGAAGATGAGAATCAAAGGTTTCTGAAAAAGAAGAAGATAGAAAACGAGAAAGGGAAAAGAAGAACTTCGAGAGGAAAAATGAAGAAGAAATAAACTGAGTAAAGAAAATCTGTTTGGATTGATATTGTTTTCATTAATTGGCCCAATTACATTATCACACTTATATAGCCCAAGTGGTAGGCGAGGGTAACAGACTACCCAACAATACAAACGGCCCAAACGGCCTAACAAACTTCAAACAGACTTAACCAATTAACAATGACTAACACATCGATATAACTCCTAACATTCTCCTGGTTTGTTTTCTTCTTCAGAAAACTTTATCAATTTCCCTATTGTGCTGTCCTCTATTTGATGAACATCTACATATGATAATACTCCAAGCCTGGTACGTAACTCAGAGAACATAGCTGGTGGAATGGGCTTTGTAAGAATGTCTGCTGTTTGTTCTGAGCTTGGAACGAAATTAACTACAAGCTTTTCAGCAAGAACTCTCTCTCGAACAAAGTGAAGATCTATCTCCACATGCTTGATCCTTGCATGATGAGTGGGATTGGCAGACATGGACACTGTGAAAGTGTTGTCACACACAGTTGGTTTGCCTAGAACAGCGACATTGATTTCCTTTAACAGTTGTTCAACCCAAATAAGCTCAGACACTGAATTTGCCAAACTTCGATATTCAGCTTCACATGTTGATCTAGAAACAACACTCTGCTTTTTGGAACTCCATACAATAAGATTTCCTCCAAGAAAAATACAGTACCCTGAAGTGGATCTTCTATCCTCAAGAGAAGCAGCCCAATCAGCATCAGTGAAACAAGTTAAACTGAACTCCTCCCCTGGTTTAAAGAATAAACCAAACTCAATTGTTCCTTTAAGATAGCGAAGTATCCTCTTAACAGCTCTCCAATGAGCTTCACAGGGATTATTCATATACTGACTTACCTTGTTCACATCATAAGAGATGTCAGGTCTGGTTAGACATACATACTGTAGCTCTCCTACTATACTTCTATACAAGTGAATATCAGCAAAAGTATCACTATCACTTGCAGACAATTTAGGACTGACAATCATAGGAGTTAGAACTGAAGTTGATGCTGCCATATTAGTTCTTTGTAACAACTCAGTAACATATTTCTTCTGATTCAACAGAAGCCCATTCCTGACATATTGAATCTCCATACCCAGGAAGAACCCTAGGCTTCCTAAACCTTTTAAAGAGAATACATAATTAATTTGTTGAACCACAAGATTCACATCTGCTGGAACATTTCCTGTGATGACTATGTCATCAACATAGACCAATAGTAAAACTTGAGAAGAGTCTTTGTTTCTAATAAACAGGGAAGTATCAGCCTTGGATGCAACAAAATCCAGAGTTGAAGTGAGAAAATTTCGCAGGGTGTCAAACTTGGCACGTGGAGCTTGACGAAGTCTATATAATGCCTTCTTCAGCTTACACACCAGAATTTCACTATTAGACCCAAGCTTCTCAAATTCAGGTGGTTGATCCATGTAAATCTCCTCAACCAGACTTCCATTGATATAACTCCTAACAATGACAGAGTTAGCTTTTAAGGGTGTTAAGGAAAATACGAGAAAGAGATGGGATAGGGAAATACCATAGTTTTATTGTCCGACAGCTCCTCCGATAAGTTACCGACGTTTCGGCAACTTTGCCTACATCTTCGGATCGGTATGTGCCGTATTCCAAAGTGTTTCAACAATTGTGGCGTATTTATTTTATAGTCAACATTCGTATAATCCAATCAAGCTGTCGTATTTGCCAATTGTTTTTGCCATTGGTTTATTGTTCTCTGAGTATCTGAAGGATCGAAGCCCGGATGTCATTATGAATGTTCATGAAGATTAGAATGTATTCATTTCATGATTAACAACATGTTTAATTGTGGTCCGAATTCTTCTCGTTTATCCAATTAAAATCCATTTTTTTTTGTTTTTGTCTGAATTTCAGAAGTTGATTTTTGGTTATCCATTGTTAGGTTTGAGTTCATCAAGAATATTGTTGAATTTTAGGGACTGCAATCTTTGTGAAGAAGATATTCCTACTGATATTCTTAAATTTAAGATAAGTATGGGTGATTAAAACTCGACTCGAATCGTAATTTTATAAACTTGACTCAATTTTTTAGTAATTAGTATATCGGTTCTTAAGTATGAGTCCAAATTTTCAACTTTGTCTAATATATGTATGTCGCATATGAAGATGTATATATGTACATTGTATATGATTATAGAAAGTCGTTTAAATTAGAACCAATTAGTACTCATCACTGAAAATAAGAATAATTATTATTATTCTATTAAGGGTGTTTGGATCATGAAAAATGTATTACCAAGAGAAGTTTTTTTCTTACGAAATTCAATTCTTACGTTTGGATCGGATAAATTCCCAAAAAAAGATAATAGACTTTTGCCAACAGTAGCATCCTTTTGACTTTATTTCGGGAATGCCAATTCCTTACTTTTTTTTAGGTATTTGATGATTTTCGTGATTTAGAATAAAAAATTTTCTTGTTATTCTTTCATTTCTTTTTACTAAACCTATCCTAAAATTTCCTTTGTTTCTATAACAATCTGAGATCCCTAAAAGAAGAAAAAAATCAACTCTTTTTTTCTGGGTAAGTTATCAAATTATTTTAATTGTATTTTGTTCAGAAAAAAATGTAAAATTTCGATCGACTGTATAAAATGTCTTTGTTTGTTTTGTGAGACTTCTAAGATAACAATTTGAGTTTCTCTTTTGTTTTTAAAATTTCTAGTTCAAGTTCTCATTTCTTATTGTTCTATGCAATTCTTGCTTTCTGCAACATGGATTAATCTTAGTTTTGTTGAAGTTGAGACTCCAAGTTCAGAGCAAAGTGCTTGTTAGGTATGTCTCATACTTTTTATCACTTATGTTAAAATAGATTTAACCATGAAAGAAGACTACTACTATTTTGTACATGTTATTTTAGTTGTATTTTCGAATATTATGCTCATAAGCTGAAACATCTTAAATTTTTTATGCAAAACAGTTGCAGAATCATGTGTTCTTCTCACATTTATGTAGTTAAAAGTCTAAAATAATTATATTTGTAAAAGTAGATAGTCATATCTTGAAAATTAAGAGCTGTAAGTGATATTTTAGATCTATAAATATATTCATTTAACATAAATAATTAAGTTTACAGCTTGCCGGTTAAAAATTTAAAGGAAAACATATGATAGCTATCTTATTTAAAATAAGTTATTTTAGTTGTGCAAACTTACAACTTTACCTTTAGTTCTCTTTTTCTAATAAGTTTATGGTCTAGACATTTACCTGTGATGATAATTTCTATAACGTAGTAACATTTAAGTTCCTTTCCACTTGTAATTTTAACCCCATAAATACTGGATCTCATTTACTTTGCAATTTTTTTTGTGTTGTTTTTGTGTGAGTTTTGCTTTAAATTTAATTTGCTAGTACCTTTTTTCTTTCTTCTTTCTAGTGTATTTTTCTGTTATTTATTTTGGTTTAGTTGCTTGGTATATTAACCTTACTTTTGATGTACATCATTTCTGCTTAAAACTATTTTTAATTCAAATTTAAAACTAAACTTCTTTTCTGCTCGTCCTACTACATGTTACTCTTGTCCAAAGTTACCCCTTTTTTATATATTTCAAGTGATCATCATACTTTTTAATGTAATTTGTTTAGAATTTCATCATATATGGATGTTGTTGCAACTACAATCTGATTCCTTCAGTTATGAATGCTTCAACCAACTATAAATACGGATTTTATAATTTATTATTTTTTCTAATCGATGAGCCCCTTCAAGGTTTACACATTGATATTAAGAACTGTGACTACTTGATTTTCATTCCAGTCATAGCAAGATAAAATTTGATTTAAGTCATTCGTGCTTTTGTCTATGTTCCCCATTTCATGTTGATTGTGAATAAATTTAAAATTTAATGTTTTTCCTCAAGTCTAAAGTTGATATCTATTTTCAGTTCATGTAGATCTTGATGGAGTTTTTGGTAGTTGTTGGCTTGAAAACATCAGTTTCTGTAAAATTTGGTATATTCACTTCTAAAGAGGATATATTGTAATGTGTTTAATTCTTGTTTGGTTTCAAATTTTTAATTTTATGTTCCTTTGATAGTTCATGTTCTCGTACATTTTTTAGTATCATTCATGTCTGTTTTACAATTTATGTTCGAGGTTTGTGACTGCCTTTACTAATAATGTCGTCTAAAAAATTTAAACTTGTATTCTCTCATTAGGATTGTAATATGTCTTACTGCTGCGCCCAACACTTGTTAGTTCATATTCTCATACATTGAATTTCTCATACAAGCCGTAGCTAATGCTGCCAAATATGATAAGTAGCCTTAGGATATTACTTTTTGTGGTTTTAGTTCTTTTGTGCTTTATATTTTACATTCAATAGTGTTGGGCACTTTTATGCTTAAAAATTTGTTTGAATTAAAAAAAATAGTATTGTTTTGTGTTGTTTGATCAGTGTTTATGTTTTTTAAAAAATGAATGTTAGGAAGATAATCCATATTAAATGGATATTACTCTATTATAGGTCTTAAGTTTAGTAGTTATTATACGTCTGAACAACAATTATAATTTTGTGCAATTTAATCTTGAGAAACATTATTGTTTACAAGTGCTAAAATAATTAAGTTAGAAGTACAATAATTTATAATTATAAACAAATTTAGTCGACTTTAGATAAAAGAAATAAACTTAGTTTGAACTTTTATATTTATGTTACATTTTCAAATTTATTTCACCATGCATTTCTTAATATTATATATATTTTTTAAAAAACAGTTATGACTCGTTTAGCAGTACGAAAGAAGATGTGCA
This sequence comes from Hibiscus tridactylites, assembly GCA_958450335.1. Taxonomy (NCBI): domain Eukaryota; kingdom Viridiplantae; phylum Streptophyta; class Magnoliopsida; order Malvales; family Malvaceae; genus Hibiscus; species Hibiscus tridactylites. Next base: position 23,683,587 of record OY288267.1, on the reverse strand, counting down.
TTGTAACCATGCTTATTATACAACTACAGTTATGACTCGTTTAGCAGTACGAAAGATGTTGATGCTTGTACATAACCTACATTTGCATTACAATGTTGATATATTTAGTGAAGAATCCATTCGTTTTTAACTTGGTGTGTTCTTAAAAATGTAAAATTACTATTTTGTTTGTAATAGGGTGAGATTTGCAATTTGAAGTTAATGATTTTTTTAGTTGTCTTGATTTTTGACAGAGCACTCAAATTTGTATAACTACGGTAAATATGAACAAATATCTATATGTTGGCTTGAGTGAGTCATTAGTACACGGACGCCCATAAAAAATTGCATTACATTGCATTGCATTACATATTCGAATAGGTTCGTAAACAAATTTACAATTGAAAACTTGCAAATTTAGTGAAGAATGCATATGTTTTTATCTGAAAAATAAAGACATGACCTTACCTACTTATGTTCGTGAGAGAAGTGGGAGACATTTTTATAGTAGTAAAAAATTGATTTACAAGTGAAATTTTTAAAAAAAAAATTATTACATGTCTCATTTATTTATTTTTTTAAGTTAAATGCAACTAAAAAATCTGATTATGAAAATATAAAAATTCATACCAACAATGATTTTTATTTTTAAACTCAATTTTGTACTATGAATTTGTCTGATATTAATAATTACGTTTCATACATACATAAATATAATACTTATGAAAATTATTTTAAAAAATAAATTCAATATATTAATCATATTAAAAATATTTTAAATATAATTTTTTTTTATGAATTTTCATCCAAACATTTTCAATTTACCAATAAAAGTTTAACTTGTTAGAAATAAAATATATCACGAGGAGAGTTTGATAAAATTTACTTTCAGATAATCTTATATTCTTCCAACCAAACACTATCAACCTACATTCATGTCAAACAAACCAAGCAAGGTGTAACATTTTCAATACTATGTCAGGTAATCTCACATTCTAATAATTCTATTCTCGGAGGTAATATTACATTATGTGAATCAAACGCACCCTTATTGTTTGCGAAAAACTTTTTTCCATTAATAGTACACTGAATAATTGTCCAAATAATAAAATAATTGATTAATTCATGGTTCAACCCGATGAAAATTAAAATTTTTCAAACAATAACCTAAATCCGACTCGATTCTATTCGGTCTGTAAATACAATCTTTAGTATTTTTTAATTAAATAAAGAGATATTATATTCACATATCGAGAAAATATAAACATGAGGTTAATTAGTGGATCTCCAATCTCTAATACATTTATGAAGGATAAAATGTAACATCAGAAGGAATAGTCCCACTACATTAGTAGATTGGTGGATCATTATCTCCAGGTTACGTTTGTGCCAATGGACAAACATGCTTGAATGTTTCTTGAATAATCATTAGCCTGCCCAATAAAGCTTCACGTGCAATATTTATCATCATTCAGCGCAAACACACGGACGAATAGAATTCGTCCGTAATATTTTTATACTTATTTATATGTTTCACCAATAATTATATATTACGTGTTTTAATAAGAAAAATGGTAAAGTATCATAATAGCAATTAAACTTTATTAAAAACGGTAACTAAACTTTTAAATATTATAAAATGATAATTAAACTTTGTGTTTTGTAACAAAGTTGTAATTAAAACGTTAAAACCCGTTAACCTCTTAACGGAAAACTTTTAAAGTACCCTCAATTTCTACACATTGTTAGAATTTGGTCCTATTTCTAAAAAAATTTAAACTTTGATATTTTAAAATTACTTTAATTTAATCCCTCTTTATAATCACTAATTTTGTCCGGGGTGTTAGACCCATCCTCTTTTCTTTTAATAATAGGCTTTGATATTATATATATATTGCGATTAAAAAAAACCAAAAAAAAGAAAGGAAAAAAATTTAAAACAGTATATATATTATATACTATTATATACTATTATCCATTATTATTATTACCATCTTTGTTACCTTACTATTACTATTTTTGTTGTCTTACTATGCCATATTCTATATTACCATCATTATTTATTATCTTTATCTACTATTATTATCTTATTATTATTATCTAATATTATTATTATTATTAATCAAATCTGGAGAAAACACAAAAACATTATATATATAAGCCCGACATTAATAAAAATAAACAAGCCCAATTCATATTTAATAAACAGAGCCCAACAGTTTAAAAAAAGAGAGTCCATTTTACATTATCAGAACCCAAAAACATTATACATATATTACATAGCCCAATTCGGGCCCAAATAATTAAAAAAAAACCTAATCTGCTAAACCAGAAATCTTAATGACCCCTTTTTTTTGTTGTGCAGCCGCCCCAATCTCAGCCGTTAGATCTGGGATAGATCTAACGACCCAGATCGCACCAGAGATGAAAACCCTAGAAGCCCTAGCGCCGCACCAGATCCACCGTCAGATCTGGATCCACATCGAACGGTTGAGATCGACCGAGGAAGGTTCTAGAACCCTCACGCCCACACGCTCGGCTTCTCAGCTTCCCACGCGCGCGAGTTCGAGTCCCCATCAGCTTCCTCTGGCCGTCAAGATTCCACCAACGGCCGTGATTCAGCCCTCATTGGCTCCACGTCCTCAGAACAGCCAAGCCCTCTGGTCCCCTCTCCTCACGGGTCACATGCAAACAACAAATGTCAGAGGAATTTCAGAAACAAAAAATACAGAATTTCAGAGGCAATCAACAACCGAAATCGTACAAATCAACCAACAGATTTTCCAGCATTTACATATAATTTAGAAAAGGAAAATATGTAATATTCGGGCTATATAAACCCGAGCAGAAAAAGTTGTAGAGGGGGGGATTTTTCGGAGAGAAAAAGTTGTAATAGGAGGATCCCCATTTCGAAAAATTTCAGAGAGCAAAAATTGTGTAAACAAAAGTTTCAGTGAAATACAAGCACAGAGGTTTTCAGAGATATTTTTCTCAGTTTCATTTTCGTTTCAAATTTAAAAAACAAGAGGGGTTAAGGTCTTACCCTCCTCGTTTCCTTCTTCTTCTCCGTTGCCGGCGATAAGCCTTCTGGCTCCTTCGGAAGCCATGCATGGTGAGCCGGTGACGCGAAAGGGGTAAGTTTGTAGTTTTTTTTAGTTTCAGTTTTGGGTTTCGAATAGAAAAAGGGTTTCAAGAAACTGGTTTTCGGGGTTTTGATTTCAAAGGACAAAGGTTTTTTTGGGTTTTGGTTTCGAGTCGGAAAAGGCCTTTTTAGGTTTCCGGCACCGGCAACGGCGACCGGAGTGCCTTGCGGCGCCGGAGGAAAACGAGAAAGGGGGGAGAGTCCTCTGTTTTTTTTAGGTCTAGGGTTTTAAAATGGAAAAAGGGCTAAGTGATTTTTTAATCTGTATTTATAATGTTTTTTGGTTTTAAAATAGGGTTAATCACGTTTTAAGCCCTCCCGCGTCAGTGTAATCACGTGATGAGGACTTCCGCTTTACAAAACCGCTTCCGCAGTCCTTAGGTTTTTTTCACCGTTTTCAATTTGGTCCCAAATTCATTTTCAATCGGTTTTCGAGTGGGATATTCTCCAATTTAGTCCCTATGGTTTTCCGAGTCTTTTTAATTTAGTCATATTTCACTGTTTTAATTAGTTTTGTTAAATGGTTTATTTACATTTTCAGTCCCTTCCAGTTTGCATTTTATTTATTTACACTGCATTTCATTTTGCACATTATGTTTTGTTATCCATGCTTTTTTATATATCGAATATATGTTTTTTATGCATATTGTTTAAATTCGCACACTAATTAATTTCTAATTATAAAACGGAGATACTTATTAATTCGCGTATTCGGGTCGACTAGCCTAGCTTATTGGATGTCCCACGAATATTCGGATTAATTCGAATCGTCTAAAGGTAAATCTGCAATTAAAACGGACAAGACCATGACATCATTCTTTAATTGCTTGCATCATGCATAAAGGTGACGTACGGGATCCGAACCCTAAACTAACACAGCAGTCAGTCTTATATGATGTCGGTTTAGTCTTTGGTCCGGTGTACCGTCATCTTTTTTAATTAAGCGACAAATTAATTCGAGACCACCAATTTGAAAAAAGCTCGTATAAATTAAAGTCTGGTTTTCAGTTAAGAACCCCTAATTAAAGTCTTCTTAAATTTTGAATAATTTCCATCAATTAAAAGCAACAATTGTTTTGGTACCGATTTTCGGGTGTGATGGGGGTGCTAACCCTTCCCCACACGTAACCAACTCCCGAACCCTTTCAAAAGAATCTCTGGTTTAGTTTTTACAGTGTCTGGCCTACCTTAGTGGCCGGTGGCGACTCCAAAGCGAAAAAGATTTTCTTAAAAGATTTTTTTCCAAAACACGAATTAATTTTTAAAATCCCCCCTTTTTCAAATTGAATGTTTTTCAAAGTAGTGGGGACTCGAGAAAACCTTATTACAGTATGACGACTCCACTGGGGACAATTTTGTTTTTAAAAACAAAAAGAGAGTTAGGCCAAGAAAATAATTGTTGCTTTTAATGATGGAAATTTTTTAAATTTGATTTGACTTTAGCGAGGTGGTTCTTCCTTGAAAATAGAACTTTAATTACACGAGCTTTGATAATTGGTGATCTTGAATTAATTTTTCATTTAATTTTAAAGGAAACACCGACATGTGTTGCATCACGCATTAGGCTCTATACCCGAGCTTCGTCCCTTAAGTGGGAGTGAAACGCCCATACCCACGTGATTCAATTTGTATCAGTCAAAATCCCTAACTGATCTTCTTTTCTTCTCGTTTTCCTCTTTTGTTCTTACGCTGCATCTATTCATCGTCGTTCTATTTTCCGATGAATCTCACCGTCGTACATGATATCAAAGCTAAGCGTTTCACGGCGACACAGAGTCTAAATTTCTCAAAACAAAATGAGCCATCAGTCTGGCCAAGCAACAAATGAAGCCGACTCAACTGAGTTGGTGTTTTCCTCCAAAAAGGCGACGTTGTTTACGAACAAACGAGTCAACTTAGTTCTTGACAATTTCAACTTCCTTCTGTGGAAGCAACAGATCCTCTTAGCAGTTCGAAGCCATCGCCTGGAGAAACTACTACTCGAAAAGGTGAAAGCACCGCCAGAAATGATTCGCGGAGGCGATGGTGAAATGGTCGAGAATGAGGAATATGAGATGTTCGTTGCTCAAGAAAGTGCTCTGGCGTCGTGGCTGTTGTCAGCAATTAGTCCACAGCTTCTGTCTCAGTTCGTCAGTGCAGAAACGACTTCAGGCGTTTGGGCAACGGTTACGAAACACTTTGCCAGTCAGTCTACAACCACGATAATGAGTCTTCATTACAAGATGAAGACTCTCAAGAAGGGAGATCTGGATATGCGTATGTACATCTCACAAGTCAAGGAGGTATGTGATTCATTAGCTACGTGTGGTAGTCCGATTTCGGAAATTGAGAAAATCACGACGATCTTGAATGGTTTACCTATTGAGTACAAATCGTGTGTTGTTGTAATCACGGATAGTAGAGAGCCGTTTAGTCTTGATGCTGTTGTTTTTGTTTTGGTCGATGCTGAAGTACAACAGAAGGCATTTGATCATTCTAATAATTTTTCTAGGAGTATTAGGCTCAGGGATCTACAGATAATCTAAAGACTAATGTTGAGTCAGGCTCACACCATCAGCAAGTGTATAATCCCCCTCCCTACAAGCAATACTAGAATTATGGAAGGGGTCGAGGCAGGTCCAGGCCTTAGTGTCAAGTCTGTGGCAAGGTTGGACATCTTGCAGATGCCTGCTGGCACCATTTTGATCAGACATTTCCAGGAGTGAATAATGCCAGGAGAAATTCTTCTCGAGACGGTTCTGGTACAGTTAATGTTTGTGATGGAGGAACTGATGGTTCATGTTTTGTGTGTACCTGTGCAGGACGTCTGGAACTGATGGTGGAGGTCAATCTCAACAAGGTGCTGGGGTCAGTGATCAATGGTATGTGGACTCTGGTGCGACGCATCATGTCACACATGAAGGGACATAGGTGCTGAGAGGAGCTGAGTACACTGGACCAAGTAAGATTGTTGTCGGTGATGGTGCTAATTTACACATTGCTAAGATTGGTCAGTCCACTTTAGTTAGTAACAAACAATCGTCTAAATATTTAGTGTTGAATGATTTAATGCATGTACCTCAGATTACTAAGAACTTAATTTTTGTGTCCAAGCTTGCTAGAGACAACCATGTCTTTCTTGAGTTTCATGCTTACAACTGTCTTGTGAGAGATGAGGACACTGGAGCTGTTTTGCTTGAAGAAAAGGAAATTGAAGGACTTTATAAATTTGATTCTGTTGTAAATAAATACAAGGGTCGGGAGTCTTGTAAAAATGTATAAATAAATCTACTGAGTAATACCTATGAATTGTGGCATAGCATATTAGGTCACCCTGCACATGAAACCTTGTTGAAAGTGTGTAGGGAATCAGATATTGTACTTTTTGAAAAAATCAATAAATGTATGTGTTGCTTGTCAAATGAGATAAAGTCATAGATTGCCTTCTGATACTTCTGATTCTTGTTACAATGCTCATTTCCAGTTAGTGTATACTGATTTGTGGGGATCGACACATGTGGTGTCTGATGGTTTCTATTATTATGTTGTTTTTATTGATGCCTGTACAAGACATTGTTGGCTATATCTCCTAAAACATAAAAGTCAAGCTGTGGCATCCTTCAAGTAGTTTTAGAAGCTTGTTTTCACTCAGTTTAATGCTGGGATTAAAGAATTACAAAGTGATTGGGGAGGTGAATACATGAGTCTGGCTCCTGTATTGGCTGAAGAAGGCATTCATCATAGACTGACTTACCCACACACTTCCCAGCAGAATGGAGTGATTGAGAGAAAGCACAGACATGTGGTAGAGTTGGCCTTGGCCCTGCTCGCCCAAGCCTCTTTGCCACTTAAGTTTTGGTCTCAGGCAGTCTTCGCTGCTGTGTTTATTATTAATAGATTATCTACTAGAGTTTTGAATGGTCTTTCTCCTTTTGAAAAACTTTTTAGGAAGAAACCACATTATGATCTGTTTAGAGTATTTGGTTGCAGATGCTTTCCCCATCTTAGGTCGTTCAATAGGCACAAGTTAGATTTCAGATCACATCCTTGTACCTTCTTGGGCTACAACTCACAACACAAGGGTTACCAATGTTTGGCTCCAAATGGTAAGCTATATATATCAAGAAATATTGTGTTTGATGAGTTGGTCTTCCCTTTTGCAGATGACCATTTGAATTCTGAGGGGCATGAGTAGACACAGTCCTATCAACCTTCTGACTTGGAACTCATTCCTGAGTTGGATGTGGTGAGAAAACTGTTTTCATCTTTTTCAATTGAACCAGCTGAAGGTGATAGTCCAGTGCAACAAAGACAAGTGCAAGGAGATGATACAACTCAATCTGTGCATGAAGATGGTTCACAATCTCAGTCTGCCTGTGCTAACCATGAAGAAGAGAATGGAGTTGTTGTTGAAGAAGTAGTAGAACCAGGTGATGATACCCCAGAACCACTTGAAATTGGAGGTCCTACATACACTGATGGTCAAAATAAGACTTCAACAATCCCTGGAGCTGTAGATTCTCCTGTGTCTGAACCTGAAACTAGACATGAGTCAGATAATGGAAAATCATCTGAGCTAAGAAGATCTGCAGCTGGTGAATTGACTCTAGGTGTAAGTGATCAAGGTCCATTAACTGGTAGCACTCTAAATGGGCTAAATGAACATCCAATGGTGACAAGGAGCAAGAGAGGCATCTCCAAACTTAAGATATACTTTGCTGAGATTTTGGGTGTTGACCAAGAGCCTATAATTGTTCAACAGGCTCTTGTTGATCCTAAGTGGAGAGAAGCAGTCATGGCAAAGTATGAAGCTCTGAAGAAGAATAATACCTGAGAGCTTGTTGTTCTTCCAGAAGGCAGGAAATTGGTTGGATGCAAGTGGATATTCAAAATTAAATGTAACTCAGATGGTTCAATTGCCAGGTATAAAGCAAGATTGGTGGCAAAAGGCTTCTCTCAGGTGCCAGGACAAGATTATCATGATACGTTCAACCCCGTAGTCAAACAGTCTACAGTTAATATAATCTTCGCTTTAGCTGTGTCAAGAAGGTGGAAGCTACGCCAAATAGATGTGAATAATGCGTTTTTGAATGGGGAACTCAATGAAGATGTCTTCATACAACAGCCACCTGGATTCGAGCAGCTCTCATCTGGTGGAGAGTTACTTGTTAGCAAATTGCAATGGGCCTTGTATGGACTAAAACAGACATAAGGAAGGTGTGTACATCTATGTCCTAGTCTATGCAGATGATATAATATTGACTGGAGAGTCTAGTGCAGAAGTTGATGAGGTAGTTTGAATGCTCAGTCTGCAGTTTTCTTTGAAAGATTTAGGAGAGTTGAATTATTTTTTAGGGATTGAAGTTCAACGCAAGGGTGATAGTTTGTTCTTGAGCCAGAAGAAGTAAATTCTGGACCTACTTGCCAAGACTAAGATGAACCAGTCTATGGCAGCTTTAACTCATATGCTACCTTCAGTTAAACTCACCACTGATGCTGGGAGCCCCTTAAAAGATGTACAATGATATAGGAGTGTTGTAGGTGTGTTGCTGTACTTGAGTCACACAAGACCAGATATTTCTTTCAGTGTGAATCGAGTTGCACAATTCATGCAAGCACCCTGTGAAGCACATTGGGAAGCTGTCAACAGGATCCTCAGATACTTGAATGGTACTGTGGACTTTGCTTTAGAGTTTCGTGCATCCAACAATGGTCCTGAGCTTGTTGCTTTTGCAGATGCAGACTATGGAGGAAATCTAGATGACAAACGTTCGATTACAGGATATTGTGTGTTCCTCAAAAATATCCTGGTTGCTTGGAGCTCGAAAAAACAAAAGTCAGTGTCTAGATCAACCACTGAAGCAGAGTATAGAAATGTGGCAGATATAGTTTCAGAGGTTACATGGATTGGTGCCTTGCTAACTGATATGGGAGTGAGGCAAGTAGTGAAACTCGTGGTGTGGAGTGACAATACCAGTACAATTGCTATAAGTGCTAATCTCGTGTTTCATGCTAAATCGAAACATGTTGAGCTAGATATTCATTTTGTGAGAGAGAAAGTACCGGATGAAAGCTTGAAGGTTTGTTATGTTCCATGCCATTCATCAAACGGCTGATGGGTTAACCAAGGCCTTGACTACAACCTACTTTCAGATGTTCAGATAAAAGTTAGGAGTCGTGTTCTGGTCAGAAGTTGAAGGAGGAAGAAAATAGGGAGAACGTTAGCATGTTTAGTAATACAATAATCTGTGAAACAGATTTAGGTGGTTAATCTGTTGTAAAGGCTGTTAGAGATGTTGGGTTAGTTAGGTGGTTATTGGGCTGTTATACGAATGCCCTATAAAAATATTACTATGGCCTTGTAATTATTTAACCCAATTCATTCAGTAATTCAATTTGTATCAATCAAAATCCCTAATTGATCTTCTTTTCTTCTCGTTTTCCTCTTTTGTTCTTAAGCTGCATCTATTTATCGTTGTTTTATTTTCGGTGAATCTCACCGTCGTACATGCTTGAGTGGGATTATGTTCCAAATCATATTTGGTTTTATTCGCACAGTTCTTAACATATTGAGGGAAGTTTCAGAAGCAGTATAACATTAGCACTTACAAATTTTGAAATGCTAATTTCGAATATTACTTTGTTTTGTCTGCGTATAACTTGTTAAAGCAGTATAATATTTGTTTCTATGTTTCTCCAATCGGTGTGATTTAAGTTTTTGCATCTTTGAAAAACCCATCCCTATTATTGATTCTAGGGGTGAGATCAGAGATAACATGGCAATATTCGCCGATGTCGGAGTTTCGAATATCAAACTCACTGCAAACTCATCTCTGGATTTCAAATTCAACGAGTTCCAAATTAAGGCAAAGGCGGAATCACTTGAAGAAGGCAACTCTAGCAGCAGTGGGATGCCTACATATGAAGAACAACAACAGCAACATAAGGACAAGTATTCAAGTGATGGTTTTTTATTTGAAATATGATTAAATTGATTGAATATATAAATATAGACGACTAAATGTGTCATTATCCAAATTTTCATAATTGCAATGTTACCCTATTAACGTACTTTAACAGCCGAGTTACCATTTTGTTACAAAACATAAAGTTTAATTATCATTTTGTAACATTTGACAGTTTGGTTACTGTTTTGTTTTTTAATAAAGTTCAGTGACCATTTTGGTACTTTACCCTAAAAAGTATTAATTTATTCATTATTTATATTTTAGGATAATTCTACTATGCACTGGCGGTGGAAACATTTTGTTTTCACAAACGTCCTAATTTTAAGGGTTAAAGATTTAATTTAGGGTTCATAATTTAGGGATTTAGGTTTATGTGGTTAAAATTTAGGGACTGTAGTTTGAATTTAAAGTTTAGGGTTAAAATTTGGGGGTTATAAGTAAAAATCTAAATCACTAGCATATTATCCTAAAACTTAAACCCTAACCTCTAAACCCTAACCATAACAGTAAACCTTAAATTCTAAACCTCTAAACTATAAACCTTAAACTAAATTTCTAACCTCTAAAATTAGGGCGCTTATAGAAACAAAATGTTTCCACTGCCAATGCATCATATATTTTATTAATAATACACTTAATATAACATCATTACTAAAACATATAAAAGTGCACACAAAAAACTTAGCGGACGAATTCTATTCACAAATGGACTATTACATCCCACATACACCCCATTTGTGTTTGGAGCCACCAATGGTGATGGGCACACATCTTTCAAATTCTTGATGCAGTCCACCAATGGTGGATGCCGAAACCTTTATGTCAAACTGTCAACCTTCGTATTACAAGTGATCTATATTTTTTTTAATAAAATTTGAATTTAAAATTATTCTCGCAAGAGACAAGTCAACGCGTAGAGATCTCAAACAAAAAGGGCTCCTTCATTAACACAAAAGCATCATGATAAAAATTTGAAGGGTAAATTATACTAATGACCACCGAACTATAGGGTTGGTGTTGATTTGACAACTATATTTTTAATTGTGTTAAATATACCACATAACTATTTAATTGGTTCCAATGTAGACACTTGCCGTTAAAAAAAGGGAAAATTGATGGGGCTGTTAAAATAATTGGTATAATTACAAATTTAGTCCCCTTTATCTATACAATCTATCAATTTGGTCATAATTTTAATCTAATAAAAATTTATTTATTTTAATTAGGTGGTGACACGACCTTATTGGGGGATTTTAATTATTTTTATTTAACTAAATTAAATAAAAACCAAAAAACTGCCCCTGGTAGGAATCAAACTTGGGACCTTGAGGGAGTAGCTCGCGAGTTTGCCACTAAGCCAAGCATATACATGTGATATGCAATACTAATAATAATATATGTTTTATACGACTGGAGAAAGAAAAAAATAATAACAGAGTGTTTGATCATGCTGCATTTCCCAACTCACATCCCATTTTATTTCTACCATTCACCTTGCTAATAGGGGTGTTCATGGTTAACCGTTGGTTAACCATTAAGAATGGGTCCCTAATTTTCTATGCATTCTTAGATACATTCACTATACATTTTCCCTCTAATTACATTAAGAACATATAACTTTTGCACTAAGAACATAACTTATAGGTTAACCGTTATAGTATTTTGGTTAACCGCGAACACCTTTATTTGCTAATATATATTTGTTTCTAAATGTCTAACTATAAATAACATCCCCAACTTATGCAAAACTACCTTGCAGAGGGTGATGCAAAGTTATAACTACCTTACAGAGGAGGAGATAGAGGAATTATGCACAAATTCCGGTCTTACCAACTACTCAAAGAAGGTTCAGCTAACCATCTGTAATAAAAAAGGTCTCTCTGGTTTACTTTCTGAAATCATTTGCATGTTTTCACAAATGTTGATGGTATTTATTAACTATTTAGGCAATAATAACTAAGAAGATCATAGTGGTAAGCTTGCACTAAAGATAAGTCCTGACTAATTAACATGACAATGTGTCATGACTCGTTGACTGGCAAGATACTTTTATTTTCTCGGGTTGGGTTGCACAGGCATTATGAATACAAAGTGCTGTTATTGCTCGACATATGTGATTGTTTTATAACTAAAGTTATATGCTGCATCTGTCCTTGCCCTATTGCTTTAATATTTGTTTGATTCCAGTGTTCTAATCTATTTTTTTTAATTCTCTGATAATTTTTTCCTTATTTTCAATAATGGCGGATGCATCCAACTATGATCATCTCTGTCAGCTAGCAAATGGAGAGTTCAAACACCTGTTCCTCTAGTTGTTTTCACATTTTCTTTATGTACTTGGCACTGTGTCCATATAAATAGGTCGAAGTTATATGATAGAACATGCTCATTCTAGTTTTTTGATGCTTCATGTAGAAGTCTCCATATATCGTTTGTTTTCCCGTAGCTGTATTTTGGTATTCGTCGTTTTATGTACTCGTATTTGATACGAAAGCATATATATATTGTATACTCTATCTCCATTATTTAAAAACAGATGGTAAGACCGGAATTTGTGCATAATCCCTCTATCTCCCCTCTGTAAGGTAGTTATAACTTTGCATCACCCTCTGCAAGGTGGTTTTGCATAAGTTGGGAATGTTATTTATAGTTAAGACATTTAGAAACAAATATATATTAGCAAAGGTGAATGGTAGAAATAAAATGGGATGTGAGTTGGGAAATGCAGCATGATCAAACACTCAGTTTTTTTTTTCTTCAGTCGTATAAGACGCATATTATTATTAGTATTGCATATCACATGTGTATGCTTGGCTTAGTGGCAAACTCGCGAGCTACTCCCCAAGGTCCCAGGTTTGATTCCTACCAAGGGCAGTTCTTTGGTTTTCATTTTTCCTACTCCAATCAGAGTTAAATAAAAATAATTAAAATCCCCAATAAGGTGGTGACACGTGTCCTAATTAAAATAAATAAGTTTTTATTAGATTAAAATTAGGACCAAATTGATAGATTGTATAGATAAAAGGGACCAAATTTGTAATTATACCAATTATTTTAACAGCCCCGTCAACTTTTTCGTTTTTTTTTAGCGGCATGTGGCTACATTAGAACCAATTAAATAGTTATGTGGTATATTTAACACAATTGAAAATATAGTGGTCAAATCGACACCAACCCCATAGTTCGATGGTCATTAGTATAGTTTACCCAAATTTGAAAATAATAAATTTTGAACCTTGATTCTCACAAATCTAACTGGTGGAATAATTCGTGGAAAGGCTAAAACTCACATATCTGATAATTAAATTGATCTATCGGTAAAAAATGAAAAATAAGAAGAATTTATGTCGAAATTTAAAAGTAAGATCTTACGTACAGTTATTAAAGTTATTTTAAAAAATAAATTTAATTTTAGAAAGAAAAAAAGAGTTAAAAAATTTAAAAAAATTATTACTGGAGTTTGACATTACAGAGGACGACAACATCGAAACTCTCAACTAATTTTTAAAAGAGAAGAAAGATATTTAGAGAAGTTTATTTAAAAAATATCTTAACACAAAAAAATAATTGACTAGATTTTATCAAGTAATACTATCAAGACCAAAATATATGAGTTAAATACAAATACCGAAATAGCACGAATATATTTCAATATCCACTTTCACTTGGATAAGAGATGCCAGATAAATGGGGGGAGATAATACAAAAAGAAAATATTCCAACGTAAACATGCTATTAAAAATTCTTTGTCCGCTTAAAATAGTATATCCCATATATATAACCGAATAGAAAAATATTATTTACGAATCAAATTTGAAACTGAATAAGTATATTTGACCGGTTGATTAAACTACTCATCTTTGGTTTTTAGATTTGTCATAGAAAAAATCAAATTTAAAACTGATATTAACAGAAATTTTGATATTAAATCTCTAATTATTGCATTGGTAATTAAGCCAACAATTTATTTAACGTTCTAAAGGTTGCTTTTGAGGTGTAGTATCAGATTAAGTCGAAAACTTGGGTCTCTTTGATTGATATTGAACATTATATCTATTAATTTATCAGTGTTGATGATGTTAATAATTTTTATATACATGACAGTCTATGAAACTGACTTTTTTGACGTGCCTATTTTTTCTTATATCATATTAGTAACTAAAGGTTTAAAAGGGTATCATTTTTTTCTGAAGAAATCAATTAAACCATCCAACCGAAAAAAATTTCTCAAATGAACTCTTAATTCCAAGAAATTCAAAAAATTAAATAATTGTGATAATTATAAAATTGTAATATTTACATTAACTAATTAAAGAATGTTCAATATCTTTATAACTTATAAACATGTTCAGTTCCATACCGAAAATCAAATTTTTTTTCATTATATTATTAATGCTTAACAATATCAATAACTAGTTGATCTATAGAGACAAGACATAAGATATCTATTAAGCAAGGTTAAGAACTTAAATCTTGTATTATGAATAAAAAATTCAGGTTGAAAAATTACTTTATAACAAAATTTTACAATACTCAATTTGAATTAATCAACCAATAAATTGAATAGTCGTGGTTATAAAAATTAATGTTTAACAACAAATTTCAATAGGATAAGATAAAAAAAAATGTTATTGTTAATGATGATAATAGCTGACCAATTTGTTATGTTAATTTCGAATTATAAAATGCAATGGCCTAATTTTTTTTTCATATTTCAAATAATAATCAACAACTTTCAGATCATCGTCCCGACCAAGGGAATCACCAACTAGCTTAATATATAAAAAACCATCGACAATGAGAATCGTATAACAAAGAGAATCATCACATGTTTTGCATTTTATTCTTTTTTTAATTGCATTATTTACAACAATTATATTATTGTTTATCTTTATTCATATTATATTCTCACTCTTGCTATTGTTATTTTAATATGACTCAATATTTGTTAGAAAAAAATTAAGCATTTAATACTTCTATTGATATTTAAATCGTGGATTAAATTGATATCACAAATTAATTAGATATTAACTCAGTTGTACAATGATTGAAAAATATTTTTATAATGATAATAAATATTATTAGAAAGTTATTCTTTGCCATGATCTTCAAATAAAACAAATAAAAACTATTTCTTAAGAAATTAAGTGTGGGGGAGAGCATTAGCCAGTTTAAATCAAGAAAATCGAGTAAATCGACACGTTTAGTTAATTCAGTTCGCTTTGGACGGTTTGATTAGTTTTATAGTTATGAGTATATAATAAGTTATGGCAGCTAAGTGTCACACCCCGCCATTTTTCCCTAAAATCCAAACCGAGGTTCTTGCCACCCTTGGGCACTTTTGAGGCAAGCTAGCACCAAGGAAGGCACTATAAAGGCCTAGGACGGCCATGAAGACTCTAGAGACATGCCACAGCGTTCTAGAAAGATCTGGGACGTTCTATCCAAGTCTAGACACACCCGGGAGGCCCAGAAGGATCGGGAAGACTCGGGAAAGCTCGGGACAACTCTGGAAGACCTTGGAGTTCTCTAGAACCTTTTGGATACATATAGATATGTATACACATATGTAGAACTCTCTAGATTAGTGTAGCCTCTTAGGAGATATTTTGGGAGGCAACATTTGGACCGTTGGATCAAATCGATCTCAACCGTCCATTGAGGAGGTGGGAGCCTATAAATAGGGCCACCCCCTTCATTTTGTACTCACTCAAGCAATTAGCCACTAAAAGTCTTTTTGTAAAGCACACTTTGTAAAGCTTCCTTCTTAGTTCAATACAAGTTTCTTACTTGTAAGCTTTTAGCCTTCTCTTGTGTTCTTTGTTAGCCATTGTGTTGCGTGAGGGATCAAGGCTGGTTAGCATTGTCGAGAGTTGCTAACGCCGCACGGATCGGGTTTGAGAGAATACGTCCGTGACAGTTGGTATCAGAGCTAGTTACGAGACTCGGGTATGGCAAAAACGGGCAAGGGTCAAACCGTTAGCTCATCCGACGCGGAAGTCGTGCATGACCGAGGGCGCGAGGAGATGGTTGAGCCTGTGGAGACAAGGCCTAGGGCCAAGTCAAAGGACATGCTCTCTAGCTTGGAGACCCGTCTTACCCACATGGAGGAGAATGTGGTGGGTGTGAGCACCCAAGTGGACGACCTTACCAATCGGGTGGAAGGCCTTGAGGCGGAGGACGCCGAGCTCCACACAGCCATGAAGGCAATGATGGTGAAGCTAGAGGAAACCATGCGTGCGGAAATGGGGCAAATCCGCGATCTCCTATTGGGAGAGCTCTCGAAGGTACGTGACTCTTTCCAACAAGAGCTTGCTCATTCCCATGCTCAAATTGAGACCTTGCAAGGCGACCTTGCTTTGTGCAAGCGAGCCATGGCCGCCGGGCCAAGCACTACTTATGAGTCTAGGAAGGTCGAGGTGCCCAAACCTAGGACCTTCTCAGGTGCACGCAATACAAAAGAAGTCGACAACTTCTTATATGGCTTGGAACAATATCTAGTTGCGGTGGGAATCATGGACGAGGCCGCAAAGATCCAAACCGCCTCACTTTACCTCACCGACACAACTATGCTTTGGTGGAGGAGAAGGCGTAGCGATGTGGAGAAGGGCACGTGCACCATGACTACCTTCAATGACTTCAAGAAGGAGCTTAAAAGGCAATTCTACCCAGAGAATGCCGAAGATGAGGCGAGGGCACGATTGCGAAGGCTCAAGCAGTCGGGGAGCATTCGTGACTATGTAAAGGAGTTCACCACCCTAGTGCTTGAAATCCCCGATCTTTCCGACAAAGACTCCCTCTTCAACTTTATGGATGGCCTCCAACAATGGGCCAAGACCGAGCTCAAGCGACGAGGAGTTCAAAACCTAGCTGATGCGATTGCCATAGCAGAAAGCCTTGTTGACTACTCTAGCAACAAGGAGTCCAACAAGTCGAAGGACAAGAAAAGTGGCCATGCCAAAGGTGGGGGAGACAAAAGCCATCGCAAGGAGGGACACCATGAAGACAACGCCACCAAGCACAAAGACTCATCTTCATGGAAAAGCAAGGATAAAGGCAAAGCTAAAGACCCTCGAGGCCCGAGGCGACCTTCATCCAACAAGTGTTTCATTTGTGATGGAGACCATTGGGTCCGAGAGTGTCCGCAAAGGCAAGCCCTCAACTCGCTCCTCGCGAAGCATCGAGAAGGAGGTGACACCGACAAAGAGGATGAAGGTGTCCAGATGGGGTCAATGCAACTACTAAATGTCATCCAATCCGCCCCTAAGACCGAAGCCAAGGGATTGCTCTATGTAGACGTCACCGTCAATGGGAAAGCATCGAGGGCAATGCTCGACACAGGTGCGTTTCATAACTTTGTCTCTTTAGAAGAAGCTAAGAGACTAGGTCTTAAAACCGTAGGAGGAGGCGGATCCATCAAGGCAGTCAACTCAGCAGCCAAACCCATCCATGGAATCGCACGAGGAGTCAAGACCATTGTAGGCAAGTGGTCAGGGCACATCAACTTCTCCGTGGTGCCAATGGACGACTTCAAGATCGTCCTAGGGCTTGAGTTCCTTGATCAAGTCAAAGCATTCCCAGTGCCCTTTGCCAATAGCATGTGCATCATGGATGGCAATCAAGCATGCATGGTGCCCACGACTAGGGCTACCAAGCAAGATACCAAGGTACTCTCCGCCTTGCAGTTCAAGAAAGGCGTCAAGAGAAATGAAGATAGCTACTTGGCCATCCTTAGTGAGTATGATGAAGAGGAGGCCGTGCCCGACGAAGATCTTCCAAAGGAGGTAGCCCAGGTGCTTGATGAGTTCAAGGACGTTGCACCACCCGAACTACCCCGAAGGCTACCACCAAGGAGGGAAGTAGATCACAAGATCGAGTTGGAGCCCATCACCAAGCCACCAGCCATGGGGCCTTACCGCATGGCACCCCCAGAGTTGGAGGAATTAAGGAGACAACTCAAAGAGCTACTCGATGCAAGGTTCATCCGACCATCCAAGGCACCATTTGGGGCACCAGTGCTTTTCCAGAAAAAGAAGGATGGTTCGCTAAGGATGTGCATTGACTACCGAGCACTCAACAAGATCACTATCAAAAACAAGTATCCAATCCCTCTTATCTCAGATCTGTTTGACCAGCTCGGGCATGCACGATACTTCTCCAAGTTGGATCTTCGATCGGGATACTACCAAGTGCGCATTGCGGAAGGGGATGAGCCCAAGACCACATGCGTCACAAGGTATGGTTCTTATGAATTTCTAGTCATGCCCTTCGGACTAACCAATGCCCCAGCAACTTTTTGCACCTTGATGAACAAGCTTTTCCATCCCTACCTCGATTGGTTCGTGGTCGTCTACCTTGACGACATTGTGGTGTATAGCAAGACCCTTAAGGAACATGTTGAACACCTAAGGGAAGTGTTCAAGGTTTTGCGAGAGAACCAACTCTTCATCAAGAAGGACAAATGCTCCTTTGCCAAGCCCGAAGTCATGTTCCTAGGGCACCGAATCAAGGATGGGAAGCTAATGATGGAGGATGGAAAGGTGCGAGCTATTCAAGAGTGGGAGGCACCCACCAAGGTACACGAGTTACGATCCTTTCTCGGACTGGTGAACTACTATCGCCGATTCATCAAGGGTTATTCAGCAAGAGCAACACCCTTAACCGAGCTCTTGAAGAAGAACAAGCCATGGGTGTGGTCACCAGCTTGCCAAGAGGCCTTTGAAGACCTAAAGAAGGCCGTTTGTGAGGAGCCAGTATTGAGCTTGCCCGACCACACCAAGCCCTACGAGTTGCACACCGATGCATCAGATTTTGCTATAGGAGGGGTTCTTATGCAAGATGGGCATCCGATCGCCTACGAGAGTCGAAAGCTCAATGATACCGAGAGGCGCTACACCGTGCAAGAGAAGGAGATGACTGCCATCATTCATTGCCTTAGGGTGTGGCGACATTACCTCTTAGGGGCTAAGTTCTTGATCTTAACCGACAACGTAGCCACTAGCTACTTCCAAACTCAGAAGAAACTTAGCCCAAAGCAAGCTAGGTGGCAAGATTTCCTAGCAGAGTTCGACTACATTCTACAATATAAGCCGGGCAAAGCAAATGTAGTCGCCGATGCACTAAGTCGAAAGGCAGAGCTCACAGCACTAAGCCAAGCCACCAGTCCCCTTCTTGATAGGATCAAGGAGGGTCTACACTAGGAGCCCCTTGCCAAGAGCATCATTGCACTAGCCAACGAGGGGAAGACCCGACGGTTTTGGGTGAGTGATGGACTACTCTACACCAAGGGCAACCGTCTATATGTGCCAAAGTGGGGCAACCTACGTAAGGAGCTGATCAAGGAGTGTCATGACTCCTTATGGGCCGGGCATCCAGGTATGCGTCGTACTCTTGCACTCTTGAAGTCCAACTACTATTGGCCCCGGATGCATGATGATGTAGAAGAGTATGTGAGGACTTGTCTTGTGTGCCAACAAGACAAGGTTGTCCAACAACAACCAGGAGGACTCTTAGATCCTCTGCCCGTACCCGACAAGCCTTGGGAGAGTGTCTCTATGGACTTCATCACTTGTCTTCCCAAGTCAGAAGGGTTTGGAAGCATAATGGTCGTGGTAGACCGATTCAGCAAGTATGCCACCTTCATTGCAGCATCACTCGATTGCACAGCGGATGAGGCAGCAAGGCTCTTTGTCCACAACGTGGTCAAGTTGTGGGGCGTACCAAGCAACATTGTGAGCGATCGGGATCCAAGGTTTACAGGGAGGTTTTGGACCGAACTCTTCAAGATGCTAGGGTCTGACCTTAACTTCTCAACAAGCTTCCATCCCCAGAGCGACGGGCAAACCGAGCGCATCAATGCTCTCTTGGAGCTTTATCTAAGGCACTATGTTAGTGCTAATCAAAGAGATTGGGCCAAGCTTCTCGACGTTGCTCAGTTCTCCTACAACCTACAGAGGAGCAAAGCCACCAACCGAAGCCCCTTCGAGATTGTTTTGGGACACCAACCGACCACACCGCTCTCCCTTGCCACGCGCTATGAAGGGAAGAGCCCCGCAGCCTACAAGCTTGCCAAGTCATGGCACGAGCAAAATGAGCTTGCTCGAGCATCCTTACACAAGGCTGCCAAAAGGATGAAGAAGTGGGCAGACAAGAAAAGAAGGCCCCTAGAGTTCAAGGAAGGAGACCTTGTCATGCTCAAGCTCCTACCCCAACAGTTCAAGACCCTACGAAGGGTGCACAAGGGACTAGTCCGCAAGTACGAGGGACCGTTCCCAGTAATCAAGAGGGTTGGCAAGGTGTCTTACCAACTTCAGCTTCCACCGAGGCTCAAGATTCATCCAGTCTTTCATGTGAGTTTGTTGAAGCCTTATCATGAAGACTTGGAAGATCCATCGAGGGGAGTCTCCACCAGAGCACACACAGCCGTGGTCACTTCCTTTGACAAGGAAGTTGAAGAAGTGCTAGCCGATCGACTGATTAGGCGAAGGGGCGTACCAGCTTATAAGGAGTACTTCATCAAGTGGAAGGGTCTTCCCATTGCCGAGGCGAGTTGGGAGACTGAAGAAGCCCTTTGGCAATTCAAGGACCAACTCCAAAAGTTCAACGAAGGCGCGACGAGGGCGTCGCGAGCTTAGGTGGGGGAGAATGTCACACCCCGCCATTTTTCCCTAAAATCCAAACCGAGGTTCTTGCCACCCTTGGGCACTTTTGAGGCAAGCTAGCACCAAGGAAGGCACTATAAAGGCCTAGGACGGCCATGAAGACTCTAGAGACATGCCACAAAGTTCTAGAAAGATCCGGGACGTTCTATCCAAGTCTAGACACACCCGGGAGGCCCAGAAGGATCGGGAAGACTCGGGAAAGCTCGGGACAATTCTGGAAGACCCTGGAGTTCTCTAGAACCTTTTGGATACATATAGATATGTATACACATATGTAGAACTCTCTAGATTAGTGTAACCTCTTAGGAGATATTTTGGGAGGCAACATTTGGACCGTTGGATCAAATCGATCTCAACCGTCCATTGAGGAGGTGAGAGCCTATAAATAGGGCCACCCCCTTCATTTTGTACTCACTCAAGCAATTAGCCACTAAAAGCCTTTTCGTAAAGCACACTTTGTAAAGCTTCCTTCTTAGTTCAATACAAGTTTCTTACTTGTAAGCTCTTAGCCTTCTCTTGTGTTCTTTGTTAGCCATTGCGTTGCGTGAGGGATCAAGGCTGGTTAGCATTGTCGAGAGTTGCTAACGTCGCACGGATCGGGTTTGAGAGAATACGTCCGTGACATAAGTCCGTCAAAATTTTTGAATATTTTTATAATATATAATAAAATAATTATATGAGCTAGGATTCACTTACACAACATAAAACTTAAGAGTTTTACACGATATTATTATATAAAAAATCTTGTATAAATAGTAATTTACGTAAATAATCTCCAACCAATGTTATTTAGAAAAATGACCCTCAAATCGTCCACGTAAGACGAACTCGCGTTCTAAAAAAGTAAGTTTCAAAACTCGTTTTCTACAATAAGCAAGTTCCATGTTAAAAAACGCGAGAAATTAAAATTTTCCTTTTTTTTACCAACTTACTTAACACTGAATTCGAGTTTTGTAAAAAACTGTTTTACACGTAAATAACATTGAATAGGGTCATTTACGTAAATAATTATTTTAAAAATATATATATAATAATGCCGTTTTACACGTTTTTAAATCAATAAATTTGAATTAAATTAAGTTAGTCAGTTCAATTATGTCAGTTTAGAGTACTAAATTTCATCGGATCGGTTTGTGTAAATTATAGTCAATTAAGTCGGTCCAATTAGGGAGGTAAAAAGTTGACTCGACTTGAAAACTCGATTGAAATATGCTCGAGTTAAAATCTGATTTGACCTGAAAATTTAATGACCCGAACTCGATCTGTAACCGACTGTTGTTGATCCGAACCTGAATTCGACCTGTTACTGTAGTGACCGAACTCGACCTGCGTCCGACTGAAAATGAGCCGAACCGGAATTGGACATGTTACTGTGAACCTGAAATCCGACCTGCGCCCGACTGAAACGAACCCGAAGCCAACCTGGCAGATAACCGATTTTACCCGACTGAATTGACCTGAGATCCGATATTACCCGACCTGTTTTGGACCCGACCTGTTTTGAACCCGACCTGTTTTGAACCCGACCTGCTTTGAACCCGACCTATTTTTAACATGAACTGATATTGATCTGAGTTGATATTTACCTGACATATAGTTGAGGAAGTCTACGATTTGATAAATTTAAAGTGCTGATAAATGTAAAGTATTAATATATTAAATTAATTTAGTACTAACTCGTTCAATATAAATTATTTGTGAAGTTTAATAAGAATTAGTATTCTTAAATTTATTATATTAAAAAAGATTTAAAATTTAAAAGTTTTATTAAATTAATAAGTTGTGATGGATGAATTTAAAACAAATTATTTAAAATATAAATCAATTTATTAATTGTGATTATTAAAATTAAAAAATATTTTATTAAAAATTTTAATTATAACTATTAAAATAATAAAAAAATATTTTTTTTAGTTTAGGGGGAAGTTTTGTTTTTGAATTAATGGGGAGAAAGTTTTTTTTGATTGATAAGGGAATTAGGGGGATTTTGCCACCAGATCAAACAAAATTGGGTGTGGAAGTGGGATTTTTTTATTTAGGGGTTAATTATCTTTTAGGTCCTTCCTTAATTAGATGGTTAGGGTTTAAGTTTTTTAGGTTTTAGTTTTTTTAGTCCTAACCTTTGGTTTAGTTTCTTTAAATTTTATTCAATTAGGCCATGCTTCATAAATTGATTAATTATTAAGTTTTTTGGTTTGCTTTAAATTTGATTTGGTCCTCGTATAAAGATTTGGTAAGTAATTAGGTTTAATAATTTTATTCATTTGTGATTTGGGCTCTAATTAATAATTTAGTTTTATTTATTTTTAAATTTGTCCTTTTTATGTTTCAATTTATTTTGTTTGTTAGATTCATGGGTTTATGTTTAAGGATTAGGGGTAAATGTGTCAAGTTGATTGTTTGGGGCTATGAGATTAGTTTAGGGTTTATGTGATTAGGCTTGCACTCTAATTATTAGTGAATAGTGTCCGTAAGATTTAGATATTTATGTTTGGGGTTTAGGGGTAAATGTGTCAACTTAATTATTTGGGGTTATGAGATTAGTTTAAGAATTAAGGGATTAGGCTTGTACTCTAATTATTAGTGATTATAAGATTTAAGGGTTGAGGATTATGGGTATTGTTTAGGGGTATACATATATATATAACAATATATACATACTAAAACTTACATACATACATATATATGTATATATACATACATACATACATACTAAAACTTACATATACATATACATACTAAAACATAAATACATACATATATGTGTTTTAGTATGTATGTATACATGTGTGTTTTAGTGTATATATATATATATATACATGTATATGTTTAATTAATTATAACAATACATATATATATATATGTATATATCATAATATATGTATATGTATATGTATATGTATATGTATATGTATATGTATATGTATATGTATATGTATATGTATATGTATACACGCACGCACGCACGCACGCACGCACGCACGCACGCACGCACGCACGCACGCACGCACACACACACACACATTTTAAAAATCATAAACCCTAAACAATAAACCCTAATGTATGTAAGCATGTATGTACCTATCTATGCATAAACCATGAACCCTTAATGAATTTCCCTAAACCCTACACCCTAAACCCTAATGTATACAAGTATTTATGTATCTATCAATGTATGAACCCTAAACCATTAATAAATTTTCCCTAAAACTTAAACCCTAAATCGTACAATGTTTTATAATTTTAATTTGATATTTCTGTTCATTATAGCCCTTAAAACTTTATTTCTATTCCAAATTGACCCCTACTAATTGTTTTTTAATTAGTCCAATAATATATAATTTTACTTTGACATTTTGTTCATTTTAGTCCCTAAACTTTATTTGTATTCCGAATTGACCACTTTTTATTTTTTTAATTAGTCCGATGTTTTATAATTTTAATTTTATATTTTGTTCATTCTAGTCCCCTAAACTTTAGTTTAATTCCAATTGACCCTTATTTATTGTTTTTTTAATTCGTCCGATGTTTTATAATTTTAATTTGTACTTTGTTCATTCTAGTCCCTTTAACTTTATTTCAATTCTAAATTGACTCCTATTCATTGTTTTTTTTAATTCGTCCAATGTTTTATAATTTTAATTTAATATTTTCATCATTCTAGACCCTAAAACTTTATTTTTATTCCAAATTGACCCACATTTATTTTTTTTAATTTGTCCAATGTTTTATTATTTTAATTTGATATTTTCTTCAATCTAGTCTCATAACTTTATTTTAGTTCCATATTGACCCCTATATATATTTTAATTCATCATGTTTTATAATTTTAATTTGAAATTTTGTTCATTCTAGACCTTAAAACTTTTTTTATTCTAAATTGACCTCTACTTATTGTTTTTTTAATTACTCTATTTTTATACTTTTAATTTGATATTTTATTCATTACAGTCCCCAAATTTTTATTTTTATTCCAAATTGACCCCTTTTCATTGTTTTCTTTTAAATTTATCTAATGTTTTATAATTTTAATTTGATATTTTTGTTCATTATAATCCGTGAAACTTTATTTTTAATTCAAATTGACCCATTTCAGTCCAAATTGACACATTTTCATTATTTTTTAATTACTCCAATATTTTATAATTTTAATTTGATATGACTTTAAATAATTAACTCCAAATCAATGACGATTGACGAAGGCCAACCTAAAGTCAATCGACTACTTATACGGTTGTACCGAACTCAAACTCAATACGAATTTCAATCCCGAAAATACCCCGACCTTAAACTACCCGTCCTAAAATTACCCGACCTGAAATGCACCTGACCTGAAATGCAACTGACCTGAAATGAACCCGACCTGAAATGGACCCGACCTGGAATGGACACGACCTGAAACGGACCCGACCTGAAGTGTATCCGAACCCAAATTAACCTGTCAATTATCTGCTTCGGACCCGACTCGTTTTGACCCGATCTGAAATGGACCCGCACCCGACCCGAGTCGAGTCAAAACAAAAAAATGACTTGTACCTGATTTTACCCGACCTGAAACCCATTCAATTATCTGTTTTTACATCCCTAGGTCCAATTATATTTGTTTGTTGAATAATTTAAAACCAATATATATTTTTAACATGAACTGTTTTCTTCACGTTTGGGTACGTTAACATTTAATATAATTTTTAAATTATTAAAATTATATAATAAAGGTCAGCACTATACAAACATTTGCACATGCACTGCCGACCATCCATAGTGCTTCCACAAATGCCAAATGATAATGCCACCGGTATTTCTTGTTATTTATCCGATCACGACATTAAATTTTTTAAAAATGTAAATTTCACGTCTGTAAAATTTACAAACTTTTAGAGGAGTGATTCACTATTTTTATCAATTTATTTGAGTATTAATTAATATTTAAATAAATTCACACACCAATTTAAACTATTCAATCCCTAATATTTTTGGTTCAACTTTGTGTTATGTGTGTATTTTTTTCTATTTTAATTATCTATAACTTTTAAAAATACTAAAGGAAGTCTATTAAAAAAAATACAAAAGGAAGTATAATTTACTACAACAAATATATTAAAACCCATTTATATCATAAAAATTTTATATCAATTTTATATTGTGATACATTATATTAGATGTGAAATGATAAATGATTTTTATATAAATTTATTAGTCCCGTGTTAGAATTTAATTACTAACTGAGTGAATATTAGTTTGATTGACACCATTATTCTTATAACGTTCAAAGAGCTTATGAGTTTGAATGTAATTAAGTATAATTATCTTCTATTTAAATAACATAGAGATCATGCGTAGTTTAGACAAAGTATTTTGTATAAAAAATTCATAAATAATTTTGATTATATAAAAGGATGCAAAGACAAAAACACAATTATAATAATATTCATTGGTGACACCAAATTAAGCAATTTTAAATAATAATATAAACGTATCGTGTTTATTCTTCTAAAAATATTCGATAAAATTACATTAATTTATATTGTATTTATTACATATGCATTATGATTACTATAATTATTTTTTTAATATGCTGGTGTGATATGAGGGTAACATCTGTTCAACTTTTTTAGTTTTTTTTAATAAGGCATACTCACCGTGCATAACTAGTGCTCGAACCCGAATCACCTAAATGAATTACATCATCCTTTACTATTGGGATAACAAGAGGTGAACCACTATAATTATATTTTTATCACACTTATATTGTGAATTAAAGAAAAAAATGTTACTCCAAATAAAAATATATTTTTAAATTCTTTAATAATATCGTTGGTTTAATGTTAAAAATTTCATATATAATTTTATGTCGTGATCGATAAATAACTAAGTTAAATTACCAGTAAAGGTACCCTTTGGCTTTTGTTGAAGGACAATGTGTGGCCGGCAATGTTTATTAATAAAACATAGAAAATTATTTAATAGACATACTGTGTAATATAAAATTTTAACTTAGAGTTTAAGGATTAAACTCGACAAGTGACCGGTAGAAAATAGATAATGTTTATCTGAAGAGACACGGGTTCAAATCGCTTTATTTACAAAGTATATGTGAATTGTCAAAGAGTTAAAAATATGTATGAGTAGACAATACCTTGTAATAGTAAGCAAAACTAACAATCTTGAACATTACTTCGTAAACAGATCCGGCTGCCTCGGCAGCTGAACCACAAAAAGAGATCAAACTACGAAGACCATCGATAATTCGCAAATCAGAGTTGAACGTTGTGAAAATGTATTCACGAATGTAAATTTACCACAACAGTCGACGATAAAGTACCACAAGGTAGAGAAAAAGCATACCACATGACATATAAAACTAGAAGAATAACAAAATATAAAAGAAAACAAAAACTTGATATAAAAAAAACTATCAGCAATGACGACCATCACTAAAATTGATGTTACCGCTAATGAATTAAGAATTAAAGAAAAAAGAGTTAGATTATGGTGAGGAGAGCAACTCTAGGGTTTAAAATTTAATTATAGACTAATTTGAATAATGTATTATACTTACTATAACGCGACCTTGTATCTTGATTTGTTATATTCAACTAATTTTACTTGAAAAATTTAATGCTTCATCTTAATTGATAATTATTAATTGATAAAATATTATGTTCTTTAATAAATAGAATAGAATATAAAAGTAATTAAATATACGTCATATAATTATTTATATAAAATTACACACTTGTGTTAAAATAATATTTTAAAAATTTTTCAATTTGTGTATATTTATGTAGTAATATTTTTAACGGCCGAATCAATTTTCTCGATTACCCAAAATTTCCACCATGGAATCAGAGCTTCACTTCGTTTTGATTCCTTTAATGTCCCCCGGCCACCTTTTACCGATGACCGACATGGCTCGCCTCTTGGCCAGTCATGACGTCACCGTTTCAATCGTCACCACACCTCTCAACACTCCCCGATTCACCACCGTCATCGACCGCGCCGTTGCGTCCGGCCTCCGCATCCGCCTCCTCCACCTCCAGTTCCCGGCGACCGAGTTCGGGTTACCGGAAGGCTGCGAAAACATGGACCAACTCCCTTCCCGCGACTTAATCAAGAACTTTTTTATGGCGGCTGCCGAGTTACAAAAACGATTCGAGGAGCTTTTCAACGAGTTAAAACCCAGACCGAGTTGCATCGTCTCCGGTAAGAATCTTCCATGGACGGTTCAAACAGCTCAAAAATTTAACATTCCCAGAATTTTCTTCGATGGAATGGGTTGTTTTTCATTCGCCTGCACTCATAATCTCGAGCTTTCGAACACACATGAATCGGTTTCCAAATCCGAATTCTTTGTAATCCCTGGTTTGCCTCACGAAATCAAATTGAAAAAATCTCAGTTGCCGGAAAATTTAAGCCAAGGCTCCAACGATTTGAAGAATGTGCGCGATAACATTCGAGCGACGGAGCAAATCAGCGACGGAATCGTCGTTAATACTTTCGAAGAGCTCGAAACCGAATACGTGAAAGAGTTTAAAAGGGTTAAAGGCGACGACAAAGTGTATTGTATCGGTCCGCTTTCCGCCGTCAACAAGCTGAGCTCCGACAAAGCAGAAAGAGGTTCAAACCGGTGTCGTTTAGATGCGAAACTGAAGCCATGGCTTGACTCGAAGGAGCCTGGCTCAGTGATTTACGCTTGCCTCGGAAGCATATCGGGTCTCACAAAACGGCAACTCGTGGAGCTTGGGTTAGGCTTGGAATCATCGGAGAAGCCATTCATTTGGGTGATAAGAGAAAACCATAAATCAAACGAATTGGAAAATTGGATTTCAGAAGAGAATTTCGAAAATCGTGTTGGAGAACGAGGGGTTATAATCCGTGGTTGGTCGCCGCAGTTATGGATCTTATCACATCCCGCCATTGGAGCTTTCTTGACGCATTGCGGATGGAATTCGACGACGGAAGCCGTCTCCGCCGGCGTGCCGATCATCGCGTGTCCATTGTTCGCGGAGCAGTTTATCAACGAGAGGCTCGTCGTCGACGTGCTCGGGATCGGCGTCAGTGTCTGCGTCGAGGCGGCGGTAATGTGGGGTTTGGAGGAGGAGTTCGGGTTGCTGATGAAACGCGAACGAGTGAAATCGGCCATTGAAGAAGTAATGGAGGAAAACGATGCCGGTGACGAGAGGAGGAGAAGGGCTAAACGGCTCGGGGAGATTGCAAACAAGTCCATTGAAGAAGGTGGATCTTCTTACCGGGACATGGAAATGTTGATTCAATTTGTGCTTACACGAACTAAAGATGTGTCTCAAACTACCTCTTAATTTATTTTTTGTTGTCTGATTCCGAGTTTTGTGAATAAAATATCAGCTTTGAAAGAAATTACTTTGTTTAAAAGTTTATTTTTTTTAAAGCTAAAGTAATTACAAGTAGTATTTGTTCTGAATATACTTTTAACTATTTAAAAATGTATGTTTGCGATATTTAGATAAAATGTTAAAATTTTATTCGACTTCAAGTATCACGAGTTCACGACTTAATATGATTATCGGATAATTTTAGGTGTATTTGTGGTACTAAACTATTCGGATAATACTTGTGATATTTGGATAAAATGTTAGAAATTTTATTATCCAAACAAAATACAGCAAGCTGCTAAAATAAATCTATCAAAAGAATCTCAACTATACATTGATGCTCCCCTCCTCACACAATCTAATATTAAGCTTTAGAATATAGATAATGAGAGATTTAGCCGTTTGTGATAATACTTGTGATGTTGAATCCTTTTGTAGATTTAATTTTTGTATTTCTACATTTTAATTTTTTTTTACACATTAATTATGTAACTTTATTAATAAGCAAGATGAAATCAGAACATAACCTAATAAAAGTTTTAGTGTTGTAAATAAAATAAAGAAGAACAAGAATAAGAACAAGAAGAACAAAGAGATGAGAGAAAGAGGGAGATTTGTATTATTCTCAAAATATAGAATTGTATACAATGCCTTCAATGAATCATCTATTTATAGGCATAAGAAGTACATAACACATTAAACTCTAAATAATAGAGATAATATTCATAATAATAAATAAATCAAACTCCTTAGATAAAGTTCTAATCATGATAGACATCCACATAGATAAATATTCATAACACTCCCCCTTGGATGTCTATGAAGATAATGTGTCTCGTTAAAACCTTACTAAGATAAAAACCCAGTGGAAAAAAAATTCATTAGTGAAGGAAAAAGAGTACACACATCTTTAATACGCATAACATGATGCCTCATTAAAAACCTTACCAGGAAAACCCATTGGGACAAGACCTCGGTTAAGGGAAAAAGAGTGCAACGCGTATTTACTCCCCCTCATAAAAATATCACATAAGATCTTTGAATCTTCATAATTCAATCTTGAATATAATCTTCAAATGTTGAAAATAGAGTATGCACTAGTGGATAAATCTTCCAAATTATTGCTTGAAATGATCCATCAAATATTATTCTTCTGAAGATCATGAGGGACGAAACTTTAAAGAGATATGTTTCGTTTTATCACATTTGATGTATCCACCTTGAGATATAAGTTCTGCATTATCTCTACATAAAATAGCTTGCATCTTATCTTGTGAAAGCAATTCACACATCTTGTGGACATGTTTAGCCAAACACATATTTCGGCTTTGCCTCATGCATAGCAATTATTTAAAGGCAATGGTCTCGTAGCACTTAGATAGTATTTCTTGACCAACCAAGATACAATGCTTCCATATCAATTAATGTATATATGGTGCTTTTAGACCAAGAATATCATCACATTTTTCTCGAGGACGGAATGAATCTTTGTTTACATTAAGAGACCTAACAACCAAATAGTGGTCAACAAATATGCATTATGCATGTAAAGTCTCTTAAACATTTTTCTGTGTTTGCCAATTGCTGCACAAGGATTTCATTATTAAGGAGATCTCTTCATGAGTCTCAATGAATCGCCAACATACATAATAAAAACAATGACAAATTCAGAGCTAAACCTCTTAATAAAATGCTCTGGAAATTAAATCATTCTTATAGCCTTCCGCTAATAAATATTCAATGGGGCGATTATACCAAATGTGCCCAAAATATTTTAATCCATAAAAAGATATATTTAATATAATTGAATAATGTTCTCGAGAACTTGAATTAACTGCTTATGGCAGTCTAAATTCTTTCCAAAAGCTTCATGTAAATGTTGTTATCAAGATGCTCATACAAATAAGATGTAACAACATCCATTAGGCGGAAACTGAGTTATTTCATTTATTGTCAGACTATCTAAAAGTAACTGCATCCACCACCGAGAAATATATTTTTTTCATAATCGATTTTTATGTCTTTGTGAGAATCTTTGTGCAACCAAACAAACTTATATCTTATGATTTCTCCTTTTGATTTCTCTTTCTCACAAAGGCTCATTAATATCCACGAGCTTTACACATTTCAATATACGGGCTCTAGGCCCAAATACTTCTCTTTTCTAAAGAGATATTAGTTTCGCCTCAATTGACTCTTTCTATATTGGCCAATCATTTCTTTGTTTACATTGTCCAATTGACAATGATTCATGATCCACATCATCAAATAAAATTTCTAGTGCTATATTGCATGCAAATGTATTATCGACGTCGATTTGATTTCAGTTCCACTTATTACCAGACATGACATAATCTATTGAGATCTCTTTATTATTAGGTACCTGAGTCATGTTAATGCCTCTATTGAAGACCTTCTAATCTCTTCTTGAGATTTTCATAATTCATTGATTCCTCGATCAGACCATCATAACTATAGCTCCCTTCCTTTTTTTTCGAGGATTTTTATCTTTGGAACCTACTTGTCTACCACGCTACAGGCGTAAGTTAGACTCATTAGCAACTAGAATTTGTCCTTCCGGGACATCAAATTTAAATGGAGCATTCATAGCTGGTATATGTGACTTAGTCACTCTATTAGAGTCAGCAAAATCATCTGACAATTGATTTGCTAAATGAATTATCCTTTGAACTTATAGTTCACACTATTGAGTACGTGGATCAAACTAAGATAATGATAATTCATTCCAATTTATTTTTTTCCCCAGCTATTTTATTTTTCCCCCCTAACGTTGGGAAAACTGACACATTAAAATGATAGTCAGTAAATCGAGTTGTAAATAAATTCCCTATGAGAAGCTCAAGATAGTTAATTATCAAGGGAAATTTGAATCTGACATATATTCCCAACCTCCTTTAAGAACTCATCTTTGTGCGTTGTGGTGGAGCAATCAGAACATATACGCACAAAAAAAAATCTAAGATGAGAAATATTTAGTTCCTTACCAAAAACTATTTATAATGGGGAGAACTTATTATAATTTGTTGGCTTGATGCGAATTAGTGATAATACATATAAAATGACATGTCATCAGCATTATCAAGATCAATTGTCTTTATAAGGTAATCTGAAAATGTGCTCATAGTTTTATCAACTGAGCAAGTAGCCTCACAAATACCAAGTTGCAGATTAGTAACAAGGATACATATGACCATCTAGTCGATGCATCAATTAAAATCGTAAAATATCTAGATGGACTGTAAGAAAGGTGTATGGGCCCACATATATCACCTTTGTATCCGTTCCAGAAAAAAATTAATAGATTCGCAATCTATCATAGCTGATGATGATTGAATAATCGGTTTGCTTTGATAGTAAGTATCACATGAAAACATTACTTTGAAGAAAATTTCAACTCTTCAATAAATTACCACATGAAAGTGTTAACAAATTTTCGCATCATAATTGAATCGGGGTGGTCTAACCGGTCATTGCCAAATAATAAAGTTATCAGTAAACTTCTGATTCACAATAGCATGAGCTTCAATTTGTACTAATTCTATTGTAGTACACTATGGATGACAGTGCATATAACTTTTTCAAATTTTTATTATTGCCTTGATTTATACTCATAATATTGAGATAGTCAACATCCCATTGATTAATGGTCTCAATATGATATCCATTACCGTAAATATCTTTAAAATTAAATAAGTCTCTTTATGACTTTGACGAGTATAACGCACTGTGAATATGGAATAAAGTTCCATTTGACAATAACATATTTGCTCAACCAGAGCCTTTTGTGATATTAGTACTTACGGATATAGTACTCACATTATTCCCTTGCATTTTAATCGAGAAATGCATAATTATGCACCTTTCAAAATGTGCTTTGTTTCATTTACTTCGGGTAATGAAAATATGTACTTTGTATCATTCACTTCGAGGAATGAAAAATATAAAATATAGCACATCATATCAAGTCGATTATCTATCAGAGATAAACTTTCAAGTGCTCTTCCGAAGCATTGATATTTTAGTACTTTGAGAAATATTACTCATATTTCCCCTTGCATTTAAATGGGAAAAATATTTCTTATGCTTAAGTACAATATGAGTACTTGAATTATCTGCTAGGCATAAATAGCCACAATTCTAGGCATAAATAGCCACAATTCATTGCATGTTTTATTTCGGAAGTAATCATATTCTTCAAATAATAAATTAATATAAAGCGTAAATAAATAATATGTGAAATAAATAAACATAAAGCAAACTAACATAAATAAGTAATAGATAAAACGAATTAACATAAAAAATAAAATAAAAAAATTAATTATTCCTTTTAGAGGTTATAAGGGAAATAAAATAAATGGTAAATTATTCCCTTCAAGGGTTATGAGAAAATTAACAATATCCAATTGAGTTGAACCAATAACGCCATAATTATTTTCGCCATAAACAAATTTTGTTTATATTTTATTTCATTTGTCATTCATGATTATGGATAAAGCCCATAATACTTTGGCGTTTGACAATTACGAAACCAATGGTTTATAACATCACATTGATAAAAAGATTTCACTTCCTTAGAATGATCTTTATCACTCTTGTCATCCTTATAACTTCGCTACCAGCGGGTAGAAGTATTTTTAAAACGACTATATTTTTTCATGTGTATATTCATAGCCTCGACCACGACCACAACTTTTAATGTGGTTTTTTATTCCTTCCATAATATAATCTCACATTCACTTCAGGGAATGGAGTAGAGCTAGTGGGCCTTTGAAACTTTTTTCACATATCCTTATCACAGAGAACAAAGATTTAACGCGACATTGTTAAACCTGTCAACAAGGTCCTTTAAAAACCTCCTTTGAGATCAGTAGCCTCGCAGAACGGGATGTCCAACCAATATACTTGGATTATATCGAAATTATGTCTCTAATTGAACAATGATTTACCATGTTTGCATTCACTTCAGGGAATGAAACAGTTCCAATAATCGCATGGAATAAACATCATACTTGCATTCACTTCAGGGAATGCCCCATCATTGATAATTGCATGGAATAAACATCATGCTTGCATTCACTTCAGGGAATGCGCCATCATTGATAATCGCATGTAATAAACATCATGCTTGCATTCACTTCAAGGAATGCCTCCCATAAAACTTTTTGGATCAAGACGAATTTTCGTAACTTGAAATTGGGAGAAGTCTATGGTCGAGTTTTTCGACGAAGAAGAAATATTACTTTCGAGTAAATGTAGACTTTATAGTAATCTTCTTGTAAATTCAAAATCATCATGATTTATCGCACTTTAAAATAATAATATATAGAATAAAAATAAAATTAAAATTTACCGATATTGATTTTTCTCTCGTGGACAATGGAGACATAGCATATGACCGAGATAGCTTCTCATAATCCCTTTATATCACATCTCTTTCCAAGTCATTTAAGCATATCATGTAAAACTCAAAACACGGTTAAAAATAGTAACTTTTACCAAATAAAATAACATAAATAATAATATGAAAAATATCAAATATAATCATATAAGTAAAAGTATGAATAAGCATACCGCTAATTAACCCTTTTAGGAACAAGAGAAAACACACGTAATTTACACCAAACGCAACCTCTTCGTCTCTTTCGATCCGTCTTTTGGTTTGTGAGAAGCCACAAATTTGTCTCTTTCCAATGTTCGAATAAAATCAAATATACTTCCAAACTTTTTAAAAAAAAGTTAAAATATAAAGAAAAAGACAATCAGCAATTTAAAAAAAATAAATAGAGAAAAAAAACTTATCTTTGGTTTATCTTAAAATCGAATTCTTTCCAATAACTTCTTTTGGATTCAAACAATGAAGACCTTAGTTGATTAGAGCATCGTGCTGATAACGTGTTGTAAATAAAATAAAGAAGAACAAGGATAAGAACAAGAAGAACAAAAAGATGTGAGAAAGAGGGAGATTTGTATTATTATCAAAATATAGAATTGTATACAATGACTTCAATGAATCATCTATTTATAGGCATAAGAAGTACATAACACATTAAACTCTAAATAATAGAGATAATATTCCTAATAATAAATAAATCAAACTCCTTAGATAAAGTTCTAATCATGATAGACAACATAGATAAATATTCATAACATTTAGAACATTTAAAAAATAACAAAAAATAAAATGGTAAATTTAAAAAGAAAAATAAGCGTTGCACCAATTTAGATCAGACACTATTTTTTGTACCAATTTTTTTTTTATATACGGTCCATTGTAGCTAGGAAGAGTTCATAGAGAATTGTCAAAACATGAACTAGGTGAATCTCCAAAATTGACAACCACCTTTCACCTCTATTCTAAAAACGACGATCTGCTATAGATTGCATCAACAAACAATTCAAAATTGATCAAATTTTACGTGACCACTGACAAACGCAAATCAGAAACAAAAATTATGAATTTAATTTTCTATTCGGACAGCTTGTTAGGTTTTTCTCATTTAACTTCTTAAATTTAGTAAATATATCATCAATGATGAATCAACCTTACTCGACCGTTTAATTGCTGATAAAAAATATTAAAATTTTTAATATTTGAATTAGATCATGTTTATTATTTAGAGTTTTGTCTTAGAAATCAATCATTAAATTCATCTGATAGTGAGAAATTAATGTAAAATTAAAAAAAATGAAATAGTGTAAGATGACCTATATCAATATTCAGGGGTGAAATTTGAAGAAAAAATTTTGTGGGGTCAAAGTCAACTTAATTTTTTTAACATAGAGATTAAAAGTAAAATTAAAAAAATAAGGGTTTTATTTACATATTTTCAAAAAAAATTGGTACATAATTATTTTTAAAAATTTTGAGAGACATAATAAATTTTTTTAAAAATTATGAGAGGAATTTAATTAGAAAAATCAAATAAATTAAAATTTAATATAAATTTTAAAAATTTTGTAGGGCCAAATTAAATCTTTCAAAAATTTAAAGGGATAAATCTAGTTTTGCAAAATTTAAGGGTCGTGGCCCCACACATCCTTACTTAGTTCTGCCGCTATCAATATTTATATATTAATATTAACGTATTATTCCATGCACCTTAGTTTTAGGGACTTTGTGTAGAATAGCTTGTAGGGGTTCGAGTGTAAGAGTTTTTAATTTATGAGGTGTGGTTAGACTTTAGGTTTTAGGGTTAGAATTTAGGGTTTACAAGTTAAAACTTAAATCCCTAACTATATTACCGTAAAACATAAATCCTAACAACTAAACCCTAAATTCTAACCACAAATCCTAAATTCTATGCTCACTCCCTAAACTCATAAACTTTAAATTAAGACCCTAAACCCTAAAATTAAGACGTTTGTGGAAACTTAAATCTTAATATGAAAATATGAAAGTGCGAAGATATCTTTCAAATTTTGTTATATGTATATATAAATAGTGAATGAAATTGGTTTGTTTGGAATTTGTTTGGGCGTTGACAGACAAAATTTGGAACCGGATGGGCAGATCTAATGTCATGTCATAAACTTAAAATTCAAGCTTAACGTACTTATCAGTCTTTACTGTAATGAGAAATGAAAGATTTCATTAAACCAGGTTAATATTAGAGTAGGCAAAAAAGACCAACAGAAACAGACTCAACAAAAATCCAGTACAGGAAACAAATGTTAAAAAGAGACCACAAACACTAGCTTGGAATTTTAAGATTCAGACGGCGAAAGGTAGTAGAGGTGGAAGAGCGATGCCGAACGTCTGAACTAACAGTGGAACCATCAAA
Organism: Hibiscus tridactylites; assembly: GCA_958450335.1. NCBI lineage: Eukaryota > Viridiplantae > Streptophyta > Magnoliopsida > Malvales > Malvaceae > Hibiscus > Hibiscus tridactylites. The sequence goes on along the minus strand of OY288267.1, from coordinate 23,646,705 downwards.
CAAGAAATCTTTGGCGATCGACAACTCCAACAAATATTCCAAGAGATCGAATAGACAAAAACGACTTATGAAAGGTTACATAGGCCGTTGAACGGCGTAAACACCGATGTAGAAAGGATCTATCGAGGGAGACGCTGCGACGGAAGCGGAATTAGAGAGCTTCACCGTCGATTGTCCGTAAGAGCGGAACGGCATAAGCCCAAACCATCCTACAAATTTAATCTTTAGAGTTGAGTTACAAGTGAAAAAATAATTTTAATGCTGTTTTCTAAACAACAAATGTCATGTTTGTAAAAAGAAAAAGTACACATTTCATAGTAGAGGGACGAATTTGAACCAATCTCTATACAAAGACGATTTAATCCGGTTAACAGTAGAGACTATAGGGACTAAATTGATGTAGTTCTATAATATAAGCACTTGAAAAGTAATTTTACCTAAAATTCGAGTTATCTTTAAGTATTTGCTGTTACTTTGCAATTTGGATAATTTGTTTTTTTATTATTGTTTTGTTTAAATTGACCACAAACCAGACATCTCTAGTTTCTGTTAGTCAACAATGGTGAACACTTGAAACGAGAGACAGAAACGAACTCAAATAAATTCCGAAACCATTTCATCCTAAAAAAACATCATGCAATCTTGTCTCATTCCAAGTTCTTCTTTGTCTTTCCTTTCAATCCCTTCTCGAAAACCCATTAGCATTCCACTCCAATCATTCTCAATCAAATCCTCCATTGATAAAACACCCACCACCAAGCCCAAACCACCGCCGCCGCCGCCACCTTCGAAAACCACGTCTTGGGTCAGCCCCAATTGGCTCACTTCATTGACCAAGTCCTTAACGTTTGGCAAAAACGATGACTCGGGGATTCCCATAGCCAGTGCTCAATTGGAAGATGTCTCCGAGCTTCTTGGGGGTGCCTTGTTTTTGCCGCTGTTTAAGTGGATGAATCAGTATGGGCCTATCTATCGGCTCGCTGCCGGTCCGAGGAACTTTGTGGTGGTCAGCAACCCCGCCATTGCCAAGCACGTGCTGAGAAATTATGGCAAATATGCTAAAGGACTTGTGTCTGAGGTCTCTGAATTCCTTTTCGGGTCGGGTTTCGCCATTGCTGAAGGTTCTCTTTGGACGGTAATCATCGGTTTCCTTCACTGAACTTTAAACAATTGGCTACTTGATAACTATGTTAGTTGGATTTGGGTATAGGAGTCGGATATACCGATCTGTGCCCACCACGTGTTTGTTATATTTGTTCTAAGGAAAAGGCAAGAAATCTTGTGTAGCAGGGCCGAAGCTAGAATTTTTTTGGCCTGGTTCTTATAAGTTATAAATATATTGCTTGATATCTATGTTGCTCCGACTTGGTTCTAAGTGTTAGATACACATGTTCGGATATGTCTCGAACACATGTATTAAATGAAAAATGAAGAGTCCGAACAACTATGATATTAATTATAGGCTGGGTAGTGGAGAGAAATCCCTTGTAGGTTGGTTTCTTGGCCTAGTTCTTGTAAATTGAAGACTCAATGACCCGTTTAACTTCTAGTCTACAAACATTTGATCTATAACAGGGAATGATAGAAACTGGCTGTTCTATTGTGTTTTAGTTGAATTTTATGTCTTTCGTTTCACTTTTCGAGCATGAAATATTCAATTTTCGACAGGTGAGGCGGAGGGCTGTGGTTCCATCTCTTCACAAGAAGTATTTATCTGTAATGGTTGATCGGGTATTTTGCAAATGCGCCGAGAGACTGGTAGAGAAGTTGCAACCTTTTGCATTAGACGGAACGGCTGTAAACATGGAAGAAAAGTTTTCTCAACTGACTCTTGATGTCATCGGTCTATCACTATTTAATTATAATTTTGATTCACTGACAACCGATAGCCCTGTCATCGATGCGGTTTATACTGCTTTGAAAGAGGCAGAGTTACGATCCACGGACATTTTACCTTATTGGAAGGCAGGTTCTTCCTCGTGTTCTTTGTTTGGCTTCTCATGCTTGATCTTTTGATGAACTGGTTATTGATTTCTGTTGTAGATTGGAGTTTTGTGCAAGATAGTTCCGAGGCAAGTAAAGGCTGAAACAGCAGTTACAGTCATTCGGAAAACTGTTGAAGAACTTATAGTAAAGTGCAAAGAGATCGTGGAAAAAGAAGGTGAAAGAATCAATGAGGAGGAATATGTAAATGATGCTGATCCGAGTATACTTCGATTCTTGCTTGCAAGCAGGGAAGAGGTCCACAACTGCTCTTTATGGTTTCTTTTCCTTAAGCATGAACACTTCGCTTCTTGTTCCTGACAAAGGCTCGATCTGTCACAGGTTTCGAGCTTGCAATTACGAGATGACCTTTTATCAATGTTAGTTGCAGGTCATGAGACTACCGGTTCAGTATTGACATGGACATTGTATCTTCTAAGCAAGGTACTTCTTTTCTATCAGCATGATATGCTAGGTCAGTGGCCAATGTGTTACTTAAAACGAGAACATGAGTAACTTTGCTTTGTTCTTCCATTTTCTAATGCAGAATCCCTCCTCGTTGCTAAAAGCACAACAGGAAGTCGACAGAGTTTTAGAGGGACGACTGCCTACCTATGAAGACATAAAGGATCTTAAGTTTCTAACTCGATGCATAACCGAGTCATTGCGTCTATATCCGCATCCTCCTGTAAGTTGCAACTTTTATAGCTTCCTTTAAAGTAGACAGACCTTGTGACTTCTCCTATATCTTCTCGATTAAAAGACCCATTTTTTATGGTTTCCGGCTTTTTGTGCTCATAGGTCTTGATAAGGAGAGCTCAAGTTGATGACGTTCTTCCCGGTAACTATAAAGTTAAAGCTGGTCAAGACATAATGATTTCAGTATACAATATACATCATTCTTCACAGGTGCCAGCTTATGCCTTATTTTCATCTTACTAGTAATTCTTTTTTCCTAATTGGATTCCTTTTCCGGTTGTCGTGATTAACTTAAATATATAAGTTACTTATATGTTGCTACAATTCTTCATTTTCTTAATGCACCCGAGTTCAACACCCATGTCCGATGCATATCCAGATATGGGTATAGGGATATGACCCTCCAAAGACCCAGATCTTGTGCAAAAGCCAACAGCTAGGTAGTCTGTTGGTAAAGTGTCAGACTCTTAGTTTCAGTAATCAGTGTTCGATCCCAGGTAGCCTCAAATGCCGAAATAAGAAACCAAACCTGTGTGAAATCCCTCATTTTCCGTTGTTAGCATCCTACATATCGAAGTGTACGTGCACCATCACTATGTTGGATTTGTAAAGTGTATAACTGAACAATGTTTTGTTTCCTTCAAATTGTATGTTCTAAGTTACAAATTTTCTAACCCCGTCAATTTGTTTGCCTGTAAATTAGAGAGATGATGTAATTCCTATTATCCGTTTTCTTGAGTTGCAATAACTGACATTGTTTCTGTATACTTATTGTGTCGCTTTTTTCTTTCCAGGTTTGGGAAAGAGCCGAGGAGTTCATGCCAGAAAGGTTTGACTTGGAAAGCTCAGTCCCTAATGAAACAAATACCGATTACAGGTCCGAAAAGTTTCCGAATCTGATACCAAAACACAAACATGTTTTTATAGTTTGCTCCCCATCCTCGGTGTTCTTTACACATTTGCTTTACGTGATACATACTCTTTATCGTGTCAATATGATGAAATTCGGTAAAAAAATGTTCAGGTTCATTCCGTTCAGCGGGGGGCCTCGTAAGTGTGTCGGTGATCAATTTGCTTTGCTAGAGGCTATTGTTGCACTTGCAATCTTTCTTCAACGTTTGAATTTTGAGCTGGTTCCGGATCAAAACATTAGTATGACCACCGGAGCCACGATTCATACAACAAATGTAATTTCTCTTCACAAATTACTTGTTTCTGTTAAGCATAAGAACTGATCAAGAAGATTGTTCATAAATGTGTTTGTGTTGCAGGGTTTGTACATGAAGCTCAGCCAACGCAAGCCCGATATTGGTTCACCAGCTTCCAAGTAAGTTACAGATCTAGTCACAGTATTGAATTGTATCGTGTAATAGTCATAATGCACCATGGTTGAACGAAAAACTATAGCGATTCTTTTGAGATACGAATGAAATTTTAATTTCTGTATTTATGTTTGTTGCAATTACAAGTAATGCAAGAATTTAGGCATTCCTTTTTGAGCTTCACAATGACAGTCTGCTTTGCTTCTCTAAGCAGAAGAGAGTAGTCCAGAATCAGATTCTTCATATTTAGAAACTTTGAGTTTGTGTCACGGGTCTGGACTTAGCCTAGCAGCTGCTTCAGGTGCGGACCGTGACATTTAAACAAAGTGGGAGGATTGAATTGAACACAATAAAACTACAGACTTAATAAATTGGGAAATGTTGAAAGTTTCAAACTGAGAATATATAGATTTCATTATTCATACACCAAGCAGCAGGTAACAGTCTTTATCAATATTAAGGTATATAGATACAATCAATAATTATCTCCAATTCCAGTTATTTTCGTCATCCAATCGGATAAGTTTTAGCAGCGAGAAGAATGAGAGCTCGCCGGTGGTAACTGGTCCTGAGCTTCTTGTACTTCTGCACAAAGGTGCTGATATCTATTTCCCCGTCAAGAAGCTGCCTGTTCACGATTTCTGATTCCTCTTCTGTCGCATTCATTGCATCTGCAAGGAAGAAGAACCGCCTTATATTTCGTATAGAGATATACTATGTCGCTCCGACTTCTTTAAGTACTCACATCCAAATCCGAATAACATAGGTGATACCATTAATATGTACCTTGAAGCCTTTGCATAAATGATGCAGGGGAGTAGAACTTCAGAGTTTCGTCTTTCTGTCTCTCGAGCTCAATTAGTTTTTCCTGAGCCGCCGCCAATTCAGTTGTGCGGATAATTCTGCACTGGGATCACACGAAAGAACAAAAAAAAAGCGATTTAGAACTGATATACTAACATTAATCCGTGACAAAAAGAACATCTCACCTGGTTTCTTAGCTCCATTATTTGTGGTTCTTTATCCAAATTGTTCCCTGTTTATTGAAAACATATAAATGAGAATTTATCTCTCTATGCACATTTCTATATCTATGAAATTTATGACATTATCATAATACTCAATGGAATAACTCACTAGCAAGCTGCAAAGTCTCCTTGCGAAGTTCATCTCTTATCTGGTAAAAAGTTGATCCGGAACGATTAAGAAACCGACAAATGATGAAATACGAAGTATTCTCATCGCATGCATGTTAGTTCGAATAAATGTTTCTAAAACATGGCTACAGTGCAACCCCGTCATGATGCCAACAAGGAACAGCAAAAATAACACAGAGCAAGGCCCTAGTTAACGGAGAGCCATGCTCCGATTGAAAAGCACACGTAAACAAACGGAACAAGGAGGAACCTTCAAGATCCGGCCAATGGGATTTAACAGGCTAAAAAGTAACCCTAATTAAGATTAAACATTAGACCATCCCCTGAGACCAATATGACCACGAAATCATCTTCGGCTCAGTGTTTCGAGCTAAGTCTTCCTTTACATGTCTTTTAAACGAGAACAGAATCCACCGAATTCGGAAACATCAGAACTTTATTAAACCCTATCTCCTCACCAGTATGCAAGTGTAGGCTACCGATAATGGCTTATCTTCATAACCAGTATTCAGACACATGAAATGATATCAGCAGCACATGAAAACTAGAAATATGGATCAACAATCTGAATAGGCAGTATCCTAAGCATTTTGATATTGAGGTCAATCACAGACAATCAATCTCACCAGATTCACTGGTTAATCGATCCCCTTGTTATGCTATGGCCTAAAAGCCAAACCATCAGAATCTTTGAGACCAGAGAACATAACACATGGTGCAAAAGGAAAAACAAGATGCAAATTCCTTACTTCGAAAGATAAACCGAATAAATCAAGGCGATTTTGTCACTTACATTGTTTTGAATTTTAACCTGGTCAACTGATTGTAAGAACTGATTGTATGCATCCTTATCAGACAAAAGCTTCCGTAATTCATCAACACTATGAAAATACAAATGTAATTAGGATTCGAGAAACATTCTTAAGACAAAATGGAGATTGCTTTGCAAATCAAAATATACAGAAACACATGAACCAGACCACTCACCTTTTGTCCTTTAAAAGAGTGATGACTCCAGCAGCTTCAGCAGGCGAAACAGGTGAGGGAGAATGCGACCACTCTGCAGGCCTCTGCGAGTTGAAGCCGCTGGAAGCATTGTTACTCGGAGTCTCAGGTTGGGAAGAATTAGGGGAGCCAACTACAGAAGGAGGATACCAAGAGTGTGAAGAACCGTCTTGTGCTTGTTGCGCGTGTGGCTGAGCTTGTTGCTCATGTGAATTCCTGCCACATAGTGAAACCAGTATATTCATATCATAAATTATGTCTACGAAAACTCTACATGCAGTTAAAAAGATCAGAACCGCGCTTAACTTTTGACCATGACTGCACAACTTAATATACACACACAACTTCAACTAATGAAAATTCTCAAGCATTTGACAGTGCTACACTTACCCCCATTGAAATCTAACAAAAACTTCATATCAAAATTCTCAAGCATTAACATTTGTGTATTGCACTAACATGTTAAGCAACTAGGAGAAGATCATCCTCGTATCTAACTTCATGAAAACATATATCATTACATGCAATAAAACTTTCCCAAATTATGCTTAGTTTCATAGTTTCTTACTAAAAAGAGTTTTAAACTATAAATCACAATGACCCAATTGTTCTTTAGCACAAATTTTAGTCTTTGATAATCAAATAGCCTCAAAATACCAAAAAGTAAAGGTAAATGATGATTCCAAATATACAACTTAGATAACCCCTAAAACTAAAACAAACCCAGATTGAGTTTCACGGAAACTATAAACAAATTTAAAACGAAATCAGAAATTGAAATGAAAAGAGTCAAAATTACAGTCAATAGGAAAAGATATTAGACTTCTGGAAATCCAAACAAACCAAAAGAGATTGAAGAATTAGAGGAGAAAAGCACCAGAACTTGAACATAGCTCAGACAGGTTGGGTTATTGATCGTCGGATAATCAACTAATTAACCCAATTGATCGAATGAAAAATACAAAAACAAAACAGGAGCTTTGATTGATTTGAATCTTCCGCGAAGAAGAGGCGAAAGGTAAATTGTTTATTTTTTAAGTATTGGGGGTTAAAATGTAAATGAGGATAAAGTCTTTGGGTATTTTTAAAATTTAACTATTTGTTTACACGTGGGTGGTTTTTATTGGGTATTTGTTAATATCTTGTCAGCTCGATGCTTTGAAGCAAGCAACTAGCAAGTGATGGAATTGAATAGGACTATAGGAGTTATTAGTTATTAATGTGACTAGAGATCAAGGGTTTGGTATTCAGAGAAAATATTTCATGCAAAGTTTAGTTTAATTTAGTATTTTAGGGTTTATGATTTAAGATCTAAATTTTTCATATATATATATATATATATATATATATATATTATAGAGGGTTTTTAAACCTACACATGCTAAAGATAACATGAGTATCTTTAATTATTTTGTCAATTAATAAATTTTATTTACTTCATATTGTCAAACATACAATATGTATGACTAAATGAAGAAGAGAATATGATCAGTAAAAATCTGAAGCTTGTTTTATTCATTTGCAGCTATCGTTTATATACAAGGTTAACCAGAAACCCTAATAGGATAAGACTGACACGTGTTGGTTTCTAGTTGGAGTTTCTTCCAACAACTTTGGAAATGGATGACAGCTGCGATTCCAGCTGTGAAGAATCATTCTTGTTTTCAGCATTTCCTTCAACATTTCCCCCGCACATTTTTTCTTCAACTCTTCTAGTATTCAGTTTTGCACGAAATTTTTCAAATTGCATGGTAGGGAGTGCCTTTGTGAGAATGTCCGCAATTTGGCAACGTGCTGGAATGTAATTGATTTGCAATTACGTTGTACTGACCTTTTCTCTAACAAAATGCAGGTCGAGGTCAACGTGCTTGGTCTTTGCGTTAAGCACTGGATTTGCAGCCATCGATACAGTGCTGGTGTTGTCGCACCATAGTTGAGGGATGTTGTGCTGTTGGACTCCCATTTCTGTGAGGAAGGATTCGACCCAGATTACTTCTGAAGCTGCATCCGCCAAGCTTCTGTATTCAGCCTCTGCTGAGGATCTCGACACTGCTCGTTGCTTTTTCGAGCACCATGAAATCAGATGGTTTCCAAGCATTACACAGTATCCTGTCGTCGAGCGTCTGTCATCTGGGTCACTTCCCCAGTCCGCATCAGAGAATGCTGTGATTTGTAGATTGTCACAGCCTTGTGGTCGAAACAAGATACCATAGTCTAATGTGGTACTGAGGTATCTTAGAATACGTTGGAGAGCTTGCCAGTGTACTTCTGATGGTGTCTGCATGAACTGATCAGCTTTGTTGACTGCAAAGGACAAGTCTAGCCTTGTATGGCAAATGTATTGGAGTGCCCCTACAATACTTCTGTATGATTGAGCTTCAGAGAGGGGAGTACCATCGATTTTGCTGGGCTTTGGGAATGTGACCATGGGTGTCGAGGTGATCTTGGCTCCCAAGGTATTAGTTTTGTGTAGGAGTTCTGTGATGTATTGTTGTTGACTGAGAAAAATCCCACCTTCGAGCAGTCTTGCTTCAATACCAAGAAAATAATGAAGAAGGCCCAGATCTTTGAGAGAGAATCGAGTGTGTAAGGCTTGAATAATTTGTTGAACTTGAGATTCGATGTTCCCTGTAAGTAGCATATCATCTACGTAGACAACCAGGTAGATGATGAGTTCACCTTGCCTTAGGATGAATAATGTGGAGTCGGCTTGAGAGGCAAGAAAACCTAACTTGCACAAAAATGTTTTCAATTGGAAAAACCAGTTACGAGGGGCTTGTCTTAAGCCATAAATAGCTTTCTTAAGCTTGCAAAATAAAGGTCGACCTGTTGAATTTTGCTGTTGAAACCCTGCAGGTTGATGCATATAGACAAATTCTTGTAATTCCCCTTTGAGAAACGCATTGTTTACATCTACTTGATGTATTTTCCATTGGTTCATGGTGGCTACTGATACAAGTATATTGGCAGTGAAGAAACGAACCACAGGGCTGAAAGTTTCCATGAAATCCAATCCAGGTGTTTGAGAGTAGCCCTTCGCAACTAACCTGGCCTTGAACTTGTTGATAGAGCCATCTGAGTTGTATTTGACTCTGAACAGCCACTTGCTACCCATGGCCTTCTTGCCAGGTGGTAGTTCTGCCAACTCCCATGTTTCATTTTCTTGAAGAGCTTTGTACTCTTGATGCACTGCCTCTGCCCAGCCGGATTGAGTAATGCTTCATGTACATTAGGTGGTAGAGCTTCAACACAGTAGAGCTTTCGTTTAAAGATTCCCATTTTGCTTCGAGTAGCCATAGGATGGTTGTTGAGTGGGGGAGGTGGTACAGGAGGTAAAGGTATTGTTGGTGGTTCAGGATTTTGTTGTTGTGGTGTGGATGAAGTTGTATGTGGAGAAGTTGTTGGTGGTGTTGGTGTATGAGCCGGGTTGGTGGTTAGGGGAGTGGATATGATAGTGTCATTGTCTTGGTGTATGAGAATGGATGGTTCGGTTGTAGGACTAGTGGGTGGAGTAGCAGGAAGTGAGTTTGGTGTTGTGGTTGTAGATGATGGAGTAGGTGTTGAGTTTGGTATATTTGGAAAGGGCCTGGATGATCGAGCCTTTGTAGGTATACTAGTTTGGGTAGGCTTGGTGGCACATGGGAAGCAATTTTCATTGAATGTAACACTTCGAGTTATGAAAATTCTACATGTTTCATCAGCACATTGGTAACCTTGGTACTTTGGTGAGTATCCAAGAAATATACATGACTTTGTCCGAAAGGATAGTTTGTGTTGGTTGTAAGGGTGAAAGTTGGGGAAGCATTCACACCCAAAAACCTTGAAGAAATTGTAGTCGGGTGGCTTGCCTGTTAGCTTCTGGTAGGGTGAGATGTTGCCAAGCTTCTTAGTTGGCAATCGATTAATAAGGAATACATAACTTAACACTGCATATGACCAGTAACATAAGGGGATTGAGGCTTGAGCCAACAGAGATAGTGACATGTCAACGATGTGTCTGTGCTTTCGCACGACCACTCCATTCTGTTGGGAGGTGTGTGAACAGGTGATTTGTTGCTGAATGCCAAGGGTAGGTAAGAGACTATCGAGAAACTGAAATTCCCCTCCCCCATCTGTCTGCACTGCTCGAATGTTTGAGCCATATTGAGTCTGAACAAGCTGGAGAAATAAAGTAAAGGCTGTTGATGCTTCTGATTTATTTTTGAGTAGATATAACCAGCAGTTGCGTGAATGCATATCGACAAAGAAAATGTAGTAGGAATAACCATTGGAGATAATAGGAGCTGGTCTTCAGAGATCAATTTCCACTAATTCAAAAGGTGAGTCATACACGGTTACAGAATTCTTGAAAGGTAAAGAGTGACATTTTCCTAGTTGACAAGCACTACAAAATGTGTCTTTGTCCATAACCAGTGACTTTTTCAATGCAGAGTTGATAACATTTGAGGAGGCATGCCCTAGTCTTCGATGCCAGAGCCAAAAAGATGAAGTGTTATTGAGAGATGTTGAGTAAGAAGAGATAGGTTTGTTGCCAAGTTCACCAGACAGTTTGTAGAGTCCCCCTTCTTGTGTACCTTCTAGTAAAGTGGAGCCTGTATATTCATCCTTCACACAACAATAATTCGAATGAAACTCAAGGAAAACTGAATTATTCTTGGTGAATTTCGAAACAGACATGAGGTTTCGAGTGATTTGAGGCACAAGTAAAAGATCATTTAGAGTAAGACTGCATGTAGGTGTAGGTATTATCGAGTGACCAATGTGCGTTATAGAGAGTGAGGATCCATCACCTATATGCACTGAACCCTTACCAAAATATGGAGAACAACCTGCCATTGAAGAAGGATCACTAGCTACATGATGTGTAGCACCTGAGTCAGGATGCCAAACTGTCGAGGATGCAACCACTGTATGAACTTGCATATCACCTGAAGAAGGGTCAGATGTGTTTGGTGATTCAGTGCATCCAGTGTTGGTTATGTAGGGGTCATAAGCTTCTTCGACTGTGTCTTGCTTGTAGGAGCATGCATTTGCCTGAGTGGTGGAATTGGGTCGAGGTTGAGAGTTTGATGATGAAGCCTTGAAGTTGTGATCAAATCGGTTCCAGCAGCGGTCCACCAGATGACCTGGCTTGCCACAAAGTTGGCATTGAATGCGAGGTCTAGTACCTCGATATCTGCCCCTTGAATCATCTCGAGCTTGGTTGGTTGCAGATCCAGAAAAATGGTCTTTGTCAAGAGAGTTGGTGAAGTTGGTATTGTGTATTCCAACTGGCAGGCGAAGAGGATCTGAAATCCTTGACTCAGCATCAATAAAAACAGACACATCTGCATCAACAGAGTATGGGTCTTTGCTGGCAGAGATCACTGCGACAAACGGATCATACTCAGATGGTAAGCCATTTAAAATGGTGGCTATATGTTCGACCGTTGAGACTGGACTTCTACAGGAGGCTAGAAGGTCACATATTTCCTTGATTTGCATGGTGTAAGTTCGCATGGATAGGCCAACCTTCTTGATTGAACGGAGACGGCAGTGAAGGTGCTTGATTCGTGCCGTGGAGAGCTGAGAGTATATGCTGGAGATGGTGGACCAGATAGTGGCTGAGGACTCTGCACCAACAAGTTGTGGGAGGACGTTTGAACTCACTGTCGAAAGTAGCCATGAGGCCAACGAGCTATCCTGCTTGAGAAACCGAAGGTAGGCTGGGTTTAGAACTGGATCTCCATTATCACGAGCGACAAGCTTGGTCGGTGGGGATATGGAGCCATCGATGTACCCTTCGAGACCTTGGCCACGGAGGAGCAGGGTGACTTGTTGTTTCCAGAGAAGATAGTTGGTGTCGTCGAGCTGGATGCTGATACGTTTGTTGGTGAAGGTCGTATCTGTGGTGTCATCAGGTGGAGTGGTGAGATCGACAGTGTCACCAACGGTGGTGGAGTCATCAGGCATGGTGGCAGATGGGGTAACGTTTAACCAAGATCAGCCTGAAGCAATGATACCATGTCAAACATACAATATGTATGACTAAATGAAGAAGAGAATATGATCAGTAAAAATCTGAAGCTTGTTTTATTCATTTGCAGCTATCGTTTATATACAAGGTTAACCAGAAACCCTAATAGGATAAGACTGACACGTGTTGGTTTCTAGTTGAAGTTTCTTCCAACAACTTTGGAAATGGATGACAACTGCGATTCCAGCTGTAAAGAATCATTTTTGTTTTCAGCATTTCCTTCAACACGTATATTCTAAGTAAAAAAAATTAATTTAAATTTTGTAATGAGTGAAAATTTATCTCCTCTTTAAAATTATTTTGTACATCAAAAAAATGTCAATAACTAAAAAAATAGAATAATTTAAGTTTAAATCCTACTTAAATTTAAAATTTTAAAGATTAATTAAAGGGTAATCTTCACCAGTGGTCCCTTTTGTTTAGGGTGTGTTTTATTTTGGTCACCAAAATTCAAAAACGTGTATTCTGGTCCCTAACGTTACAAAACGTTTATATTTTAGTCACCCAACCGTTAGTCTCCGTTACTTGGCTGACATGGCTCGTTAAAAAAATAAAAAACCCACGTGTTTAGGCTACTGTCACTGCCACCTGCTCTTGCAGCCACTGCTTCCGACCACCACCACCATATCCCCAACAATCTGACTTTGCCACTAAAAACCAGCACTTTCACCACCAACAAGAACCCAACTTTCTCATCTCTTCACTTGTCACTAACGGGGCAGCCGGCGTTCTATCAGAAGCTTTCCAAGCGTTTTCCATGGCGACGGCGTCTTCTTTCGATGAAAACGTTGATGTTTTGGAGGAGATATTGTCTGGTTTGACAATTATGTTCCCTCTAAACGTAGAGGCCAAGGGTTTCTTAGGATCGGTCCCGGCCATGCAGTGCTTGATATGGTTTTTAAGCAGCAGAGACTTGTCTAGACGAAGAAACGCGGTTTTGGGGTTAAAAGAGCTTGTTAATGTTTCATCATCTTCATCAGACAATCGAAGAAAAGTGAACGAATTATCCGAGACGGAGGGCGCCATTGAAGCGTTGTTCAAGCTGATTAAAGACCCGATTAGCCCTACTTCTACAAAATCTGCTTTACTCGTCGTTTACCGTATCATCACATCATCTTCAACAAAGGAGAAGCAAGTGAGAAAGCTGGTGAATTTAGGCATAGTACCATTGCTACTCGAGACGTCGGTGGACGCCGAGAGGAGCATATGCGAGAAGGCGTTGGGCGTTCTCGATGGGATATGCAACAGCGAGGAAGGAAGACGAATGGTTTGCGACAATGCGTTGAGCATACCGGTTTTGGTTAAGAAAATCCTTAGAGTTTCCGATTTGGCAACCGAGTTTTCGGTGTCTATATTGTGGAAACTTTGCAAGAACGGAGAAACGGAACTTGGAGGAAGCGTTGTGTTTGAAGCTTTTCAAGTGGGCGCTTTTCAAAAGCTGTTGCTGATTCTGCAGGTCGGGTGTGCTGAGAACACGAAGGAGAAGGTTTCGGAGGTGTTGAAAATGTTGAATCTTCATAGAAACAAAATGGAATGTGTTGAATCTTCAGAGTTGGAAACTACGAAAGAGCCTCCTCTAAATTTATTCAAGCCCAAGGAACCTTACACAGCTACCATCGTTTCTGTTGAGAGACTTGTCGGTCCAAAAGCTCCTGGTGAGACTTGCCATATTGTGATTGATCATGGTGGTAATGTTCCATACTGGGAAGGGCAGAGCTATGGTGTTATCCCTCCTGTAAGTTTGTCACCTCTATATGTTGCTGTTTTTCTAATTATTATTGATTTCAGATAGTTTGGTGGAGTAGAATATTTTAACTTCAATGCATGCGTTAAAGTTGTTTTGATGATCTATCATGTTGGAGCGTAGGAGTAAGATGGTTTTGACCTTTGAGGATGAGATAAGTTTATCATGGCTCTCGATCTCATAGAATGAAGTCATATGTATTCTTAGAACTTGTTTTATATTTTACTTCTTCATTGATTTCTCATCTAAAGTTTCCCATTTACTCTCTTCCAATGCTCATTTTTTCTTGTATCATAGGGTGAAAATCCAAAGAAACCAGGTTCTCCCCACAATGTTCGTCTGTATTCCATTACGTCAACCAGGTATGGAGATTCTTTTGATGGCAAGACAGCCAGTTTGTGTGTTCGTCGTGCTGTCTATTATGACCCTGAGACTGGAAAGGAGGATCCTTCAAAAAGTGGTATATGTAGCAATTTCCTATGCAACTCCAAGCCTGGAGATAAAGTTCAGATCACTGGTATGATCCTTCAATAAAGTGGAAATTTGTTAAATTATAGATTTTACAGGTTAATTTATCTAATATTAACTAAAGTGGAATATTTTGGCAGGCCCCTCTGGCAAGATAATGCTTTTGCCTGAAGATAACCCAAATGCCAACCACATAATGATAGCCACTGGAACTGGTGTTGCTCCCTTTAGAGGATACCTCCGCCGCATGTTCATGGAAGATGTTACATTCAAGTTTCGCAGCCTTGCATGGCTTTTCCTTGGGGTTGCCAACAGTGACAGTCTCCTTTATGACGATGAGTTTACCAAATACCTAGAGGACTACCCTGATCAGTTCCGATATGATCGAGCTCTTAGCAGAGAGCAGAAGAACAAGAGTGGAGGCAGGATGTACGTCCAAGATAAGATCGAGGAATACAGTTGGGTTTTTGAGAAACAACTTGGCTTTTTGAGAAACACGTGGGTTTTTTTATTTTTTTAACGAGCCATGTCAGCCACCCGTTAGCCAAGTAACGGAGACTAACGGTTGGGTGACTAAAATATAAACGTTTTGTAACGTTAGGGACCAGAATATACGTTTTTGAATTTTGGTGACCAAAATAAAACACACCCTAAACAAAAGGGACCACTGGTGAAGATAACCCTTAATTAAATGTGTTTGAGTTTTAATTTGTAGTTTGTTTTAAAATTTGAATTTGATTCAATTATATGTTTAATAAAAGTCCATTTATTTTAAAGATGATGATCCTATGTCCCTGGTGGCAGTCAAATCCTTATCCCAATCAAATAAGGTCTAGAAAGATGATAGCACAACCAATTGTTACATACTCTATGAACCAGCCCATAGCCAAGCATTTTGTTGTGCCATCATCTTTCTTATATGATCTTGTAATAGCCTTGTCCCACGATGTTTGGCAAACAAATCTTGTAATTCCAACAAAAATGCCTAACAATTGGTTGTGTAATCATTAGGGATGGGCATTTGATCGAGTCGAGTTAAAAAGTTTTGAGTTATTCAAGTTGACGCGTCTAATTTTATCATTCAAATTTTATTTGAATTTTTTTAGTCGAGTTTATAAAATTCGAGTCCAGTCGAATCGAATTTCGAGTTTCTATACAAATTTAATTATAATTATTTATAATGTTATACTATAAAGTGATTCTAATTTAAATGACTTTCTCTAACCAACCATATAAAATATATTTCTTCATGTTCTTTTTAAAGTGTGTAAATAAATTTTTTGATGTTATTAAATAAATCAAATATTATATTATATAATATATTTATAATCATAATATACATATATGTTTTTTCCTCGCCCAGTAGTTTTAGAACCCTTGATGATGTCAAAGCTAGAGCTCCAACAAGTCAACAACAGTGTTGATCACAAATTCAGCACTGCCTGTGAAATCGTTGTTACTTGTTCGAGCTCACAATAGTAGACGAATTCGAAGTATCGTGTAAATTAGGTTTTAGAATTTTAGGGCCTTTGAGATTTAGGTTAAGGGAATTTGAGATTTTTCATTTAAATTCACGTAAGATATGAATGGCTGAAGAAGAAAAGTAAGAGATTTGAGAAGGGTATAACATTAACTAAGGCTCAAAACTAAACGACGTAAATTTATATTTTCAAAATATTCAGTTTTTCGGTTATTCGAACTTCCAAAATTTAGACTCGATTCGAACTCGAAATTTCAACAAGTTATTCGAGTGACTCGATAACTCGTATAATTCAAATAACTCGACTTGAATAACTCAAAAATAAAAATAAAATTAATTTTTTTAATCGAGTCGAATTTTGCCCAATCATCGTACCTAGTTCATTAGCCTTGTCCCAAAATTGGTTCATAGAGTTCATAACAATTGGTTGTGTTATCTTTTTTATATGATCTCGTTTTACTAAAATTTATAGTTTGGGTCAAGTGCTCCAGCCCATTGCCATCAACAACCCATGCCAAATAATGTCATCGCTTGGTAGAATATGGAAATCGGCCTTCCATGTTGTTTAATTACTTTGAAACTCATCTCGACTCGGTTCATCGATTATTTCAATGTTTAACCATTCGTCGAATACCTAGTGAATCATTGCCCTT
This sequence comes from Hibiscus tridactylites, assembly GCA_958450335.1. NCBI lineage: Eukaryota > Viridiplantae > Streptophyta > Magnoliopsida > Malvales > Malvaceae > Hibiscus > Hibiscus tridactylites. The sequence continues at coordinate 23,630,178 of OY288267.1, read as the reverse complement.
GGATTGTCTTGTACTCTTGTTTAACCCTAACTTTTTTAGCTTCATTGAACTTTTCACCATTTAACATATCCAGCTGGGTTAATAATAATTTTAATTACCAGAACACTTCTTAAAAAATCTTGTTATTTCACTTTATAATTCTCGTATTCGCTTTTTATATGTCGATGATGCTCACCATAGGGTTCTACTCTCAACGAGAACACCAAATGTAATGATTTTTCCACAAGAGAAAGAATAGTAAGATAGAAAAGAAGAATTTTGATAAGAAATATTAAAACTACGAAGAGAATTAACCGCAACAAAAAATTTAACAAATATGACATAAAACATTCTTTTAGTAATCCTAATTTATTTATATTAGTGGTGGCAAATCGGCCATACGGTTTGGTTTTGGTTATTTCGGTTTCGACTACATTCGATTTAAGTTTGATTTGGATTGAGTCTGATTCAATTTTAGTCCGGGTCTATGGTGATTTTGGTTCAGGTATCGGGTTGAGACTTCGGGTCAGTTAATTTTCGGTTTTATTGACTTTTGGGTCGGTTGATTTCGGGTCGTTTCAATATCAGGTTAATAGGAGGTGGATCGATTTTAGTCAAGTTTTCAGGCCGAGTTAAGTTTTTCCACCCTTTATATATCCTCATATTTGGCTTTTTGGTGAGTTGTGCGACAATTCACAACTCATCTTTATTTATTTATTTTAATATATTTTCTTTATTTTAGGTTGTCTTCGGTTCGGGTGAAATCAGTTCCAGTCCATTTGGTTCAGTTGAAAATCGATTCGAATCCATTTTCGGTTCAACTAAAAATTCAATTCGGTTTTGATGCAATTCTGTTTATTTCGAGGTTTAAATCATCATGATCGAGTTAATTCCAAATCCCAGTTCAAGTAAATCAGTTCGGCTCTCGAATCTCGGGTGTAGTTTGCGAGCTCTAATTTATGCTAATATTTCCTACTCATAACACTCAATTCAAAGTTCAAACAACAAGTTTGATTGGCGGAGATTTCACCTCTTCTTTTATAGCATCTCCTGGCAAAAAAAAGAGGGAGGGTTTTATTTTTGAATCGAAACAGACCCATCATTATTAACAAAAAAAAAGTTACCTGTTGAAAGAGGGGTGAAAACTACACCGGTGGTCCCCAAATTATTATCATTTTTTATTTTGGTCCTCAAATTATGTTTTTCGGCAAAATCGTCCCTTCAGTTATATGGTTCTCCTATTTTAGTCATCGGCGTTAAATAGCTAACGGTTTTGCTGACGTGGTATTTTTTAAGAGGAGAGAGAAATGATTAAAAAATATTTAAAAAATGCCACGTCAGCAAAACCGTTAGCTATTTAACGTCGGGAACCAAAACAGGAGAACTATGTAACAGAAGGGACGGTTTTACCAAAAAAACATAGTTTAGAGACCAAAATAAAAAAACGGTAATAGTTTGGGGACCACCAGTGTAATTTTCTCAAAAATATTACATGTTGAAGGAGCGGTGGATACGACATAGATAGCTTTGAGGTTACCGAGAGGGACATGAGTGGAAACCGAGGAGGAAGCTTCAGCTGCTTCAAATCCAATACCGTCTTCTCCATGGCATTGTTGGTTTTCGTCAATGAATCTCTCTCGGCTTTCAGGGATTCCTGGTCCAAAAATAGAATGCCCAACCCCACGTTTATTACCCCGTCGTTGTTCGCCGCTCTTGTTGCTAGCGCCGCCAGTTTCTTGACGAACTGCATTTGCTTTGGCGGGGAACTGGGGAAAATTCTCCAGAAAAGAAGATGGGAGTCAAAGTGATGATCTGAACCGTTGATTGCAATTAAAAGAAAAGGGGAAAGGGAAACGTTAATCGCAAGTATCGGGTATACTTTTTGGTAAACTACCCCAATTAGTCACTAATCTTTTGGCTATCATCTATTTTGGTCATCAAACTAAAAAACTTATAAATTTAGTTATTAAGGTTACAATTTAGGGAGTAGATTGTCGGTCTTTTAATTGGTATGATTATGTATTTAGTCTTCAACACTTACAGATTGTATAGGTATGGTCCTAATTCTAAAAAAATTAACAAATTTGACCATCATATTTACAAATAAATACCGTCAATTCAACCCTCCACATTTACAAGTTTAACTCCATTTCCTGTAAAACTTAACATATTAATCGTGATTTATTGTAGACATGGAAATTGACATAATGAATTTATTTATGAATTTTGATAACATCAAATCCAATATAACACCATGTGTTATAGTTTTAAAAAATTTCAACATTGTTACCCAAAAAATTAACATTGTTTATTGAATTGACATAATGGACTTTGGACTTGATGAACTTTAAAATTTGATTGTTAAACTTTTTGATTGAATTCTCCTTCATATGTAAACTTCAATTGAGTAAAAAAAATATATAAATTAATTTAAGTTTGATACAGAGTGGATTCCCTAAAGCTTCAACATATTTCGTTCTCGTCGTCGTTTATTTTTTTGCTAATACAGTAACAAAACCAAGCCATGAACTAGCTGACGCGGTCCATTTCCAGCAAGTCCTGCACCTCCCCCGGCGGCTCTACCAGCCATACATTCCCACGTTGTTGTCCAACAAGCGTTCGGGCGAGGAAATTCGCCATCTTATTCCCCTCACGTCTAATATGTTGAATCACGACCTCCTATTCCCGACACAACAATCCAAATATTAGATCCATTACCACATCCCCACGCAACGCCAAATATTAGTCAATTATTTTGTTCTTAAGTTTTTGTAGCATAATTTCTTTTTATTTATAATCTTGAACCCGTAAAAATCAATCAAATTAGATCACTAAATTTTGTTTTTGGAGTAATTTACAATGGATAAATATTCCATACACCACAAGCGCCTTAGTTTTAGGGTATATGAAGTCATTTTAAGGTATAGGGTTTAGAAGTTTAGGTGTAGGGGGGTTAGAATTTAGAGATAGTTGTTTCAATTTAAGGTTTAGGGTTATAATTTAGGGTTTATAGGTTAAAACCTAAATCCTCGCCATATTACCCTAAAACTAAACCCTAACATATAAATCCTAAATTATAACCCTAAATCTTAAATTGAAACAACTATCCATAAATTCTAAACTTCTACACCTAAACTCCTAAACCTTATACCCTAAACTAACTCTCTATACCCTAAAACTAAGGCGCTTGTGGAAACTTTCAGTTTCCACCGACAGTATATAAGATATTAATCCATTTACAATTTATATTAATAAACTTTATTTTTACTTTTATATACAACACAAGTCTTTAATTTAATTAAATTAGTGTTGGAATTCAAAAGAAATATCCGATCATAATCAAAATGAAACGCAACAAAAAAATAATCATATTAACTTTATATTGTTCTACATTCAGTTTTTTGATGTTCAATTGAACCGACTAAGCAAATGACACTGATCTCTATCAACTCATTTGAGCACGAACATACATTTCTCAGTCTCAATTATCAAGGCGCCCAAAAATACGTCTTACATCTCACTACATGATTCTTGTCATGTTCAAGCATAACATTTATAATCGTTAAATTAAAAACAATGTTTGACCATGAAAAAAAAAATAATGTTTAGATATGTTAAATATTAATAATCATCACGTTGAGAATCTTAGAAATTTTAGGTCTAAAAATTTAATGACATAACTATTAAAGATTAATATATAATTTTAATCTATATATTAATCCCAAAACGAGTCAATTTAATATTTATTCTCAATATATATATATAAATTAAATTTAAATCTTATTCACATATTTAACTTTTGGATATCTATCACATTTCATACCGGCACAAAATTGTGTTTCTCGAAAGATTAATGATTTACCTTTATAGAATTGTTTTGATCTCACTGTATTAGTGAGAAAATCTTTTTTCTCAAAGGATTCATATTTTTTATCGGGTAAAATTATTTGAACCTAAATCTCTTAAAAAGAATAATTCTAATTCCACTAAAATTATCCTTTAGGTTCAATTAAAATACATACTAGAGCTTGGTCTATCAGGATGAGACGTTAGGTCTCTTAAGCAAGATTAGGAGTACGAATCATGACAATGAAAGAAACCGAATTAAGATGGTCATCCCATAACTAATGAGTTTGATACTGATAATCAGAGTTGTCTCAGATATTTTTGGGGCTCTGAGCGAAAAATAAAAAATGAGCCTCCATATTTAAACAATTAATTTAAGGATAATTTACACCAGAGATCCCTTTTGTTTGGGACATGTTCTATTTCGGTCACTCGATTTGAAAAAAGATTAAAATGACCACTTATGCTCTCGACTGTTACTGTTTTGGTCACCTACTGTTAACCCCGTTAATAAAAAAGTTAATTTTAATTTTGACCCCTAAACTTTTGAAAGTTCATTTTTTTCCACCCCTTTCAAACAAAAAACCTAAATATCCTAACCCTTCATCCATAGATTTCACCGCTTTCAGGTGCCACTAGTCGTCGACTATTGTTGTCGTCATCAGTCAATACCCCGCCGTCAACCTCTTATTCAAACCCTAACCTTAATCCTCTTTGTAACCACCTACATAGTTGAAATCTGTAACGGCCGAGGTTTGGGGCCCAGGAGATAACCAGGTTTAGTTAAACCGGTTCGGGTTAATTTAATTGAAAGAAAACATTTTTAATGGACAAAAATGAGTCTTTTATTTAAAAGGGCAAAATGGGAATTTTGAATAAAATAAATAGAGAAAAGGTTTTGAAAAGCTATAATCTTCTCCAAAATCCCAATTTTCACATAAAACCCCTCCTAAACCCCATTTCACTATTCTATTGCTCCTAACTCTCCATCTAAGCAAGATTTTTCAAGGTAATTTCTTCATTGCTTAGATTTTTACATATTTGACTTGTACCCATTGAAAACTTTCCTTTAAACCCATTAAAATGCATTTTTGGTTTTGGGTTGGAGAAATGAGTATTTTTCATGGGATTTTCGTTTGGGTCTTTTGATGTCATGTTTAAGGGTGTTTTAATCTTGTTTTGGTGTCTTAAAAATGCTAAAATAGTGGCTAATAGTAGGAAACCCGAAATGGGTCTAAAGATGAGATTTTTTGGCTTGAAAATGTAGAGTTTTGGGCTTGGTTTTGGGTTGAAATCATGGCTGATGATTTCCTTGCTGTTGGGGGCATTTTTAGATGATATTTGATGTGTTTTGATGTTTGGAAATGACAGGTTCAGCTTGGGGTTCCATTAGAACGAATTTGGGTGAAGTTTGGGTTGAATGTCGATGTGTTTTGTTGCAAGATTGTTGAGTTTTGAGTTGCTGCTACGTTTGTGGGTATATTTGCATCCTAATGATCTGTTTTGGGTTGCCTAAAGCAGAGGAAATAGATTTGGGCTTCGTGGACGTGAATACGGGTAGTTCGAAAGCTTAAATCGGGGATTCGGCTATCGTTTGGGCTCTATCGTTGAGTGGAAATATTTGAAGCTTTAAAATAATTCAAAGAGGTTTTATTGGGGGTTTGGGTGGAGCCTTAAGGGCTAACCTAAACCCAAGTGTAAGTTTGTCTAATTTGCCTTGTTTCGTTAATTGTTGGTGTGTGCGGATATTCGTGTTGTTGTGAGAAATGTGGATTGCTTTTACTCCCTGTTTTAATGTTGTTATGTAGTCGTAGTTGATGTCAAGCCTCATGTGATGGTTAGTCGTTGTGTACAGTGATGTGTAGTCCCACCGGTAGTGACTAGTAGATGAGTACGGTGATGTGTAGTCCCACCGGAAAAATGCTAGTTGTTGTGTACGGTGATGTGTAGTCCCACCGGGGATGGTTGTGCATGTGTAAACCATGTTCTGTTTATGCTCCCATTTCATTGTATCTCCCCCTTAAGTGGTTCCGTTTTTAAAAACTAGGATATATGTTTTAAATTGCATTGTTGTTGTGTTTTAGAGCTCCGATCACTAAGCTTTTAAGCTTACACTCTCTTTTTCCAACAATGTAGATCGTTAGAGGCTCCGGGAGGCAAGTGGACAAGGGAGGAGTTCTCGGAGTTCTTGGCTAGCTCAAAGTATGGTTTTACTAGTTGTTATAACACTTAGGCAATGGGAATGCTAGGCTTGTTGTTAGGGAGTTGGTGTTCAAACTCCTATGTTTGGCTTTTGTTAATGTTGCTCGCATATTTTAAATGATGATATCATGTTATATTGAGGTTTGTTATGGCTTTGGATAAATTGCTATACGTTTTGACTTGTTGGTGTTTTTGAAGCTAAGTGTTCTTACGAGCTTTGGGTTTGAGATCCATTTTGTTGCGTTTATGCATGTTTGAAGTTTTGTTTAGGGTGTTTTGCCTCTATATTGTTTGTATAATAAGTTGACATGTGGTTTGTGATGTTTTGGGGTAAGTTTGGGAACGTTTGGGGATGCAAAATGTATTTTCGGGCTAAACTATGTCTAGGCGTTTCGGAACGTCTGATATGGTTTCGGAATGACCAAGCTCTAGGGGCACCCGTATCGAAATGAGGGTGGTGCCATTTTGGTACGATTTGCCACTAGAGGCTCCTGTTTCGGAACCATGTAGGGCTGTGTCGGTACGTTTGGCCACTGGAGGCTCCTGTTTTGGAACCATGAGGGACCGTTCCGGAACGGCTTGGTGTTACTTTTAAAATGAAGCCTGCATTTCGGAACGGGCAGGCCTGTTTCGAAACGCGGGTAGTTAAAATGGTTAAAAGGCATCTTCGAGGGTTTCCAAATGTTTCGTTTTAGTTCCTAATGCTCGTATGCTTCCTAAATCAGTCTACATGTGTCCTTTGTGATGGTTTTGCCTCGGGTGCATGCAACTTGACTAATGAACCACTTGATAAGTTTAAATTATCGTGTGCCCTATGCTTGATTCGTATCCGTGTTTGTTCTACCGTGATTTGCTATCTCACATAGGTTTAAACATAGCCTTTAGACAAGATTAATAAAACGAAAAAATAGGGTTGCTAATCGAAGTGAGGCCTTAGCGGGCTTCGCTTCACTTTTCCCTGTGTAACCCGTTCGGTTTGGCTTTTTGGCTAGGTCGGGACGAGGGATTACATTTGGTGGTATCAGAGCCTTGGTTACTATGTCTCCCGGGAAGGTAAGTCAGGTAAGTTGTTTTGTTTGGGTTGTTTGCCATTCCACGGTGTATGAAAGCATGTTTTATTGTTCTTATTGTTGGTTCAAGTTTAGTCGAGTGTTCCCATTGCTAGGTGTTGTTATTGGAAAATGGTTTTGGTTTAAAGAGCTTGAGAACTTGGATCCTTGCCCTTGCTAACCTAATGTTTTCTTGTGTGTGATGCGTTTATTGTTTAGATTTTATCTTCGTTATGGTAAGACCGAGAGGATGACCTAGAGTAGGTGACTAGGCACCCGGGGATGTGCCTCTTGTTTCTCCTGCTCCCGATGGTAATGGGGTGGGTGTCGGAGATAATGTGCCTCACACCGGTGTGAATGTTGGAGGTGATGGTAATGGACCTCATGCCGATGTGAATGTTGGGGGTAATGGAGCTCAGGCGGGTCAGGGTCCGACATGAGCGGACATGACTCATTTGATTCAGACTATAGCCAAAGCTTTTCAGACAACTTTGGCCGGTATACATGCTGCAGCAGCACCTCAAGGTGCGGGGACTGGTTTACCCCTTGAGAGACTTCGTAGCTTGGGTGGAGTTTAGTTCTGTGGTTTGACTCCTGAGGGTTCAGAGGCTTGGCTCGAGAGCACTACACAAATCTTAGGCCAGATGGAGTCCTCGGTGGACTATCGTTACTTCGGGTATGGCAGAAGTTGATGCCACTTGGGAATACTTTAAAACAGCCTTTAAGAAGAAGTATCTTGGAGTCCGATATCAGGATGAGAAGAAGAGATAATTTATGGCCTTGGTTCAGGGTAGTAAGACGGTGTTAGAGTACGAGGTTCAGTTTGTGAGGTTGAGCCAGTATGCTCCTGAGTTGGTTCCCAGTGAGAGGGAACGGTGCGAGCGTTTCCGTTATGGTTTGACTAGGAATGTGAAGACGTATATGCTCGTTTCTGATTACACCGAGTTTGATGTTTTGGTCTCTAGGGCCAAAGATATCGAGCAGAACTTAGGTTCGAGTACTCGTGCTAGTGGATCTGATTCCGGGAAGAGACATGGGGATTGGGACAGAGATCATGCCAAAAGGCACAAAGATATGAGGTATCAGCCCAATTCGAGACATAGAAGCGGTAGCCATGGACTTGGCCATCAGGGCCAAGAGGCTGTTGTTCACACTCCTGAGTGCACTAGATGCGGGAGACGCCATCCAGGCGAGTGTATGGGTACCTTTAGGGTATGTTGGAACTGTGGTTCCCGAGATCATTTGAGGCGTAACTATCCACACCCGGCTAGGGGCAGACCGGCTCCAACTAGGGGGTTTGAGCATCAGAGGCCGTGGGCGCGATCGAGGTAATTTTCAGCCGAGGAACGATGGTCAGAGGAACTTAGCTCATGTGGTGGTAGTTCAACCCGAGGGTGGAGGACTGACTAGGGTGTATGCACAACGAGAGGTTGGGAATGACACGGATATCATCGTATGTAATTTCTCGTTACAGTCTTTGACTTTGCTTTCTTTGATAAATTTGGGTTCGACATATTCGTACATTTTGGGTGAACATGCATGGTCTATAGGTTTACCGTATGAGTGGTTAGAAGTAGGTGTGAATGTTACTAGTTCTTTGGGTGAGACCATGGTAGTTAGAAAGATGTATATGAGGTGTCCTTTGATGATTCAGGGCCATGTGTTTCCGGTTGACATGATGGAATTGTCGTTCTATGGTTTTGATGTGATTTTAGGCATAGATTGGCTCGTAGAGCATAGAGCTAGGGTAGACTTTGAGACCAAGAGGGTCTCCTTGAGGCTTACATATGACTTTGAAGTTGTAGTGGTGGGCGAGAACATTAAGTTCTTATCCAATGTTGTATCTGCTTTAGAAGCTCAGAGATTGATGGATTCGGGTTGTCAGGCATATTTGGCTTATGGGATGAATTCGAATATGAGTGAGGTTAGACCGCAAGACATCAGAACAGTTTGTAATTTTCTGAGTGTTTTTCCGGAAGAGTTGTCGGGTTTGCCTCCAGATAGGGAAGTTGAGTTTGCTATTGAGACGTATTCCGATTCTGCACCCGTGTCTATTGCTCCATATAGAATGACACCGAAAGAGTTGAAAGATTTGAAGACACAACTTCAGGAACTGTCAGATAGAGGCTTCATTAGGCCTAGTATTTCTCCGCGGGGTACCCCGGTCTTGTTTGTGAAGAAAAAGGACAGTAGTATGAGGATGTGTATAGACTATAAGCAGTTGAACAAGGTAACGGTAAAGAACAAGTACCCTTTGCCACGTATAGATGACTTGCTTGATCAGTTGAGAGGTGCTTCCGTGTTTTCGAAGATTGATTTGTGATCGGGTTACTATCAGTTGAAGGTAAAAGATGTGGACATACCGAAGACCGCTTTCCGTACACGATATAGGCACTATGAGTTCTTGGTAACGCCTTTCGGTTTGACTAATGCTCTAGCTGCATTTATTGATATGATGAATCGAGTGTTCCACGAGTTTTTTCATAGGTTTGTGGTAGTGTTCATAGATGATATCTTAGTGTACTCTAGGACCGAGGAAGAGCATGATGAGCATTTGCGACTAGTGCTTCAGACCTTGCTTGAAAATATGTTGTATGCCAAGTTGAGTAAGTGCGAGTTTTGGATTAAGGAGGTAGTCTTCTTATGTCATGTGATCTCAGCCAATGTAATTAGTGTGGACCCCAAGAAGATAGAAGTCATAGTGAATTGGAAGCAACCGAAGTCGGTGACCGAAATCCGTAGTTTCCTAGGCTTGGCGGGGTATTATCAAAGATTTGTCAAGGGATTTTCGAATATTACGGCACCCCTAACTAAATTGCTTCAGAAGAATGTTTTATATGAGTGGTCAGATGCAAGACAATAAGCGTTTGAGAAGTTGAAGAAAGCCTTGACCGAAGCTCCTATTTTGATTCAGCCTAAACCGGGGAAAGAGTTTGTGATTTATAGCGATGCATCGTATGTAGGTTTAGGTTGTACGCTTATGCAAGAGGGTAAGGTTGTAGCTTATGCTTCGAGACAGTTGAAGGTTCACGAGAAGAACTACCCCACCTATGATATAGAGTTAGCCGCGGTAGTGTTTACTTTGAAGATTTGGAGACACTATCTTTATGGTGAGAAATGCACAGTTTTTGCCGACCACAAGAATTTGATGTACTTGATGACTCAGAGAGAGATGAACCTTAGACAACATAGCTGGATAGAGCTTCTTAAGGATTATGACCTTACGATAGAGTACCATCCGGGTAAGGCAAACGTAGTGGCTGATGCCTTGAGTAGAAAAGTGGCAGTTGAGTTGCGAGCCATGTTTGCGAGATTGAGTGTGTCACGAGATGGCGGTTTGAGAGCTGAGCTACATGTTAAACCTTCGTTGGTTCAGTTGATTCGAGAGAAACAGTTGCAAGACGAGTCTTTGGCACCTCACGTGCAAGATATAGCCGAGGGTAGACCTACAGATTTCTGCTTCAGTGAGAATGGGATCCTATGTTTCAAGGATAGGATAGTAATTCTAGAAGATGCCGAGTTAAGGCGTACTATCTTGAATGAAGCCCATAACAGTCCGGTTGCTATGCATTCGGGTAGTACGAAGATGTATCGTGGGTTAAAAGAATAGTACTACTGGATTGGATTGAAGAGAGATGTGGCCGAGTTTGTGAGTAAGTGTATCGTTTCACAGCGAGTTAAGGCTGAGCATCAATTTCCTCCAGGTTTGTTACAGTCGTTGAAGATTCCGAAATGGAAGTGGGAACGTATTACCATGGACTTTGTGTTGGGTTTACCGTTGACTCCTTCGAAGAAGAATTCAGTGTGGGTGATAGTCGACAGATTCACTAAGTGTGCCTATTTCATACATGTTCATACTACCTACACCTTAGATAAGTTGGCCGATTTTTACATCAGTGAGATAGTGAGATTGCATGGGGTACCAAAGTCAATTGTATCAGATCGAGATTTGAGGTTCACAGCTAGATTCTGGGAGTGTTTGCACCGTGCTTTGGGTACTTGGTTGAACTTCAGTACTTCGTATCACCCGCAGTCAGATGATCAGTCAGAGAGAGTTATTCAGGTGTTGAAGGACATGTTGAGGTGTTGCATCATCGACTTTCAGGGTTCTTGGGAGAAACACCTACCGTTAGTAGAGTTTGCATACAACAACAGTTATCAGGCTAGTATTCAGATGGCACCGTATGAAGCTCTGTATGGTAGGAAGTGTAGAACACCTATCTGTTGGGCCAAGGCTGGACAAAAGCTTGTACCGATGCCAGACTTGCTTAAAGGCATTACCGAGAAGGTAAAACTGATCTGTGATCGCTTGAAGGCAGCTTCAGAAAGACATAAATCGTATGACGAATTGAAGAGAAAGGAGATAGAGTATGTCGTGGGCGAAAAAGTGTTTTTGAAAGTCTTACCTTGGAAGAAGGTGATGATGTTTGGTAGGAAAGGTAAGTTGAGTCCGAGATTCATTGGTCCTTATGAGGTAGTTGAGAGGACTGGTCCCGTTGCTTATAGATTGAGACTGCCGACAGAGTTAGAGAAGTTTCATGATGTCTCCATGTTTCGATGCTTCGGAAGTATAGATTAGATCCGTCTCATGTAATGCCATTTGAAGAGAGCGAGTTGAACTCAGACCTGTCGTATGATGAAGAGCTGATTGAAATTTTTGCTACAGATAGGAAAGTTTTGTGTGGGAGATCTATAGAGTTAGTCAAAGTTTTTTGAAGACACCGAGGTGTGGAAGAGGCTACTTGGGAGAGGAAGGAAGACATAGAAAAACATTTCTCGTATCTTTTTCCGGCAGGTAATTTCGAGGACGAAATTCCCTAAGTGGAAGAGAGTTGTAACACCCGAGATTTTGGGCCCGGGAGATAACCTGGTTTGGTTAAACCGGTTCAGGTTAATTTAATTGAAATAAAACATTTTTAATGGAAAAAAGAGGTATTTTATTTAAAAGAGCAAAATGGGAATTTTGAATAAAAAGAAATAGAGAAAAAGTTTTGAAAAACTACCATCTTCTCCAAAATCCCATTTTCACATAAAACCCCTCCTAAACCCCATTTCACTATTCTATTGCTCCTAACTCTCCATTTAAGAAAGATTTTTCAAGGTAATTTCTTCATTGCTTAGATTTTTACATATTTTACTTGTACCCATTTAAAACTTTCCTTTAAACTCATTAAAATGCATTTTTGGTTTTAAGTTTAAGAAATGGGTATTTTCATGGGATTTTCGTTTGGGTCTTTTGATGCCATGTTTAAGGGTGTTTTTAATCTTGTTTTGTTGTCTTAAAAATGCTAAAATAGTGGCTAATAGTAGGAAACCCGAAATGGGTCTAAAAATGGGATTTTTGGGTATAAAAGGTAGAGTTTTTGGCTTGGTTTTGGGTTGAAATCGTGGCTGATGATTTCCTTACTGTTGGGAGCGTTTTTAGATGATATTTGGTGTGTTTTCATGTTTGTAAATGACGAGTTCAACTTGGGGTTCCATTAGAACGAATTTGGGTGAAGTTTGAGTTGAATGTCGATGTGTTTTGTTGCAAGATTGTTGAGTTTTGAGTTGTTGCTATGTTTGTGGGTATATTAGCATCCTAATGATCTATTTTGGGTTGCCTAAAGCAGAGGAAACGGATTTGGGCTTCGTGGACGTGAATCCGGGTAGTTCAGAAGCTTAAATCGGGGATTCGGCTATCGTTTGGGCTCTATCGGTGAGTGGAAATGTTTGAAGCTTTAAAATGATTCAAAGAGGTTTTCTTGGGGGTTTGGGTGGAGCCTTAAGGGCTAATCTAAACCCAAGTGTAAGTTTGTCTAATTTGCCTTGTTTCGTTAATTGTTGGTGTGTGCAGATATTCGTGTTGTTGTGAGAAATGTGGATTGCTTTTACTCCCCGTTTTAATGTTGTTGTGTAGTCGTAGTTGATGTTAAGCCTCGCGTGATGGTTAGTCGTTGTGTACGGTGATGTGTAGTCCCACCGGTAGTGACTAGTAGATAAGTACGGTGATTTGTAGTCTCACCGGAAAAATGCTAGTTGTTGTGTACGGTGATGTGTAATCCTACCGGGGATTGTTGTGCATGTGCAAACCATGTTTCGTTTATACTCACATTTCATTGTATCTCTCCCTTAAGTGGTTTCGTTTTTAAAAACTAGGATATATGTTTTAAACTACATTGTTGTGTTTTAGAGCTCCGCTCACCAAGCTTTTAAGCTTACGCTCTCTTTTTCCAACAATGAAGATCGTTAGAGGCTCCGGGAGGCAAGTGGACAAGGGAGGAGTTCTCGGAGTTCTTGGCTAGCTCAAAGTATGGTTTTACTAGTTGTAATAACACTTAGGCAATGGGAATGCTAGACTTGTTGTTAGGGAGTTGGTGTTCAAACTCCTATGTTTGGCTTTTGGTAATGTTGCTCGCATGTTTTAAATGATGATATCATGTTTTATTGAGGTTTTTTATGGCTTTGGATAAATTGCTATGTGTTTTGACTTGTTGGTGTTCTTGAAGCTAAGTGTTCTTATGAGCTTTGGGTTATAGATCCATTTTGTTGCGTGTATGCATGTTTGAAGTTGTGTTTAGGGTGTTTTGCCTCTAGTATGTTTGTATAATAAGTTCCCATGTGGTTTGTGATGTTTTGGGGTAAGTTTGGGAACGTTTGGGGATGCCAAAATGCATTTTCGGGCCAAACTATGTCCAGGCGTTTCGGAACGTCTAATATGGTTTCGGAACAACCAAGCTCTAGGGGCACCAGTATCGGAACGGGGGTGGTGCCGTTTCAGTACGATTTGCCATTGGAGGCTCTTGTTTCGGAACCATGTAGGGCCGTTTCGGTACGTTTGGCCACTGAAGGCTCCTATTCCGGAACCATGAGGGACCATTCCAGAACGGCTTGGTGTTACTTTTGAAATGAAGCCCACATTTCGGAATGGGCATACATAGCTAAAACGGTTAAAAGGCATCTTCGAGGGTTTCCAAATGTTTCGTTTTAGTCCCTAATGCTCGCATGCTTCCTAAATGAGTCTACATGTGTCCTTTATGATGGTTTTGCCTCGGGTGCATAAAACTTGACTAATGAACCACTTGGTAAGTTTAAATTATCGTGTGCCCTCTACTTGGTTCGTATCCGTGTTTGTTCTACCGCGATTTGCCATCTCATATAGGTTTAAACATAGCCTTTAGACAAGATTAATGAAACATAAAAAATAGGGTTGCTAATAGGAGTGAGGCCTTAGCGGGTTTCACTTCGGTTTTCCCCGTGTAACCCGTTCGGTTCGGTCTGCTGGCTAGGACGGGACGAGGGGGGGTTACAAAATCACTCCTCAAACCCAACCTTTTCCCTAATTATCCCCCTCAACACAGTTGGAATCATTTCTCAAACCAAAACTTTTCCCTAATTGTCCCCCTCAACACAATTGAAATCACCAGCCAACCACAAGCTTCACGACCATCGACCACCTAAATCGAAACCACCCTTGCCCCTCACAACACAAGCCCAAACACAACTTACTTTGAAACGAACTCCATCGGAGGCTAACGACGACAAATCGAGTGACTTAGGTATGAGTTTTCATTTGGGATATTGGAGTTTTTAAGGGGTTTTTAAGGAATCCAAACCATGAAGAAGAAGGGGAGAAAGAAGGCTTTCGCCGTTAGTCTTGGTTCATTGAAAAAAGATGGGCGGTGTTTGAGGGTTTTTCAAAGCCGATGGCAAGACGGACGATGACGATGACGGCAACAAGTGTATGGTTTAAGTTAGAGTATAGGAAGAGTTTTTTAGGTTTTTGTTTGAAAAGGGTGAATAAACTAAACTTTTAAAAGTTTAGGGGTTAAAATTAAACATAACATTTTTTATTACCGAAGGTTAACAGTCGGGGGACCAAAACTGTAATGGTTGAAAACATAAATGGCCATTTTAATCTTTTTTTCAAATTGAGTGACCAAAACAGAACACGCCTCAAATAAAAGGGACATTCAGTGTAGATTACCCTTAATTTAATATTTCTAGTAAATCATAGAAACAAGATTAAAATTTATCAAACACGATAATTTCATTATTTTGTTAAGAAAACATCATAAATACAACTAAAAAAATAAGGACAGTCACCAACTTAAAAGATTGTCACTTGGAAAATCTATGAAGTTATGAAGCTAGAATGCGGGGTGTAACCCCCAAGGCCCGGTCTAGTCGCAAGACCGAATCGGGAGAGTTACACGGGGATAACCGGAGAAAAATCTGAGAATTTCCCTCAGATTAACAACCCTATATTAAAATTTATCTTGTCTCAATGCAATTTAACTGTCCTATGGTGTTAAGGGTCACAACGGAAGAACAACGTCTCAATCGGGTGTCCAATTGAAAACAAACAGGCACAAAGAACCATTTTGCTAAAGCACACCAAGCAAGGGGCAAAAAGGTAACTTAACCTTACCAAATAGTTTGTTAATCAAGTTTCGAGCACACAAGACAAAGCCAACTCAAAATCAATACATATAAACTCATTTAGGAAGCATACAAGCATTAAGGACTAAAGCGTAACATTTGGAAACCTTCAAAGACGCCCTTTTAACCACTTTAACTACCCCTATTTTAAAACAAGGCTACCCGTTTCGAAACGCGGACTCTCAACAAAAGGCAATATTAAGATGTTCCAAAACGGATCCTCATGATTTCGAAACGGGAGCCTCCAGTGGCAAAACGTACCGAAATGGCACCACCCCCGTTCCGATACAGGTGCCCCAAAGGCCTAGCCGTTCTAAAACCATATCAGATGTGCTGAAATGCCTAGGCAAAGATTGGCCCGAAAATGCATTTTGGCATCCCCAAACGTTCCCAAGCTTACCCCAAAAGACCACAAACTAGATGACAACATATCAAACAAACATTCTAGAGGCAAAACACCATAAAAATAGGCTTCAAACAAGCATACACACAAATATGGATCTCTACCTCAAAAGCTCATAAGAACACTTTAGCTCAAAAACACCAACAAGCCAAAACACATGTCAATTAACCAAAAGCCATAACAAGCCTCAAAATAGCATAGTATCAACATTTAAAACATGTAGCAACATGGTCAAACACATGGGAGTTTACAACCACCTCCCTAACCACAAAAACAAGTATTCCCATTGCTAAATCATTATTACAACTTAAAAACTATACTTGAACTTAAGCTACGATCACCGGAGCTTTACCCTCGCCTTCATTTGCTTCTTGGAACACTAACGATATGCATTGCTGGAAAGGAGCGCATAAGCATAAAGCTTAGTGAGTGGTGCTCAAACCACATCAACAACAATGCAATTTTTAGATAAAACCATTTATACTTTAAAAGCAAAACCACAAATATGAACTCCATCAACATGATTATCAACAAGCTATCATATGTTTGGCATCTTACATCAAGCGGTGCAACAACATATAACGACATGGCATGATTCTCAACATTTACCAAAAATAACATTCAACCTTCAAACACAAGAGTATAATGGCAACTATGGTTACATTACTCGGATACACGGATTGAACTCGATGGCATCTTACATCATCGAATCTAATAAGAACAACAAGACTCACAATGGCATCTTACATCACCGAGGTCTAACAAATAAGCTTCCGGTGGCATCTTACATCACAGTACTCCTCCCTAATGGGATCTTACATCACTAGGGCCACGCGCGAATTTTACAAGTGCACTCTAATCCTATGGTCGACCAATTATACTCGATAAGACTCTCATATTTTCCAATACTCAAGCATCATATAAACTATCATAACAACGCCACACTCATAATCACATACACACAATCATCTTGTATCAACAAAGTATAAAAAGATTAAGGTAAGAAATTCTGGAAAGGTAAAACGTAAACATTTAATTACTTATTCTCGAGCTTAGGTTGGCCATTCAAGCTCAACCTAAACTCTAAAAAACATTTCCACTCATCGATAGGACCCAAACGATAGCCGAAACACCGGTTCAAGCCTTCGAACTATCTGGTCTCGCATCTAAAGGACCCAAACTCGTTTCCCCTATTTCTAGCCAATCCAAAAATGATGCATTATACCCAAAATATGCCCTCAAACTTGCAGCAACACAGGAACTCATCATTCATCATCAAAACCAAATCAATTCACACCAGAACACTTGGGAACACCATCAAAACATCTCAAACCAACTAGCAGCCAAAACCCAACAAATTTACCATTAAAAATACTTTTTTAAACATCCAAAACACTTACCCAGGTCTAAAAACCATCAGCTCAAGATTCCACACAAGAACAACCCAAAAACTCACATTTTCAAGTCCAAAACCCCTCTTTTTCACTAGTTTCGGGTTTCCTACTTTTAGCCACTATTTTACCATTATTAAGACACCAAAACTAGATTAAAAACACCCTTAAACTTGGCATCAAACTACCCAAACAAAAATCCCCTCATTTTCCTCTTTTTCAAACTCAAGGCATTTTGAAATAATTTCAAACAATGTGTTTTAGTAAAATTTAACTAATAACAAGTTTAAGAAAAGAAAATCAAAACAAGTGAGAGCATACCTTGAAAATTTGTTTGTAGGAAAGGTTGGAGCAATGGAATAGTAATAATGGTGGTGTTTTGCAAAAGTAACGTGAAAAAGAAAGCTTGAAGAAGATGATAATATTTTGATTAAAACCCCTTTTTAAAAATTTCAAATTTCCCTTTTTGCCCTTATTCATTAATTGAGTTCAATAAAAAAATTCTCTCAATTAATTTAACCCGAACCAGTCTAACCAAACCCGGTTATCTCCCGGGGCATTACAACTCTCCCCCATTTAAGGAATTTCATTCTCGAAATTTACCTTATGGAAAGAGTTACGGAAACTACTCTTCCATGTCCGTTTTTTCTCCCAAGTGGATTCTTCCACACCCCGATGTCTCTATAAGACCTTCACCAACTCTATGGTCCTCCCACGCAAAACCTTACTATCCGTGGCAAGAATCTCAACTGGTTCTTCATCATACGACAAATATGAATTCAATTCAATCTCTTCCCCTAGAATAACATGAGACATATCTGATCTATACTTTCGAAGCATCGAAACATGAAACACGTCATGAATCTTCTCAAGCTCGGATGGCGATCTCAACCTATATGCAACTGGACCAATCCTCTCAACTACCTCGTAAGGACCAATGAATCTCGGAGTTAACTTCCCCTTTTTACCAAACCCCATTACCTTTTTCCACGGGGAAACCTTCAAGAACACTTTGTCACGATGGCATACTCAATCTTTTTTCTCTTCAAATCGGCATACAATTTATGTCAGTCTGAAGCTGCCTTCAAGCGATCACAAATCAACTTTACCTTCTCGGTAGTGCCCTTAAGCAAGTCTGGCATCAGTACAAGCTTTTGTCCAGCCTCGGCCCAAAAAATAGGTGTTCTACATTTCCTACCATACAAAAATTCATACGGTGTCATCTGAATACTAGCCTGATAACTGTTGTTGTACGAAAACTCTACTACCGGTAGGTGTTTCTCCCATGAACCCTAAAAGTCGATGACGCAACACCTCGACATGTCCTCTAACACTTAATCACTCTCTTTGACTGACCATCTGACTATGGGTGATACGAAGTACTGAATTTCAACCAAGTTCCCAAGGCACGATGCAAACACTCCAAAAATCTAGTTGTAAACCTCGAATCTCTATCTGTCACAATCGACTTCGGTACACCAGTAGCCTCACAATCTCACTGGTATACAACTCAGGAAACTTTTCTAAGGTTTAGGTAGTATGAACAAGTATGAAATGAGTACACTTAGTGAATTTGTCAACTATAATCCACATTGAATTCTTCTTCGAATGAGTCAACGGTAAACCTATCACAAAATCCATGGTAATCTGTTCCCACCTCCACTCTGGAATCTTCAACGGATGTAACAAACCTAAAGGAAACTGATGTTCAGCCTTAACTCACTGATAAACCATACACTTACTCACAAACTCGGCCACATCTTTCTTTAACCCGATCTAGAAGTACTCATCTTTCAATTCCCGATAAATCTTCGTACTACCCGGATGTATAGCAAAAGGACTGTTATGAGCTTCATTCAAAATAGTACGTCTCAACTCGACATCTTCTGGAACAACTACTCTATTCTTGAAAGATAAGATCCCATTCTCACCAAAGCAGAAATCTGTGGGTTTACCCTCAGCTATATCTTGCACGTGAGGTGCCAAGGATCCCTCTTACAATTGTTTCTCTCGAATCAAATGAACTAATGTGAAACAAATATTTTAATTTTGATATAACTAAAAACCTAAGGACTAAATTGAAAATGTCAAAACGAATTTTAAGTCCTCAAAATATCCCCATATAATTTTAAGATTATGCCCAAGTTAAAAACAAAGTTTTTCAAATATTTTTCTAAGTGTTTCAAGTCAAAACAGTGATTTTCAAAGTCTTGTTTCAAAACGGCCCTAAGGCGTTTCGAAACGTTTTCATCACTGTCAACTCCTGTTCCGAAACGTGTATCGAAACACTTAAACCCGTTTCGAAACGGTATGTCTCATTTCGAAACTGTTCTTCATATTTGATTTGAAAAAGCCAACGGTTGAGATATTTTTGCTGAATATTTTAAAGATAAATAGGGTGTTTCGAAACGGGCTAAGGCCGTTCCGAAACAACCCTTGACAGTAGCAAAAGCGTTTCGAAATGATATCAAGCGTTTCGAAACAGCTCCTAAGTTTAAATTGAAAAATATGACTGTTATAGTGTTTTTAACTGATTTTCTAAAAACCATTAAGGTGTTTCGAAACGGGCTAAGTCCGTTTCGAAACGACCCTTGACAGTGGCAAAAGTGTTTCGAAACGGCCCTAAGGCGTTTCGAAACGGGATCTTAAATGCACCCCAACGGCTCTTTCTATTTTAGTCCGTTTCGAAACAGGTACCCCGCGTTTCGAAACGGGTTGGTGCAGATTGCATTTATGGTGGTAAGAGAGGGTTCCAACGGCTCCATTTATGTTCCCAACCACCCAAACGGCTAGAAATCAATGAGAAGGTATAAAAGAGACTTCCAAAAGCATCAGCAACAACTATTCATCCTAAAGCAAACATCCAAACATCAAATCCAAGCAATTGTGCAAAAATCCCATTTTGTGTAAAAATCTCAATTGTAATCTTCATTCATATTTTGTTCAATTGGGTTGAGTGCTTGTATTGGGGCTATTATTTGTATTGAGAGATACCTTTTAGCCATCAAATTTCTTTGTTCACTTGTGTGAGGATTGTGTTGATTTTTGGGTAGAAAAATCAACCGAAATTGTAAAGGGTTGCCTCCTTGTCCTAGAAAAGGGGAAGATCAATTTAGTGGAATTGTTGCAAATCCTTAGTGAAGCTAAGGTAGTGGATGTAGAGTTCATTTGGAACTTGAACCACTCTAAATCCCTTGTCAATTATTTTCAATTTGCATTTTCCACCTCAAAACCTTTAAATTTCCAATTCACCCCCCTCTTGGTCAATATCGATCTTGCGATCCACTCAACAACTAACGATAGTTTAACCTGTAGCTCGGCTATCAAACAGCCATCCCGTGACACACTCAACCTCGCAAACATAGCTCGCAACTCAACTGCTACATTCCAACTCAAAGTATCAACCACTACATTTGCTTTACCCTGATGGTACTCTATTGTGAGTTCATAGTCTTTAAGAAGCTCTAACCACCTACGCTGTCTAAGATTCAACTCTCTCTGAGTCATCAAGTATTTCAAACTCTTGTGGTCGGTGTAAACTGTGCATTTCTCACCATAAAGGTGATGTCTCCAAATCTTCAAGGCAAAGACTACATCCACTAACTCTATGTCATGGGTAGGGTAGTTCTTCTCGTGAACCTTCAACTATCTCAAAGCATAAGCCACAACTCTTCCCTCTTGCATAAGCACACAACCTAAACCTATATATGACGCGTCACTGTAGATTACGAACTCTTTCCCTGGTTCAGGTTGAATCAAAATAGGAGATTCTGTCAATGCTTTCTTCAACTTCTCAAACGCTTGTTGCCTTGCATCTGTCCACTCATACGGAACATTTTTCTGTAACAGTTTAATCAAAGGTGCTGCAATCTTCAAGAACCCCTCAACAAACCTTCTATAGTATCCGGCTAAGCCTAGAAAACTACGGATTTCGGTCACCAACTTCGGTTGCTTCCAACTCATTATTGCTTCTATCTTATTGGGGTTTACACTAATCCCATCGGTTGAGATCACATGACCAAGGAAGACTACTTCTCTAATCCAAAACTCACATTTACTTAACTTGGCATACAACTGATTTTCAAGCAAAGTCTGAAGCACTAACTGCAAATGCTCATCATGTTCTTCCCCGGTCCTAGAGTACACCAAAATGTCATATATGAACACTACTACAAACATATCCAAAAACGCGTGAATCACTCGATTCATCATGTCCATAAATGCGGCTAAGGCATTAGTCAAACCGAAAGGCATTTCCAAGAACTCATAGTGCTCATATCGTGTACGGAAAGCTGTCTTCGGTATGTCCACATCCTTTACCTTCAACTGATAGTAACCCGATCTCAAATCAATCTTTGAAAACACTGAAGCACCTCTCAACTGATCAAGCAAATCATCAATCTGTGGCAAAGGATACTTGTTCTTCACTGTTACCTTGTTCAACTGTCTATAATCTATACACATCCTCATACTGCCATCCTTCTTCTTTACGAAAAAAACCGGAGCACCCCAAGGTGAAATGCTAGGCCTAATAAAACCTCTATCTGACAGTTCCTGAAGTTGTGTCTTCAACTCCTTCAACTCTTTAGGTGCCATATCTATGCCGAGCAATAGATACAAGAGCAAAATCTGAATACGTCTCAATAGAAAACTCAACATCCCTATCTGGAGGCAAACCAGACAATTCTTCTAGGAAAACACTCGGGAAGTCACAAACTGTTATGATATCATGTGGTCCAACCTCACTCATATTCGGATTTATTATATAAGCTAAGTAAGCTTGACAACCTAAATCCATCATCCTCTGAGCTTCTAAGGTTGAAACAACATTAGACAAGAACTTAATGTTCTCCCCAACTACCACTACCTCGTAATCATCTGAAAGCCTCAAAGAAACTCTTTTAGTCTCAAAATCTATCCTAGCTCTATGCTCCACAAGCCAATCCATACCCAAAATCACATCGAAACCATAGAACGATAGTTCCATCATATCAACGGGAAACATGTGACCCTGGACCATCAAGAGGCATCTCCGAAACACTTTCCTAACTACAAATGTCTCATCAAAAGAGCTCGTAACATTCATACATGCATCTAACAACTCAAAAGGAAAACCTAAAGATCTTGCATGCTCACCCAAAATATACGAATGTGTCGAGCCAGAATCAATCAACGAAAACAAAGATAAGGAATGTAACACAAAATTACATGCGATCACATCTGTCTCATTCCCAGCCTCACGCTGTGCATAAACTCTAGCCAGTTCACCTCCATTGGGCTGTACCGCGACAACATGAGCCACATTCCTCTAACCATCATTCATCGTTTAGAAGTTACCTCAACCGCGCCTACGACCTCTCTGATACTCAACAACTCTAGCCGGTGCCTGACCATCCCTAGCCGGATGAGGACACTCATGCCTCAAATGCGCTTGAGATCCACAGTTCCAAAAAGCGCGAAAAGTACCCCAACACTCTCTGGAATGGTTCCTCCCACATCTAGCACACTCGGGTGTGCGAGCAACAAAACCTCGACCCTGATGGCCTCGTCCCATGTTACCACCTCTACGCCTAAAGTTCGATTGGTGCCTTCTATCTTTGTACCTCTTGTTACGGTCTCGCTCCCACTCGGTGGGCCTTTTCCCTGAACTGGAGCCACCCGATCGAGCGGTCAAAATTAGACTTTGCTCAATGTCCTTGGCCTTAGAGACCAAGACATCGAACTTGGTGTAATCAGAAGCAAGCATGTAGGTCTTCACCTCTGTAACGGAACCATTCACACATTTCCCTCTCAGTGGGAACCAACTCTGAAGCATACTGACTCAAGCGCACAAATTGTACCTCATACTTAGATACGGACATATTGTCTTGTACCAAAGCCATGAACTCTCTCTTTTTATCGTCCTGATAACGAACACCAAGATACTTCTTGCGAAACGCACTACGGAAGAATTCCCAAGTAACCTCGGCCTCATACATACCTGAGATAATTGTGGTTCACCAAGCATACGCGTCTCCTTAAAGCAATGAGACAATACAACCCAACTTGCGGGCGTCCGAGTACTCCATCTAACCTAAAATATGTGTGGTACTCTCAAGCCATGCCTCTGAACCCTCAGAAGACATACCACAAAACTCGACTCCGCCTAGGCTACAAAGTCGTTCAAGGTGCAAACCCGTCCCCGCACCCTGAGGTGGTGCTGCAGTATGAAAACCAGCAACAACCGTCTAAAAAGCTTCGGCTAAAGTCTGAAGTAACTGAGCCATATCCACACCAGCCTGACCCTGGCCAACCTGAGGCCCATTACCATCACCTTCAACATTGGCACCAGCCTTAGGTGCATTATCTCCGACATTCGCCCCATTACCATTGGGAGCAGGAGGAGGAAGAGCCGCATTCCCAAGTGCCTGGTCACCCGCTCTAGGACGTCCTCTCGGTCTCACCTTAATAATAAAACAATATAAACAACAAACACAAATCACGTGATAAACATTAGGTCAGCAAAGGCAGGGATCCGTGTGTTAAGCTCTTTAAAATCAAAATCTCCTTTCCATAATAACACCTAGCAATGTGAATGCTTAACCAACTTCCAAACATCAACAGGAACACAAGGTCATGCTCACAAACACCGTGCAATTCAGTCAAACACACAATGAATCAACTTACCTGACTTACCTTCCCGAAGAAACCTCGTAACTGAGGCTCTGATACCACCAAATGTAACCCCCTCGGCCCGGTCTAGTCGCAAGATCGAATCGGGAGAGTTACACAAGGATAACCGGAGAAAATCCGAGAATTTCCCTCCGATTAACAACCCTAGATTAAAATTTATCTTGTCTAAATGAAATTTAACGGTCCTATGGTGTTAAGGGTCACAAGAGAAGAACAACGTCTCAATCGGACATCAATCAGATGTCCCATTGAAGAAAAAGAGGCACAAAGGACCATTTTGCAAAAGCACACCAAACAAGGGGCAAAATGGTAACTTAACCTTACCAAATAGTTTGTTAATCAAGTTTTGAGCACACGAGACAAAGCCAACTCAAAATCGGTACATATAAACTCATTTAGGAAGCATACATGCATTAGAGACTAAAGCGTAACATTTGGAAACCTTCAAAGAAGCCCTTTTAACCACTTTAACTACCCGTGTTTCGAAATAAGGCTACTCGTTTCGAAACGCGGGCTCTCAGCAAAAAGCAATATTAGGTTGTTCCGAACGGCTCCTCATAGTTTCGAAACGGGAGCCTCTAGTGGCAAAACATACTAAAACGACACCACCATCGTTCTGATACGGGTGCCCCAAAGGCCTGGCCGTTCCGAAACCATACCAGATGTTCCGAAACGTCTGGGCACAAATTGGCCCGAAAATGCATTTCTGCATCCCTAAACATTCCCAAACTTACCCCGAAAGACCACAAACCATATGGCAACATATTAAGCAAACATTCTAGAGGTAAAACACCCTAAAAACATGCTTCAAACAAGCATACACACAAATATGGATCTCTACCTCAAAAGCTCATAAGAACATTTTAGCTCAAAAACACCAACAAGCCAAAACACATGTCAATTAACCAAAATCCATAACAAGCCTCAACATAGCATGTTATCAACATTCAAAACATGTAGCAACGTGGTCAAACACATGAGAGTTTACAACCACACCCCTAACCACAAAAACAAGTATTCTCATTGCTAAATGATTATTACAACTTAAAAATCATACTTGAGCTTAAGCTATGATTATCAGAGCCTTCCCATCGCCTTCCTTTGCTTCCCGGAACACTAACGATCTGTATTGTTGGAAATGAGCGCGTAAGCATAAAGCTTAGTGAGTGGTGCTCAAACCACAACAACAACAATGCAGTTTTTAGATAAAACCATTTATACTTTAAAAGCAAAATCACAAGAACTTCATCTACACGATTATCAACAAGCTATCCTATGTTTGGCATCTTACATCAAGCGATGCAACAACATATAACGACATGGCATGATTCTCAACATTTACCAAAAATAACATTCATCCTTCCAACACAAGAGTATAATGGCAACTATGGTTACATTATTCGAATACACAGATTGGACTCGATGGAACCTTACATCACCGAATCTACTAAGAACAACAAGACTCACGATGGCATCTTACATCATCGAGGTGTAACAAATAAGCTTTCGGTGGTATCTTACATCACAGTACTCCTCCCTAATGGCATCTTACATCACTAAGGCCACGCGCGAATTTTACAAGTGCACTCTAATCCTATGGTCGACCAATTATACCTAGTAAGACTCTCATATTTGCAAACACTCAAACATTATATAAACCAACATAACAACACCACACTCATAATCACATACACACAATCATCTCGTATCAACAAAGCATAACAATATTAAGGTAAGAAATTCTGGAAAGGTAAAACGTAAACATTTAATTACTTACTCTTGAGCTTAGGTTGGCCTTTCAAGCTCAACCTAAACTCTCAAAAACATTTCCACTCACCGATAGGACCCAAACGATAGCCGAAACACCGATTCAAGCCTCTAAACTATCCGGTCTCGCGTCCAAAGGACCCAAACTCGTTTCCCCTATTTCTAGCCAATCCAAAAATGATGCATTAGACCCAAAACAAGCCCTCAAACATGCAGCAACACAGAAACTCATTATTCATCATCAAAACCGAATCAATTCACACCCGGAACACTTGAGAACACCATCAAAACGTCCCCAACCAACTAGCAGCCAAAACTCAACAAATTTACCATCAAAACTACTTCTTTAAACATCCAAAACACTTACCCAGGGTCTAAAAACCACCAGCTCAAGATTCCACACAAGAACAACCCAAAAACCCACATTTTTAACTCCAAAACCCCTCCTTTTCACTAGTTTCGAGTTTCCTACTTTTAGCCACTATTTTAGCATTATTAAGACACCAAAATAAGATTAAAAACACTCTTAAACTTGGCATCAAACTACCCAAACGAAAATCCTCTCATTTTCCTCTTTTTCAAACTCAAGGCATTTTGAAATAATTTCAAACAATGGATTTTAGTAAAATTTAACTAATAACAAGTTTAAGGAAAGAAAAATCAAAATAAAGGAGAGCTTACCTTGAAAACTTGTTTGTAGGAAAGGTTGAAGCAACGAAATAGTAACAATGGTGGTGTTTTGCAAAAGTAACGTGGAAAAGAAAGCTTGAAAAAGATGATGATATTTTGATTAAAACCCCTTTTTAAAAATTCTAAATTTCCTCTTTTCCCCTTATTCATTAAAACCTCTTTTTGAGTTCAATAAAAATGTTTTCTCTCAATTAATTTAACCCAAATTAGTCTAATCAAACCCGATTATCTCCCGGACCCTAAACTTGGGGCGTTACACGGGGCCAGGGACGGAGCCATGATCAAATATTAGCATGGGCCAAAATATTGAATTTCAAAAAAATATATATAAGGGCTTATTAAGTATTTAAACTAAAAATTCGTGGGACAATACCTAATTTTTCTAATATTTAAACTTTATAATAACCTAAATTGTTATTGGACCAAAAAATTAAAGATACGAGCTCATTCTTCTTTAATTCAACCCATACTTGATTAAATATTTAATAAACTCTTATATTTTTTAATTTTAACGTTTATTTTTACATAGACCAAAATGTTATTAGACCAAAATCTATCTAATACCTTAATTTTATAACAGGGGCCGGAGGGGCCTTGAGTCTCAAGGGAGCTTTATCCTAGAGTGGGGCCCTGAGCGGTCGCTCATGATGTTCCCTTTACCAGACGCCACTGCTAGTAATCATAAATACATATTAGAGTCTTTAAAGAAATGCTTAAGTGTACATAAAGCGCTTTAACTTTTAAAAAAAATCAATTAAGCTATTGATTTTTTTGCACCTAATTAAACACTCGAACTAATAAATTAAATCAAGTAAGCGCTTTGACCAATTTTGACCATTATTTTTGGACATTTTTTTCTTGAGATATTATTGTCACGTGACATACTACAATTCTGTCATGTTACATTTACATATTTTTTAGTAAATTGTTTTTTATAATTTTTATAAGCTTTTAAAGAAATTTAGAAATTTTAAAGAATTTTCTTTTAATGTAACACGACATGGTGCATCAATTGGCCCAAAAAATTATTCGATTTAACAATAAACGTTGGTGAAATGGGTGAATCAAAATTTTAGAGTATTGGGACTTAATTGGATATAAAAAATTTCAAGAACTAAATTAATTGTCCCCCAAAATTCAAGGACTTAACGATACCTCCAAACCTTAAAGAAACTAAAAATGTATTAATTATCTTATTTGTATGGGGTAATTATAATTTTGTTTTTCAAACCCAACAATTGCGGGAAATAAGTATAATTAGAAATACAAATAGGAGTAAGTCTTTTTAAGGAATATATAAATAAGTTATAATTTACACGTGTATGTAAAAGAAGACATAACGGCCAATTTGAGGCTGTAAAATTTTTCCATTTCCGCAAAATACAGTGAGAAGATAGTAAAAATCGGATTTTTACTTTTTATACGTTTGAATTTCGAAGCAGTCTTTTAGGCAACTCATATTTTTACTCTGTTACCATAAACTTTTATTTTCCACGTGTAAATTTCATTGCAAAATAATAATACAAGTCAATAAAATTATATATAAAAATTTTGATATTGTGAATGAAAAAAAAATAAATTAAAATATTTTAAAATTAATAAATCAGGTATTATTTGATATATCAAAAAATGTAATTTGATAATAAAAAATAATATAATATAAACTATTTAAAATAATAGGAGTAATAATAATAATAATAGAAATTTTCATTTTATATAAATAAATATCACATATATATTTAAGGGATTTGTATGTGCATATATCATATTAATAAATAAGATAATTTTTTTTCTAGAATAATAAATTATGAAAAAAAATGAAAGTAGACGTAACGCTCTGAAAAGGCGCGTAAGATAACGGTAATTGGCTGTTACTATTTCATTCGTTGTAGTTGAACGTCCCATGCAACAAACAAATACTCTGAAACTTTCTCTTCATTAATCACACTCTCTAAATAACGCAAACGAAATCAAATTCGAAAACCGTAACGCCAATTTCTCTCTCTTTTTTCTAGAAAAATCCCAAATTTTCCATTGAAAACTGGTGGTTTTTTGGCTTGGAATTTAGTGAATCTTTGCTGATCAGATAGTAGAGTACTGGGAGATCAATGGCGGTTCCAACGGCGGTGACGTTGCCTGCGTCGATGGTTTCGTTGTACGTCGGGGATTTGCACCCCGATATCGTTGACGAGACACTCCTCGACGCTTTCAAAGAGTTCAAGGGAGTATCTGTTCATGTTTGTAGAGATTCATCTACGGGCAGGTCCCTTTGTTATGGATATGTTAATTTCAGTTCTCTCCAGGATGGTGCGTTATTAGATTTATTTTTTAATTTTTTTCAATATTTTTCACTGCCTTTGTTATGGATTGTTTCGTTTGCGTTTAGATTTAAACAATATATTTTCCACTTGAAATTTTGAAGTAATTTGATCTTCAAGAGTTTTTGTATTGGATCAATTTCCTATTATCTAATCCGTGAGCTGTTTGATTAAATGACAAAAAGACATTTTCCCAGAAAGAAAATCCAGTGGTTCATGTTTCTCTTTTTTGATATGACTAGCACATTATGCAATGGAGAAAATGAATCACAGTTTGATCAACGGGAAAATGATAAGGGTGGCTTGGTCACTTCGAGATCCTGATGCAAGAAAAAGTGGAGTTGGAAATGTGTTTGTTAAGGTACAAATTGACCCTTTATGTTCTTCTTTTAACTGATATATTTTTAATCATTGTTACTTTCATTAGTTGAATTTTGAATTTTGAATTTTGAATTGCATTGGATTGGATTCTTTGTATACTTTTTTTCAGAATCTAAGTGAATCAATCGATAGTGTGGGGTTGCAAGAGTTGTTTCAGAAGTTTGGGAATGTAATATCTTGCAAAGTTGCAACGTTTGATGATGGGAAAAGCAAAGGCTATGGGTTTGTTCAATTTGAATCTGAAGAGTCTGCAAATGCTGCTATTGAGAAGCTTGATAACACCATGATTGGTGATAAGCAAATGTAATATATTGATTTTCCTTAAAAAGATTGAAAGATTCTTCACTTTTACTTATCTGCTCTGGATATGAATGATTTCAGAAGTTTTAATTCTAATCTTTTTGGTCCCCAGATATGTTGGGAAGTTCATGAAGAAGTCTGACAGGGTTTTGCCAAGTCCTGATATTAAATATACAAATTTGTATGTGAAGAACTTGGATCCAGATATCACTGAAGAGATTTTGCAGGAGAAATTTTCAGAGTTTGGGAAAATTGCCTGCCTGGTTGTAGCTAGGGACGAAAACGGCACCTCGAGAGGTTTCGGCTTTGTGAACTTTGAATGTTCCGATGATGCCAAGCGAGCAATGGAGTCTATGAATGGATCACAACTCGGTAGGCTTTCTTTTTCTATGTTTTTCCAACTCTTCATTTTTCGTAAGGTACCCGTATCCGGCACTCATCCACACTCGAGCCTAAGTAACTTAGTTCTAAGTTCCAACACTTTGCCTTCGTTGATGGCACAATTCAATCCAAATGAGGCCTAATACACTTGGTTTGATGTATGGCTGTTTACTTATATGCATTAGGTTCAAAAGTTCTATATGTAGCAAGGGCACAAAAGAAAGTGGAACGCGAGCAAATGTTGCGTAATCAGTTCGAGGAACGACGAAAGGAGCAGATCATGAAATATAGAGTAACTTTGCCTGAGCTCATTTCTCTACTCGTGATCATTAATTGTGTATTAATTCCTTTCACTGCTTATCTTTCACCAAATTTCAGGCTTCAAATGTTTATGTGAAGAACATCGCTGACGATGTCACTGATGATGAGCTGAAAGACCTTTTCAGTCTATGTGGTACAATTACTTCTGCAAAACTTATGCGAGACGACAAAGGAATAAGCAAGGGGTTTGGATTTGTCTGTTTCCATACTCCGGAGGAGGCTGCTAAAGCTGTTGGAACATTCCATGGTAAGTTAACAAGTCTTTATAACTTTTACGAGCAGGTAAGCATTCGGATTTTGCAACCCTTACGGTTGAATTCTGGATGCAGGTCATGTACGAAGTTACTCGCTTGTAACTTGCATCTTAATTTTTATGCTTTACTGAATTTGTGAATGATCTTCGTCTCTCAATTGCATATCTTTTAGGACATATGTTTCACCGGAAGCCGCTGTATGTTGCGATTGCTCAAAGGAAGGAGGATAGACAAGCACAATTGCAACTTCAGTATGCGCAGCATATGTCCGGATTAGCAGGGCCTTCCACAGCTGTTCTCCCCGGAGGATATCCTCCGCTTTTCTACACATCTCCGACCGGCATTGTTTCACAGGTACCTCCAAGGCCGGGGATGATGTACCAACCTTTAGGTTTAAGGCCAGGATGGAGGGGTAATGGCTTTGCACCACCAGCTAGACCAGTCTTTCAACCATCACTGCCCTTGGTATGTATTCGTCCTAGGTTCCTATACGAATACATTAGTGGTACAAACTACTATATGAATACGAGCATACTGAGTAATTATTTATGTCATGTCGTAGTTTCCTACTGCTCCAAGACAAGCCAGGCCAAACCGGGGTCGGATGAATGGTATGCAGGGCGGTTCTCACCCCGTCCCATACGTGCCACAATCGCAACAACTGATTCGGACAGTGAATTCTTCGAAAGATCAAAGTAACCAACAGGGTCGAGCTCGTGAGGTGAACAAAGGCTCTGGTGGCGCACCAGCTGGTTCCAATTCCGTTGCAGCCTTGACACAAGGGAGTGAGATGCTGAGTAGCATGCTTCCTGCAGCTTCACCTGAGCAGCAAAAAACAATACTTGGTGAACGACTTTACCCCCTTGTTCAGAAGCACCAGGTAAGTCCTTGTCAAATTTGAAAATAGACAATTGGGTCCCTCAAGGTTTCATATCTTGTCTCATTTCACAGCCTGATCTGGTTCCAAAGATCACTGGGATGCTATTAGAGATGGACAACTCGGAACTGCTACATCTATTGGAATCCCCAGAATCATTGGCAGCAAAAGTGGAGGAAGCCGTGGAGGTTCTGAAGCTCTCAAATGCTAAAGTGTCTGCCCAAGGCCAAGATCCCCATCTTCATCCCAATTTCCTTTCTTCTGGAGTTGCTGTCAACTGAAACAAATCCATTTCTATTTTCAATGCTGTTTTTAATTTCCAAATCTCCCCAACAGTACTCTTTTCTTTCTTTATAGGTACTTAACTTTGTTTCTCTGTTAAACACTATGAATTTAGGATTTTTATTTGATATATTGGTTGGATTTTTCTTTTCTACATTTTTAATCTATTAGTAATAGTAAGTGTCCTTACATTAATAAAATACCACCAAACTTAAGTATATAAGCAAAAACTCATGAGAGATTTTGGAGCTATTAATATATACGTACAATAGGGATGGGCACAGGTTGGGTCGAGTTTTTAGCTCACTGACTTAAAAATAATTACTCCAAATCTGAACTTGACTCAACTTTTATTATTATTATTATTATTATTATTATTATTATTATTATTATTATTATTATTATAACACAAGATACAACCCAATTCGAAAACAAATACTTCAAACCCGACCCGAATCTCGACCTATAGAAAAAAAATCAATTTTAGGGACCTAGTTGTAACAGAAATAATTTTATGGGACATACTTGTAAAAAATAATAATTTTAAGGATTAAAATGTAAATAAAAATTTAATTTTAAGGACCTAATTATAATATATATATATAAAGATGAGGTACCGAATTGGGTCGGGTCGAAACCCGACCGTGTCAGGTAAAATGCCCATCGCTGTGTACAATTCCCTTAATATATTAAATTATTAATTTTCAATTTAATTAATTTAATTATCAATTTGATTTAGTTTTGACAATAAAATCATGGCTTAATGCTATAAGCTTTTAAAAAAATAATTAAGCCCCTGAACTTTTATTACATCTAGTTAAAGTTATTATATTTTAAAATTTCATCAATTCACTCTTTTAACTAACGTTGATTTAATATTTTTTGGACCATCAAGTATAACGTGTTTAGTTACAATATTATCACCTAACATTTTAAAAAGACATTTTATTAAAAAAATCATTAAAAGTCCTAAAATTATAAAAAAAATCATAAAAATTGATTTTCTAAAAAATTTGTAAACGTTACATAACAAAATTATAGTGTGTCACGTGGTCGTTATTTTTATATCTCAAAAAAAAATCGTCAAAAATTAATAGTCAAAATTAGCTAAAAAATTTAATTGATTTAATTTATTGGTTCGGGGCCTAATTGGATAAAAAAAAATTAAAAGCTTAGTTAACTTTTTTTCTTTCAAAAGTTCAAAGGCTTCCAGCGACTAAAATTAATTATAGTTTATCCATGTTACTGGGCCAATATTCATACGGGCCAACACGCTCCAACTTAAGGCCCGTTCAGTCATTGGTTTCGTAATTTTTTAACAATATAAAACTCATTTCCTAATTCTCACTATATATAAATAACAACGCTGCTAGGTTTTCTAGGGTTTCTCAGTAAGAAGAACAAATAGCAGAGCAGCAGCCATGGTTCTCAAGTACGTTCCTTTGTCTTCTTCCTCTTATTTCCTTCGTATTTGTTCCCTATATGTTAACCAATTTGTGTTGAAATTTCGTCGTTGAAGTGTTTTAATTTTCAATCTGATATATGTGGTATAGGATTGGCTAGTTTATTCAACTTAATATCACTGAATTTACGAAAATGAGAGTTCAATGCCTGCTGCAATTGATTAATTTCTTAATGAAATAGATCTCTCTTCGTCTGGTTCGGCTCATTGAATAGTAGCTCTGTAAATAATTAATTTTTTTTCTTATATATCATGTTATCTGTACTGGGAGTATGTATCGGATACGAGTATAAGCCGGTTTGGTTTAATTTTTTTCCCAAGTTTGTTCCCACATTTGAGGATAATAATACCATACTCTTGCGGAAAAACATGTCGAACACGGGTGTATTAAGAAAAAAATGAACGGAGCAATATTGATTGAAATATAAGTTTCTGACACTGATAGTTTAGAAAAATTAAAAGAGCAAGGGAATAGCTTATGTGGTGTACATGAAAAATTAGTTTAGTTTTTTTTGTCACTGAGCTATTGGTGGCTACGTGGACATTGTGCGATTTTTGCAACGATAGCTTGTATTAGGGGTAATTCCATGCGGAATTCTGTTTATTTTTTTGTTGATGTTGATGTTGTTTGCTGTTCGATTTAGTTTATTCTGTAATGTACTAGTGAAGGCTAAGTTTTTGTTTAGTGAAATATGAGCTTTGGTTTTAAATTACATTTCTTTGTAATTGCTATTATTCTTCCATTGTGCCAAAAGCTTGTATTTTGATTTTTCCAAACCTCACACTTATTTTTATCTATGTTGGTTTGTTAGGACGGAGCTTTGTCGATTTAGCGGTGCTAAGATATACCCGGGAAGAGGCATCAGATTTGTTCGTTCTGATTCTCAGGTAAAGTTCCATCGAACTATGGGCTAGAGTGGTTGGTAACTTGGTATTATGTTATTATTCTGATTAACAAAATTTGTTTTGCATCGATTTGTTTAGGTCTTCCTCTTTTCTAATTCGAAATGCAAGAGGTACTTCCACAACCGACTGAAGCCATCAAAACTTACATGGACTGCCATGTATAGGAAGCAGCATAAGAAGGTGAGTGTCAGCTTTGTGAACTCAATTTCATTTCTGAAGATTGTGTCTCTTTTTAATTTGATTATTGATGAGATTTGAAGTAATTGCATCTATGTTACAAGTAAAATCATGTTTCGGATTCTCATATTATTTTATATCATCTACTGATAAAAGTTTTATTAGATTAATAATATCCTGCCTTATTATATTTTATACTTTTCATTCCCATTCTTTGATTAATTTTGCTATTGGGTACTTGCATTTAGGACATTGCCCAAGAGGCTGTTAAGAAGAGGAGACGTGCCACGAAGAAGCCTTACTCCAGATCCATTGTGGGTGCCACCTTAGAGGTTATCCAGAAGAAGAGGAGCGAGAAACCCGAAGTTCGTGATGCTGCTCGGGAAGCTGCACTCCGGTGTGTTGTTTTTCCATTTGACATATAAGTTTCATATGTTCTATCATATCTGCTGACTGCCGTTGCCAAATTTTGACCTTTATTATGCCACCTGTTGTGCAGAGAAATCAAGGAAAGGATCAAGAAAACTAAGGACGAGAAGAAAGCGAAGAAAGCTGAAGTAGCAGCAAAGCAACAGAAGACACAGGGCAAGGGTAATGTTCCGAAGGGTGGTGCACCCAAAGGTCCCAAGCTTGGTGGCGGCGGCGGAAAGCGTTAAGTTGCTGTGTTACTAACTCTTTTCCCCTACCCTGAGAGATAATTAGTATTTTCATATGACATTATAGTGACAGTATTGTATGGTATGGATTGCCTTGTTGGTTATGTTTTTTCCCTTATGCTTATTATGTACTATGAACTCGTGTTGAAGTCAAGTTTTTAAGTAATTTTATGGATTTTTTTAATTTAAAATTTTCATCCTTCAATAAAGGCTTAAGTGGCAAATAAGTGCCCAAATTATATTTTTTTAAATAGGTGCTTAAAGTATTTTTTTTTGCTAAATAGGCGCATAATGTTTTTAACATTATATGTGTTAGCTTCATAAAATTTTAAAATTATATTTAAAAGTAAAATATTTTCTTTATTTCAAAAATTAGTATCAAAATTTGAAATCTCTAACAGTCAAATCTTGATTTGACTTGATTTTGTTGTTGGACCATCATGAGTATTTACCCTAATACTTTGTTTTCAAAAATCGATTGATGCTATGCTAAATGTCAAAATTGTTGAAGGATTTATTTGAATAATTTACGATGAACAACGGTTTAACGTGCGATGAACAATGGCATAACGGGCGATGAACGATGTGTGGGTCATTCGACAAAAGGATAGTGTTTCAGTCCGTCGTCGAAAATGCGACTAACGTTGGTGATAGTGGTCTGATTTGGGGTTGGAGATTTAGGGACTATTTTAAATTATTTAAAAACTTTAAGATATTTTAAATTTTCTAATTTATTGATTAAAAAATTTAAAAAAAATATTTAATACTGCCATGTGTTATACTTTTATTGATTAACGAAACTTTTTTTAACTTACAGTCACAGCTGGCACTTATTAACTTAAAAAATATTAGGCACATATTTAGCCCGAAAAATACTTTAGACTACTTGAGAAAAAGTATACTTTAGACACTTATTTGCCACTTAAGCTTTAAATAAACCATGTTTAAAAAGTTGTGCTTTTATTGGTATTTCTTCCAATTTAAGTTTTTTTTCATTTAATGGTAAATGATGATGTAATTCATATAGGTGGCTCGGGTCCGATTACCCATTAAACACAGTGT
The DNA here is from genome assembly GCA_958450335.1 of Hibiscus tridactylites. Taxonomy (NCBI): domain Eukaryota; kingdom Viridiplantae; phylum Streptophyta; class Magnoliopsida; order Malvales; family Malvaceae; genus Hibiscus; species Hibiscus tridactylites. The sequence goes on along the minus strand of OY288267.1, from coordinate 23,594,381 downwards.
GTGTCTTATTAAAAAATTAAAGAAGTTGAACAGATGTCATTATTGTATCAAATCAGCATATTAAAAAAAAAATCATTCACAATATTATATTTAAGATTTTGATTTAATTTAAGAAGTTTGATATTTTTTCTCATAATATTAATATTTAAATATTTTTGTTACTAAATCTAAAACAGATTTAGATAATGAGTATTTTTTTAACAAAGATAATGATTATTTATTGAATTACTAATAACTTGAGAAGTCGATAATATAAATGTTACTTGAATATTGATCACATTATCTTTGAACGTCTTTTTGTTGTTCATATTCATTTTCCAATCTTTTGCAGAAATTCGTGTTGGGAAATTGTTATTTTAGAGATTAAAGATTTAATTTAAGATTTATAGTTATTAAATTTACAATTTATACATAATATATGTTTATTAATAGAGGTAAGTAAAGCTTCGTTCGAGTTTTAAAAAATATATATTTTAACTCAATTTGAATTTTTTTATATAAAGTTTGATATAAAATGAGTCTTGAATAACTTGAACTTTTAGTAATTAAGTATCGAGTCTCATTAAAACAACTATAAACCCTAAATTACAATCCTATTATAAAACTAATGCGCTTGTGAAAATGCAGTCGGCGACGGCGGAGTACCGGAAACGCAGAGAAGAATGGAGCGACGCCGCGATCGGGTGTTTGTTGGAAGCGTATATGGATAAGCTGACGCAGCTGAAGAGAGGGAATCTGAGAGGAAGAGATTGGGAAGAGGTGGCTGCGGCGGTAAGTGAGCGATGCGAGAAGCAGAGCAAGAGTGTGGAGCAGTGCAAGAACAAGGTTGACAATTTGAAGAAAAGCTATAAGCTTGAGAAGCATAGGATGAGTGATGGCGGCATCACGGCGAGTCATTGGCCTTGGTTTAAGAAAATGGAAGAGATTGTTGGAAATTCTCTGCCGGCAAAGGTGGTAGCTGATGAAGATAAGGGTGGCGCTTCTCCTGGAACTGCCGCTAGACAATCCAAAAGGTATATCTTGATAACAACTCCGTTTCTGATTATTAGTATGTGCTAATGTTTCACTAGGTTCGAATGTAGCCAGGAAATAACTTTGTGAATGTGATATTCAAATTTTTTTATCCGCAAAATTAAAGCAGGCCTGAATATATAATTCAGGCATATTATCTGCAGAAGTAATGCTGATTCCAATAATGTATATCCAAAGGTTCAAATCCGCATTCGATTCGGAAATCTTTGCCGATACTTCTTTGCAAACAAATGTTAGTTACAGTTATGATGGTTCATAGTATACTTGATAGAGATGCCTTCGTTTTTGTTTGATCGGCAGATATGCTTTAGCTACACCGAGCCCCGTAGCACAGATTAGTCTTACCATGAAATCCAAAAGTCCTAAATGGCGCAGAGTGGTATTCAAAATTAGTGGTGCAGCTCTTGCTTGCACTGGTCCTCTCAATATCGACCCTAAGGTTCACCATGAGTTTGCTACATAATGTTTGAAACTCGGATGATATTGTTGTCAATTTGCATAATTGTGGTTTCTTTCTCGTTATCAGGTAGCAATGTTGATTGCTAGGGAAATTGCAATTGCATGCCGCCTCGGTGTAGAGGTAACCATTACCGCCTTTATCTTACAATTGCAGATGTTTGCAATCCTGTTAAGATGCAGTTTTTTTTTATGATATTCCAGGTAGCGATCGTTGTTGGTGGTCGCAATTTCTTTTGCGGAGACACGTGGGTTACTGCAACTGGTTTAGATAGAAGTACTGCATATCAAATTGGGTACGTTCACTGCTGACTCGCGATGAATGATACTCTTTTTTATTTCCATACCAAATTTGGTTTAATTTTGAACCATAATAGAAGAGTATAAAGCTTAAACTTGGGTGACGCCTGTAAGACTAAGCTTGCTGATGTATATCTGTCATTATATTGTACGTTGAAAGTTGAAACAACTCGGGAATGACTTCAGTTGGGTCATGGGTGGTATATGTAATATCTCTGCTTGTAAGTTGTTGCATGTTGCTTAGATTCGGGTGTAAGTATCGGGCATGAGTATATGTCTCACACGTGCATGCTTAATTTTTTCCAAGGTTTCCATGCATTTGGAGGGTCCTTGGAGAATCATATTTCCATACCCATGTGTCCAATAAACAGAATAAAATGATGGAATGAGTGAAAGAAAAGATCTTAGCAAATGAATCTGCTTTTTATCTGTATTTTCGAATTTCGATCTTCATAGGCTAACTTATATTTTTTTATATCTTGTTATGAAACTAATCAAAACAATGATCCTGCATTTTACTATAGCATGATGGCATCCGTGATGAATTCTATACTACTGCAATCATCGTTGGAGAAGATGGGTGTTCAGACCCGTGTGCAAACGGCATTTTCTGTGCAAGAAGTTGCAGAACCATACAGTCGGCAACGTGCCATACGTCATCTTGAAAAAGGTAGAGTCGTAATGTTTGGTGGTATTGGTGCTGGCACTGGAAATCCACTCTTTTCTACTGACACAGCTGCAGCGCTTCGAGCTTCAGAAAGTATGGTCGTCTCTCTTCCTGTTTTCTACAATTCAGTCTCTTGAACCATATGGCACTCTTTTTTCTTTCTTTTCTCGACATTTGACATGTCTACTGTTTTCTCTTCAGTTCAAGCTGAGGCAGTTGTTAAAGGTACGAAAGTCGACGGTGTTTATGACTGCCATTCCCAGGACAACAATGCTACATTTGAGCACATCTCATTTCGAGATTTAGTCTCAAGAGGTGCCACAGCCATGGACATGATGGCATTGACCTTCTGTGAAGAAAACGGCATTCCTGGTTGGTATTCTTGTAGAAATCATGCTTCATCTTTGTATTCCATGTTCTGAAATTTTATGAATAGCTTCCGAATTATGTCTTTAAATCCAAGGTCACGTTTCGCTCTTCATTACCATACAATTGATCCCATACGAATTAAATCAATTTACTTTGGCACAGTAGTGGTCTTTAATCTTCTTCAGCCTGGAAACATCTCGAAAGCATTATGTGGAGATCAAGTTGGTACGTTGATCGATCAAACTGGAAGGATAAGCTGATCAGATTCATTTCCAGTTGTTGTGACCCTGTATATAAAGTCCGATACGGTTAATGTACTCTAGTAACAAGTGTTACCCGGTAGTTCAGCTGCCTGTCTCTACAACCGAGACTTTGATTTATTCTTCACCCAAAGATGCTGCAGCTGTAAAATATGGAGGTCAGGTTTTATTTTTATCCTGCAATGCCAACTTTATCGAAAATCTGTAGTTTCGTTATGGTGGCAATATTTATTGTATTTAAATGCATGAGAAATAGTATCAACTTATTGAAGCATCAGCTGTGGAAAGATGATTTCTGCAATGTACCATTACCGGTTTACAAGAAGACAAGAGTGATACTGTTGAGATTTTTCTAGTTCACTGATAATACTCCTAGATTAGAATTAGAACTTAGAAGCAGGAAGTTGTCAAAGCTGAAACTTACAATTGTAGACATGTATCCGAAATTTTATTATTTGCAAATTTGAAGATGCATTTCCCGAATTGCTGACAATTTCGATCGTTGTTCGATAACTAGAAAGGTGAAAACAGACTCGTGTATTAGTGTCATATATCTGTCGGTTGAGTTTTTAATGTATTTAGAGAGTTATATCCCGTACTCGTTTCCAGATATGCATCAGACATGGATATTTCAAGAAAAACAGTGTCGGAGACTCGGAGCAACACAGGTGAGAACTCTGACCAATGCCGTTAAAACATCTCTCTGCAGTCTGCACTGTGCTTTCGAGTCATTCTGCTAGACTTCCATTGATTGAGCTGTCTGCAATGGTTCTGGTTTTGATGACCCGCTCCATTGATTGAGCTTGTGTTCTTTACAGGAAGTTCAGAAACGGTGAAATTTATTGTCAATCGTGATGGATGATGGAGAATGGCTTCGCCTTTCGGATTATATCGGAGCTAGAAGCAAGATGGAAAACAATCTGTAAGAATTCAATGCCCCGGAAAACCCGAGGGCTCCTCTCTTTGATGCTGGAAAGGTGTGTTGATGAACAACCGGTGAACATTGTTCAATGTTCATGGTAGGATACACGTATTCGACACTTCGAATCACGAGTAACATAATTAATCGGAAATACTACATAGTTGGTAACATGAACTAACTGAATTAAACCGGAGCTTTAAAAGCTTGCAAATCTAAGCCATAAGACACGGCCAACACTTTGAATGTCGGGTGAGCGTTCGATTGAGTTGAGTAAAAAAATTTCGAGTTATTCGACTTGACGCATCATATTTTATAACTCAAACTTTATTTGAAATATTTTCAATTTAAGTCGAGTTTATAAAATTCGAGTCGGGTCGATTTTTCAAGTTCTTATACAAAATTAACTGTAATTATTTATCATGCTATAGTACACTTTAATTCTAATTTAAACAATTTTCTCTAATCATATAAGATATGCACATATATTTTATCATATTTTTTCATATATGACATATTTCTTCATATTTTTTTTATATTGATATGTATATATATCAGAAAAAAATTGAGGAATTTGACTTGAACTTAAAAATTAATCCACTAATCATTAAAAATTTCGTGTTATTCAAATTTTTATTTTACAACTCAAATTTTATTTGAATTTTTTTCGAGTCGAGTTCATGTAATTTTGAGTCGAGTCAGAACGAGTCGAATTTTTTCGCCTTGAGTCGAGTTAAAAACTTTGACTTTTTCGAGTCAAATCGAGTTTTGCTCACCCCTACCAATTATGTCCCACCCATAAACAAAAGGGTAATTGTTCTATACACAAGCGCTTGTGGAAACTTTTTTACACAAGCGCTTTAGTTTTAGGGGTTAGGGACTTCGTTTAGGGTTTAAAATTTAGGGGTATAAGTGTAGTAGTTTTGAATTTAGGGATAGTTGATTGAATTTTGGGTTTAGGGTTAAAATTTAGGGTTTATAGGTTAAAACCTAAATCCCCACCCATATTACCCTAAAACAAAACCCTAACCCTAAACCCTAAATTCTAACCCTAATTCCTAAATTCTAAACATAAACCCTAAATTCTAAACCTTTACACTAAAACCCCTAAACTCTAAATCCTAAACACTAACCCTAAACTCTATAATTGAGGCGCTTGTGGAAATAAAAACTTTCCACCGCCAGTGTATAGGATATTAATCCTAAACAAAATCAGAGTAATTCAAAAACAAATGATAACATAAATTGTTATGTCGAATTGCTTTCGCAGAGTAATTTATTTCACTTTAAAATATTGAAAAATAAATTATATTAATAATAATATAAATTTATAATTAAATTTAAATAAGAAAATATTATTTAGATAACATTATGTTGTTATCTCAATCAAGGCAAAGACAAAACAGAACAAAAACAAACAAAGCCTTAAGTTTAATATTGGTATTGTCGTACACAATTCTTGTTTCGGGGGACCGTTGAGAGTCCATCCAAATCACATGAAATATTCGAATCATATGAATCTTATACGTAAAGTTGATAATAGTAGGTATGATATAAATATTACGCTAAAAAATAATTAAAATATTGTACGAAATACGATAAGACGTGAAAATTATGAATGTGCTATGAAAAATAAAATGATAATAATTCAAATATATGAATTAATATTTTATACGACGAAATAAATATAATGTCGATTAAATTTGTGGTGTATCTCATTTTCCCTTATAAATAACATTATATGTAGAGGTGAATAAAACTTGACTCGACGCGAAAAAAATTAACTATTTCAAAATTTTCAAATGAAGTTTGAGTTATAAAATGTGGCTCGAATAATTTAAAATTTTTAATAATTGGTAGATCAATTTTCAAGTTCGAGTTATATCCTTCAACTTTGTCTGATATATGTATATTGCATATGAAAAAAATATATGAAGAATGGTATTTATATATTGTTTATGGTTATGGAAAGCCATTTCAATTGAAATAAAATAGTAACGTAACATTACAAAAATTTACAATTAAATTTGAATAGAAACTTAAGTAATTCGACTCGACTTAAAATTTTCAAATAGAATTTAAATTATAAAATAAGATTCGTCAACTCAACTAATTATTTTTTTATTTAACCCAACTCGATCGAATATATATATATATATAAAGCATTTAGCCTCTATATAATCGGTACTGCTATTTATTAACATTATCTTGTTGGAACACATTAATAGTTTGTTTTTTGCACAAGCTTTACTCACACACATGTATGTATGTATTCATCGCTGGTGTAAAAAACTAAACATTGTTGGTGTATAAAATATCAATCCATGTATATTAATATATGTGTATGTATAACATCAACTCTTTCAACCTTATTTTAAGTAAGACAAAATTATATTTTAATTTATGAAACAAGGGAAAGCTACTTCTCTAATTAATCTTCCTTGATGTGTACCTTAAATCATTGTACTGTGAAAGCTATGTTGGTGGAATACTGGAATATATGATTAAACAATCCATTTTATTATTAAAAAGTATGTTCACATTAATATTTATAAACATTTTAAAATTAAATTTAAATAAAAATATTATGTATTCAATATTGTTTGCAATTGATCTCAATTTATGGACAGTTTGAAAGGTTTCATTTGAATACAAATAAAATATGAATTGTGGACAGGGTAAATGTAAGATTTTATGTTAGAGAATGTGAAATATTAGGTAGGTATATTTAAATTTTAAGAGTGTAGAATTAAATCATCAATAAAATTAGAAAATACAACAACAAAAAACTAAAACTATACGAAAAATTAAAAATTTTAAGGTACAACCGCACCCGAACACTATCTCAGTTCATTTCCGAGTATGGATATAATCGATATTCATAAATATAAATGGTTTTAATATAAAACAGTTAATATGCTACATTCTTGAGATTAAGATCTCTTTAATTAGTAATTTTGGAATTCTAGCAAATGCCATTATGTACACATGCAACTTTCAATGGTTGATATCAAAATTCAAGGACCACTAAGTATAAATGAAAATAAAAACAAGCATGTCACCATTAATCAAAATTAAAAACATGTAATTATTAGCAAAATTAAGGACCACGAAGTAAAAATGAAAATAAAATGTCACCATTAATCAAAATTAAAAATTAGTAATTATTAGCAAAATAATTAAGGACCACAAAAAAATTATATGGTTTTCTTTAAAAAAACGAAATTACTTTTATAAACAAACTTAATCAATTGCCTTGTAGCTCTTGGAGATCAATCAATTTTGTTAATTAATTGATGTGGTATTAAATATTCATCTTAATTTTGAATTAAAATGAATCCAATGAGAAAAAAAAAAGATGCTATTCATCTTAGGAGACCCGGTTCAAACCGCTTTATCTATAAAGTGTGTGGTACATTAAAAGGTTAAGAAAAGTATGAACATATGCTACATTGTAATCACCTTACGACTATTCAAAAAAAATAAATTTAAAATGAAACCGATGATTTGTTTGATGAAATTGTACCATAACAGTCTTCATACTATATTTTAAATTATATTTTAGTCTTCGTACTACATAAATTGATAGATTAGTCTTTGCACATTTTGTACAAGTGCAAAATGATCATTTTGTTAAGATTTATGTTCATTTTTATTTATGTGTCATTCGCAACCAAAAGAAAAAAAAAATACATCAACACTTAGGCTTCGTTCGGCGTGGATTTTTTAACACCGATTTGGATGAGAACGTTCGTTTGAGGAGAAATTAGAAAATTCAGTATTTTTAAAACATCCATTTAAGATTAAATCAGGCAAAAAAAACACTCGTTTGGAGCGCTTGGAGTGATTGTTCAGTATTACTTTTCTGTTCGACAGTCAACCATTCATTGAAAAAGCATTGCCGAACGAGCCTTCACATGGCAAAAATGGATGAAATTTTCACAACGAATGAACTATTGTTCTTCCGTCCGAAATACACAAGGACCAAGTCATCATATTTTAGTTGGGACCAAAATGCAACCAAATGGATGATGGGAGGGCCATGCCCCCTCCCCAAACTTTTTTTTTTGTTAAACTTAATTTTAAATCCCTAATAATTTGAGTATTGAGCAAATTAAACCTTAAACCTTCTTAAATATTTTAGTTTAACTACATCTTAAGTCCTTAAACTTTTTAACTTCTCTTAATATACGAATCCCCTAATTCCTCACTGAAAGCAACTGAGTATAATATTATGGTACTTTTACATGATGATGCTGATCCAAGACGTACCAAATTCAATCTCGTATTATTTCAAATTGGAATATATTAAAAAGAATTCTCAAATTTTATTTAATTTTAAAATAATGGTAGGTCGCCCATTTTCTCTGCAGTGGTTACAAAAAGTTTACAAGTTCTCATCTTCTTCGTTGGTTTTCTTCTTTACCGGCAACGGCCTTTGGCCGTTTTGCTGGTTTTGTATATAAATAACTTTCATCTTTGGTGATGAATGCTTTATTTTTATGTTTTTCTTGTTTTTTCCTTGCTTTGCCAGTTTCATATCAAATCTGCTTTCATGGCAGTTTTTTTGTCTGCTTTTATGGCAGTTTCTTCGTCTGCTTTTATGGCAGTTTTAGTCTGTCTTTTGACAGTATAGCGTTCGAGTGACGGAATTTTACCGAGCGTTTTTCAGCGAAGGAGGCCGATCTATAAATGCTTATGATTCCCTGTTGTGGTTGTGCCGATATGCCAAGAACAAGTAGTGAAAGAATTTGTTGTCTTCATAGAGCACTCTGGTTAAAGCTATAGTTTCCTGGATTTTTTTTCAGAAGTTGTCTTCTGAAAGTGATAGGTTTGTTGTTTAATGTCTTTCATATCCTTAGGTTTTATTGTATTTATCTTTATACATTGAATTTTCAATGTTTGGGTGTGATCCTTTGTAATCCTATCACTTTTAATATAATCCAGTTTATTTCAAAAAAAAATAAAATAATGGTAGGTCGAAGATACCTATCAATGAAGTTCCCATGTCAAGTATCTGCATGATTTTGTCACGTAACTAAATCTACTGGCTTTTATAAAGAGTGCTTCCCCTTTTTATGTGAAACCATTGTTAAGATTTAAACGTAATATCTCTCTCAATATATACATATAATGGAGTATGAAATTTTGGGGTTGAGTATAGCACTTTTGCTATGGGTTGCATGGGCCATGAGGATGGAGTGGCGCCATCGGCGGTTGGAAGAGCTAGGCCGGCTTCCACCAGGGCCGACATGGTGGCCGGTGGTCGGTAATATCTTCCAATTAGGGTTGGCACCACCACATGTGTCATTTGCCAAGTTGGCTTGTTGTCATGGACCCATCATGACCCTATGGTTAGGCTCGATGAGCACCGTGGTCATCTCGTCCAACGAGGTGGCACGCGAGATGTTCAAGAACCACGACGTGGTGCTGGCTGGTCGGAAGATCTACGAAGCCATGAAAGGGGATTTCGGGCACGAAGGCTCCCTCATAACTTCCCAATACGGCCCGCACTGGCGAATGTTGAGGCGGTTGTGCACCACAGAGTTCTTTGTGACAAGCCGCCTTGATGCCATGCAGGGAGTCCGAAGACGTTGCATCGACCAGATGTTGCATTTCATAGAAGACGCCGGGGCGAACGGGACGAAGCCGATAGACGTCGGAAGATTTGTGTTCCTAATGGCATTTAACCTTATCGGAAATCTTATGTTCTCCAAAGATCTATTGGATCATAAATCGGAAAAAGGTGCGAGATTCTTCTACCATGCTGGGAAAGTGATGGAGTTGGCCGGTAAGCCGAATGTTGCCGATTTTTTACCCGTTTTGAAATGGATCGACCCGCAAGGTATAAGGAGGAAAACCCAATTTCATGTTAAAAAAGCTTTTGAAATTGCTGGAGGATTCATCAAAGAAAGGATGGAAAGCGTTGAAAATGGAGAAAATGGTGGGAAAAGAAAGGATTTTTTGGATGTTCTTTTGGAGTTTCGTGGGGATGGCATGGAGGAGCCTTCTAAGTTTTCTTCTCGAACCATCAATGTCATTGTCTTTGTAAGTTGACACTAATTCACTCCTTTTATTATTTGGGTGCCAATTCAAGTAAAGGACTTGTCCGTGTTATAAGTTTGACACTAATTCAATCTTTAATGTTTTATTCTGAGTCAAAATAACTCATATGTTGGATGAAAATTGTTAGTCAACTAACAATTATTATCAAGTGAAATGTTAAGAACGTCTTTTTCGCATTATGCCTTGTCTATATATCTTACATTTTTTTGTATTGTATATGGCAGGAGATGTTCACCGCAGGAACTGATACAACAACAAGCACATTAGAGTGGGCAATGGCTGAGCTTCTACACAATCCAAGGACACTTAAAATCGTCCAAGCTGAACTAAGAGACAATTTAGGCCGCCATGGGAGGAACCTTGAAGAAAAAGACATTGAAAACCTGCCCTATCTTAGGGCAGTGATCAAAGAAACCCTAAGACTTCACCCACCACTCCCTTTCCTAGTCCCTCACATGGCAATGGACTCTTGCAAGATGTTGGGTTACCACATCCCCAAGGAAACTCAAGTTTTGGTCAATGTTTGGGCCATCGGACGAGATCCGAAAACATGGGAAAAGCCTCTTGAGTTCAAACCGGAACGGTTTTTGGAGTCGAACACAGTAGACTACAAGGGTCAGCATTTCGAGTTTATACCGTTCGGGTCCGGTCGTCGAATGTGTCCGGCAGTGCCACTCGCGTCACGATTGCTCCCGATGGCGCTCGGATCAATATTACATTGCTTCGATTGGAGTTTGCCCGATGGGGTTAAACCTGAAAATTTGGATATGAACGAGAGAATGGGAATATCGTTGAGGAAATCAGTCCCCTTAAAAGCTTTACCAATACCTTACAAAAACTGCTAGACATCTTTCTCATAAAGATTTCATATGCTGAAACTCGAACTTCTGAATTTGCTGGGTATTACTTATAAAGAATAATGACATAAATCATTCGAATTTCAAGAAAAATGCATGAATCCACTTTAATGGTGTTGTTATGTGTATGTAAATATTGTTTGAGTTTGGGAATGTTGAATAATGATGTGAATACAAATAGAAAAGTTTGTTTAAATTTCTTTGTGGATGGTTTTACATGGAGGAATCTTTTAGCTATAGATATATACATGATTAGGTTAAATTATAGTATTTGAGAGAATAATATTTGATTTGGTTGTTGCGTCAAATCTTGGTCCTTCCTCAAAAGATATCATTCCAAAATGCATAAATCCATTTAGTGGATGTGATTGAAACACGTCAGCATATAAATTGTACCCTTTCCGTCTCATGTTTACTAATAATTTTTTGGGTAAAGTACACAAATGGTCACTGAACTTTGATAAAAAAAAAATAAAATGGTAACTAAATTTTCAAAAATCACAAAGTAGCAATTAAACTTTAGATTTTGAAACAAAACGGTAACTGGGACGTTAAATCCCGTTATAACCCTTAACGGAAATTTGATTGGGTGTGTCACATCCCCACCCAGTTTTCCACCTCATATTTAAAAAATAATAAAATCATATTCCACGTCATATTTAAAAATTAAAAATAAATTATTTTTAAATGAAAACCCTAATCCTCTCTGCCAAGAAGTTTGACCGGAGTTCTTGTCCTTGGCGACGCAAGGTGTGATGTCGGCAACTCTTCCACTCCCAGTATCTTCTTCGGCTACCACGATTCGTTCCTCCTGCGTACCCACACGATCGACCCGACGCATCCTCCATCCATACCTGCCCTACTCTCCATCTCTTTCTCTCTAAATTCTCTTTCCCTCTCTAGTCTCTATTTATCCATTTTCCGTACAATTAACGGATTTTCCATCTATATCTATAAAACGAAACAAAAATGAAATGAAATAAAAGGGAAAGCAATATAATTTAAATTGAAGATGTATCGTAAGGGGGTTAGCCGCCGACGAAAAAGAGTGAGAAACGGAGGATCCGAAAGTGAGAGAAATCGAGGAATCCAAACAGAGGGATTCGGGTGAGGATTAGGGTTCAGAAATGATTTATTTTTAATTTTAAATATGACGTGGAATATGATTTTATTATTTTTTAAATATGAGGTGGAAACTGGATGGGGATGTGGCATACCCAGTCAAATTTCCGTTAGGGGTTAACGGGGTTTAACGTCCCAGTTACCGTTTTGTTTCAAAATCTAAATTTTAATTGCTACTTCGTGATTTTTGAAAGTTTGGTTACCATTTTGTTTTTTTATCAAATTTCAGTGATCGTCTATGTACTTTACCCTAATTTTTTGTTAATTTTTTTTAATTTTGACTCAATATTATTTTAAATTCATTATTAATAAAAATGTGAAAAATATATATTATAGAAACCTTCAACCAAATAGTTTAAAAATATATATTTTATAAAATTTAATTAATTAAAATATTTAAAATAATTATAGTCAGTTAAAAATTTTAATTTTTAAAAAATTAATATTAAAGTGGGACATAAAGAATAGTATAATATGATTTAATTAATTCACTTTTTCTTATAAATAAAAGTATTTGTAAATACAGTAGGTAAAGGTTGAGATTTTGATTTCCTTAAGTATTTAGGTACGGAAGATTTTAATTAATTTCAATTTAGTTTGTACATTAGTGTAAATTACATCGGTAAATTTGACTTGATACCTGAATCGATTTATTCGACTCAAGATTCGATACCGACTTGAATATGATGATCTGAGTTTGATCTAATATTAAAATCGATTCGAATTTCAGTTGAACCGAAATAGGCACGAAACTAATTTTCAACCGAACCTAATGAACTCGGACCGATTTCATCCGAACCGAAGACAATCCGTAATAAAGAAAAGATATTAAAAGAAATAAAGAAAGATGAGATGTGATGTGAATTGTCGTACAACTCACCAAAAAACTAAATATATTTGCTTTATAAAGTCATACATATGGGTGCAAAAAACTGACTCGGCCTGAAAATTCGACTAAAACTGACTGGTCTCCTATTGACCCGACCTGAAATTAACTGACCCGATATACAACCCAAACTAAAACCGAACTAGACTGGAACCGAACCTGAACTGAATATACTCAGATTCAAAAGCAACTCAAACCAAAATCGAATCGAATGACATGTTTGTCACTTCTATGTAAATTGATGGTTAGAATTAAAAGTTAAAGATGAAAATATTCTTAAGAGAAAAAGAAAAGTGAATTATTTTAATTCTTGATTAAAATAATAAATTATTTCAACCATTAATTTTTATGTTTATTTTAAATTATTGGGTGAATGTCAATTGAACATTAATTATGGGTTCTTGATAATAAAAAAAAGTGAATTATTTCACCTCTATGTCGATTGGTAACAATAAGATAATTCTGCCATCAAATGTGAAATGAACATTAATTTTTTGTTCTCTCATTTTTGTAAGTAATAGGTTCTTGACCCATTCAGAAGATTTCTTTTCTTTCTCTACAAATTTTTTATTTTCCTCCTTTCTAGATAGAATGAGATGAGATTTAAAAAAAATATTATTTTTTTGTGTAAATTTCCATTTCGGTATTTAACATTCGGTTGTGAGTCAAACTTTTTGAATTTCTTTCGTAATTCCTTATATGTTGGTGAAAAATCAATTCTTCATTATCATTAAAGTTTGTCAATTAACTTCAGAAATCAGATCATTTCAATTTTCTGTGTTGCCCTCTCCATTCTCAAAATTTTGTTTGATTAAGCAGACTAACTCGCATCGCATATTTAAATTTAGTGGACGAGCCTTCCAACAGAATTTTCTGAATACACAATTGAATTGAGAAATTTTAACACTCAGATTCAAGTCATTTCGCATTTTAATCATTCTCAATATAGGGTTTTTTAAGGTTTGAAATATATATATATATATATATATATATATATTATAATCAAATTGAATTGGGAAACATTCTAATCTGAATGCCGATTGAGATCCAAAACATTTGGGCCGTTGATTCTTTTAGGAAAAAAAACCCAAACTGCTTGATTACCCAAAAAAGAAGCCCACGTCAGAATCTTCATACTCTACTCCTGGCAACACCGAATCATAGCCTTACCCCGCTCCCCACTCTTTCAAAAAGTCGACGGACTATACAAATTACACACACAATCTGCGTCGTTGACTGGTGAATTTCTTCTTATATAAAAGAACCCTAAACCTTAATTTCTCTCCCACTGCAAATGGAGTTTTGGGGTAAATTTCTCTTCATATCACTGCAATTGTTTGTTCCAATTAGATTTTCTTTTCTTTTAATCTTTCTTTCGGTAACGGAATTGGCAGAAATTAATGTTTATTTGTATTTGCTTATCAATTGTTTCGGTTTCTTTGAAATGCTAATCATATGTTCAGATACTGTTTTCCAGAAAGGATTTGATTTTTCAGGCTGTTGCAAGTTATTTTGTTTTCAATTTGATAGTTTTTTAATCTTTGGTTAGTGCGGCATGGAATTGTTATTATTTAATATATGAAATCACTTACTGAATTTCTTTCACTGAGTTAAGAGTTATCTTGTTTATTGTATAAAAATTTTAGAATATGTTCTCTCTGCTACTACTCTTGTTATTATGTTTCATCATATTCTCTTATTGAAGCTTTGCATATTTGCAATTTCATGTTTGTTCATTCACTTATCACTGCATCTCTCAATGTTTTTAGTTCTAATGAATTATGAATACGGAACACCTGTCGTCCTCTGAAATTTGGCAATATATATGTAGGTGCCGAGGTTAAAAGTGGACAGATCTTTGAGGTTGAATTGGAGGATGAATGCAATAGGATCTTGCATATTTCACAGGTTATTACAGAACTCTGGTTTTCCATACTTAGTGTTTTTACTTTGTTGATTGTATTTAAGTATATGTTAACTTTGCTGCTGGATAACTCGCAGGTTGCCCTTGGTGATAACAAGAAGGAAAAAGGAAATGGAGATGTTTGCATCTATCTCAAATTCAATAACCAGAAGTTTGTGATTGGAACACTTTCCCAAGAGAAATTCCCTCATATGCAACTGGATTTGGTGTTGAATGGCAAATTTGAGCTGTCCCATACCTGGAAGAATGGTAGTGTGTATTTCACCGGGTATTATGTTGATACAACTCAAGGTGGTGGTAAGTCATTCTGCTAGTGTTTTATATTTATTTGATATTCGTTAATAATGTTTGAATCTGTAAACCATGTTTCAACTTTTACTTTACAGATTCTGAGTCCGAAGACGATCTCCTTGAACCCACAGTTAATCCTGTAGAGCCTCATGCTACAGCATCTGATCCTACTACATCAAAGCAGGTTAAGATTGTGGAACCAAACAAAGAGGAGGATAGTACTGATGATGAGGATGAAGATGATACTTCTACTGAGGATGAAGTGTCCAGTGATGATCAGGTAGATGTCTAGCAATTAGTATCATAACCAGCTGATAAGTTATTTCCGATTTTTTTGGGCAAATCATTACTCTGAGTAGTTGAAATAAGGTGTTAAACTGTTAATGGTTGATAGTACACTAGGGACACAACTATCCTTGTTGCCATTTCCTTTTCACCCGAAAATTTGCTGAATTAAATGTTTACTGTTTCTATCTTGGTCTTGGTAGGAGCTGTTGTTTTTATTGTTGTTTCATAATCCAATTTGTGATGTAATATATGTCTAGTAATTGTTAATTTTGAGTTATTATTTTAGGAACCTGGCCTGTTAGTAAACGGTGAGAATGAAAGTGACGATGGCACTGACAGTGATGATGATAGTGAAGAAGAAAGTTCAGATGAGGATCAAGAGACACCTGAGGCTGAAAAGGTTAAAAACATATGCTTTAAGCTTGTCCATTCAGGACTGAGGTGTTTCAGTTGAGTTTTTACTTTGTCATTCTTATCACCGGTGATTGGTTTTCATTAGGCCGGACCAAGCAAGAAGAGATCTGCAGAGCCAGCTACGAAAACCCCTACTCCCGGGAAAAAGGCAAAGCTGGTCACTCCCCAAAAGACAGGTGCATTTTCTCTTCTATACGTACTCTTCTTGAGATGTTGATCGCTAAATGACTAATGAGGGGTTCATAATGGCACATTCATCAAACCATAAACTAGTTGCTTACTTCTTTTCCAATTTTCCCTTCTAGATCTTTCATCTAGTGTTAGTTGTTAAAAGAACTGCAAAAACTTTGATGCAGATGGCAAGAAAGTGGGCGGACATACCGCATCCCCTCACCCTTCGAAGAAAGCTGGAAAAGCATCAGCTACCACTGGTCAGGCGAAACAGAGTTCAAATTCAGGCGGTTCTTCATTCCTCTGCAAGTCTTGTGGCAGGTCAGTTCCTCATCAAGTACATAAACCAATCAGTGTTATTTTCACTTACATATGGATTGATATTCTTTGCCATCGAAACTTGTCCAGGTCATTTGGCTCTGAAAATGCTTTACAATCTCATTCCAAGGCAAAACATGGATCTGCGGTGTAAAAATAAGTCGGTTGAACAATATCTTTGTTTACATATTGCCATTTCTGGAATGGACTAGTGAACATGATTAGTTAAATGCTTAGGTGACTGTAATTGATATGGTTTTAGGACGAAGATTTCAGTGTTAAGTGAAGAATATTTGCAAATTATTAAACTATCTTTAATGAAATTGTTTTCTGCCTATATCTAGAACTGAATGAATTAAGAATGATACTGTTTGATTCTTGTTGGTGTTTGCTTATTCATGCAATAGAGAGACTTGTCAATCCGTATATCGGTGTCGTGTTTATATTATTTCCCCGTGTTATGATTGTGTTTAAGGTATTAATTGATCATGTTTGTTTAACGATTCATGTTTGGAGTCCAGGACTACTCCCAATAATAGTCTTTGTGTTCGTTTAACTATTCATGTTTGGAGTTCAAAACTACTTCTCCCAACAATATTTCTTCTTGTCAGTTTAACTATTCATATTTTATAATTTTTGGGGTAACCTTGGGAATCAATTAAATTGGGGTGAATGCTTATAAATTAGAAGATTATTCATATGCCATTGGCTAATTTCTTTTAAAAAAACCTTGACCTTTGTCGTTTTATTTAATAAGTCCTTATATGGTTTTATCTAAATAAGTTCTTAAACTTTAATTGGTATGCAAATAAGCACTTAAAGTTTCTTGTTTTAATTAAATAAGTTCTTACATCTTATTTACATCCAATTAAGCCCTTGAGCTTTGATTGGTCTTTTGTTTTTGTTTATGAGATTGTTTTCACCTTAATAATTTGTTTTACATAGATGGTGATATGCTTCATGTATTTTGTTACATTCATTTTATTATTTTTATGACATGGCATATTTAAATTATTATGAATATATTTTGTATAATTTTCAATTCATTTCATAATCGTAGTTTTGTCATAGTAATTCGATTCAATAATTTGATTTCTAACTTCAAATTTATTTATCAAAAAAATAAAATAATTATTCCACCCATACATTAATATAAATATTATAACTTAATTAAAGGTTTAATCTAATTATGTGAGGCATAGTGAAGAAGTATATTCTAATTTGAATAGAAGAGTCATGTAAGTCATTGTTATCAAAAGCTTTTGGACTGCACAGGACTCTTTTCAACTTAAGACCAATAAAAAGTTTTCATTTTTAGCCTATAAAAAAAGTATTATAAACTATTGTTTTAAAAGCCATCCTTCTGTATGCATTTCCTTTTGACGAGAAACAAAAAGAAGCTATTAGGTATATAAATATTTGTAGAGGATACTGAATCAATCAGCAGGTTTGCCCGAGTGGTTAAGGGGGTAGACTTAAGATCTACTGCACTGAAGTGCGCGTGGGTTCGAACCCCACAGCCTGCAAGATGTTTTTATTGTTTATTCCTATATTTTAATTGTGGCATTAAGTTTTTATATCTTTTATTTTTTATTTGATTTTATTGTTTAATTAACTGTTATAAAAGGTAAAGTAATTTTTAGTCAATTATTTTTATAATTTTATCAATTTGATTAAAAAAATTATTAATTACATAATATTTTTTAATCATTTATGTAGAAGATTAAGAAGTTATTTTGGAGTAACAAAACAAGTATTCTGGAGAGTCGAAGATTGCAGCACAAGAATGTGAAAAGTTTCAAGGTTATCAGTTTCGAGTTCAATTTTCTTGCACTCTTTTATAACATTATTAGTTTATTCAAACAAATTAACAAGTTTTACCTCAATATTTTAATTGAAATTATTTTTTAAGTAATTACGGTTTTATTGAGAATAAACTGACTTAGATATGTGCCTCATTAAAAAAAATTCCTATGCCTAAATAGAGGGAAAAAATGCGACATATCTAAGTAGATGATACACCGAACAAAACACCTTGCTTGTACCTACAATGATAACAGTCAAACAACACTCTCATACATCAAAACAATTTTAATCGAAATTGTTGGCACAACTTAACACCTCTTCTTTTATAATATCCTTAATTAATTCAAATAATTAACAAATTTTATATCAATATTGAACCCAACAAGTAGTTCCAGTGAAAAAATAAATGATATTCATCTTAAGAAAAAAGAAAATAATATTTATCATAAAAGACTCGAATTCGAGCAATTTTAACTACAATGTGTGTTCATTATCAATAATGTAAAACTAAAATTTGGCCTTTTAATTTCGGTAATAAGAAAAAAGAAAAAAAATACATACAATACACATGCAGTTAGAAGATGTAAAGTAGTTCAGAACAGATACATCTACAACATTATATTTGCATTAATAATGGAAGACGGTCTTTTCTAATATTTTAAATTAATACAAGAATATTCTAAATTATTATGTATAATTGCGTTCATAATAATGGAATTCGGAATTCTTTTCGAGTCCAATTCAACAGCCGATATGATTTGAATCGAAAACACTCGACCTTTGTATTTGTCTCATGCCGACGCCGATGAGTCAGTCCATTCAAAGGCTATAGCCTTTCCTTCACGACTGTTCTAACAACATTTTTGCTGTTCCATACCAGTACTAGTGTCTCCCTATGCACTGGTTTTCTCCGAGCCTCCGCAAAATGGGAGCCTACGTTGCATCTTGTTGACTTGCATCGAGCGATTTTCACGCTTCTCAAAGAATACCTCTCAGTACCCTGCGATAATATCCGAAACCGGAGTTTCAGTTTGTATCCCTAATAATATGCAACGAACTGACTTTACGGAAACTATCGACAAAGATTGATATTAAACTATTAGTTAAAGATGTTGTAAAGGATCGTAGTAATTTGAGACGAATTCGAGATACTTTCCAGAGAGGCTAGCAGAAATTGACATTACCGGTTACGTAAATTTTTGTACTTACATCTGGAAGGTTGAAATCACCTTCTTTTGCATCACATACGTCCAGCGATACTTGCCGAAGCATTGGCATCTGTGGTAAGTCAACAAATCTGAATTAGGTTCTAAACTCGACTCCGTAAAAAAGTCGATAAAGGAAAACACAAACTAGCATGTTCATTTGAGAAAGATTACCTTTGAAGCAGCTTCAAGGATGAAGTTTCTTTGTATACCAGGGCCCTGAATAAATATAACAGCAATTCGTCAGCTACTGACAGTAAACGATATAGTGACATTAAAATACATAGAAGTTCAATTAACAGTATGCAGCTTCGAATTCTCATCTGAAGAGCAATGGCTTGCTGCTAAGACGCATGCAATTTAACAGAGTTTTTATGGTTCTACCATAAACATATACAACAGCAGTATAGGTCTGATACAACTTCTTCCATATCCTTGTCGCGTGCTCTGGATTTCCTCCTTGAGTATACACGTAAGAGAGGAGTTGTATCAAGGTCCATACATTTAGTCATGTTACATTAAAGAACATATAGACGTATGTTGCTCCGACTCTTCACTTATTTTGAAGTACCCATGTTATGACACCTCTGTCTGATGTATATCCAGATATGGCTATACGGATAATGATCTTAAAAATACACGGAAGGCTTTAAAATTTTGAACATGCACATGTGGGATGCATATTCGTACTTGATGCTCACACACGAGTTTTAGTAATAATTACAAATAGACAAAGGTAACTAACAGCTAATTGTTTCAGGGATCCAAATTGAATTGCAGCTAGATTGAAGAACTTCACCATATTAGTCATGGACTAACAATGGCCTTATGAAATAGGCATGTATACGACTAGGGTAAATGAGCAAACACATGAGCAAACACTTACATTATGGCGCAGCAAGATATCTTCAAGAGCAATGCAGTTGAGAAGAGAAGAAACGCCAGTTGCCGTCACTTCTCCACAGTCCTACGCGAAAAACAGATCAATTCATAAAAAATGCTATGTCGGAGTGGAATGCATTTAACTAGCTCATTCATTTATAAGGAAAGAGTGAAAGGAAGCCCTCAATTGGCATTGGGACTGCCAGACAAATATCATTTTCTATCTTTTGAACTAAAAAAGGAAGCCATGAATTGTCACTAGACAGAATAACTCATAATGGCTTGAAAATTTTTAACTAAAGAATCCACATCTCATAACTGCATTAATCAGCAGCTCCATACCGCATTTAAATGATTTTTTTCATTGTTAAATGATAACTACAAAAAAGACACATTTTAGACAGCACATTCCAGTAATTCGAGTAGCATTGCTGTTACGTTATGCATACTCCGTATATCCCATTTCAACTCAAACAATATGTTAACTAATTATCTTGATTTTATAGCTTGGCTAAAATGTCCTTAATATATTAAATCTTTCTATACCTCTGTCCTTACAGCTGAGCTTGTTTAAAGCTGAAATGTAAATATGGCACATCATATTTTACAGAATGAATTAAAGTTCATCAAACCTTCATGGAATCCTCTCGAATAAAACAGCAGAAGAACAAAGAAAATAATATCCGAATTCTAAAGGTACAGATCATAACAAACCTCCAGACGGAGAGAAATCAATCCTGGCCATCCGCTTGAGATGATACATTGAGCATCTGAGGGTTTAAAACAAAACAAAGAAAATGGATTACATTGGTGGCTAACTCAATCGCCTCAAAAAGGTAGTTACTTTTCATACCTATTCACATAAAACTAGCACATTAAGAAATTCATGTATGATCCAACAGCACAGCAAAAGGGGATCCATCAATAATAACATCAACATCGTGTTATTTTATGGATACTGAAAATTAGCTCATAAAATAATAAAAGAGGAAGAAAATGACTACATATGACATGTAAAGATTAGTAGCACGAAAATTGTATCCTTTAAAAACAGTCTCTTTACCTGAATCAAGTTTGGCTCCTAATAAGGAAAACTCAACCAAGTTTGCACAGTTCTGAGTCAGAAGAACCAAGTCACTATTAGTCATCCAAGGCGTTACTCTCTCAAGCTTCAATATCCGTAGATTTGGCATAGAAAAGTTCAAGCTTGAAATGGATATATCACCAAGACAGTAACACAAAGCCAACGTTCGTAATTGCCTCAAGGATGTCATTATGTTGATTATGATGCAATCAGATATTACCTACAAATAACTTGAAAGATAAATAATAAACAAAACACCGTATAGAAGTAAAAGACTAAAATAGATGCAGATGGAGTACACTCAAGTCAAGAACAGCTTATGTTTGCAGAACAGAACAGCTGGTTTAATCCTCAACCAGTTTCACAAAGGTGAATGGATCTTCAATAACATGAAAAATTTGCTAATGGATATGTACCTGAAAATAAAGAACTAATGACTCCAGGAAAGGACATGTGGTGGGCAGTAATCTCAATGCATCTTCAGGTAATGCTCCACCCAAACCCAAAGTCAGTGCCCTCAATGAAAAAATTGCAGGTTTTAGGTCTTGTAGAGAAAAGTAAGAAAGCCCCCATCCCAGTGCAATTTCTTTTAATCTGCACGTCTTACCAAACTCCATAAAGTGTTCTTCACATGAATACAGGGAAGAAAATTTTGCCTCTTTTTTCGTATTTTCTGGTTGAAACAAGTTTTTACAGCCTCTTGCATTCAAGCACTTTAGGCCAGGATTTGTTTGGACAACAAAGTTCAACACAGCACCAGAAATCTGAAATTTTACGAGGTAAGACAACTTCATTTTCATTTACAGCATCTATCTTATCAGAAAAACAAACACGAATACATTTCATGTGTCAGATATACCACTACTTGTTACATATTATAGCCAGTAGCCTACAACAAACTCCATAATGAAGTTTAAAAGTTGACATAAACGGCTTACATGGCCTAAATACGAATGCAAATCCTATAAGTATATGGAGAGTAAAGCTACGGATCAAGTACAAAATTTCAGGACATGGAAAAGTGTGTCAAAAAACCAAGTTTGTTACTCTGTTACTTATTCTATGCTTCTCCATTCTAAAATGCAATGTCAACCATAGTAAAATAAATAAAGGGCCAGTAAATTTGCTATGGATCAAGTACAAAATTTCAGGGCCTAAATATGATTGCAAATTCTATAAGTATGGACAGTACAGCTACGGATCAAGTTTAAAATTTCAGGACATGGAAAAGTGTATAAAAAATCCAAGTTTGTTACTCTGTTACATATTCTATGTTTCCTCCATTCTAAAATGCAATGTCAGCCATAGTAAAATAAATAAATAAAGGGCCAGTAAATTTGCTAACTAACCATTGTATTTGAAACATCAAGCATCTCCAAGAGAGAACCCGAGAAATTACAAAGAGCCTTGTCAACAAGGTTTGTGTCCCTCAAGCAAAGACTCTTCAGCATTTGTGTTTGAGACAAAAGCTCTAGTAAAGAAGCTTCATCAGCACCTGTGGAAGAACAGAGAAGTCTTGTATTCATAGGCATCCAAATAGAAAAACTTATTTTAATGGAAAAGACAAAAGAAGGAAACTCGGAGAATGATATCCCTCTGACAAAATGCATTAACTTCATTGCACCGTCCAAAGCTGGATCCTAGCTTACCAGATCTTTCCTCAAATGAACTTTCTCCAATATCAATGACCCCCAAAGGTGTGCTAGGTTGATCAAAATATGACGCCTATGTTAAAGCCTCAAATTTAGACAGGTGGAGAAAACTTTGATTTGTCAACTCTAGTTGCCAATACATGGCTTTATTAGAATATTAGTTACCTAAATGGTTTAATTACATTGCACCCCTATAGTCATCTGACTCATACCATCAATTCAATCATAATCCATGACATTCTTCATCAAGTGATGTTCTTCATATCAAAGTTAAAAGTAGATGAGAGGGGATCAACATGTGTAGTTGAGGCTGCGATTGGAGATGATAGCAGTTTATGTGGAAAAATTCAAGTCCAAACCGGCAAAAGGAGAGAAGGGTGTCAGAAAATATGCACATAAATTAGAGATTATTTGTATAATTAGACAGGATCTTGTAGATCCTTGTTAGTGATTACAATCCCCAACTTTAAGGGATTTTAGTTTACCTAGAATAGTCTCTTTCCTAACTTAATAGTTACCTAAGTTAAGGATATAAGTTGTATATAAAGATGTAAGCTGATATATAGAAATTAAGAGAGTTTTCTACAGTAAATCACTCTATTTTGACATGGTATCAGAGCCTTGTTAGCTCCTTTTTTGAGCTCTGTCAATCTCGATTAACACCCTTCTTTTCCCTTAAAATTCCTCCTTGAGTGTTCAGTGAAGGTTCACTGTTAAATCCAACAGAAAAATATGGTTGAGGTAGGCGATGAGAGCAGTAGCAAGACTGTGCAAGGAATCTCAGTGAGTGAAGGGAGCCATTCGAATCAAATAGGTGACTTGCAAAGTATACAGGCTGCCTATAGATTGAATGGAAAAAATTATCTTAAATGGTCTCAGCTTGTTCGTACTTTTTTGAAGGGTAGAGGAAAGCTAAGTCACCTCCTTGGAACTGGACCTAAGGAGGGAGACCCTCGTTTTGAGGTTTGGGATGAACAGGATTCACTAGTCATGTCTTGGCTATGGAATTCCATGCTACCAGAAATTAGTGATACTTGTATGTTTCTCAATACAGCCCAAGAGATATGGGAGGCTGTAAAACAAACCTATTCAAAGGTTAAAGATGCTGCCCAGATTTATGAGATTAAGACCAAAATCTCATCCACCAAGCAAGGAGGCAGATCCATCACTGAATACTCCAACTTGCTGCAAAATTTATGGCAAGAGATGGATCACTACCAATGTATTCAAATGAAGTGTAGTGAAGATGCAGCTGTCCTAAAAAGGTTTGTTGAAAAAGAAAGAATTTATGATTTTCTTGCTGGACTAAATATTGAGTTTGATGCAGTCAGAGTCCAGATTCTTGGTAAAGAGGATTTGCCCTCTCTAAATGAAGCCATTGCAATAATTCGGGCTGAGGAAGGAAGAAGAGGGGTTATGATTGAGAGCAATCAAGTGGAAGGTTCTGCTCTAGCCACTAGAAGTGCAGCAGAAAGAAAATCAAACCTGGAACAGCAGGTTTTTAAAGAGAAGTTAGAAGGATCAAAAATGGTGCACAAAGACTCTTTATGGTGTACCTATTGCAAGAAGTCTCGCCATACAAAAGAGAAGTGCTGGAAGCTTCATGGGAAGCCACAGACAACAAACAAAAATTCTTTTGAGAGAGAGGGACCATCAAGAGGACAGGGAAAGGCATATATCACCAAGCAGATGAATGAGGAGGCCCAAGAACAGTCCTTTGAGTTCAACAGGGAAGAAATAGAGAAATTGAAATGTTTACTTGGATCCCTGGAAAAACCTTCCTCTTCAGGTACTTGTAGTCTCGCTTTTTCAGGTATATCCTCTTCTCAAACATCTAAAGTCTCGAATTTCCCTACCCAAAACTCCTGGGTGATTGACTCAGGAGCAACAGACCATATGACCAATTCCTCTCTAAATTTTATCAATTATATACCCTGTCCTAGTAATAAAAAGATAACAGTTGCAGATGGAAGTAGGATAACCGTGGCTGGTCAAGGAGATATTGTTATAAGTAACACCCTGACACTTAAAAATGTTCTTCATGTGCCTAAATTGTTCACTAATCTCCTGTCTATCCAAAAAATCATCAAAGACACTAACTGTTGTGTTATCTTTTATCCTACCCAATGTGTTTTTCAGGAACAGGGAACGAGGAGGATGATTGGGCATGCTAAAGAAGAAAATGGACTGTACTATCTTGAAAATTCCAGTGGACAAGTCAGTGTTTCATCTTTTTCACTTGTGTCAGATTCTAAAACCACCAAAGACCAAATATGGCTTCATCACCTTCGTCTTGGTCATCCTTCATTTAAAGTTTTAAAGTTCATGTTTCCTTCCTTGTTCAAATCCTTAAATAATGAAGAATTTCATTGTGACATATGTGAGCTTGCCAAACACAAACGTGTTTCTTTTCCCATAAGTAATAAAAAGTCATCTACACCCTTTTCTCTCATTCACAGTGATGTTTGGGGACCATCCACTGTTCCAAATATAATTGGGGCTAGGTGGTTCGTTTCATTTATAGATGATTGCACTCGTGTGTCCTGGATATTTCTTCTAAAACAAAAATCTGAAGTCAGTTCTACTTTTAAGACCTTTTACACCATGGTTAAAAATCAATTTGTGGCTGATATAAAAAGGGTTAGGTCAGACAATGCTAAGGACTACTTTAATCAAGTCCTATCTTCCTATTTCCAAGAAAAAGGCATCATACATGAATCATCTTGTGTAAACACCCCTCAGCAGAACGGTGTAGCCGAAAGAAAGAATGGACATCTTCTTCAAATAACAAGAGCCTTGTTGTTTCAGAAAAATGTTCCTAAACACTATTGGGGGGAAGCTGTGTTAACTGCCACCTATATTATCAACAGATTACCAACTCAGGTTCTTGAATCTCAAAGTCCTATTCAAATCCTAAATAGTTTCTACCCTAACTTTAGTCCTTCTCTTCATCTTGAGCCTAAAATATTTGGTTGTGTTGCCTTTGTTCATATTCATTCTCAGAATAGGGGTAAGTTGGATCCAAGGGCATTGAAATGTATCTTTGTAGGTTACTCATCTACTCAGAAAGGGTATAAGTGCTATCATCCACCTACACGGAAACATTTCACTTCTGTTGATGTCACCTTTGTTGAAAATGAAAACTATTTTACTCACCCTTATCTTCAGGGGGAGATTTTGTTCAGGGAAGATAAGGAAAAAGATTATTTCCTTCTTCAGCCTCTCACCTTGCCTCCACAAAATCAGCATGAATCTGCCCAACCTGTCCAAAATCAGCAGAATCAGCCTGATCTTATCCAATCTGCCCAGCCTAATCTAATCCAATCTATCCAATCTGCCCAGCCTGTCCGAAATCAGCAGAATCAGCATGATCTTATCCAATCTGCCCAGCCTGATCTAATCCAATCTATCCAATCTGCCCAGCCTGTCCAAAATCAGCCTGGTCTTACCCAATCAGTTGCATCTGATTCTCAGCCCCTTTTTGAACAACAACAATCTGAACCCACCACACCTAAGGCAGGAATTCAAGATATTGCTAGTCCTTTACAAGTCTACTCGAGAAAAAAGGGACCAATGCATGCTCAATCATCACCCTTGTCTCCTCCACAAATTGAGGTAATTACTGAACCTATCTTTGATTCAAATAATATTGAGAATCCTAATTCTGATTCTGATCATAGGGATTTTGAATTTCCTATTGCAATTGGAAAAGGAAAGAGAACTTGTACCACAAAAAATCCTCTTTATTTGTTCATTTCCTACAGAAATTTGTCTCCCAACCATAAAGCCTTCCTTACTAGCCTAAATTCCATTGCCATTCCTAAAACTGTGTCCGAGGCTTTAGAAAATGAGAATTGGAAGAATGCTATGAAAGTTGAAATGGAAGCACTGGAAAAGAACAAAACGTGGGACTTGGTGAAGTTACCAGAAGGAAAGAAAACAGTGGGATGTAGATGGATATTCACAGTGAAGTACAAGTCAGATGGCTCCTTGGAAAGGTATAAAGCAAGGTTGGTGGCCAAGGGGTATTCCCAAACTTATGGGATAGACTACCTTGAAACTTTTGCCCCTGTTGCAAAGATGAATACTGTAAGGATCTTGTTGTCATTGGCTGCCAATCAAGGATGGAGATTACAACAGTATGACATCAAGAATGCATTTTTACATGGTGATCTTGAAGAGGAAGTTTACATGGACATCCCACCTGGATTTAGTCCAAATTGTGGACAAACAGTTTGCAAATTGAAAAAGGCCCTGTACGGGCTAAAACAATCCCCAAGAGCCTGGTTTGGAAGATTCACCAAAGTGATGTTGAAGCTGGATTACAAACAAAGTCAGGGTGATCATACTTTGTTTGTGAAACATTCTTCAAGGGGAGTTGCTGTCCTAATAGTCTATGTAGATGACATCATAGTCACAGGGAATGATTC
The DNA here is from genome assembly GCA_958450335.1 of Hibiscus tridactylites. Taxonomy (NCBI): domain Eukaryota; kingdom Viridiplantae; phylum Streptophyta; class Magnoliopsida; order Malvales; family Malvaceae; genus Hibiscus; species Hibiscus tridactylites. The sequence continues at coordinate 23,566,982 of OY288267.1, read as the reverse complement.
GAAAGAAATCGACAACTTGAAGAAGTGTTTGATCAAGGAGTTTGAAGTCAAGGATCTTGGAAGACTGAAATACTTCCTTGGAATTGAAGTTGCATATTCACAGCAAGGAATCTTTATATCTCAACAAAAATATACTCTAGATTTGCTGACAGAAACTGGCAAACTAGGGTGTAGACCAGCCGAGATACCAATAGAGGTTAATCACAAACTTGGAGATGCAACAGAGGATGCAGCTGTGGACAGAGGCTCCTATCAGAGACTTGTGGGAAGACTGATTTACTTATCACACACCAGACCAGACATTGCTTATGCAGTTGGTGTTGTGAGCCAATTCATGCACAATCCTAAAGAATCACATCTAAGGGCAGTGACTCAAATTTTACAGTACTTGAAGGGCACACCAGGAAGAGGAGTTTTATTTAGAAAGGGAGAAAATCTGACATTAGAAGCCTATACTGATGCAGATTATGCAGGGTCCTTAGTTGATAGAAGATCAACATCAGGCTACTGCACTTTTCTGGGAGGAAATTTAGTGACCTGGAGAAGCAAAAAACAGAATGTTGTAGCCAGGTCTAGTGCAGAAGCTGAGTTTAGAGCCATGGCACTTGGGATTTGTGAATTATTGTGGCTGAAGATTATCTTGGAGGATTTAAAAGTCAAGTGGGAAGGTCCAATGAAACTATACTGTGACAATAAATCAGCAATTAATATTGCTCACAATCCAGTTCAACATGACAGGACAAAACATGTTGAAGTGGATCGACACTTCATAAAAGAAAAACTTGACAGTGGCCTAATTTGTACTCCCTATGTATCTACTGGTGATCAAGTTGCAGACATACTTACCAAGGGGCTACCTGGGAAGTATTTTCAGAAGCTAACAAGCAAGCTAAAGATGGAGGACATCCATTCTCCAGCTTGAGGGGGAGTGTCAGAAAATATGCACATAAATTAGAGATTATTTGTATAATTAGACAGGATCTTGTAGATCCTTGTTAGTGATTACAATCCCCAACTTTAAGGGATTTTAGTTTACCTAGAATAGTCTCTTTCCTAACTTAATAGTTACCTAAGTTAAGGATATAAGCTGTATATAAAGATGTAAGCTGATATATAGAAATTAAGAGAGTTTTCTACAGTAAATCACTCTATTTTGACAAAGGGGAAATGAATGAAATCACAAGCAAATGACTCGGTCAATAACTAGTACTGCAGTGCCGTACATAATATATCTGGTAAGGAAATTGTGCTTACACTTGCAGCCACCCATGTGCAGTAATTGGAGATTAGATGCCAATGAATCCAAAGGCTTTTTCCCGAATTGTGCAGCCGGAGAATTAATACAACTGGGACTAGCATTGCAGAGAGCTAGAATCGAATTCATTCCAAAAGAAGTATGACAAACTAGAAGTGAGTGTAGCTTTGTACATCTGGAAATAAAATTTGCCATACAGACATCTGTGACCGAGCTGCACCCCTTAAGATTCAAATAACATAAGGAGACACAGAATTTTGAGATATACTGGATATCCGAATCTGGAACAAAAATTTGGGAAAACATTAGAAAGAATTGCCATGAGGAAGTAGCAGAACAAAGCGATTAAAGGAATCATATATAGCTGTGACAACACAAAAGATTCACCGGTCATTGATTTCATCGTTAAAGAATATCAATCACAAAGACGCAGAATATCTTCTGACATCAATATATTTTGCCCATGTTCACTGTAAGTGACATGATGCAAGTATGAATTGTCATTCCATCAAGGAAAATTAAATAAAAAAAATCCTGATGAAACTTGCTATGGGCCCTCGGCCAAGAATAATCTTCAGCATTTCCGAACTTCTCTTGATCAGAGCAATGAAAACCTTTTTTTTGTAATTAGGTGGGAAAAATATTGTCAACCAAGAAGCAGAAAAGCATCTCACCACAGACATCATTTCTGCCCTCCAATGTCAGCTTTGTGATATTTGATAGTGAGGGTCCCAAATGATAAAGAGATGGCATAGAAGACTTGTCACTCAAAAAATACATCTTGTTTGGTGCCATTGAAATTACAGCTGAGCTTGAGGATACAACTGACACTTGTGATGAAATAAGTGGATTTATATCAACAGTTATATCAACTTCAGAGACCAGAGAACACTTCTGAATCAACCTATACAAAGTCGTCATCTTGAAGTTCAAAAGATGAGCAGCTTTCACCTTTCTTAAAAACGGAAATGAATTGGAAAAGCAATCGATAGCATCTTCAAGAGGTAGCTTCAGACAACCTGATATATCCACCTCTTGTACACCTTCAAAAGATAAAGTAGGCAGCAGTCTCTGTGTGATTTGGCAGTTAGTTCCATCAGCTTGTTCAAGGTTACTTGCACATTCTTTGATGGCCTTTCTCAACATCAAATACGAATTATGGGTATTTGGAAGAAAAGACAAGAGCAGAATCATTGGTGTCATCTGTGGACAACCAGAAAGGTCCACTCTCTGCATGGACAAAAAAGGAACTCTCTTTTAAAATAAAGGAGCCATGCAACAAGCAGGATTGAATATTGATAAAGTAAACAATGATGGCTAAGCATAAACAGTTACTCACATAATTTTTTTTGTTTGAACATCAGTTACTCGCATAAGCTATTAGTTTTTGAGACCCCTACCATGCTGAATGCATTTTAGACTATAATCCCATTTCCAAAAGTTCTGGAAACTCCAAAATTAGCATATTGTATGTTCACTTTGATAAAATATTTTGATAATGTTAATCAAAGAATAAAAATGCAAGCATTTTGTACTACATACAAACAAAATTGCCGAAGATGTAAATTCTCACTAGCCACAATATCTCTCAATTGAAATCTAAAATATTGTTGGATTAATCCTCTTGGAAATCTCACATCAAGGGATAGAATCAAGGCATCTATAAAGATAGAGAAGGAAGTACCTTAGAATATTCAGTCAATCGAATTCTCAGATGACTCAAGTCACCATCTCCTAAAACATTTATTGATCCTGTCGGTGTAACTTTCATTAGTTTAAAAATTGAGTCAACACTCTCATTTGCAAGCTCAGAAAAACTGCTAGAACTTCTTTTCCCTGCAATATACAATAATTTGAATAACAATTTAATTTAGTGAAAAATAAAATACCATTATCATCCAATAAATAAAACAACATAACTGGCATACCTGCAGAAAACCATAATGGCAAAAGGCTAATGCGGATCTGCTCAACATCAATAAAATGACTAATTTCAGAACATCTCATAATCAAATAAAATGTTATAGAAGATTTTACTCAAACAACAAGATTTATCTTCATTTGTCTTAAATAATGCATCACCATTAAAACTTTTGAATATTCAATGGCAAAATATTAGAGTCATCTATTCTGCAACACTAGGATCTGCTAACACAAAAATTTGATGGGGTGGCTCCAAAGTCAAACTTCCTAAGTTTTTAATAATCGTCTTACTCAAAAAAATGGTAAAAACCATTTCTCCACCCCACCCTCCACCCCCCAAAAAAAACAAACAAAATATTATAATCTGATACTATATTGTCCCGGGCCCTGAGCATGAAATTCTAGGCTTCATCCCTGATGAACTAACATGGAAATGGAAAATATATAAATCACCTGCTTTAAAATGTCAAAAAAATCACATCCTGTCTTACTTGACCTTTCCAACTGTTCTGTATTAGAATCAAGCCAAATTAATAGTGCATCAGAAAGGTGCTTCTCACTGTGGAAGTTCACAAAACCATCAAACTTCAGAAAATACTTTGTATAAGTGAATATTAGAATATTTTAACGGTGATTCTAACCTGTATACTGTCAAATGTGGATGCTTTATGCAAAATAGCAAAAACTCGTAAGGCACATCTTTGAAAATTTCACTAGACATGGCCCACATCTGCAGAAAAATAACAATAGTGCATTAGATTCTATTATGGTCTGAAACAAATGCATTGCAAAAAACAAAATGCACTGAAAGATCAGTACAAGCCTCTCCACGAAAATGAAATGACAATGAGGACTTCATTGTGATAATACAGACACTATCAACCTTGCAATATGCACCAGAACCTAGGTTATATAAACCAAGTTGAGTTAAACTAATAGAAATAGTAATAATAAAAAAGCCTCGAAGAGAGACAAATATCATATGAATAACCAAGAACAATAGCTCAGCAGCTTCTATTACTATCTGAAACAAATGCATCACAAAACTGAAATGCATATCCAAGCTGATGCAATAAAAGCCTCTCCCTGAAAATGATACGACAATAAGGACATCATCAGGATAAGACGACCACTTTCAACCTTGCAATATGCACGAGGAACTAGGTTATAACCCAAAGAAAGGAACCAAGTTGTGTTAAAAAATAATAAGAACCCTACAAGAGACACAGCTATCAAATGAGGAATGTCCTAAAGCTTGATCTAAACAAGCGTGTTTAAGTTAATCCTTGGCAAACATGTCTCTCTCACCACTGAAATGTCCTTCCTGCCCAAATGCTAAGCTTAAAAGGATAATGCAACCTCCTTTTTCTATATATGTGCTCAGGTGATAAGTTAAGAAATGAGTGGAACTTTTAATAGTTCTTTTTCTAGTTATTTGGATCCTCAGAAAACTGCAGGAATAACCAATCCCAGTCTAATAATTACTAGAGGAGACAGCTACTCACCAACCCAACGTAATTAGCATGGTAATCGACATTGGTCAACTCAGAAACAGCTTATAAAGTATATAATGGAATGTGTAGGTGAAAATTTTAAATGAGGTTTGACTCATTGATAGAAGATTTGTTCAATCAGAAACTTGTAATAAGGTTACAAGCTGACATTACTGGTGAATTCTCAAAAGCTGAATGGAAGTTTAGCACGTACAAAATTTCTTGCTAGGTAGCTTGCACATGTTTCTTGAACAAAACCATTACCTGCAACAATTTAAAAATATATCTATTAGTGTGGATGCCACCCCATTAACATCGTGTAAATACAAATCACTAACAAAATATGCATCTTTATTCACTTCTGATAATCTTGAAATACACAGTATGTCCTTACCATGCTCTAAACCAAAATTCCATATATGGATCAGATCGTCCAATTGTATTTGAAACAGTCCAGGATCCTTGGACAAGGACGCCTCAGAAAGCCAAGATTTCAACTGCATGAGAAGCATCTCCACTCCGAAATAAAGTGCAGCCTGGAAGGTGGTGCAGAAATTTAAAGACAACCGACTTGGTTTTAGAAAGTGATATAATAGGGTGAGTTCATACTCCAAAGTTACAGCCACATGGTTATTCTTTGTTGGGTCAAAGGGAAATTTTGCCACCAACTATGGTTAGATATTGATTATTTGTCACTATAATTTACTTTGATTAATATTTATCATTTTACTTTTGCGATTAAGGGTAAGTTCAATAAAGATCAAAATTTAGTTGCAAAATTCAGTCAAATAAAGAAGAGAGTGGTAAATTTAGACAATGGCAATTATCAATCCAAATAAGATATTGTAGCAAATTTTAATATCCACCTATAAGCAGCTAATTTGCTCTCTAACCAATCTTTATTTCAGGCATAAAAAAAAAAGAACTAGCGGAAATGTTTGAAGCAGCCAAAATGTTTACCTGGAAAAGTGGGATGAAATTCTTAGAATTAATGTGTAAACGGAAGCCAAAGATGCATCTAACAACATTAAAAAACGTTTCCAATTGCCACTGGATTGAAATACAGTCCAAGCATGACTCACTGCACCGAGTTGTTCACAAATTCAAAATTCATAACAAGGTGAAGGGCATTAACCATTACTCAATCAAAAACTTTTTTCCCAGCTAAATAATACTTGGCAAATCATATTTCTGAGGATTAATCAAGAATTATATTGATTATTACTAGCTTAATAACTAAAATTAACAAACCTGAAGCTTCCACTGAGGAGACCACGGAAGTACGAAGATTCTTCAATAAGCCTACAAGAAGGCGAAATTAAGCATCGGAATGAACAGTAAATTCTTCAATAGGCATACAAAATGATTGAAATTTTAAAAATTCGATTTACCTATTTCGATGAGCTTGGATTTTGAATGTTCGGCAAGAAAGAATGGAAGGGAAATCCCAAGTGGAGAAATCCGTCGTGGAAATAACGATTACTTCATCGGAGATATCAGCTTCGATCTGGCTATCGGGATCGGAGCATACGAGAATAACGAACTCGTTGTCATCGGAGCTTGACGCCATTAAAGCTAACGGAAGCAAAGCAAGTTAGCCTTCAACTGTAATGATATCATAAGCTAAAGCTCGGAGGAGATGAACGAAAAGGAAAATGTTTCATTCATCGGTTGCCCAAAACGCACCGTTTTCTAGAAATTTCCTTGCCGAAAATACTTTTTATTAAGTATTTGCCGATTAATCCAGATCGTAAGGCCCAACAAAAAATATATAAGGCCCGTTTAGGATTGTGTTCAAACCCAATTTTTGCCTAAAAGCTCAGTTTTAACCGCAAATATTGTGCTTAACGGGTAAAAGATCTTCCCAGAAATTTTGACACAGGTTAAATATGTTATTAGAGAAGTGTATGTTTTGGTTGCTCTAAGTATTATAAAGGAGCTATATAATAGGTTAAAACACCTAACAAACAAAGCACCACTGGTCTAGTGGTAGAATAGTACCCTGCCACGGTACAGACCCGGGTTCGATTCCCGGCTGGTGCATTGTTCTTTTTTTTTTTATCAGAATGTAAAGTTATGAAGCCCTTTCTTTTGTATCATCAGACTGGAAAGTTATGAGCAACTTTCGGGGTGTAGACTGTAGCCTCCTTCAGTGGATTTAGTAGCGGAAATGCAGCAGGTTACATTATCGAATGAGGCAAGAGAGGCTCGTGTTCGACCACCCAGAAATGAAGAAATCAAAGCTGCAATGTTTGGTCAGGATAAGGACAAAGCAGTAGGAGCAGAGCAGATGATTATTTAAGGATGCTTGGGGAAGTTTAGGTGATTATGTTATACAAGTCATTCAATCTTATTTTCACACTAATGAGATGATATCAACTTTTAGTTTAAACAATGGACTGCATTACTAGTCTGAGATTCTCTATATCAATGAATGGCGGACTAGTCAGTGTTGAAGGTCCGAAATTTTGCTTGGAAAGGTAAACATGCTTGGACAAACATTTTATATTTTCAAGTTCAATTGCAGCAGCTTCCAGATTTGGCATTTAAATCGAGAGCTCTGCGGTTACACGTATTGTACATGTCTAGAATCTGACTCTAACAAGTAAGGCCTCCTTTCATTAACAAAAGAAAGAACAAAGAAAGGATCAAAAGATGGTTGAGGAGCAGCAGAAAATTTCAGATTCCTAGAGTGAAACCGGGAACTCAGGGACTTGAGTTTAGAGTCTGTTCTTCTTATCGTTTTCACAACCGTTCCTCAGATTTTTGGTTGAACCGATGATTTGCAGACTGTAGAATTTTATCAAACATAAAACATAAAAGATAAATTTAGTTTTATCAAACAATAAACAAATAATTTCAAAACTATAAAACTTGACTTAAATATTAACCGTTTGAAACATGGTATCTTGTACTACCTTTAAAAGAAAATATGTGATTAATAATCTATAGTTTCAAATAATAGTATGTTTGTTCTAAAAGAAACTAGATTCGATAATTTTTCCAATCATATAAATTACTTTTTCTAGTTTTACTCGTACGATTTATGGTGAATTTTCGAAGTCAATGTTATTGTTGTTTTTCGAAACAATCTATTGTCTTTTCTTCTAACATTTGCTTACTCAAAAATTAATAATTCCTAATATGTAACTCGAAATCAATAACTGTTTGTTTTAAACAAATCTAGACTTTCGTGTGATTATATAAATATAACGCTCACTTTCTAATTTAACTTGTAGAATTTTTTGTGATTTTTCAAATTCATTACTAAAACTTTTTTTAAAATATGTTGCCAAATTTTTATGATCTTTTAACATTTAAATATTCATATAATTTAAAATACATATCTAAATCAATCACCGTCTATTTTGAACAAAACTAAACTAAATCATGTTTACAACAATGTATAGATAACATTCTAATTATTTTTATAGAATTTACGAAGAATTTTCAAACTTACTCTAGCCGGCCATGCTCAGGTGAGAATAGATTTTTGATGAAACATAGGTAAATTACCCTTATGGCCATCACGTCGTAAAATATCAGGATCCCTACAAATATTTTTGGGGATTCTTGCGGATATTTTTAGGGATCCCCACGATGATTTATACGGGTAAAGTTCGGTTATCCCTACGGTTCGGATATAGCAATCCCCGTCCTCATCCCCATTTGAGCTCCGGTTATAAAACTTCCCCATCCCCGTCTTAATGGGTAAGAATTTCGGTTATTCCACATGCCCATCGGTTCAGATCCCCACGGTTTTCAATTATTCCCCACCCGATTGCCACCCCTTGAGATAATCAAACTCAGTTTCATATTTAAAACATTAGGGTTTTTATTATATATTTTATAATAAACATTCAAATATTTTGTGATATAATCAATAATAAAATTATCTGATACACAGACTTGTAAAGTTTTCAAGTCTGTCCGATTCATTCAAGTTGAACCAATTGAACCAAACCGCCGGAGCTAGACAAATAGTTCGGTCCATGAATAACTCTACGAAAAAAATATGTAGTATTTTATATAGTAACTTGTTGCTGAAGATAAATATCTCAGTGTCTCATATGACAAAATCTGGCAATATCTTATACCAAATACTCTAAATCAAATTTACATGAAATACATTTTTTATCAAAATAACTCAAATTCAAGGTGTTCTCCAGCAGCTTTACATTCCAAATATTTGCTCTTTGTTTCTGGGGACAACAAGGCCGGAACCCCGAATTCGTATATCTCAGGTAGTTCCGGTGGGACAGCGCATCGTATCAAAGCCCAATTCAAGCCTTCGAAGAACGGATGTTGCTTGATCTCAGCAGCTCCTTTCTGTGATCCCAGACGGTTCTCGGGTTCCTTTACCAACAGCCCTCGGATGAGTTCCCTTGCTTGTAAACTAACAAGAGGACTGTTCGGGAACTTAAGGCTTTTAAGCACAACATTAGCCAGTGTTTCATCGTTTGTCGCTCCTTTAAACGGTGTCTTTCCGTATAGAAGCTCGTAAAGAAAGACACCGTAGGTCCACCAATCAACTGCAGCTCCATGACCCTCTCCTTTAATGATCTCGGGAGCTAAATACTCGTGGGTTCCAACGAAGGAATTGGATCTTGCATCGGTAGGCTCAGCCACGAGCTGTGGCAACGATCTGAGTCGGGAAGCAAGGTTTGGTCTTGCCGTCTTTGTTTTTGCAGCAGCAGGCAATAACTTAGGAGTGAAGCATCGGATTTGACATGAGTGTTCCATGCAGAAGGGTTCAGTGCAGCCAGATCCTCCACAGGGGCCAGATATCCTTGCAGGATCCAAAATTGATGAAGATTTCAGGAGAGTTGGACTAACCGTGCATCTAAGCGAAAGGTCAAAATCCGTGAGCATTATGTGCCCATCTTCTCGAACAAGAATGTTTTCTGGTTTCAAATCACGGTAAATAACTCCAAGCATGTGCAAGTACTCCAAAGCAAGAAGGACCTCAGCTACATAAAACCTACATGTAAAATAAAACTTATAAATATAACCAGTTCGGATATATACTGATGTCAGGTCGAACAAAAATGCTAAAACAGAGCATCTTACCTAGCTGCGGGCTCGGAGAAATATCTCCCAGGCTGCCTTTGTCGAAGGACATGCAGGTCCCCACCCGGACAGTACTCCATAACCAAACATGATAAGTTGTCCGAAGTGAATTGCGTAAATAACGTAGGTAGAAAAGGATGATCAAGCATCCTTAATATTTCTCTCTCAGTTTGGGCCCTTGTCGTTTTCTTCCTTCTTGCCAAATATTCGTTGTCCATGATCTTCAAGGCAAACAAGCAGTTTGTACCAATAAGCTCAGCAAGATATACTGTCCCGATATCCCCACAACCGAGCTTCTTAAGAAGATTGAAATGTCTCAACCCCAAGGTGCCATCCTGCATTTTAATGTGTCGGATGGCTTCCCACCTTACATCCTTCGACATGTGAGGTCTATTCCCACAGCTAGACCTACTTAAATTGCTGTCATCACTGATGCTCGTGCTACTACTATCACCAAGACTGCTTGGACTTTGGGAGAAGTCCCCCTTGTCTCTAGATTTTGGGCTCTTTTTAGCCCTCGGAATGGCAGCTTGGGTTCTGTTAGTATCGTTTCCGGCCAAGGATGGTTTGCACACATCGGAATTCACAAGACCTGAGGTAGCTTCAGCACCAATCCGGGATGCATGCGACTTCACGGAATCTTGATTAGACTCGTTACTTGAACTCTTCAGAGAGCATTGGCATCTCTGGCAAACTAATTGACTCGTAGTGGAATCCAAGCTGCTGTCAACTCCGCTGGGAGTATTAGCAACATTAGTGGCAGAAGGGGAACCCGGCTTTATTTTCTTCTTCACCAAATTCTTGTTCCTGACAACCGTTTTGACCACCCGCGGTGCATTTCTCGTCATCCTGCTTACCTTTCTGCCATTCATTGAGCTAGAAGAAGCAACAGCATGCAGCCTGACCTTTCGCCCTGACTTTGGCATCAATGCTCGTTTTGGTAACTTGGTTGAAGCAGGCACAGTACTGTCAGGTTCTACCATATTTTTATCGGCTTTAGAACAAGATGTCGAAGATGCAGAAGTATGCTTCTCTTTCCCATGAAGCTCAGCCTTTGGTGCTATAGTTCCAACTTTTCTCAATGAAGAAACATCAGTTTGACTCAATGTAGAAGCTTTGGTGCTGATTTGTGCCGTTGCATGAGCAAATCGAGGAGAAGAATTAGCACTTTGGCTCAATGGCTTTACCTTGAGAGCTTGAGATGAAGTTGACTTGCTTTCTTCAGGCACCAAATATATTTCAACCACACCCCGCTTACCTTCACCTCCAGGACGACCGGATCCACTAGCAGATTCAACTACAACTGATCTGAACAAATTTTTTATCCTTCCAGCTTCAGAAACACTAGGAGAACTAATCGACATCGATTGCCTTTTCAAAGCTGCCATTTCCGATGCCTTGGAAATACAAAGATCCCTTAGTGCCTGTTTCAGTGACAATGGCTCCGAGCCACCTATTCTCGGGGACTGGGGCATCCCCATTGTAATCGGCTTCTTCATTGCATTCTTCTTTAAAGAGCTTGCGCCTCCTTGGTACGAAACACTTAAACCTTTGGGACCTTTAAGATTGATAGACTCGAAAAGCCGATTAATATCACCTTCAAGAGAATCCTTGTATCCCAATTTCAACACAGGCGGCTTCCTATCTTTATCACCTAAACCAGATCCTGAACATGGTCGGGATGCTCCGGTAGATCGTTTCACCAGCTTCAACTCTTTCCCCGCTTCAACGATTTCACGAGTACCACCATATGAACCCATTCTAACTGCTACTGAATACAAAAATCCCTCAGCTGTATCCTAAATTAATACTAATTCATGTTCTCGTATCAACCAACTTCAAATATACGAATGCATAGAGACTACCGACCTTTCTATTATCAAATCAATTCAAAAGCCTGAGTATTCCAAGAACCTAAACATTGTAAACAAATTAAAAAAAACATTAAAATAAGTACAAAAGGCCAAAATGAAGAACTTACAAATACATACATATATATTAATATATGACACACACACATACACACACACACAAACACGCTTTGCCAACAAATTTGCAGAAAAATCACGAACCATAACAAGTATCCTGAGTGGATTTGCTTTTGTGTTTCTGGGCATCATAAATTTCATAAATCTTAAGGAGCTTGTTATCATCTTGTGATGCTTTAATTCAAAATTCAAAAAATTTCAAAAAAAAACACTCATTATCTTCAAACCGAAACAAACCCAGAAATTTAAAGCTAAAACATGGTTGAAATCCCCTTTCATGGATCAAATCTAACCCCAAAACCCAGCAACAAAGAAAGGAAGGAAGAAGCAGAAATTGTATACCTTGAGAAAGAAGAGAGAAGTGGCATTGGTGTAAAGATTTCTGGGACCATAAATGTACATGAAAGAAGTGATGAAACTTTTACAAACAGATGGTTCGGAGAGTGAAAAAGTATGGCAAAAAAATCAAAAGGACGAAAGTGGGATTACAGAGGAGGAAAATTCAAAAGTAGAGTGGACAGAGAGAGTAGGCAAGAAAGTAGGTTGTTTCCTCTTAAGCACTTTGATTATACAAATGGACCCACCACCTTTATACTTATATTAAAGTGGGTCTCACGTACCACACAAGGAAGAGAAAGGTGTAATTATACGTGTTGGGATTGGTTAGATTTTGAAATAGCTTTACATAAAAATATTTATAAAAAATAAGGGTAAAATACAGTTTTAGTCACTCAAATTTAATAATATTATAAATGAGACACTGGATTTTAAAAATTACAAATAGATCATTCAATTAATTGTTAACAAAAAGGTCACTATGTCGTTAAAAACAAAAGGTCACTCAATTTATAGATTGTTATAATAAGTTGTAACTAAGAGTCGACGTTCGTTACACATTTTATGATAGAATGATATGTTTGTAACAATCAATTATTTGGATAACTCATTTGTAACTTTTAAAATTCAGGGACTCATTTACAATTTTACTAATTGAGTCATAAAATTTCTCAGCCTGAAATTTTAATAATGATTAGAAAAACATAATAATATATCATATTGATGGGATTTTTATCGCCAATTCAATCGGTTCAATCAAGTGTCTAAAACAATCTTATCGAATGGGTAGTTATAGTGTACGACAGCTTATGGTAAGGTTAATTTAAGAGAGTCCCTAACTTAAAATGTTATTTAGTTGGTAAGAGTTTAGGTTTCAACATAAAATGTTATATGAGGTAGAATGCAACCTAAAATGTTATGAGTAAAAATTCCGGTTACAACCTAAATATTATAAACAACGTAATAATTTCAATTACAACCTATAATATTACGCAACTGGTAAAAATTTCAATTATAACTTAAAATATTACTCAATTAAAAAAAAATTAAATTCCAATGGAAAGTATTACCTTAAGTTGTCGCATCCTACCCTACTAAAAGTTTTTAAAAAATTACACAAATGATTATACCACAAAGAATTAAAGAACAAATGCAAAGCTGTGTTGATCATGGATAAAAATATACATTATGATTCTTGATATATAATTAAATAATTGAAAATTAGAAAAATAAGTCAATATCAAGTCTGTAAATTTTGATTTTTTTAGTTTCTAATGTGTTCACTAAAATGAGTCAAATACGTTCTATTGGTTTATATAAAGGGCAGAACGTTGACCATAAATTTTAAAATTGTTTAATGTTTAGTGTCAATATCGAATCGTCGATCATTGATTAAAATAAAAAGATTCGTATCATCTCACCTAAGCCACGTAATTAAATGTAAATTTTGATCTTTAATTCAATCAATTCAATAGGATAATCTAATTAAAAATTAAAATAAGCATTAAATGTGATCAAAATATGTATCTAGTCTAGTATAGGATTTTGAATAAATGACTAAAGGATTCAAAAATAGTAATTGAATATAAAAAATAAATCACAAGAATAATTATAATTTTGTAATATTCAAATAGTTCATAATAATTAAAAATGACATTTTTATCTATAAAAAATTGGATGAGTCTACCACGTGCGATGAATATTGATGAACACCACTAACGATAAACACCGATGAACACCATTCATTTTTTTAAATTTTAAAAATCTAAAGGACTAAAATTATAATTAAAATTATCTCTTAAAAAATAAAAATCAAATTTAATAGTTACTTATAATATTTTTTAATAGATTAGAATCAAATATACCCAACTCTCCTAAACCCTAACAAAATCAATCTCTTAAAAAAATAGAAATCAGTTTATAATTTTTTAATAGATTAGAATCAAATATACTCAATTCTCATATTATTGATTCTAATCTATTAAAAATTATAAATTGATTTCTATTTTTAAGAGATTGATTTTTTTAGATTTAGGAGAATTGAGTATATTTGATTCTAATCTATTAAAAATATTATAAAGTAACTATTAAATTTGATTTTTATTTTTTAAGAGATAATTTTAATTATAATTTCAGTCCTTTAAATTTTTAAAATTTAAAAAAAAAATGTGTAACCCCCTCGTCCCGGTCTGGTCGGATGACCGATCCGAGTGGGCCACACGGGGAAAACCGAAGCGAAACCCGTTAAGGCTTCCCCTCGGTTAACGACCCAAAAAATTTCCTTTTTATTTATCTTGTCTATATGCATAATTAAATCCTATGTAGGACACAGCAGCGGAAAATACAAACAATGCAACATACTCCGACCAACCAAAACATTAAACAACTCATTTTAGTCCTTTACAGCAGGCCGTTTCGAAACGCCCTTAGGGTGTTCCGAAACGTCTTGACTTAGCCAACAGGCCAGGGTCAACCACAGGGTGACCGTTTCGAAACAGGGGTGACCCGTATCAAAACGACCCTGACGGTCAATTTCTCGTGGTCAACGAGATTTGACCGTTTCGAAACATCAAAGGCCCGTTTCGGAACGCCTTTATCTCGTCAATTTCTCAAAATTCCAGTAGTAAAAATGTTCCGAAACGATCCCCATCCGTTTCGAAACGGCAGACCAATTGCAAAGGGACCGTACCGGAACAGGGTGACCCGTTCCGAAACGCCCCCTGCCTGCAGATTCGTTTTGGTTGTTTTAAGGCACAAGGGTGCCCCAAAACACCACCAAAACACCCTTAACCTTACAACACATAAACCTAAGGCAACCCAACAATACTAGCATGCTTTAACAAGATTAAGACAAGTCTAAACACTAAGACAAGACATCACAAGGCATGCATTCATACAACATCATTTAAGGAGTTAAGCATTCAAAGGTCAACACTTAGACAACTTCAAAATAGCAACATGCAACAGAATATCAAGCAAGGCATAAATCCCAAGTAAAATAGCCAACACATATAAAGAATCTAACATGCTCCCAAGCAACATCAACCACAACATAGCCACCAAAACAACACATGTCCCATTGCTTAGACTATTACATGTTCAACATTAAAAACTCATACTTGAAGTACTCAAGGCTAACAACCACACTTGGAGGCCCTCCGCTTGCTCGAGCAACCCGTGAACTAAGGATCTGCAATGTTGAACAAAGAGAGCGTAAGCAATGATGCTTAGTGAGGGTAAGCTCTAAAAACAAACCTCAACATTGCAGGGTCCGAGCACGATCTAGCCAAGGCATTAAACAAAGATACCAAGGATCCACAAGAGTCATATGATAAATATGCATGAGCCATTTACATTATAAATGCCATGATCATAAGCTCAACTCCATAACACATGTAACTACATTCAAGCATCCCATCAAAGATCATAAACCTCAACACATTGATATACATATCAAACACCATTGGCACCTAGCTATGACCCGAATACGCGGATAGACATGTTGGAACTCACATCCAACAACCACATTACCTCACGGTGGGATTACACTCATCACCGGTCTCGAGGAGGGGATTCCACTCATCCTCACGCCCCGTCGATGTGATTTCACTCATCACCGACTATATTTAAATATAATTTCCGGGCGAACCCGTACTCCTCCTTGGTGACTCAACACCACCAAGGCCACGCGCGACTTTTGACTCATGTGTACACACTAACATCCTAATGATCGATCATTTGTATTCAAGTATACTAGTGCCAACATTTACTCATTTCACATTACTCATTTCAAATAAATCCCGTGCTTAGCATGTACTCACCAACAACCATCATCATGCATGTCTCAAGCATCACAAGTCATATCTCACCTCACATGTATAATACAATATACATAAGCATTTATATCACATTTCATACGAGACATACACAACCACATAATTGAGTTCATCCAAAGGCTCTAGATCAAGCTTAGGATTGGGCTACCACCCTAATCCTAACGCTAGGTGGGTCTACCAAGCCCAACCTAGTCCATATACTCGAACCAACTATTTCAAACCATTTAAAACAATTAACCACTCACCTAAGCTTCCACGTTCAAAGACCAAGCGAGCAACCACCTTCAACTTCCCGGATTCACTTCCGATGCTTCACCGACGCCCAAACTCGATTTTAATCAATCCCAAACACAAACAAAACATCCACAATCAATATCTCATCATCGAAACTAACCCGGAATGCCATTCAACCACAAACTACCATGTTGCAAGCATGAACAATTTCCATTTTTCACCAATTCGGATGGCCCCAAGACCATGCCCAAAAACCATGATTTCAACTTCCATTATACCCACAAATGATTCCAATTCAACCTCTAACCATAGCACTATCAAAAGCCTATCAAAACCCACCTAAAACAACCCCCAAAACTCACCCAAAACCCTCCAAAAACCCCATGTTTGCCCAAATCCGAAATTTACCCAAAATCATTTGAAATTCACATATGATATACCATTTGACCTCTATATACCATAACTAAGCATATCAAATCAAAACATTTCATTTATCAACATAAAGATCTCATTTTTAATCAAAATATTCAAAACTTCCATTTTCTAAAAACTTCATGAAAACGAAAATAAAAGGTACTTTCATGGAGAGGGAGGTGAAGGGAAGTCAAGAATACCATTACCTTTCAAAACGGAGTTGAAATGGATGAGGAATGAGATGGAATAGTGGAGAGGGGGAAGGGCTTCTGTTTCACGTTGGAGATGAGAGGAGGAAGAGAGTGAATAGTGTTATTTGTGAAAAAGGGGGATTTAAATTAGAAAAGGGGTAAATTACAAAAAGGCCATTAATGAATGGCTATTCCATTGTTTTTAAAATGGCTCTCTAATATTGAAATTAAATCGATTTGGTCCCATCTCATATGTTTATTTTGAAAACCCGGAATTGTAAAAGAATCATTTTAATTATAAGACCGAGCCTAAATAATATTAAAATATTATTTTCACCTAACCCCTAAACCCGGGTGTTACAACTCTCCCCCACTTAAGGAATTTCGTCCCCGAAATTACCTGGTGGAAACAAATACGGAAACTGCTCAACCATATCCGCTTTTCTCTCCCACGTGGCCTCTTCCACACCTCTATGCCTCCACAACACCTTGACCAATTCTATGGTCTTGCCACGCAACACTTTGCTATCAGAAGCAAGTATCTCAACGGGCTCTTCATTGTAGGACAAATCCGGATTTAACTCTATCTCCTCAACGGGCATCACATGAGAAGGATCCGATCTATATCTCCTAAGCATAGACACATGAAAGACATCATGGATTTTCTCTAACTCAGAAGGTAACCTCAAACGATAAGCTACAGGCCCAATCCGTTCAACTATCTTATACGGACCAATGAACCTCGGACTCAACTTGCCCTTTCGGCCAAATCTCATTACCTTCTTCCACGGAGATACCTTCAGAAACACTTTCTCACCCACTGAGTACTCAATCTCTTTCCTCTTCAAATCTGCATAAGACTTCTGACGATCGGAAGCTGCTTTCAAACGGTCACAAATCAACTTCACTTTTTCTGTAGTTCCCTTAAGCAAGTCTGGCATAGGTAACAACCTCTGACCTGTCTCAGCCCAACAAATCGGAGTCCTACATCGTCTACCATACAAAGCCTCATAAGGTGCCATCTGAATACTAGACTGATAACTGTTGTTGTAAGCGAACTCAACCAACGATAAGTGCTTCTCCCAAGAACCCTGGAAGTCAATCACACAACAACGAAGCATATCCTCTAGAATATGTATCACTCGCCCTGACTGGCCATCGGACTGCGGATGATAAGATGTGCTGAAATGCAACCGGCTACCTAAAGCACTATGCAAGCAACCCCAGAACCTCGAAGTAAATCTAGGATCCCTATCTGAAACAATAGACTTCGGAACTCTATGAAGTCTCACAATCTCACGAATGTACAAGTTTGCCAACTTGTCTAAAGAATTAGTAGTGTTCACTGCTAAGAAGTGAGCACACTTAGTGAACCTATCAACAATCACCCAAACGGAGTTCTTCTACGAAGGAGACAAAGGCAACCCCGATACAAAATCCATGGTGATCCTCTCCAATTTCCATTCCGGAATCTTCAAAGGCTGTAGCAACCCTGAAGGAACCTGATGTTCTGCCTTCACTCTCTGACAAACCATACAACGACTCACATACTCGGCTACATCTCGCTTCAAACCAACCCAAAAGTAATCATTCTTCAAATCTCGGTACATTTTGGTACTACCCGGATGCATAAAAAAGGGACTCGAATGTGCTTCACTCAGAATCTGACGTCTCAACTCAACATCTTCTGGTACAACAACTCTATCTCTAAAGCACAACAAGCTCTCACCACTGAAACTATACTCAGTCGGTCTTCCTTCGGCTATGTCCTGAACATGAGGAACTAAGCTCACATCTTGCAACTGCTTCTCTCTAATCAACTGAATCAAAGAAGGCTTCACTTGCAACTCGGTGATCAAACCACCATCATCGGACACACTCAATCTAGCAAACATAGCTCTCAACTCAACATCCACTTTTCTACTCAAAGCATCGGCTACTACATTTGCTTTACCCGGATGGTACTCAATGGTCAAATCATAATTTTTTAACAACTCTAGCCATCTCCTCTGTCTCAAGTTCAACTCTTTCTGTGTCATCAAGTACTTCAAGCTCTTGTGATCGGTGTAAACAATACACTTCTCACCATACAAGTAATGACGCCAAATCTTCAATGCAAACACAACTGCGGCTAGCTCTATATCATGAGTAGGATAGTTCTTCTCATGAATCTTCAACTGTCTAGAAGCATAAGCAACAACTCTCCTATCTTGCATCAAAACACATCCTAAGCCTACGTAGGAAGCATCACTGTAAATCACAAACTCCTTACCTGAAACAGGTTGCACTAACACTGGAGCATTCGTCAAAGCCTCATTCAATTTCTCAAAGGTCGTCTGTCTTGCATCTGACCATTCAAACTTGACTCCTTTTTGCAACAATTTAGTCAAAGGAGCAGCTACTCTAGAGAAACCATCAACAAATCTCCTATAGTAACCGGCTAATCCTAGGAAACTCCTAATCTCGGTCACGGACTTAGGTTGTTTCCACTCAACAATAGCCTCAATCTTCGATGGATCAACTCGGATACCTTCGGCCGAAACAACATGGCCAAGAAATACAACCTCTCGAATCCAGAACTCACATTTACTAAGCTTCGCATACAACCGATTGCTCAACAATCTCTGTAAAACAAATCTCAAGTGCTCATCATGCCCTTCTTCTGTCTTCGAGTACACAAGTATATCATCAATGAAGACAACTACAAAACGGTCTAGATAGTCTCTGAAAATTCTGTTCATCATGTCCATGAATGCTGCTGGTGCATTCGTGAGCCCAAATGGCATCACAAGAAACTCATAGTGACCATATCTAGTCGTAAAAGCTGTCTTCGGAACATCACACTCTTTCACCTTCAACTGATAGTACCCAGATCTCAAATCTATCTTCGAGAACACTGAAGCACCTCTCAACTGATCAAACAAATCATCCATACGAGGCAATGGATACTTGTTCTTCACAGTCAACTGATTCAACTGTCTATAGTCAATGCACATGCGCATGCTACCATCTTTCTTTTTCACAAACAACACGGGAGCACCCCACGGAGAACTACTAGGCCTAATGAAACCACGGTCTAATAATTCTTGCAACTGACTCTTCAATTCTTTCAACTCTTTCGGAGCCCTACGATACGGAGCTATCGAAACTGGATTAGATCCTGAAACTGTCTCAATCACAAACTCAACATCTCTGTCAGGAGGCAAACCCGGTAACTCTTCAGGAAACACTTCTGGAAAGTCACACACTGTTCTGATATCTTTCGGTCTAGCTTCACTCATATCCGGATTCATCACATAAGCTAAATATGCCCCACATCCAGAGTCCATCAACCTATGAGCCTCTAAAGCTGACACCACATTAGACAAGAACTTAATGTTCTCGCCAACCACTACTACCTCGTAGTCATCAGAAAGCTTCAAAAAAATCCTCTTTGTCTCAAAATCCACACTAGCCCGATGCTCAACCAACCAGTCCATACCCAGAATAATATCAAAACTATAGAAAGGTAGTTCCATCATATCAACTGAGAACACATGACCCTGAATCTTCAGTGGACACCTCCTATACATACGTCTAACCACAACTGTCTCACCAAAAGAACTAGTAACATGCATACCTACGTCTAAGATCTCAACAGGGATATCTAACTTCTGTGCATGCTCACTCAAAATGTAGGAATGCGTAGAACCCGAATCAACTAAAGAAAGCAAAGACATAAACTGTAACTCGAAATTACCTGCTGTCACATCGGTGTCGTTCCCGGCCCCTCTCTGAGCATAGACTCTCGCTGGTCCTCCCGCCTCTGGCTGCACAGCCACAACATGAGCAAGATTCCTCTGAGCATCTACCCTAGGTGCATCATCCCTAGGCTGGGAGTAGCCACGACCGCGCCCACGGCCTCTCTGAAAATCATTCGCTCTCGCAGGAGCCTGAGCAATGTTCGGTGCCTGAGCCGCCTGATGCGGACAATCCCTCCTAAAGTGGTCCCTCGAACCACAGTTCCAACAAGCATGGAAGTTACCCCAACACTCACCAGCGTGCTGTCTCCCACAACGGGTACACTCGGGAAAACGCCCTCCTCCTCTATGGCCCTGATGGCCCCTACCATGGTGGCCACCGCAACGTCTATGATCAAACTGATGTCCGCCACCTCTGTGTCTCTTAGCGTCTCTACCATCAAAGTGGTTATGCCTCTTACCAGAACTGGAACCACCAGATCGTTTGGCTGAGCCCAAACTATGCTCTAAATCCTTGGCCCTCGCGACCAATACATCAAAGTCTGAGTAGTCAGAAGCCAACGTGTACCTCTTAATCTCCTCATTCAATCCATAACGGAAACGGTTGCAGCGTTCAACTTCAGTAGGAACCAACTCTGGAGCATACTGACTCAAGCGAACAAAGCGGATCTCATAATCAGTCACAGAAGCCTCTCCCTGAGTGAGGGCCATAAACTCTCGTTTCTTCTCATCGAGGTACCTCGGTCCCAAGTACCTCTTCCTGAAAGCAGACTCAAAGAATTCCCAGTCAATCTCTGTCTCTGGAATCCCGGTAGTAATGGTGACCCACCAGGTGTAGGCATCACCCTGAAGCAACGAGATCACACAACCCAACCTACGTGCGCCCGCACAACCCATCTGAGCTAAGATACGAACTGTCTTCTCCAACCATAACTCCGACCTCTCCGGAGTAGATCCTCTAAACTCCTCGGCTCCCAAGCTACGGAGCCTCTCCAAAGGTAGACTAGCATCGTCACACCTAGGCTGAGCTGCAGCCTGAGCTCCCGCAACTGCGGCCTGAAATGCTCCCGTTATCGCTTGCACTAGCGGAGTCATGTCGATTCCAGCTGGACCTTGGCCACCTTGGCCACCTTGTGGTCCATTTCCTCCGGCTCCATCCTCGCCCCCAACTCCAGGTGGAGGAGGTGGTGGTGGAGGAGGTGGTGGAGGAGCGCCAACTCCCGCGGCCACCGGTTCTTTTAGGTGAGCCTCCACACCAACTACCGGCTCAACAGGAGCCGCAACCCGTGGTTCCTGACGAACCACTCTCGGTCTACCTCTCGGTCTAGACATCACTCTCACAGATATCAACTACAACCACAACAACAAAACGTACAAGCTGGGTTAGCAAGGCAAGGCTTCCAAGTGTTCAAGTACGTTCCCTCACTTAAAAATCATTTTTCCAATGTAATAGTAGCAATGGGACTCACACACACATACTTTTGAATAAACAGTCAATCATACTTGTCAAACAAGCAACCATTCTTTCAAGGCAAGCAAACACCGTGCATATTAATCAAAAACTTGAACTTACCTCACTTACCTGCCCAAGGTCTCGGTAACCTTAGGCTCTGATACCAACAAGTGTAACCCCCTCGTCCCGGTCTGGTCGGATGACCGATCCGAGTGGGCTACACGGGGAAAACCGAAGCGGAACCCGTTAAGGCTTCCCCTCGGTTAACGACCCAGAAAATTTCTTTTTTATTTATCTTGTCTATAGGCATAATTAAATCCTATGTAGGACACAGCAGCGGAAAATACAAACAATGCAACATACTCCGACCAACCAAAACATTAAACATCTCATTTTAGTCCTTTACAGTAGGCCGTTTCGAAACGCCCTTAGGGTGTTCCGAAACGCCTTGACTTAGCCAACAGGCCAGGGTCAACCACAGGGTGACCGTTTCGAAATAGGGGTGACCCGTATCGAAACGACCCTGACGGTCAATTTCTCGTGGTTAACGAGATTTGACCGTTTCGAAACATCAAAGGCCCGTTTCGGAACGCCTTTATCTCGTCAATTTCTCAGAATTCTAGTAGCAAAAATGTTCCGAAACGACCCCCATCCGTTTCGAAACGGCAAGCCAATTGCAAAGGGACCGTATCGGAACAGGGTGACCCGTTCCGAAACGCCCCCTGCCTGCAGATTCGTTTTGGCTGTTTTAAGGCACAAGGGTGCCTCAAAACACCACCAAAACACCCTTAACCTTACAACACATAAACCTAAGGCAACCCAACAATACTAGCATGCTTTAACAAGATTAAGACAAGTCTAAACACTAAGGCAAGACATCACAAGGCATGCATTCATACAACATCATTTAAGGAGTTAAGCATTCAAAGGTCAACACTTAGACAACTTCAAAATAGCAACATGCAACAGAATATCAAGCAAGGCATAAATCCCAAGTAAAATAGCCAACACATATAAAGAATCTAACATGCTCCCAAGCAACATCAACCACAACATAGCCACCAAAACAACACATGTCCCATTGCTTAGACTATTACATGTTCAACATTAAAAACTCATACTTGAAGTACTCAAGGCTAACAACCACACTTGGAGGCCCTCCGCTTGCTCGAGCAACCCGCGAACTAAGGATCTGCAATGTTGAACAAAGAGAGCGTAAGCAATGATGCTTAGTGAGGGTAAGCTCTAAAAACAAACCTCAACATTGCAGGGTCCGAGCACGATCTAGCCAAGGCATTAAACAAAGATACCAAGGATCCACAAGAGTCATATGATAAAGATGCATGAGCCATTTACATTATAAATGCCATGATCATAAGCTCAACTCCATAACACATGTAACCACATTCAAGCATCTCATCAAAGATCATAAACCTCAACACATTGATATACATATCAAACAACATTGGCACCTAGCTATGACCCGAATACATGGATAGACATGTTGGAACTCACATCCAACAACCACATTACCTCACGGTGGGATTACACTCATCACCGGTCTCGCGGAGGGGATTCCACTCATCCTCACGCCCTGTCGATGGGATTCCACTCATCACCGACTATATTTAAATACAATTTCCGGGCGAACCCGTACTCCTCCTTGGTGACTCAACGCCACCAAGGCCACGCGCGACTTTTGACTCATGTGTACACACTAACATCCTAATGATCGATCATTTGTATTCAAGTATACTAGTGCCAACATTTACTCATTTCACATTACTCATTTCAAATAAATCTCGTGCTTAGCACGTACTCACCAACAACCATCATCATGCATGTCTCAAGCATCACAAGTCATATCTCACCTCACATGTATAATACAATATACATAAGCATTTATATCACATTTCATACGAGACATACACAACCACATAATTGAGTTTATCCAAAGGCTCTAGATCAAGCTTAGGATTAGGCTACCACCCTAATCCTAACTCTAGGTGGGTCTACCAAGCCCAACCTAGTCCATATACTCGAACCAACTATTTCAAACCATTTAAAACAATTAACCACTCACCTAAGCTTCCACGTTCAAAGACCAAGCGAGCAACCACCTTCAACTTCCCGGATTCACTTCCGATGCTTCACCGGCGCCCAAACTCGATTCTAATCAATCCCAAACACAAACAAAACATCCACAATCAATATCTCATCATCGAAACTAACCCGGAATGTCATTCAACCACAAACTACCATGTTGCAAGCATGAACAATTTCCATTTTTCACCAATTCGGATGGCCCCAAGACCATGCCCAAAAACCATGATTTCAACTTCCATTATACCCACAAATGATTCCAATTCAACCTGTAACACCCGTGTTTTGGGCCTAGGAGTTAGCCGGATATTTGTTCGAGTCAAATAAAACTTAATTAAAACATTTCATCTTCAAATAATGACCTAATTGAGTTTTGGGAAAAGGGAAGGGACTAGGGTTGTAATTTTACCCAAAAGTTTAGGAAAGCAAGACCACTTTAACAAAAAAATTGTCTTCCTCCCTCTTTCCTCCCCTTTTCACGTTGAAGGCTCCCCCACCATCTCTAAACTCTTTCAAACTTAGCCACTATTCTATTGAATCTTACCACCTGATTTTCAACACCAATTCAAGAGGTAATTATGTTTTCTAAACCTCCTCTTTATTCTCTATATATCCCTTGTTGTAGATTTCAAAAAGATGGTGTTTTGAAAATTAGGGTTCATATGAAATTTGGGGTTTTTGATGGGGCTTTTCAAGTTGTTTTGTTAAATCATGTTGGGGGTTTGTTTAAGCATAATGAAATACACCATATACCTTAATTTGGTTGAATTTTGATAAAAATTCGTAGTAAGGTCTTAGGGCTAGATTTAAGGTTGTAAAACTTGAGTTTTTGGTGGGTTTTGTGTTGAATTTGATGGGCTGTTGGTCTACCTATGGTATGAGGGTGTTTTGGGATGATTTGGAAGTCATTTGGATGTTTGGGAATTGAATTTTCAGCAAGCTTTTGAGGGAGCCCGAAAATTGGGGTTTTAGGAGATTTTGAGATTTGAGAAATTGAGGATTTTGAGTTGTGCTAGCAAAGTATGTTGATGTTTGAGTTTAGCATTGAATTGGGAAGTAATATGTATGTTTTGTTTGGTTAGAAGCAAGTGGAAGCGCGGAAGAGGCTTTGGGACCGAATCCGGGTTCGTAGGAAGATTGGTTCGAATTGCTAAGGAAGGGCGGTGAGTGGTTCAACTTGTTTTTAAGTTTGGCTCGAGCATGTGTAGTGTGTGTGTGTAAGTGTGCTTGGTAGGCCACTTCCATTTAATTCAAGTTGCTAGTTTAGCTTTGATATCCTTAAATGCTTTGTGCTTGCTAGTTATGTTCTTGATTGTGGTTGATTGATACATGTATATATGTCATGATGAGTAGATATGTGATGAGCATGTATTGTGGATGATGATGGTTATATATGATGTGGTTGTGATAATTGGCACTAAAAATTACCGGTTGTAAATGATCGATCATTAGGATAGTGTGCACACAAATTGAGTCAAAACGTACGTGGCCTTGATGGCGTTAAGTCATCAAGGAGGAGTACGGTGATGTAACATCCCACCGGAAGCTATTTCATATATTTCTACGGGATGATGAGTGGAATCCCATCCGTAGGGCATGTGGCGATGAGTGGAATCCCGCACATGCAAGGTCCGGTGATGAGTGAAATCTCACCGAGGTAAAGTGTTGTCAAGGTTTAAATCCGCACAATCGGGGTAATTAAAGTGGCCAATTAAACTTAAATCATGAAATGTGATATATGATGGTGTTATGTGAGTGTGATATATGGTATTGATATATGTTGATGATATTGATGATCAAGCTTGTTAGGATTGAGAGACCATATATGCCACTTGAAAGACTAGCTAAGTCTACTTGATAGTATGCCTATGTTTGAGGTATGTAGACTAGGATTAACATGCTTGGACCCTGCATTGTTGTTGTTTTCCGTTTTAGAGCACCCTCACTAAGCTTATAGCTTACGCTCTCTATGTTCAACAATACAGATCATTAGCGTGGCGTTAACTCGAGGCAAGGCAAGAAGGGCTTCCAAGTTTGTAGCTCAAGTATGGTTATCGATTTTGTAATAGCTAGCAATGTGGCAAGGGTCTTTGTATGAGCTTGCGAGACTCATTTGATTGATGTCGTTTTTGGTTTGATCATGGGTTGTAAGCATGTTATACTATGATGAATGTTTGATGTTTGATGGCATGCTTTGGAGTGTTTAGGTTGCATAGTGTATGAATGCTTTAATCCATGTTTGATTGACTCCCTTGGCTTATATATATGTATGCTTGTATGGTTGCTATGCCTTAAGTTGTTTGTCTTGATGTTGCTTGGCTGTTGTATGGTGTCTACGGGATGTTTTGGGGCATCCTTGTGCCTCAAACAGCCCAGAAAAATCTGCAGACAGGGGGCGTTTCGGAACGGGTCCCCGTGTTCTGAAACGACCCCTGCGTAAATGGCCTGCCGTTTCGAAACGGATGAGGATCGTTCCGGAACGTTTTCGCCTCTGGAATTTTGAGAAATTGGCGAGATGAAGCCGTTCCGAAACGGGTCTTTGGAGTTCCGAAATGGTCAAATCTCGTTGACCACGAGATATTGACCGTCAAGGTCGTTCCGATACGGGTCACCCCTGTTTCGGAACGGACACCATGTGGTTGACCCAGGCTCGTTGACCAGGTCAGGGCGTTTCGGAACACCCTATAAGTGTTTCGAAACGGCCTGCTGGAACAAGTTAAATAGACTGTTTATGTTGTTTGGTTGGTGAATTTGTTTCGTGATTGTTTCTTCCGCTGTTATGTTCCACATAGGAATTAAATATGCATCTAGACAAGACTAAAGTTAAAAGAAAAAAAAATAGGGTTGCTAACCGAGGGGGAACCTTAACGGGTTTCGCTTCGGTTTTCCCCGTGTGGCCCACTCGGACCGGTCATCCGACTAGACCGGGACGAGGGGGTTACACAACCTCTAACCATAGCACTATCAAAAGCCTGTCAAAACCCACCTAAAACAACCCCCAAAACTCACCCAAAAACCCTCCAAAAACCCCATGTTTGCCCAAATCCGAAAATTACCCAAAATCATTTGAAATTCACATATGATATACCATTTGACCTCTATATACCATAACTAAGCATATCAAATCAAAACATTTCATTTATCAACATAAAGATCTCATTTTTAATCAAAATATTCAAAACTTCCATTTTCTAAAAACTTCATGAAAACGAAAATAAAAGGTACTTTCATGGAGAGGGAGGTGAGGGGAAGTCAAGAATACCATTACCTTTCAAAACGGAGTTGAAATGGATGAGGAATGAGATGGAATAGTGGAGAGGGGGAAGGGCTTCTATTTCACGTTGGAGATGAGAGGAGAAAGAGAGTGAATAGTGATATTTGTGAAAAAGGGGGATTTAAATTAGAAAAGGGGTAAATTACAAAAAGGCCATTAATGAATGGCTATTCCATTGTTTTTAAAATGGCTCTCCAATATTGAAATTAAATCGATTTGGTCCCATCTCATATGTTTATTTTGAAAACCCGGAATTGTAAAAGAATCATTTTAATTATAAGACCGAGCCCAAATAATATTAAAATATTATTTTCACCTAACCCCTAAACTCGGGTGTTACAAAATGAATGGTGTTCATCAGTGTTTATCGTTAGTGGTGTTCATCAATATTCGTCGCCCGTCGTAAAATTTTCCTAAAAAATAACATTATGCAATTCAAAAAATTCAAAAGTTAAATTAACGAACCAAATATAAAATTACCGATTTTGGACAATTATGAATATAAAATTACCCTTTTTAACCTATTTTTTTAAGAAAATAAAATATTATATATTATTATAAGGAGTTAATTACCCTTCAACAATTCCAATAAAAAAATTCCCTTCAATAATTGAAGAAAATACAATGTCAGAGCTGGCCGGAAGGATTTTGGCATTCACATTTTCCACTACTTTGAAAACTCATTTCCTTTTGGCTGCTTTGTTGACCCCCCCCCCCCCCCCCCCATATATATATTAGGTTTAATACTTTTAAATACAAGATAAAATATTATACATTTAATAAATGTAAACAATATAATTTATCATATCATATGATTTATTAATATAACTAAGATGATTAACCCACTGATCTAATGCATTTATTTTATTTATTTTTATAATTTTAAAATATTTAACAATTCTTATTACATTACAATTTTTTTAAAAAAATCACGACTGTATTTTAAAAAAATGTTAGAAACAATTATTGCTACAAAAAGATTTGCCGCCCACGTTTATCCTACGGCGTGGCCCATACCGGCGCATGAAGAATGTAAGGATTTTCTTTATGATTTTTATTAGTTTCAATTTGATCAGATTGATACATAAAATTTCTTTTTTATTATTATATTGATTGACAAATATAAGTACTGATTTGAATTAATAAGTTAAGTTTTTGTACCGATTTGATTTTTGACCCTTAAACTTTAACAGAATTACACTTTAAGATAATTTGTATAACATAATCCAATATTAAGTACATATTTAAATAAAAAATTAAATATCAAATCAAAATTTGAAATTTCACTATTAACCCATCAACAGCCGTGAAAATTGTTAAATCAATGTTCGTTATTAATCATTGTATCGTGTAAAAGTTCTAAATTCAGCTCCTATTTTTCAATTTTTTTAATTTTAAGTCCTTATAATTGAGTCATATTGTTTCATAAAATTATTTGGGTTTGAACTAAAATTTTAAAAATATAGAGACTAAAATTGATCAAATTACAATATAATGATTATGTGTACAATACTAAAAATAGAAATTTGAAGAAAAATCCAACCCCAAAGCCTACAAAATGATAGGTGAACTTTTAATTTTTCCCCTTATTTGGCAATGCAAATCTTGATAATCTAAAAGGAAAGAAAGACATTTTTCAAGGTAATTATTTTCTTTTTTTAGTATAGTAAAATTGATAGATATATTATTTAAAAGAGAAATAAATTATATAATTGTTTGAGATCCATTGATTTGCCTAGTAGCTAAGAATGCTCATATTGCCTTATCTTGTATGGGTTCGAATCCCAATATAAAGATGTAATCTCTATTTAATAAATAATTATATATAATTATTTATAAAATAAAAAATATAAAAACTTTATTATTCGACAATAAAAAAATGTTATATTAAGTAGTGGAACCATCATATTCTCACATGTTATGCCCACCTCCATTGAAAAGGATGGTTGGTGTGTTTGCCATTGCCTTGAAACAAAGGTATATAAGACTTTAAAGTGAAAAATTCAAAAAAATAAAAACCACTTAAAAATGGTACCACTCTAAACCCTTAAAAATTAAATTAAAATAAAAAAGTTGGATTCCTTTTCGTATGTATTGATGTTCGGCCAATTTTTAACACATTTTTAAAAGCGTATCTAATATCATTTTAGTTAATATTTTTATTCAAAAAAAT
The DNA here is from genome assembly GCA_958450335.1 of Hibiscus tridactylites. Taxonomy (NCBI): domain Eukaryota; kingdom Viridiplantae; phylum Streptophyta; class Magnoliopsida; order Malvales; family Malvaceae; genus Hibiscus; species Hibiscus tridactylites. The sequence goes on along the minus strand of OY288267.1, from coordinate 23,537,499 downwards.
TTATATCAAAACTCAACAAGTGACTTTAGTAGACGAGAAAATAATGCTTATCGTAAAAAATTTGATTTTTTTTTAAATAGGAAAATCTTATTGCAACGATCTAATCTTGAGCCTCGACTAGGACCTCGTTAAAAAACTTCCCTAAGACTTAGCCGGAAGAAAAAGAGTGCTCAGAGTCAAAACCGATAACTTGATCAAAAATTACATTCATCGAGATATCACCTACTACAATCCAAAAGAGCCTTCCCCTATCTCAAAGGATCGAAAGGAAAGACTTTTTACACAATTACACGTTTAGATTTGGTTACCTGATACGAGCATTACAAGCAGGCTTTTGCCACGTTGTTTAAGACATTAGACGCCAAGAAACATGAGCCATTACACGAAGATGGTCCTCCTGCAACACTATATGAAATTATTGGGTTTTACGGTGCTCGATTCCTTCAACCGTTCTTGCTCGCCAAGTAGTGGAGAATTGAAATTTTGGGTGCAAGTGGTGTGGAAGCTAAAAAGATTAATGACACAATGATTTATAGTGTTTCAACCTTCTAACCAAGGTCTACATCCACTACCTTATCTTCCCACTAAGGATTTCCAATCAATTCACTATTGATTCGTCCCCTTTTCTAGGCTTAGGAGGAAATTCTTATACACCGATCAAACTTTCAACCGAAAGCCTTGATCAAACCCTCTTTACAAGAAAAAAGATAATCAAAATTAAATCTCTCTAATAGGTATTTGTTTGTACAATTTAGCCTTCACCCAAAACCTAAAACACTTGAGCAAATTTAACAATTTTGGCTCACTAGTGTTTGTCTATACAAATAAATGACAATTAAGTACTAAGACAATTTCTTGATCATTTGTTGTTGACAATTGAAGCATTAACCATTACTAGATGCTTGGAGGTCTCTTTTATACTTCTTAATGAGTTTGTAGCCGTTACTAGCCGTTGGAGTTGAATTGGAGCCGTTGGAGACTTAATTTCCCACTATAAATGCAGTTCTGCAGCTCTCTGTATCGAAACGCTCGAACCCGTTTCGAAACACTCTCCAAGTAGAAAGAGTCGTTGCAATCTGATGCAGCACCCGTATCGAAACGTTGTTGGCCGTATCGAAACACCTAGACCCGTATCAAAACGATCTGCATTTAAATGTTAGTTGGGAAATAGCCGTTGGGGGTTTATGACCGTTGTGGTCGATGCCACGTAGGCGTATCGAAACGGCATAGCCCGTATCGGAACGCGTGGCAAAATCCTCATCCATAAAAGACTCGTTTCGAAACTGTAAGACCACGTATCGAAACACCTGGGGGTGTTTCGAAACACCTGGATGGTTTTGTTTAATTTGACTTTGAAAACATGTAAAACCTTTTAAAACATCCCCTAAACATAGTTTCAAGTTATTTGGACTTTAGAAATAGTTTCGAATTCTTTTTAACTTAGTCCAAAACATTTTCAATTATTATATCAAAACATTAGTTTTACAATCTCCCCATTTTTGATATAATGAAACTAACTTGAAAAATTGTTTGGGATTCTCCCCCTTTAATTTTAAAAATGTGAATAAGAGATAAAAAAATTTGAAATCAATTTGAGCTCCCCTTTATTCATTTGAAAATTCAATTTTTCAAACCATTTCTCCCCTTTTTGTTATATCAAAAAGAATTCAAAAGACATTAAGTTCAAAATAACTTAGAAAGTTTAAAAAGATGACAAAAATAAGAATTTTGGTTTTAAAAATGACTCCCCCTTACTCAAAGCATCATTAAAGTGTTAGTCTAACATATATGATCATCTTGTTGATATAAATGAAAATAAATCAAATAAAAGCAAAAGCAACTAGATTTTACCACACTTGAACTCAAGGGAGGATGTGAAGCCTTCATTCTTCAAGTGTTCTTCCTTTGTGTGCATGAAGTTTCCCCTCAATTTTTGACTTGTTGATCACTCTCCATCACACCTAGCAAAAGACAATCAAGTAATTTTTGGTATCCAAATTGCTTTGGATCCATAGACGTTACTAGCACAAAATTTAGTCCCCTTAGGAATCTATTTTTCAATTTCATCCTTTTTAGTTGAAGTGGTTAGTCCTTTTGGGGCCCAAACACTTCTAAAATATTTACCATTTACAAATTTAGGGGCACTAGATTGTCTTACATAAAAATTTGATTTTCCAAAATTAATTTTCTTTTCAAGCTCTTTGGAAATCAAATCTTTTTTTCTTGAACTTTATGAAGCAAATTTTGTAAATCAAAACATTTTTGTTCAAACTCTTCGAGTTTTGCTTCAAGTTCAAGTTTGGTTTTAGAAATCAAATCATTTTGAATTTTCAACTTTGAAATCATTTTATTGTTTTTCAAAATGTGATTTTTAAACTCTAAAACCAAATCATCATAGGCATCATGTAATTCATCAAAAGTGTAAGAACATGAAGTAGATGAATTAGAAGTTACCCTTGAATCTTCTTCGATGGCCATAAGGCAAAGGTTGGCTTGTTCATCGTCGGTGGAGTCTTCATCACTCCAAGTAGCCATATATGCCTTCTTCTTATGGCTTGAAGTGCTTGCCCTCTTCTTTTTCATAGATTCTCGTTCAAGCTCTCTCAAGGCTTTCTTCATGAACGGGGCACACTTCTTGAAGAGATGAGCTATCTCTTCTTCTTCTTCCTTCTCTTCACTTGAACTAACATGATGGCAAGTGGAGGATTTGAGAGCAATGAAATTTGTGTTGATGACAAGCCCTTTTAGCTTCTTCTCCCCCATAGCTCTAATTTCTTCCCTCTTCTTCTCATCTTCTTTGTTTTTCTTCATTATTTGATGAGTAATGAGTGACCCCATGAGTTCATCAAGCTTCAAGGTCTTCAAATTCTTGGCTTCGATGATGGCGGTCCTCTTTGAGTCCCATGACTCGGGAAGTGAATAGATGAGCTTTCGAACAAGCTTCTCTTCCGGGATGGTTTCTCCATAGCCTTTGAGACCATTGATGATAGTGGAGAACCTATCAAACATCTTCTCGATGTTCTCTTCCGGATCCATCTTGAAGTTCTCATACGCTAGATTAAGGAGGCCGATCTTGGTCTCATTTACTTCGTCGGTTCCTTCGTATGTGACTTCAAGCTTGTCCCATACCTCCTTGGCACTCTCACAAGAAGACATCTTCTCATAGATGGTTGGGCCAAAAGCACAAAAGAGGATGTGCAAGGCTTTGCAATTAAGCTCCATCTTCTTGCGCTTCGGCACTCCATTCCGCTTTGCTTCGTTGAGGCACGAACAAACCATCTTCAACTATGTCCCATAGCTTGTAGTCTCTTGACTTAATGAAGAACTTCATCTTTGTCTTCCAATTGGCATAGTGAGTTCCGTCGAAGAAGGTCGATTTGTCGATGGATTGGGTCATTGAGCCGGTTGTTTGAAATGTTGATCGAGCTTGCCGGATCTTCTCAATAGGATGTTAATCCTCTTCAATTGAGCCAATCTCTGATACCAATTGTTGGGTTTTGCGGTGCTCGATTCCTTCAACCGTTCTTGCTCGCCAAGTGGTGGAGAAGTGGAATTTTGGGTGCAAGTGGTGTGAAAGCTAAAAAGATTAATGACACGATGATGTATAGTGGTTCAACCTTCTAACCAAGGTCTAAATCCACTACCTTAGCTTCTCACTAAGGATTTCCAATCAATCCACTATTGATTCGTCCCCTTTTCTAGGCTTAGGAGGAAACCCTTATACACCGATCAAGCTTTCTACCCAAAGCCTTGATCAAACCCTCTTTACAAGAGAAAAGTTAAGCAAACTTAAATCTCTCTAATAGGTATTTGTTTGCACAATTTAGCTCTCACCCAAAACCTAAAACACTTGAGCAAATTTAACAATTTTGGCTCACTAGTGTTTGTCTATACAAATAAATGGCAATTAAGTACTAAGACAATTTCTTGATCATTTGTTGTTGACAATTGAAGCATTAACCATTACTAGATGCTTTGAGGTCCTTTTTATACTTCTTAATGAGTTTGTAGCCGTTACTAGCCGTTGGAGTTGAATTGGAGCCGTTGGAGACTTAATTTCCCACCATAAATGCAGCTCTGCAGCTCTCCGTATCGAAACGCTCGAACCCGTTTCGAAACACTCTTCAAGTAGAAAAATCCGTTGCAGTACCCGTATCGAAACGTTGTTGGTCGTATCGAAACGCCCGTATCGAAACGCTTGGACCCATATCGAAACGATCTGCATTGAAATGTTAGTTAGGAAATAGCCGTTGAGGGTTTTTGACCGTTATGGTCGATGCCACGTGGGCGTATCGAAATGGCATAGCCCGTATCGAAACGCGTGGCAAAATTCTCATCCAGAAAAGACCCGTTTCGAAACTCATTTCGAAACGTTTTGACACTGTAAGATCACGTATCGAAACACCTAGGGGTGTTTCAAAACACCTTGATGGTTTTGTTTAATTTGGCTTTGAAAACTGTTTACTCTATGCACAAACGAAACCGTTTCACTCATCGAGATGAGCTAAAAAGCTCTAACGCTTCGACCACTGCAAGAACTTCTGTAGTTTATGCATCCATGTAACCCACCGCTTTTGAATACACGGTCAAAAATATGGATTCATGGTCTCTCAACATACCTCCTATACATGCTGCCCCAAAACTCCCTGACACAGTCCCATCAACATTAAATTTTAATGAACCCACTTTTGGAGGAACTCAAATATTCGTAACAAGGCATTTCTCATTAAGAGATACGCCTTTTAGGGTAAATGACAAATTGCGAATATCAAATATTAAGACTATGACTTTTGGCCACTTAGATTTGCACCATCATGCCACTTTAAGAACTAACAATTCGAATATTTGTGTCACCGAGAAACACTTCTCTTTGAACACAGCTTCATTACGACACATCCAAATGGTCCACACAACTCCAAAAAAAGCTAGCCTCCATATTAGTTCAGCTCTAAAGCCCGATTGACATCCGAACCAACTAATTAATAGGTCCCTCGGATTGTTTGGCATCACGAGATGAATGCCCCATATGCTACACTATTTTTGCCATAGTTCCCACACATACTCGCATTCACAGAAAAGGAGGTTCGTTGTTTCATCGTGTGATCTGCAAAAAATACAATAGAGGTAAAGGTTGGGAATCGTACCTCGTCTACAAAGCTCAGCCTTTGTTGAAATTTTGTCATGAACTAATCTCCAAATAAAATTTTCGACTTTTGGGCGAGCAAGGTTTACCCAAGCCATACTCCAAACCCGATCTATTCTAGTGTAGGAATCATAGTATAGACTGCAGAAAGACTTTAGACTGTACATCCCGTTTGACGATGCCCTCCACCTTACGCAGTTAATATCAATCTCCCCAGGCCTAGATGCATTAATAACAACCATGAAGTCCTCCTAAATAGCCATCTCCCAATCGAGTAAACGTTTTTTAAGCGAGACTTCCTAACACCAAACGTTTTCTTCGAGTTTGAGCACATATGTGTACAAGATATATGTTATCAAAAAGAATAAACACATACTATCATATAATCTCATAAAATATATTAAAAATATATTTTTTTATATTGAAAAAAATATTTAAATTTGAGTGAATAACCTATTATTGATCGATTTTACATCTTGCCATTGTTTTTAAATTGGACCCATTTGCCAACTACAAATATCCTATTCTTGAATTTATTAAAATTTGTATAATTATTTTTGTAAAGATGAATTGGATTTCATTTGTTATATGAATTATAAAATAAAATGCATGTATAATGCATATTGTTGGCAATAATATGTTTAATTATATATTTCAAAGGTATAAAAATGAGATTTTCTAAGTTATTAATGTGCGTAGGAGTTCCAAAAATTATTATAAATAAACAATTAATACATCTATAATTTAACAACCTATGGTTTAATATAATTCTATTCGATTATAAGGTAATATACATTTATATTTTTAAATCTGTATACACACATGCACATATGCAAATTAAATTGCTTGAACCCGAGTCACTTAAATGAAATACATCATCTTTTACCACTAAAACCACTCTTTAGATTCTAAAAATTATAAAGTTTTTTAATAGTATCGGTTCATACAAAGCAATTTGAACTCGAGTCTCATAAGAAGAACATCATCTTCTTTTTCACTGAGACCACTCGTTAGATTCTTAAACCTCGAATACTTAAAAATGTATCCAATAATTCGTTTATAAACGTGAGAATACGTTGAATTTGAAGAAAGATCATGGATTTATTTTTGTTTTTGTGAATGGAATGACAAAAAATAATAAGGAATCCAATGGTGCAAATGCAACGTTGTGCCAAAACAAACGAGACATAAAGCAGTGTCTTGAAGGGGCCATGCCCACGAGGCATACTGACCGATGTTACACCGTACTACATGGTATCCAAAATTATATACAATTATTAATAAAACTGTGATGTCGACATGGAAATGACTATAATTATTAAATATGGTAAAAATGAAAATTACAAATACAACGAGATATTTTAGTAAAAATAAGAAGAATTAATGAATACGATAATTTAAGATTATTTAATAAAGTAATCGAAATCAATTTAGTTATAAAATGATCAAAATATTTCGTGAGTATGGAGTACTTAGATTTTTTTGATGAAAACAAAATTTATTGTCTTGTATCTGGTTAAAAATTTTCTTACTCTTGAGTGGAAAAAAATAATACACAGAAAATGATTATAAAAACGAGCGAGTAAACTTAAAAAATACATACTAATCAAACTATTCTTGGATCTAAAACAACCAAGCTGAACTAATCTCCTACATCGACATTCAACAATTTTTCAACTGTCACATGAGGTATAGAATAAAGACTAATGTCAAAAACATTTGAACTAATCAATTTTGCCATACGATCCACGACCTTGTTGGCTGTTGCCATCACAACGAATATGTCGAAACGACACCAACCAAGCATGATTGCACAATTCACGAATATGCATGACAATACCTAAACTCCTCTGAAACAATTAAAAAAGTCTGGAAATTAAAAGTAAAGATGTCAAAAGTATTACAAATTCCAGACAAGTAATTGTAAATCATTTTTTTCAATAGAAATAAAACGACTTAGTACTTTGAAAGTATAAAAAAAAGTTAATAATTTAACTTTTTTTAATAAGAATCGGAAACTTGAAAGTTAAAAACACATTGCTTTCTTGATTCAAGGGAGAGGCACAAATTTCAACATTCTTTTTCGTTATTTTATTATTTATTTTGGCAATTTCAAATTTACATATTTGTCTACTACTATAAATGTTTTTTTGACATCCGTTATTCGGATGTAAATCATCTGCCCCTAAAGTATGCCTTTATTTGTGCCCACACTTTAAAATAGTGAGTTTAGGGTTTAGGTTTTGAGGTTTAAGGTTGAGTCTTAGGGTTAGGGTGTAGGGAATTAGGGGTAGGGTGTATTTTTTTAGAGTTTAGGGTTTGAGGTTGAGGATATGAAAATTAGGGTTATGGGGCAAGTTTTAATTTTTAAGTATTTTTAGGCAGGGGCATGGTTAGGTGGCAGGAGATTTTTACTCCCGTTACTCTATAGTAACACGACACGTGGCATAATACTAGGCATCGTGATATTGCCACTCATCCTGAAAATTTCAGACAAGATTAGATTTTGTTTTCACAGCTGTCACTCTCTTATGACAACATATTGAAAATGTCGCCTGCCAAAAAGTATGAACAGAGTACAGTACTCTAACGGTTAAATCACGTAAATACATATCTAAAAATATTTAATTAGATAAATAACTCCCGTATAGAATTATTTAGATAAATGTCTCTTTCCAGATCGTACGTAATGCAATGTCTAAACTCGAGTCCAGCGAAAAGTGAGTTTCACCCAACGTGTGGATGAATTCTTTTTGATGAAGTTATTTTTAAAAATTAAAACGAAAATTATAAACGTGAATTCCACGAGAAATGAAACTGACGTCCTATTCAAAGTAAATTTTCAAAACTCACGCCCCATAACAAATGAGTAACGTGTAAATTATAAAAAAAATAATTCACGACTTTATCTAAATCCACGTTGGATGAAACTCATTTTCTACTAAATTGAGTTCAAAACTAGCGTTATGTTGGATGCAAATTTGTCCTATGTGGTATGAAAGGGAGCATTTATCTAAATAATTCTGGAAGAGGTTATTTATCTAATTAAATATTTTTAAGGATATATTTAGATAATTTAGTCTATTCTAAGAATTCAAGTTTAAGCAGTTTTGTGCGTAATGCGTGTGATTTATCAAAAAAATTAAAACAAATGTATAAAAAAATAACTTGATCTCGGCATCATCTGCAAATAATGTATAAACTATCTTCAGACTTGTCCTCGTATGGTTATGTGCCAGATTTGCCTCTTGCTATGTTGAGTATCAGTCTATCACCAGAGCAAAGGGCTGAAAGTGAGTTGTTTGCTTCATTGGTACATCTTGCACATAACTTGATCTCGGCATCATCTGCATCGGCCACCCGAGTCGATGAGTCCCAATCTAATTGGAGGCAAAGATGAAGGCACTTGCATTTAGCTTGCTTTTTTTCTGGTCACGAACTCTGTACCATTGAATCTGCATGATCTCTGAGACAAACTATATGTGGTTGTAAAATTGCAATACAATTGGACAAAATCAACTTCAGCTGCACATTGGGTTATTATTATTGTACTGACAACATCAAATATCATGCTTTTCTTACCATTTTTCACCTTCAAAAGATAACAATGTAAATAATCAGATTTGGATATGGTCTATATACCCTCTTATTGGTTATCAATGTTGCTCAATGATAACTAGATAAACTCATTGAGCTCGATGTCAAGTGGTAGCAAGAAAACAAACCGAGAATTAGATTCCGAAGACTTATCAGAAGCTAAAAGAAAAGGCACAAAAAGGCAGCATGGGCATCGGGAACCTTCTATACCAGTGAATCAACTTCCTAGCAACAACCAAAACTGAAAAAGGAAAAAGATCGTTATGTTCTTAATCATATGTATATACAAGGGTAAAACATTCCACATTGATTAGCAAGGATTGGACTGTGCTTTCTAAAGCGAGGGCTTTTCTCACAGGGTAAAATCATGACAGCCTTTGCCAATTGCTTCCAAAGAAAACAATACTTTATGGTGGGTGGAATCGGAAAATCCTATTTAACTATGTTGGGTGCAGAGAATCTACATGTACAAAAATCATGAAGTGCCAACTGCTGATTTTTTATATGTTCAAAAAAAAAAACTGCTGATTTATGGAGCAAGGGCTTTTGTACATATAGTTAAGTCTCTCACTATAGGTTCTCTGCTTTTGCAGAATACTGCAAAACCAAATTACAAAAATTAAATTGGAGAATTAGATAATGAAATTAAATCGGGTAATTATAATTGTAAACATAAACTACCTTTTGACGTAATTAATCTAATCTTTCTAACTCCTTTCTTACTTTGACTCATCTATTGTTAAATTGACATACATGTACTTGTCCTCAATTTTCTAGATATTCAAACCGAACTGGCAATTTTCTAGACCATCATGTTACTGACTATGCATATCACACATTTCATATCTATCATCTCATAGTTAATTTTACGAAATATACACATAAAACAAGTGTTAAGAAACAACATATAAACACTGTCGGTGCAAAGGCATTTTTAGACTACCCGTTACGATGTAGTCTACTATGAAACACACAAAACAAGTGTTAAGAAACAACAAATCTATATTGCCGGTGCAAGGTATTTTCGGACTACCCGTCACAAGGTATCGTCAAAACTGTAACTGTTCTCACGGTTTTTTTTTTGTTTTTTTTAGAAAAGGCATCTATCTCATACGGAAGGATAAAATTTCATCACAAGGGCATAGTTCGATCATTTGCTAGCTGCTGCAAGATTGTTTACTTGACTAAGTCTAGTACGAATCCGGAACGACTTACAACATATGACACCATTATCCACACAAGGATTTTCATATTGTACCTATTATAAGCTATTGTTTCCTTAAAGGCCAAGACCTTTCTCAAGGTTTTTTCCACAGAAAAAAGGCATCCTATAAGGTAAGTACAACCCTTTATCCTTGCTAATCAATGTGATATTTTCACCTTCAAGATATATACATACACATATACATTAAATAACAGATAATGTGAATTGAATATGAAATAGTAAGTTCGATCTAGAGAGTCACCTTATTTATCCCTCGGTTAATTCCATCCCGAAAACCGTCACCGTATCCGCCACAGTTTCCTCACTAATCTTCCAAATGCTGGCGGTAAAAAAATGTTATTTTTGCCTTTTCATTTAGCTTCTAAAAAGTTACCGGAAACTAATTCCCGGTTTCGTTTCTGTTGAAGGCGATTACTAAATTCCCAATAGTTGCCGACATAACGATCTATATTCTTCCAAAAAAAAGTGTGATCGTTACTCATCAAGCACGGATCTGGAAAATATAGCTCAGATCAGAAGAAATCATTGAACAACCAAAATTACTAACGATTTTCCCCAATTCTGAAAGCGAATCAACAACACCGAAATGTTATTTCAAACAAAGGATAAGATTTTATAAACTAACAAGCGAAAAGAAACGAAATTCCCACACGCAATCAAAAAACCCAGCATTAAATGAAAATCAAAGAACAAATCTGTGAGAAAGCGATGAAAATGAAATTGGTAAAATCAGCAGTACTTGCTGGTTCGTTGTGATTACAACTGTGAAGAGAAGAGGGTTTCACTATAAAACCGCGAGCCTCGAGAACGAGCGAGTAGCGACACATTAGGGCAGAAGTTTAGCGTAAACTATAATGAAAGTAACTCAATTATGGATAAGGTTACATTTGGATCATTCAATTATTGAAAGTTACATTTGGGTCACTCAAGTATTAAAAGTTACACTTGTGTTACTCAATTATGGGTAAGGTTACTTTGAGTCACCCTTCGTATTTTAAAAAAAATACATCAATTTAGTCATTTTTTCTTCCAAGTCACTTGTATACCCCCGTTAACACTAGAGTACTTCATTTGAAATTATTAATTAATCTAATAGGAGTGTTCAATCGGTCGGTCCGGTTAACCAATCGAACCGAAATACCAAAAATTTATTAACCGAATTTTTTTCTATTAACCAAACCGAATTTTTTTTCGAAAATATTTTAACCGAACCGAAAAAATTCAGTTAATTTGGTCAGTTTTTGAATTAATTAAAATTTGTTACAAAATTTTGGGTAAATTACACAAATGTGATCATTAATTCATTGCACGTTATAAATTATTGATGAATATTGAATAGTTTAATGATAATTTTTTAATAATTCAATAAATTTAATATCATTTTGTGCTAATTTGGTAAAGTTTAATGACCATTTTATAGTATGTCAAAAAGTTTAAAGATCATTTTATAATTTTTAAAAGCTTAATGACCAAATATAAATATATGTAATACATATAATATATAATATATAAAAAATTAGATTAATTAACCGATTTCAAACCGAATTAACCGAAATTCGAAAAAAAAATCATAAACCGTTAATCGCCCGAACCTAAAATTAACTGACCGATTAACCAAAAAATTTTAGTTCGGTCAGTTAATTCGGTTAAAACTGAAGTTTGAACACCACTATAAGCTAATACACAAATGGTGACCTAAATGTAACCTTGCCAATAATTGAGTGACCCAAATGTAACCTTACCTATAATTAAATAACCTAAATGTAACTTTCAATAATTTGTGACTAAATATAACCTTACTCATAATTGAGTGACCTCTGTTGTAGTTTACCCAAAAATTTATTTATCTTTTTTCTACTAACTATTCCTTTGTTATTTTTTCTTTTGGAGTAACTACTTGTATTTGATTAATTGACTTACTAATTCAGATCAAATTTTATAAAGACTAGAATGACCCTTCTAACTCAATTATCTTCATTTATGATATTAGAATTTAAATTTTAATCTTACTTAAGTGTCCTAGCGTATCGTCTCGAAAATTGTACATTCTTTTTTTAGATAAGAAAAAGAAAAATAGGTTATAATTTATATTACTTGGTATACAAACACAATATGATCATAACACAACAATATTAGATACCAATGACGATACCAGGGGCAGATGCAGTAAGCTCTGATAGGGAACATATGCATCATTATTTTTTATAAAAATAAATCTAATTTAGTGTTACTTTTTGGTTAAAAAAGTTCATTTCATGTGTGTAAAGGGAAAAATATTGCACACTCATTCGAGAAGATGATACAAACCATACAAATAACAAGTTAAGATACAATTATTAAACCTATTAAAGTCTAGATAATTATTTGATACATTGGCTGTGAAAACTAAAAGTTTTCACAATCATCTTAATTTGAGGGTTTAGAGACTCAATTTAGGGTGTAAGGGTTTAGATTTAGTAGTTTAGAATTTAAAGATTGTGAATAGAATTTAGGCTTTAAGGTTAGAATTTAGGGTTTATACGTTAAAACCTAAACTCTCAATATATTACATTAAAATCTAAACCTAAACCTTAACCTTTAAACCCTAAACCCTAAATTCTAAACCCCTAAACCATACACCCTAAACCCTAAAACAAAGGCGCTTGTGAAAACTAAAAATTTTCCCCCACCAGTGTATTGGATATAAATCCTTAAAGTTTATATAAATATAAAACATCTCAAATATAATAATAACACAATATAATTCATAAAATACATGAACACAATAAAATTAACGAGTTCGTATAATAAAACCATACACTCTAGATAAATAAAAGTATGAGTTCAGATGCCAAAAACCATGAAGTTTCAAACAAAAAAGTAGAAATAGATAATGTAGTCCAGGACAACCAAACTGAAGTTCGTATGGTGATTTACAAAAGACTGCAAAACACCCTTTGATTCACAACGAGCTAGTTGTAGTAGTTCCTTTCACACCATCCATGGAATTAATGAAGCAAGCTAAAACAACAAACATAAGAAACAATTATGTGAAGTTTCAGATTTGGATTCCATTTACTATATAAACCACAAGAATATTTTGGTCAATCACTTCAATCCTTATAGAGAGATAAGATCCAGTTACATAGTATAAAAGTTAAAACTTTTACATGTTTTTTGGATCGTTGATGGGTGAAATGAATAGCTGAGATTAACGGTGAATTATGTGAAGATTATCACTTGAAAAAAAGTAAGAAGTTAATATCAACCATCCATTTCACTCAAATCCAAAAAACATATAGAACTCATAGTTTTACATTGTGTGTAAAACCACTTACATCGTGTAAAACTCAATTATTTTTACACTTTTTTTTTTGCGGACCGTTAGACGATGATAATAAATGGCTAAGATTATTTTCTTATTTTCTTTTTCTAAGTGATAATCTTCACATTTTCTACCGTTAATCTTATACATCTATTTCACTCATCCAATGGCCATGAAGTAGTGTAAAACTATTTACACCATATATATATATATACACACAAGATATATGTATGGATATCATACCATTGTTCTTAGAGTCTCCACGCTGAATTCCTGAAAGTTGAAGAGAAATATACATAAACGATCGAGGAGGAGGGATGTAAAGAAGTGCAAGTCTAAGAACTGACTTAAAAAATTAAATCCGGATATATCACAAAAAACAGAGGCAATAGAGATATGGATGGAGAACACATTAATCCAGATAGCATCTTCGTGTATATATATATATGCATGTACGAATGTCACGATTAGAAAGATTCAACAGTATGTACAGTTTTCAATGCAAAAGTCCATGCAGAACAGAAGCAGGGGAACCTTAAAGATTAGATTTTCTGGTCTGATCAAACAGAAAATCCAAGTTGTTTCAACACTTCATTTTGCTTGAATTGTCCATGTTTGACATATATTCAGTCATAGGTACTATAATGATTATCCCAGGTTCACCAAATTCATTTTCTAAAAAAATATTAGAAAAAATTGAACATACCCATATTAGGCATGAATGTGGAAAGGCATTATAATTATACAGTGATATGACAATTTGCAAGGTCTAAAATCAATTCTAGAGAATGGGGAAAGGCATTATAATTATACAGTGATATGTAAATGAGGAATGTATCCACATATATACATGAAAAAAGTTAGAAAATTTTGAATATACATATGTCTGGTATGAATCTGTATTCAACACTCCCACTCGAGTAACATAGCTAAATCTAGCTTTTTGCAAGGTCTAGAAAAAAGTCCAGCTCATGGCAAAGACAATATAATTGTAACGATTTTTAAATGAGAAATATCAAGAAAAAAAACAATATTATGTCGGTTAATATCAATAATATGAAATATGCATACCATGTTATTAAGGAAGATTGCCTCAAGCTTCTGGACTTGATTCTGCACTTCTTTCAAGTCCTGAAAAAACCAAGTTAGAAAGTTAATTATTGATCTTGATCATGAAATAAAACTTGGTAGATTTGTAAACGTTAGGATACCTCTTCTCGTTGTTGATCTAATTTTTCCATCTCCTTTTCCTCTTTGATCAACTCCTGCTTCGCCTCAGCTTCTGTTAAAAGCTTGTTCTTGCACTCGTCCACGATTCTTTTGATATTTTGCTTGATGACTTGGATATCGGATCGCATCGGGATATCAAATCGCATTGGCCATTGTGTTTTGATTTGCTTGAGTGATCCGAGAACTTGTGGTAAGAGATGACAGGAATTTGAGCCCATCATCAGCTTAACCACGAATAAGATACTTTCCATATCTGCAACCTTGTCCTTCATATCACCAAATATACACACAAAACAAGTGTTAAGAAACAACAACCGGACATTGTCATTTTCCTTCATATCCCCAGATACACACAACATAGACATTATCATTATGAGATACTATTTACTTTGGAGGGAAGGAAAAACCGAATCCAGAGCAAATTCCTAAAAAATGCATTATTTTTATGCAAGGATAAGTGGTTAATCCTTGCTTTATAAAGCATAGACCGATCCTTTCTAATTCATATGTATAACAGAAATGTGAATTGAATACGAAGCACTAAGTTTAGGAAAGAGACTTTACATTGGTTATCTTTCTGGCGATTCGATCTGTTAAAACTTTGACACTCTCCGCCACAGATTTCCCATCGATAAGCTCTTCATAACTCTTTGCTTTCCTTGTTGGTTTTGATCGTTTCCCAGAAGTTGATGATTCATCGGGTCCCCGGCGCCGGCACCGCTTCATCGTGCCTTTTCCTTTAGCTTCCGCTGAGTTAGCAGAAACTAATTCTCGACTTCTTTTGCTCCTTCCACACAAGTTCGAGTTCGCCCGGTTATCATCGGGCAACGATGGTGGCCCGTCCGTGGCATCCGGAGCTTCAGGTGCCACATTCTCGAACCATTGGAGGGCTCCTGTAGTTCCCGTAGGAGAATCGCAATCGTTACTGGAAAGGTAAGTGAGGAACTGCTTCCAAAAACTGCCGTTGTCGCTCATCTTAAACGGATCTGTAAATTTAACTCAGAAAACAATCAAAACCCTAACGATTTCACCAGATCCGCAACAAAAATAGAAAGAATCAAACAAATCAACGACATCGAAGCTATAAACTAACAAAGAGGAAAACGATACGAAATGAAGAGAAATTTCCTCAAGTAACCCGAAGAAACCGCCATCAAAGGAAATTACAATAAATGAACCAGTAAATTCAGTAGAAACACTTACTGTTTTTTATGAAGTGAAGAGACGAGGGGAATCAAAGCAGAGAAGAAAATTCAAAGGCGGATTTTTAAATAAAGGAAAGTGCCGTTTGAGAAACCGCGCGATTTCAAGTTGCCGCAAGTAACTTGAAGCGGACTCTTTACTTTGTAGAGGACACGTGGCTGTGAAGTGAGGCAACTCGAGAGCGCGGAACGCCATTAGCAGCTTCAGCGAGATCGCGCGAGAGAGTGTGTTTGAACCAGTTACAACACTGGAAAACCATTGTTTCTTTTCTTTCTTTACATTATCGGCCGAAGTCAACAATGTCGGGCAAAATATAAAATAATAATTATTATTATAATAGGGTAAATTACACAACAGGTCACTTATAGATTTAGTAACAGTCACTTGTCTTTAAAAGTAACAATTTAGCCACTCAATTAAAAATTTGTGATAAACAAGTCACTTTAAGTTTCAGTCCTTGAAACTTATACAGTCTACTAATTTGGTCCTAATTCAAAAACAATTCAATAAATTTAACCCTTTAAATAAAAAAAATTCTAACATTGCACCCATTTGACACACCCTCCCACCACTTGTTGTACTATATGCTACTAACTCTCAGCTCAATAATCAACAGATGTGATAGCTTGACATACACAATCACTTCACTATTGGGCAACCAATAGACTAATGAACATTCTCCTTAGACTAATGAAACATTCTCCTTATGACCTTAATGTTTCATGTTAGTAGACATAATCACTTCATCGATGGAATTTTTAAATGTGAACGGTTATATTTAATGAATTGTGACAAAATTAATAAAATGTGTATGTTTTGAGGACTAAAATTATTACTATACCAAACTGTTTGTTTCAATTTTAAAAACATAATAACCCGATTATAACAATTTTTAATTAAAGGATTGAATTGTTATTCTTTTAAGGGAAAAAATAACATGTTTTTCATCAAATATGTAATTAAGTGACCACGATTCAACATAACATTTTATCAATTTTCTGTCATTTTGGGTTTAAGTTAATTTTTCATTTTAAGGTTTGTTATTTCAGATTTGACTCTCGGATTATATAGATTTGGGTTACTTTAAATTCATATTATTCACTTTTCCACGTATTATTATTTTTTTCTACAAATTATTCATCTTCCTTGCTGATTTTTTTGTCAATTTGAAAATTTTAAATAAAATTAATTTACTCTATTGATAAAACACAACCACGTGTCCCACATATAAGGATGGCAAGAAAATTTGTAGTTAAGGTTTTTAATTTGACTTGATCGGGTGTGCAAAAAAATTTAATTTGATTGATTCGATCTGTTTATCCGTTAATATGATTTAAAATTTTAAATATTTGATTTAATTTTTATTTTTTGAATAATTCCTATAGAATATTTAAAAATTTCGGAAAGAATACGGATAATAATTTCACATTCGAATTTGATATCTGATTATTCGATAACTGAAAATTTTATTTTTTGTAGATATAAATCTTGTTTAAAGAAAATCTTCTTCTAGGAAGTAAAATATACATGAAAGACTGGAATGCTCTATCGGCGCCGTTAGCGGGCCTAACAGCCCGAGCTTTTTCTCCATTTTAACTTGTTTTCTCTAATTCTTGTTTGATTCCTTTTGGCTTTTCTTGTTTGTTCATATGAATTTGCGGTTTTGATCGTTTATTCGAATGACAATGGTAGATTGGAGACAATTTTTTAGAGGTGGAGATGCGCAAACCCTCGATTTCTTCCCCCTGTCGATGTTGAGGATTCGATTGTTGTTGACCCGCCATCTGAGCTCTTCAAAAAAAGAATTGATGAATGGAAGCATTTGCTGGTTTGGCAATTTGTTAGTACGACCCCAAATTTTGTTGCATTAAAGAAAACTATAAAAATGCTTTGGGGTAAGTCGTCTCTTGCTAAGGTCAGTCTTGCTGGTTCTAATCTGTAAATTCAATCGTAAGGTTTGAGCTACATTTCTAGTGCTTTAAAAATTCGTTTATATATGGATTCAATCACGACAAATCGTGAGATGCTTGAATTTGTAAAGATTTGTATTGAGATGATTGCTGAAAACAAGATTCCTCGAACAATTCCTGTTAAAATGCCGGATAAGTCTTTGGTTTATGTGAAAGTTAGGGTTCCTTGAAGGCCTCCTTGCTGCTCTGGTTGTAAAATCTTTAGGCACATAGATAATTTGTGTACTGAAAAGAAGGAGACGCAAGTTGCGAAGTCTAATGTGCCAGCTCCTGAATGGAGAGTGAAAACTGAAAAATCAATCTCTGCAACTAATATTGTTGAGCTACTTGTTAATCTTGAGGCCGTAATGCTAATGTTGAGCTAGGCTTAGTAGATGAGGCTAGTAATTCTGCTTTTGAGACTGCAGGGTTTAATATAACACCTTAAACCTTAAACTAATAGTAACATGGATTAATTGTCTAAATTGTTGATTAAAATTAAAAAATTTAAAATTAGATCAACCGGATTGATTAAGGCTTTAATTGAAGAAAATATAAAATAAAGGGTAAAATTTAAATGATTAAATTGAATGAGGGGATAAACTTTGAGCTTGCATGTTAATTAATCAATTTTCATTGGATGCCCCTCCATTATCTCAAGTTTAAGGCTTAATTAAGAAGGGTAAACTATACAAATCTCAATCCTAGTTGGATGATACAAGTCATCTTTTTCATTTCCTCTCTTAGCCAGCTAAGGAAACTAGAGAAAAGAAGAAGAATTGAAAGAGATCAACTATGAAAAAAGTTCATTTTCTTCTTGCATGAAGTGAGATTTAAGCTTGAAAATTTAGAGGAGAAAGCTCGGCAAGCTCCTCACTCTAAGTTATATCCAATTCTAACCTTAGTTCTTAAAATACCGATCTTTTCATCGTGTTTTGAGTTGAGTATAATGCTGAAAAAATTTAGTTAGAGTGATGTAAAGATTGTAATCATGTTAAAATATAAATTAGATGCTGAATTAGGTAGTTAATAGTTAGTTGAACCATAGGAAAATGCTTAGGATTGTTTTAATATTGTGTTTACATGAAATTGCAAAATTAAGGGATTTATATTCGAAATTAGAAAAAAATTAGTAGGAATTAGTTATCAGAGATTATGTTTTCTAAATGACGGAAGTGTTAATTTATTGAAAAATTGATAAAATACTGATTTTTTGATCATGGATTGAAATTAAGTACATAAGTAGAAAAATTGAAAGTTTAGGGACTAGTGTAGTCAAATTGAAAATCTAAGGCCTAATTGGATAAATTGAAACCTAAAAATCCTAAAGAATAATTGAAAGAGTATTGAAATAAGTATTATAGGAATTAAAATCAATGAATTAAAGATAAAATAAGTCAATTAGGTTGATTTAGATGCAGAACATGCCTATAGGGACTAGTCTAGAAAATTTGTCTAATTGAAGACTTATATAAATTTAATTAAAGTTGATTTCAGTGTAGAAATGTAACTGAAATGTGAGATGTTGCATTATAAAAAGAATTTAGTTGAATCAATATAGAACTTAGATCAACCGAACCACTCAAGCATGTTTTTAATTTCAGGGACAGTTTTGAAACACTCTATTGACCTAACTTTATCGAATAAACTGCTTTAATTGAGAAATAATTAGAATGCAAGCCATACATAGTTGTAAATTCAGTTATGTAAGCTTTCTAACAGTATATAATAATCGTGATTCAAATTTATGGATTGAAAGATATGAGTAGAACATTAGAGAGTATACAATATGTCCAAATCAAGACATAGTCTAGAAATTTAGTAATTGATATTTAATAAATCAAGACCATTCTATTTAATTGGATGTTAACTGATGTTTTATGTATGATATATGTTTGATTAGAGCAAAGAAGAGAGGGAATCGAAGAAGGCACTTTATTAGGCCAACAAAGGGACACACTTAAAGGCATCCAAATTCAAAAATAGCTAAGAATAATAGTGAAAGTAATCTCCCGTAGGGTTGAAACTTAGGTTCTAACCAATCTATTATTTGATATTGTCTTTGTCATAAAATTAGATTAATTCATATGTAATAGTAACTAGGGAAGAATAACTTAAATTAATAATTGGACACTTTGATTGAAACTTGTGGATATGAATTGAGTAGTGTATTTTGCAATCTCTATGTTGTTTTGCATGAATTGGTGTTTATTGATCCAATAATAAGGAGTTATGAAATTGTTATATAGTTGCTAGAATTTAGAGCTTAATTTTGAGTACATATACTTATGTATGTAATTCAAGGTCTTGGATGCTAGAATTGTTATTATGTGTTCAATTGAGTTTAGATTGAAGTTTGGTATATCGAAATGATATAATTGCCTTTTGGATTGTGAATAATCATGTGTTAACATGTTTGTTAAATGAACTAAAGAACTAAAATTATACTCTTATTCGATTGAGACAAGCTTATGCATTTAAGATTTAATTGTTTGTTCCAATTACTTGTATTGCTTATCATTGATAATTAATTGAAGTGGGTAAATTTAAGAATTAAGAATCATAAGCCCTTGGTTTTAGTTGTTCTTGGATAGTACATCATGCCTAGAATCTAGAGCTCGACTTGTTTGGTACAAATGTACTGTTTTTTTGGTGACGTATTCACCTCATACTAGATACCACGAGTATCGACTTGATAGATACTTTGTGTACCGACTTACTTAGGTGTAGAATGCACCTTCTTGTTATGATATTTTATGTATCGACTTGATTTATGCGGCTCGAATACCTTTGAATTAACTAGGTACCAAGGCCTATTTGAGCATAAATGATAATTGTTACTATGAATTGAATTGAACTTTGTTATAATTGTTGCTATTGATCAAATTGAGCTTTGTGATAATTGTTGCTATGAATCAAATTGAACATTGAGATAATTATTGCTATGAATTGAATTGAGCATGAAGATAATTTTTGCTATGAATCAAATTGAACTTTGTGATAATTGTTGCTAAGAACTCAATTGAGCATGATTGGTATTTGTTTGTAGTAATCGATTTGAGTATAATTGACACTTGTTACTAAAGTCAAATTGAGTATAAGTGACTCTTGCAAGATATGAATTGAATGATAGAAATGTTGGATTATGGGAATGAACAACTTCTAATAATCAAATTTGAAAATTGACAATTATGTGTTACCTCACCAAGTACTTCTATGTACTTACCACTCTTGTTTGTTATTCTTCCCAAAACTTAGGATCTGTTGTTTAGAGATACTCAACCCCTTGGAGCTAAATATATACAAGTGAAGAAGACCTTGAAAGTATGGCATGCTTTGGTTATGTCTTGCTAATTGTTGGTGGCTTAGGTTCTTGCATTGTGGTCCTAGTTCTTTGTATTATGATGGTTCTTAGGCTTTATCTAATGTGTGTATATTGATGTTTGAGATGCTATCCTTTTTAAATTTCATGAATTTGTAAATGTTAATCTCATGGTATTTTGGTTAGAGGCATGATAATTATTTTGTTGTAAATATGGACTATGAACATGAAAGCCTCTTGGAATATAATCACAATATGATTATGAATGAAATAGCATGATCTTTTGAGTTTGCCTAGCTATTTGATCTATCTATTGCCAAGTTAGTAAACCAAATGCTTTTGATAGGTTAATTGTAGTAACGATTGTATTGATTTGGAATTAAGCCACATGTGTTGTAAATTGATCCATTTGAATTGAGTTTAGAGAAATTATAACTTAGTAATCGATTAGAATAACTTATATGGTGGAAGACTTTAAATATAAATGTTTGTATAATAACTCTGTTAAATTTTGTTTCCACGAAATTGATATAGAGTCAAATTGATTTCTTAGAATTGGAAATTATATTTCAGCATTGGTATTGCATGCTGGAGATTTACCATGATTGCTAGTCGGTTAGACCTTCTCCTATTAGAAGAAAATTTTTAAATTGGCCCACTATGTTGTTATGTTTTGATTAATACGTTTCTAGACGCTCCTCGCTCCTAACTCGGGCGAGGGGTGTCACATTCAAAGTGTTGAGCTATCTACTGCATCTGAGGCCAATAGTGCATCACTCAATCCAAAGGGTACTGGTGGGGCTGAAGCCATTAGTAGTCTTGTAAGAGATGTATGCACCTCTGTTGAGCTAGATGCAGTAACTAAGGCCACTTGCACCTCTGTGAATGAGGTTAATGAGGTATCTGAATCTGTAGCTGGTGTTTTTGTTGGTTTTGTTAAGTGTGCAGACTTGATTAAAGTTGCTGAGGGGGCTAATACTAAATGTTAAGTGTTCAAAAAATTTATTTTTATGACTCTTTTTACTCATAAAATTGCTAGAATTAGGCTCATATTAGTTGCATAATTATCCATTCATACATATTTGCATTGTTTCCTTGGTGGTCGGGTTTGACTTATATTCTGCTTAGTTTTTGTGGAAAAAAATGCAAGTGAGAGTTATTTTTAAGTGTGCATGAGTAGTTTCTAGGACAGTTGTATTGACAATCATCGACAAGAAAGAGATGATGCACCAGGTTGCCACAACAATCATCAACTAGAAGGCAATGCCACTCGGTTGCCACGACAATCATCGATAGGAAGGCAATGTCGTACCAAGTTACCGTGAAAACCGTCAACAAGCTTAAACAAGACAAAGTGATAGTTGAATTGAAGAGCATAAAAAGTTGGCCCAGTCGTGCTATGTGGCATGAAGAAAGAATATCGGAGGTTCGAGAAGAGGTCAAGAGAAATAAGTCCCAAGAAAATAAGAGGAGTTTTAGTTGGATAAAAGTCTCAAGAGAATTAATATTTCTTTTTTTCAATTTAAATTCAACATAACTTCCTCCTCAAGATAGACTTTGAGCTAGCCATCCCCTATAAATAAGAAGTCAAGCCGCCCAAGAGGGGGTATGTTCGATTGGGGAGAAGAAGCAAGTGAGGTTGTCGACACCTTCATCATCTTTTCTTATTGTTTTTGTTAGAGTTCATGTTAGGGAGATTTTATTTTGTGTTTCTTTGAAACCTAGTCATGAACTAAATCTAGTTGGCTAAGGTTATTGTGTTTTGTGGTTGTGAGAAACACTTGGATTTTGTTTAGGTAATAGAGTTTGCAATTTTTATTCAAGGTTTGCTCATTATTAGTTTTTAATTCTTGTTTGTGAGTGAATTGAGAGAGAATCTCGTAATTTCATCTATTTATCTAATATCGGGAGAGTTAGATTCAAGAAATGAATGAGTATGGTTTTTGTCCAATCTGATGAAGACTAATCCGACTTAGGAATAAGTTACGAATTTCAACGGCTAAGAGGAGCGCAAGATTGGTTGTTGTTCACTCTTGGTTCACATTTGATTACATCTTCTTTTATTTTATTGCTCTTAGTTTAGCTATTAATTAGAACTCCTATAATCACCTACTTGTGTTTTTACTTTTACAGTGTGAGAAGTTAAATTCACGATGTAACACCAATCCTTGTGGAGACGATATCTTTCTATATTATAACTTGCGACGTGTACACTTGCACCAATTGCGAAGCACTTATTACACGCAACAAGTTTTTGGAGTCGTTGCCTGGGATTGGCAATAACGACTTTGTTTTTATTTTCTTGCACTTTTATTGTTCAATTTCGAAGGGTTAACAAGATTTGGTTTTGCATTGGTGTATGACCAGGGCAAATCCAACAGTTCCAGACTATCCCCTTGATCCAGAAATTGAACGTACCTGTCAAAGACTTAGACAAAGACTGAGAGCAGCAATGGCTGACTCTTCTGCTGCCCAAAATGGAAATGTGCATGGCAAGAACAATTAGAATGCTGCAGTAGGAGATGGAGTGATCCTCGCACGAAACCTAACCGTCCGAGATTATTTAGAGGAAAATCTCAACGGACTGAACCTAGGAGTTGCCACGCTTGAAATTGAAGCTGCCCACTTCGAATTAAAGCCACTCATGTTCAATATGATCAATACAATTGGTCAATTTGGCGGATGTTGAGTGTGTAAAAGTTCTATAATTTACCCCCTATTTAACCCATATTTCTCCTACATTCAAGCATAATTCATTGCATTTAGGTTAGATTTCAATTATACATCACAAATATTAAGTGGCACAGTTTCTACTGAAATTGGTTGCTTTTGCAGGTAGCTGCTGTAGCAGATGAAGAAGCAGACGCTGGGCTGTGAAGAAATAGAGCTGGAACTGGATGTGCAGACGAGGAGGACGATGCTGCCATGGTCGCTGCCGTGGCAACCAAGGACGACAGCAGTGGTGAGGAGAAGAAGCAAAGTGGGCCTCGACAGAAAGAGAAAATTAAGCCGGCATGTCGTAGAGTACCCTTATATTTTTCCAAGCCCTAGATCAGAATGAAGGCCAAGCCCAAAGTTCAATGAAGAAACTCCAAGCAAGAAGGAAGGACGAATTAAAGATATATTCTCTGAAGAATTAGTCTTTAATAGAGTTGTACTTTAGTTTAAACTTGTATTCTTGCCATAATAGAAAACTTGAACCCAAGGCCTATATAAAGGCATGTAATTCGACCTAGGGAAGAATATCTTCATATCTAGCCTTCTTCCCAAAACCCTAGTCGTTTTACCCTTCTCATCATGTTCTAAACTTCCCCTAGGGCCACGGGTTGAATTGTAAAGTAGTTGCAAGGATTGCATTTGTTTTAGGAATTTTTCTGTTCAATAAAATAGACTTCAAGTTTGCTTATTCTGGTTTTCAACATCTTGCAAGAGTATCGAGAGAGCATTGTGAGATTATCTATTTACTTAATATCGGAAGAGTTAAGTATACGAAAGGAATAAGTGCGGGTTCTCTAGTTTATGGTTGAACTATCTCGGACCTAGGGATAGGACGAGGTTAAGTGGCTAAGGAAGAATTCAACAACATCAGTGTTCATCATTCGATTCACGCCGGGAGGTATCATCAAAGACGTGTTCATCGATAGACTTGGACCTAGGGATAGGCCAAGGCATTGCAGGGATTCTTGCCAAGCTTGAAGTACAGAGTTGTGTGATCGCTGCCGCGACTAACAACAGACCGCTGCCGCGACAGGTGCTACCGCGACAGAGACGACGACGAGACAGATATTCCTAGACTTTGCAACACCTACACTACTGAGCAATTCAATACCGACCTATTCTCGCTATCTTGATTTCTTTAATCTTAAATTCCAGTTCTCTTTATTATTTTCGTGACAACAATTTAAACTATTCTTTTTCCTCTCGTGCAGAAATCCAAGGTGAAGCTATTAGCCCAGTCCCTGTGGAGACGATATCCGATACTTCCGTATCACTTTACTACTTGCGTCGTGTACACCTGCACTACATTGCGATAGACACTTTTACACGCAACAAGTTTTTGGCGCCGTTGCTGGGGACTGACAACATATCTTTACCCTACCTTTCACTGCATTCTTTTTATTTTTCTATTTTATCTTGGATTGTTCAACCTGTGCTTTTCACAAGGTTTCCTGTTTATGCGCAGATCGAGATGAGGAGAGGAACCTGAGTATCCATTAAACCCTAAAATAGAACGTTCGTACAATCTTAGGAACCGACTGCGCTTCGTGTTAGCCAGAAACGAATACCTTGAAGAACAGTTAGAGGCCATGAACAACCAAAAAAATCCCAAGGATAATGTAAATCCTGTCGGAGACGGAGGGAACGATCCACCTGCCGACCCTCCTATCGCTGCCGCACGCCGGTCATGCCGAGACTACATGCTCAATGATCATGTAGAACTAGAGACAACCCTTCCAGACGTAGACGTTGACAACTTTGAGCTGGAACCTGTTATGTTCAGCATGATTAACAACGCTGGCCAATTTAGTGGTGCTGCTACAGAGGATGCTAGGAAGCATCTGAAAACGTTCCAGGAAATCCGTGGTTCGTTTAGACTACCAGGAGTTAATCCAGAGATATTGAGGCTTCGGTTATTTCCTCATTCATTGAAGGACAAGGCAAAGACTTGGTGGAATAAACTAACGCCGGGTTCAATACGAACTTGGGCAGATTTTCCTCATTCACGACGAGCCAATGCACGAAGCCTGAGACAGATTTACCACTCTTCTAAGGAACTGCTCGATGCATGGATCCCCGTTTGGAACCAGGTAACTAAATTCTATAATGCTGCTAACTTACAGACTCGTATGAGAATTGATTCAGCAACAAATGGATTATTGCTGGACAAAGATCAAGAAGATGCAATAGCAGTATTGAAAAATCTGGCGAAGAATGAGGAACAATTTCCGACAGCAAGAAAAGGGGGTAAACGAGTTCTAGCTGTAAAAGATTATGAGGCCGACAGTTCTTTAAAATCACATGTGGCATATCTCACTAAGACAATGAAAAAGCTATTGAAAGAAGATTCACAGCCTGCACACTCTGCTGAAGAGGTATGCGAGACTTGCGATGGGAACCACAGTTCGGAAGATTGTCCGCTACAGTTAGAAGAAGGGATGTATGTTGGGAACTACAATAAACAAAACTATAATTCCAACAACTACAATCCCAACTGGAGAAAGGATCCCAAGTTCTCTTGGAGCAATCCTAATAATGCTCTGAATCCTCAAGAATAGAATAATCAGAATCAGGGGGGACCTAGATTATTGACTCGGCAGCAACCGCAGCAGCAGTAACAACAACCACCAGCTGCCACGACTAGTATACTGGAACAGACCTTGGCTACGTTTATGTCTCAAACAGGAACTTATATTGAGAACATGAATCACTTTGTCAAGAAGACAGAAACATTCATGGATAAAACAGAGATGCGGATGACCAACCATGAAGCTACTCTAAAATCATTGGAGACACAGATGGGTCAGGTTTCCCAGTATATTAAACCAAGGCAGAATGGAGGATTTCCTAGCGATACTGAAAACGCTAGACAACCCACAGATGAGCAGTGTAAAGCCATCACTACTAGGAGTGGGTTACAGAAATTGAAACAGGAATCCCAACTTAAGAAAATTTATGATATTTTTAAGCAGGTCCATATCAATATTTCGTTGTTAGATGCTATAAAGGAGATGCCTGGTTATGCCAAATTTCTCAAGGATGCCATGTCGAAGAAATCCAGACTTGGGGAATTTGAAACGGTTAAGATGACAGAAGGATGCATGAGTATTTTGCACAAGCATCCACCCCAGAAGAAGAAGGATCCTGGGAGCTTCATCATACCATGCATAATCGGAGACAAATTTGTGGGTAAGGCACTTTGTGATCTTGGTGCTAGTATAAATTTAATGCCCAAAACTGTTTTTCAGAAATTAGGTATTGGAAAAGCTCGGCCCACAACAGTAGTACTGCAACTGGTAGACCACTTTTACGTTCACCCATAAGGAAAAATTGAAGATATTCTTGTAAGTGTGGATAAATTTATTTTTCCTGCTGACTTTCTTGTCTTAGATTGTGAAGCAGATGAAAACGCACCAATCATCCTAGGGCGACCCTTCTTAGCCACAGGAAGATCACTAATTGATATGGAAAAAGGAGAACTCACCATGAGAGTGAACGATCAAGAGATCAAGCTGAATGTTCTCCAAGCAATAAAACATGCTGATGCAGAAGAAGAGTGTAAGGCCATCACTGAAATTACCCTTGACCAACCCTACATCAGGTTGGGCTGCCACGACATCAAAATTGGCCACTGCCCCAGCAGCCATTTAGAAGACTGTCACGACAGCAGGTCCTCAGAATCTGATACATCTGATACTGAAGATTAAGAGAAGGTAAATTGGATAGGCAATCATCCAGGTAAGTTGTTCGAGCCCTTAAACTATACCTCAGATAACCATATAATTCAAAAGCCTCCAACTGTCGAGCCCCTGTTCTAGATCTTAAGCCCCTTCAAGGGTAGCTAAAATATGTTTTCCTTGGTTTAAATGATACGTTGCCCGTAATCATCTCTTCCAAGTTGATGCAGGAACAGAAGCAGCAGCTGATAGGGATGCTGCAGCAGCACAAAAAGGCTATTGGATGGACGATAGTTGATATCCAAGGCATCAGTCCGGCACTATATATGCATAAAATCCTCTTAGAGGATGATCATAAGCCGACCATTGATGCACAGAGACGACTGAACAATGCTATGCGAGAGGTGGTTCGTAAAGAGATCATAAAATGGCTAGATGCTGGAATAATCTATGTCATCTCGGATAGCAAGTGGGTGAGCCCGGTGCAGTGCATTCCCAAGAAGGGAGGAATAACCGTGGTAACCAACGAAGAAAACGAGCTAATCCCAACCATGACTGTGACCAGTTGGAGGGTTTGTATGGACTACCAGAAGCTTAACAAAGCTACCCGGAAGGACCACTTCCCCTTGCCCTTTATTGATCAAATGCTTGATAGATTAGCGGGTAAGCCTTACTATTGTTTTCTTGATGGTTAGTCAGGTTATAATCAAATAGCCATCGCACTGGAAGATCAAGAAAAGATGACGTTCACATGCCCATACGGTACTTATGCTTTTCGGAGGATGCCATTTGGACTTTGCAATGCACCATCGACCTTTCAAAGGTGCATGATGGCAATATTCTCTGATATGGTGAAGGATTTCCTGGAGATATTCATGGATGATTTTTCTGTCTTTGGAGACAATTTTGAAAGCTACCTAGGCAACCTATAGAAAGTGCTCGAGAGATGTGAAAAAGCAAACTTGGTATTGAACTGGGAAAAATGTCACTTCATGGTGGATGAAGGGATATTCCTAGGCCATAAAATAAGCTGTCGCGACATAGAAGTTGACAGAGCTAAGATCGAGGTAATCGAAAAGTTGCCGCCACCCACCACAGTCAAGGGAATCAGAAGTTTCTTAGGGCATGCTGGTTTTTATCGGAGGTTTATCGCAAACTTTTTGAAGATCACCAAACCCTTATGCCATCTTCTAGAGCAGAACCATCCCTTCGACTTCAACACTGAATGTACTGAGGCATTCAAGGTTCTGAAAGAAAAGCTGGTAATAGCCCCAATAGTACAGCCACCAGATTGGAAGCTACCATTCGAGATTATGTGTGATGCTAGTGACTATGCTGTCGGGGCAGCACTTGGGCAGAGAAAAGACAAGCTCTTTCATGTCATATACTATGCCAGCAAAACACTGAACGACGCCCAAGTAAACTACACCACCACAAAGAAGGAACTGTTAGCTGTGGTGTTCTCTATTGACAAGTTCCGTTCATATATACTTGGAACGAAGGTCATAGTCCACACAGACCACTCTGCATTGAAGTATCTGTTCACCAAAAAGGATGCAAAGCCTAGACTGATACGTTGGATTCTACTACTGCAAGAGTTTGACCTTGAAATCAAGGACAAAAGGGGGACAGAGAATCAAGTTGCAGATCACTTGTCAAGGTTAGAGAAGGGAAAGAGTCTACCGACAGACGTGACACACATACTGGAGACATTCCCTGACGAGCAGATGTTCACTGCCACAAGCACTACCGCGACAGCCATGGCGACAAGTAAGTTTTCTGAACTCCCCTGGTATGCTGATTTTGTTAATTATTTAGTTAGCGGAATAACTCCTCTTGGCCTTAATTATCAAGCTAGAAAGAGGTTCCCAAATGATGTTAAGCATTATTATTGGGACAGACCTCTTCTTTTCAAAAATTATGCTGATCAGGTTATCAGAAGATGTGTACCACAAGATGAACAAGAAGCTATACTACATCACTGTCATGCTTCACAGTATGAAGGACACTTAGGAGGTAACAAAACTGCTGCCAAGGTTTTGCAGTCGGGATTTTATTGGCCGTCATTATTCAAGGATGCCCAAACATTCTACAAAAACTGTGACAAGTGTCAACGGACTGGAAACATCTCAAGGAGACATGAGATGCCACTGCAAAATATTCTTGAAGTCGAGATCTTCGACGTTTGGGGGATAGATTTTATGGGACCATTCCCAACTTCATATGGGAACTTATATATCCTCCTGGCAGTGGACTATGTGTCCAAATGGGTTGAAGCAATCGCCACTCAGAAAAACGATGGCAAGACGGTTCAGAGGTTTTTGCATAAAAACATATTTTCCAGAATGGGCATCCCCAAGGAGATAATCAATGATGAAGGGAGGCATTTCGACAACAAGGTTATAGCTGCTGCCTTGAAAAAGTATGGTGTCAAACATCGAATCTGTAACCCCCTCGTCCCGGTCTGGCCAGATGACCGGTTCGAGTGGGCCACACGGGGAAAACCGAAGCGAAACCCATTAAGGTTCCCCCTCGGTTAGCAACCCTATTTTTTAACTTAATCTTTTCTAAAGGCTCATTCGAATCCTATATGATCAAACAACGGAATAAAAATACAGAAGGTAAACATTCGAACCCAAGACAGCATTTAAACAGCCCAATTTTAATCCTTTAAACAGGCTGTTTCGAAACACCCTTGAGGCGTATCGAAACGCCTTGACCAGGTCAACTGCCCCAAAGCCCATACGAAGGGGTCGTATCGAAACGGAGGTCAACCGTTCCGAAACGCACTCAACGGTCAACTTCTCGTGGTCAACGAGATTTTGACCGTTTCGAAACCCTTAGACCCGTTTCGATACGCTTCCATCTCGCCAATTTCTCAGAATTCCAGTAGCCAAAATGTTCCGATACACGTTTCGGAACAGGGGTTTCAAAGGCCAAACCGTATCAAAACGTGTTCCGATACAGGGTCCCTGAAGCCTTACCCGTTCCGAAACGACCCATCCCGTTTCGAAACGCGGGTTGTCTGCAACCTTTGAAGATCAGACTTAGGCAGATTTTAACAAATCTAAAGGTCTCATAGGACCTCTAAAGGCACACAACACAAGCAAACAAGGTCTAGAGGCATACATCCTATGTCAAACATGCTCAAACATACACAAGGCATATGGTGAATCATTCATACATGGCAATTACACATTAACAAACATTTCACAAAAGACATGCTTAAGGACATTAATAGTCAAAAGGCATCCTTCATCTCATATAGGTTTACATGCCATCAAAGCAATCTTAAGCATCCATAAGACATACATCACTCAAGCATTTGGCAAGTTATCATGATTACAATCCAAGTCAAATCATAGACATGAAACACATATAGGAGTCTAACATGCTCCTAAACATCAACATCATACTTCAAAAGCATTATAGCACGAATACATGTCCCATTGCTAGACCATTACACCATAACTAAAATGTTCATACTTGATAGCTAATCAAGCACCATGAAGCACACTTGGAGGCCCCTTCTTGCACTTAGCAACCCATGAACTAAGGATATGCATTGTCGAACAAAGAGAGAGCGTAAGCAATAAAGCTTGGTGAGGGTAAGCTCTTTAAAAACAAACCTCGACAATGCAGGGTCCAAGTACGATCTCAACTAAGGTAAAATGCATGTCCATAACTTCAATCCTCAAGAGCCAAATGTCAATGATGCATGAACAATTATTCAATAGTATGTCATGCTCGATAAGCTCACTTCCACAACATACATAAACACATATAATCATCCAAAAAGGAATCGCATTTTCCAC
This sequence comes from Hibiscus tridactylites, assembly GCA_958450335.1. Taxonomy (NCBI): domain Eukaryota; kingdom Viridiplantae; phylum Streptophyta; class Magnoliopsida; order Malvales; family Malvaceae; genus Hibiscus; species Hibiscus tridactylites. The sequence continues at coordinate 23,506,316 of OY288267.1, read as the reverse complement.
ATTACATTGATACACATATCGATATATATATTGGTAAGATGACATTTCATATCACATTGGCATATACTTACAATCTCATATTGGCACCTAGATATGACTCGAATACGCGGATAACATGTTGGAACGCATTTCCAATATAACCATTACCTGCGGTGGGATTACACTCATCACCGGCTCTCGCGGAGGGGATTCCACTCATCCTCACGCCCCACCGATGGGATTCCACTCATCATCGACTAATATAAATATTTCTGGGCGTACTCGTACTTCATACCACTCAGATGCAATACAAACAGACTGCCAAGTGCTTCGGCCAAAACAATATGTCTCAAAACACTAGGTCGATTGGTACAACTATTCTGTCTCTGAAATGCAAAACTCTATCATCTCTGAAATTGTATTCTGAAGGTCTTCCTTCCGCTATGTCTTGCACGTGAGGTGCCAAGAATCTGTCTTGCAACTGTTTCTCTTTAAGCATTCTGACTTAATGTAGGTTTTACCTGAAACTCGGCCACAAAACTACTATCATTCGACAACTGAACCCGGCAAAAATAGCTCGCAACTCAACTAATAATCTAATAACAAATATAACTCGGAACATCGGCTACTACGTTAACTCTCTTTGGATGATACAAAATCTTGAGATCACGGTCTTCAAGCAGTTCTAAGAACCTATGTTGTTCAAGTTTCAATCCTTCCTAAGTCGTCTAATATTTCAAGTTTTGTTGCTATGTACATACACACTCTTCATTTCTTACTATACAAGCTTTGTCTCTAAGTCTTCGAAGCAAATACAACTACAGTTAACCCTATGTCTTGTGTTAGATAATTCTTTTCAAGGTCTTTCAAATATCTCGGTGAATAAGCCACAATCTTTTGTCTTGCATAAACACACAACCTAACCCTACATGTAACGCATCACTATGGTTCACAAACTCTTTCTCTGATATAGGCTGAATCAAGGTCGAAGCTCTCTTCAAGGTTTCTTTTGGTCTCTCAATGGCTCATTGTCTCGCATCTGACCACACAAACTGAACATTCTTCTGTAGTAATCTGTCAAAAGAGCAGCTATCTTCAAAAGACTATTTACAATTCTCTGAGAGTAACAATGCTAGACCTAGGAATTATAGATACCTATCACAGTCTTCAATTTCTTCCAACTCACATCTTCTTCTGCTTACCTGGGATTTACTCTAACACACTCGGCTGAACTACATGTCCTAGGAGAACATCTTCATTAACTCGGAGCTCACATTGCACAACTTGGCATACAACTAATTCTCTACTAGGATCTATATCACTAACTCCATAGCTTGTCATGATCTTCTTCGATACGTGAATATACTCATGTGCCAACTATGAGAACTACTACAACTAATCAATAAACTCGGGAATTATTCTGCTCAACATCTCTATAAAAATAACTAACACACTATTTAAACAAAACGGCATAATTCGGAACTCAAGGCGGTCACATCTTGCCTCGAAAGTTGTCTTTGATACATCAACTTCTCTCACATTCAACTGGTAGCAATCGGATCCCAAATTAATCTTCGAAAAGACTGAAGCACACACTAACTGATCAACAAATCACTGGCACTCAGAAACAGATACTAATTATTCACTATCGCTTGTTTCGACTGTCTGAAATTTAAACACATTCTCGTACTGTCACTCTTTCTTCTTCGCAAATTACACCGTCGAACTCTAAGATGATGCACTAGGCCCCATGAATCTAAGGTCTAACAAATCTCGTAATTGATTCTTCAACACTCTTAATTCTTTCGGGAGTCTTAAGATACAGAGCAATCAAAACGGGAGCAAACTCGGAGACGGTATCAATAACAAACTCTTCTTCCCTATCAAGAGACAAACTGAGCAATTCTCCCAAACACTTTTAGGAAAATCACAAACTATTCTAACATTCTGCGGTCTAATCTTCATTCAAAATCAAATCCATCACAATTGCTAAGCAAGCCTGCCAACTAAACTCAATCAATTTTCGACCTCTAAAGCTGGATCAACATTCGATGAGAAGTTCACATCTCTACCTAACACTACAGTCTCACAGAAATCTGCCACTTCAGGGCAACTCTCTCTCTCTGTCTCAAGGTATACCCTAGCTCTGTGTTCTTCAAGCTAAACCATGCCAAAAGTTACATCGGAACCATAAAAAGACAATTACTCCACATCTACTAGTATCACGTATCCCTGGACCATCAACAAACATCTTCTGTACATTTTTCTGACTACTACTATCTCACCAAAAGGTCTAGTCACATGTGTCCCTAAGTCTAAAATCTCAACAGAGATATCTAGCTTCCTTACATGCTCACACACAAAAGGACTAATCTGCAGAAATTGCAACTTCGCGTGTACACAGCTGATAGTCTTCGGTCGTCTTGTTTTCAGGCTGGTTCTTCAACAAAATCTTACTCTTCTAGACGGTTCTTAGAGCATTTTGAAACTTCAAAATGCAGTTCTGATCACTCGCAGACAATCATGCTAGAACTTGTTCTACAACATCGATCTTGACGACTCGAAACATCCTACTACTAAACAATCTGGAGTCAAAACTCAAGACTTCTTCTCGGCTTGACTATATCGGAAGCGACTTCATCTCTTCTTCTTGCTGGAAGATAACTCAGACGCACTCTGGCTCAATCACACAAATCGATTCCCACTCACGGATACTGACCGGCTGTCTCGTATTAAAACCATAGGCCGAACCCCAGCGATCACCAACTAACCTTTCTGAGTTTCAGATTACCCACACGAGACCCTTACCCTGATCTCGCCAAAGGAACTAAGGTACTCATACCCACCCCTAACACTTCACCAGGCATATTCAAACTTGCATACTTGCTAACAACATACAGAAGTACAGATTCAGAAACAACCGGAGGAAACAAACTTAATACTGTACCAAGGGCTTATCTGCTAAAACATCGACACCACTCTGACTCCCACTCATAGGCCTTCACTTCTTCTTACCAACTAATACTAGAATCGATCACATCGTCCCTCATCAACAGGTATCAACCCACGTACATACTGACTTAAACAAACTAATTGTACCTCCTCTCCGATACAACCGTACTTCCCTAACTATAGCAATGATCTCCTTCAACAACATCCACATTTCAGAAACCACAACTTCCACTTACCGATTCACGGCCCACACACTGACCTCAAACTTACTAAAAGCAATAAATAAACAACAACAACAATAAAACATACAAGATTGGGTTAGCAAGGCAAGGCTTCCAAGTGCTCAAGTATATTCCCTCACTTAGAACTCTTTTTCGATGTAATAGTAGCAATGGGACTCTACTCAACATGATTTAAATAAAACAACGAGCTTAACTTGATACACAAGCAATCATGCTCACAAGGCAAGCAAACACCGTGCACATCAATCATAAAACACAACTTACCTCACTTACATGCCCAAGGTCTCGGTAACCTTAGGCTCTGATACCAACAAATGTAACCCCCTCGTCCCAGTCTGGCCGGATGACCGGTCCGAGTGGGCCACACGGGGAAAACCGAAGCGAAACCCGTTAAGGTTCCCCCTCGGTTAGCAACCCTATTTTTTTTAACTTAATATTTTCTAAAGGCTCATTCGAATCCTATATGATCAAACAGCGGAATAAAAATACAGAAGGTAAACATTCGAACCCAAGACAGCATTTAAACAACCCAATTTTAATCCTTTAAACAGGCTGTTTCAAAACACCCTTGAGGCGTATCGAAACGCCTTGACCAGGTCAACTGCCCCAAAGCCCATACGAAGGGGTCGTATCGAAATGGAGGTCAACCGTTCTGAAACACCCTCAACGGTCAACTTCTCGTGGTCAACGAGATTTTGACCGTTTCGAAACCCTTAGACCCGTTTCGATACGCTTCCATCTCGCCAATTTCTTAGAATTCCAGTAGCCAAAATGTTCCGATACGCGTTTTGGAACAGGGATTTCAAAGGCCAAACAGTATCGTAACGCGTTCCGATACGGGGTCCCTGAAGCCTCACCCGTTCCGAAATGACCCATCCCGTTTCGAAACGCGGGCTGTCTGCAACCTTTGAAGATCAGACTTAGGTGGATTTTAACAAGTCTAAAGGTCCCATAGGACCTCTAAAGGCACACAACACAAGCAAACACGGTCTAGAGGCATACATCCTATGTTAAACATGCTCAAACATACACAAGGCATATGGTGAATCATTCATACATGGCAATTACACATTAACAAACATTTCACAAAAGACATGCTTAAGGACATTAATAGTCAAAAGGCATCCTTCATCTCATATAGGTTTACATGCCATCAAAGCAATCTTAAGCATCCATAAGACATACATCACTCAAGCATTTGGCAAGTTATCATGATTACAATCCAAGTCAAATCATAGACATGAAACACATATAGGAGTCTAACATGCTCCTAAACATCAACATCATACTTCTAAAGCATTATAACACGAATACATGTCCCATTGCTAGACCATTACACCATAACTAAAATGTTCATACTTGATAGCTAATCAAGCACCACGAAGCACACTTGGAGGCCCCTTCTTGCACTTAGCAACCCACGAACTAAGGATCTGCATTGTCGAACAAAGAGAGAGTGTAATCAATAAAGCTTAGTGAAAGTAAGCTCTTTAAAAACAAGCCTCGACAATGCAGGGTCCAAGCACGATCTCAACTAAGGTAAAATGCATGTTCATACCTTCAATCCTCAAGAGCCAAATGTCAATGATGTATGAACAATTATTCAATAGTATGTCATGCTCGATAAGCTCACTTCCACAACATACGTAAACACATATAATCCTCTTAAAAGGAATCGCATTTTCCACATCACCTTGATACACATATCGATATATATATCGGTAAGATGACATTTCATATCACATTGGCATATACATACAATCTCATATTGGCACCTAGCTATGACTCGAATACGCGGATAACATGTTGGAACGCATTTCCAACATAACCATTACCTGCGGTGGGATTACCTTCATCACCAGCTCTCGCGGAGGGGATTCCACTCATCCTCACACCCCGTCGATGGGATTCCACTCATCATCGACTAATATAAATATTTCCGGGCGTACCCGTACTCCTCCTTGGTGCCTTAACGCCACCAAGGCCACGCGCGTTTTGACTCTCGTGTGCACACTCATCCTAATGATCGATCATTGTACCCAAGCATACTAGTGCCAATAAAAATTAAATCCACAACCTTTCACAACATCAATTTTAATATAATTTCCGTGCTTAGCACGTACTCGCCATGATCCTCAAAATCATGCAACCACCTCATTTCACAAGCCAACACTACATGTATACCATCCAAACAATTATCACAACATATTTCACTCACATGTATATCCACATTACATTTGTCATCAACATGCATATAACGATGCATTAAGCCAGGCCTCGACATACATGTATATCACATTATACATAATCATCATAACATAAATCAATTAAAGAGTTCATCCAATGTCTCTAACTAAAGTTTAGGATTAGGCTACCACCCTAACCCTAACTCTAGGTGGGTCTACCAAGCCCAACCTAGTCCACATGCTTGAACCAACCACTTAAAAACCAATTTAAAAACATTAACCACTCACCTCCACCTCCAAGCTCAAATACCAAGCAACCATGGTCTTCAATTTCCGGATTTGTTCCCAAGGCTTCACCAACTCAAAACCTCGCTTCTAATCACCTCAACACAAGCAAAACAACCTCAAATCAACTCAAACATCAAAGTAGCTAACCCAGAATACAATTCAAACATCAAACTCAACATTTCAAGTCATGATCAAACCACAACTTTATCAAATTCGAGCAGCCCATAAACCTTGATCAAAACCCAAGTTTCCAACACATTTTATACCCACAAATGATCCCAAAGCAACCCCCAACCATAGCACTAACATTAGCCCACCAATTCCAACCTAAAACAACCCCCAAAATGCCCATTTTCGTGCTCCTTCAAACTCTAGCTGAAAATTCCATTTTCAACCATCCAAATGACACCCAAATGGTCCCAAAACACCTTCCTAACATACTTAAACCATCATCCCTTCAATTTAACTCTAAAACTCGCCAAAATCCAAGTTTTAGACACTTCAAAAATTGCCACAAAAACCCATTTCGGGTTTTCACCCAAAATCCTCCATTTTAACATATTATGTGTATTTTCATGAGATTAAACCAAAACCCACTTAATAAATCAAAATCAAGTGTAAAACCCATCAAAAATCCATTCTTTCTTTAAACTTGAAAATCACAAAAGTGGGTAGTTTCGAAATATAAAGCTATGTAAATGTAGAGGATGAAGAGGAGAGTTCAAATATGTGATTACCTTCAAAAACGCCCTTGAATTGGTGGATCAATTTGATGGAAATACAAATTTGGGATTTGGGAGGGTTTGGTGGGGTTTCCACCGTGAAGAAGGAAGAATGGGAAAGATGATAACATTTTTTTTGTTCTTTTTACTTTTTAAAAGTTGTCTCCCTTTTTCAAAATATTTGGGTTAAATCACCAAAGTGGTCCCTCCTCTTTATTTTAAAACCCAATTAGGTCAAGCTTAGGCCAAATTGATTTAATTTAATTTTCACCGACCCAGACCACTAACCCGACTAACTCCTAGCCCCAAAACACGGGTGTTACAAAATCGCAACAGCATACCACCCTCAGACCAATGGACAGGCTGAAATATCCAACATAGAGGTTAAGAACATCCTTGAAAAGATGGTGAAGCCAACTAGGAAGGACTAGTCTCTACACCTCAATGATGCATTATGGGCCTACAGAACAACGCTCAAAACTCCATTGGGAATGTCACCCTACCGGCTGATTTATGGGAAAACATGCCATTTACCTATCGAGATAGAGCACAGAGCATACTAGGCCATCAAGGCAGTGAATATGGACTTGGAAAAAGTAGGACAGAAAAGGCTACTTGATCTGAATGAAATCGAAGAAATTCGAACAATGGCCTATGACAACGCAAGAATCTATAAAGACAAAACCAAGAAGTGGCATGACAAGAAGTTGCTGCCACGACAGTTCTACCCAGGGCAGCTTGTGTTGTTATTTAACTCTAGGTTGAAACTCTTCCCAGGTAGGGATGGCAAAAATACCCGGCCCCGACCCGACCCGAGGTGCCCCGACCCGACCCGACCGGGTATTTTTTCTAAAATTTCGGGGATCGGGGCGGGGCGGGGCGTGAAAGACATAAAGTCGGGGCGGGGCGGGTTCGGGTATTTGCTAGAAATTCCCCGCCCCGCCCCGCCCCGATACATTTTTATATTTTTATATATATTTTTATTATATTTATAAAAAATATCATTTTATTTAAACACTTTTATGAGTTTTAAGCTATTTTTTGTTTTTATTTTGGTTCGTACTTATTGTAAAATTTTGTTAGATGTTGTTCAAGTTTTAATATATTCGATTCTAACGGTTACTGATTCAAGTTTATTCTTTTGAATATGTAGTTTAACATGTGGATAATTTAAAATTAGTTTTATTTTATTTTTTTATATAAGTTTGAAGTCCTTTGAAACTATAATTTGTGATTGTGGTGGAAGATTGGTCGAATCTAATATTTACCGTCGGCGAAAATTAATTTTTTTTTATTTTTCGGGGCGGGTCGGGGCGGGGTCGGGTTTAAAGTTTATTATATCGGGGCGGGTCGGGGCGGGTAAAATAATATTTTAATTCGGGGCGGGGCGGGGTCGGGTATAATATATTATAGGTCGGGGCGGGTTCGGGGCGGCCAAAAACCCGCCCCGCCCCGCCCCGTTGCCATCCCTATTCCCAGGGAAGCTGAAATCTAGGTGGTTTGGCCCATTCCAAGTGGTGCAGGTTTTTCCCCATGGTGCCATCACAATCAGATCTTTACAAGACGGGCACCAATTCAAAGTCAATGGACAAAGATTGAAGCATTATTAGGGGACTGAAGCCCTAAGGATGCAGGAAGTGGTTACTTTAGGAGATGCCCCTCCTGGCATCCCTAATTTAACCTAAGTTTTATTTTTTAGTTATTTATTTTTATTATTATTTATTTATTAGGTAATTAGAATTATTTTATTTTAGAAACTAAAGTTTTTATTTTTATTATTTTTAGGAAATAAAGGAGAGAAGGAGAAGAGGAGAAGTGAATTCAGCCCACCATCTTTCCATCAGCCCAAAAAGCCCAAACTTTGGAGCCTGCCGTTACAGCTGTCGCGACAGACGTGGAAAATCCAGCATGTCAACACGCTGTCGCGGCAGATACGCAAACGCGTAACAGACGTGCAGCAGACACAGAAACGCATACAGATGCGTCAGAAACCGCGTAACAGTTGGCCCCGTTATTTGCGCCTGCCGTTACAGCTCCAACTGGCAGCAAACTCCCTCTCTATATAAACCCCGTTTTACTATTCATTTTTCACTCACTTCTACTCTTTCTACTTGTTTCCTCTAGAACTTTTACTTGCTTTCATTTTCTTCCACAGTCCTTGCAACATGACTTCTAGAAACACCCGCCGAAGTTCTGCCTCAGGATCTGCCCCGGCAGCATCCACTCCAAGATCCTTCCAGATCCGTGATATGTGGGAGGAGAAAGGTTTTATTTATACCTCCAAAGCGGAGAACCTGGGGTTGCAGCCGTTCATAGCCCGAAAAATTAGAGCCCTGCAGTGGTAGATATTCGCGGAGCAACTAGAAGAGATGAACGTGACTCTCGTCCGGGACTTTTATGTTGCCATCGGCAGCAGGAACACGACAGTAGTCACAGTACGAGGGAAAGGGGTACCAATCGAGCCCGAGTACATCAACACTCTCTACGGGTTTTATGTGGGGAAGAGAAAAGATGGCCACCAAAAATTTCTCGAGAGTTTAGAGCTTGCCGACTACGATGTTGTGATGGCAGAGCTCACAGACGAGGGTACCGAGTGGAACACCGATCCGAAAAACCCAAGAACGGTGAAGAGAGTGCAACTCACCCTAGAGGCAAAGCTTTGGAACGATTTCATCAAAAAGCGGATTATGCCCTCCTCTCACAATACAACAGTCGACCAACCCAGGTTAGCCCTCATCCATTCCATATTACATGAGAGGCCGATTAATGTTGGCAGATATGTCCGAGAGGGCATATTGGATTGCGCACACCGACCGTCCGGACCACTCTTCTACCCATATCTCATCACTGCCCTCTGCCGTGGCCACCATGTACCGAAAGATGCCGAAGATTTACGAGTTCGAGGGAAATGCTGGATCGACAGAAACATACTTAGCCTGATGGAACTCACTACTGCCACGCCCCTGTCGTCTTTCGACCCTACTGCCACAGCAGCAGAGCCGACAGAGCCCACCGACACCGAGCCTGCTGCCACAAAACCCAGGCAGCCTACAGCAGCAGCTTCTCCAGCTGACACCTCCTTACAGATCCTTGCTGCCATACAAAAACTGGAGGAACGACAGCTCGGCCTCATGAGCTTCATCCGAGACTTCACCACCGCCACGGTACACTTTATTCAAACCTCTCTTAATTTCCCCGATGTTGTGTTCCCTACTTTCCCCAATCAATATTTTGCTGCCCCCACCCCTGCCCATAACCCTACACCTGCTGCCACGCCCAAAACGCCATCTGTTGCGTCCACACTGACCCCTGCCACAACAGCTGCAGGCGGCAGCCGCACAGCCAACACCTCTGCCCGAGGAACTAAGAGAAAGGAGCCTGAAGACGACCTTGACAGATATATTGCTGGTTTCTCTTCGTCTGAAATCTGGGCGGCATCCGACAACGAGCCCTCTGTCAAGAGGAACTTGTCCAAAGAGTTCACACCAGAAAAGCGGCAGAAAATAGTAGCGGACAAAGACAAATCTGACAGCGGCAGCAGCATCAGTAGTTGTAGCAGCGGCATTAGCAGCGAGAGAAGCAACAACTCTAAGGTTCAGGTAGTGGAGAAACCTCCTCATTTCTCCCCTACCCGTATTCAACCTCCAAGGGAGGCCAAAACCAAGAATACCTCTGCCTCTCCCATCCGCCTGCCAGCACCAGCCAAGAAGGTCACTGCTCGTCGGCAGATCCAGCTCAGCAGCAGCAGCAGCGGCGACGACAACGCCTAAATTTTAAGTTTCTTATCTTATATTGATGTCTGCCTTTTTATATTTTGTGATGTATTGTTTTATTTTTCTTATCTATCATTTGCATTGAGGGCAATGCAACCCTCGAGTTTGGGGGTGGCATCCCTCCATTAATGGAGTCCTTTTAAGTTTAAAAGTGTGTCGTTTTGTTTTTTAAAATGATGGATGTTTTTTAAAATGAATGAAAATTTTGGCTTAAGTCTTTGAACTGAACTTACCTGCCGTGACAGCCTCTGTCGTGGCAGTGCCTTTAGGATAGTTTTAGGAGCAGTTTAGAGCCTTACTATAGTTCTAAAACTTAAACACCATTTGTGACTTTTATACTGCCTAGAACTCTACTAGTAAACTAGAATAGAAAGCTTAGCAATTGAGTTGCCCCTAGAGGTGCCTAACACTGGCTCTAGGAAAAGAAGTTAAGAAAAATAGACTCAATATGTAACCCCCTAAACTCGGCCCAAGGGTTATAGGCTGAATCTAGGAAGTCGAGTTGAAAATGTGTCCTTCAATAAGATGAATATTAGGTTTTAAAAACTAAATACTTAAATTATTTATTAAAACAATGTTGTTTCATATTAAATTCCTTTTTTCAAAACGTGGTCGTATAGAAGAAAACAACATAAACAAATCATCAAAATATTCGATTAAAATTCCCATGCATGCTAAAACAGTTGAAAAATCCCAAATCAAAATATAAGTATCTGATTTACATAAAGTTCCCAAATAGTAAAATAACTGATATAAAAATGAAATAAATCTGAAAATCTAAAACGTCCATACTGAAAACTGAAATAAATCTGTTAAACTGTGGCCCTCCAAGTACCGAACTCCTATGTGTGAAAATATGAAATAGAAGCTAAGGGGGAGTCAGCTATTAAGCTCAGTGTGTCTCTAAAGTGCAGGCAATCACAAACTCAGTTTCACAACAATAAATTTTCACAAAAATATTTAAAAGACAAAAAGTAAGTTTAAACACGGTTTTATGAAATCACAATGCAATGCACCCATACTCCATAGTCACCAAAAAGAGAAGGTTCCCCAGAACCTCTCACTACATAGTCACCAACACAAGTGGTATAAACCACTAACTTCCTCCGTACAATCCCAACCCATGATAACACAGTAAAAAGATATCACAGTTTTTACAGTCTCAACACAGTCCGATAATAAATCCGAGATTCACAACTCATTTACTTTAAATCACAATTTTATTCACAGTCTGGAAATAGTATGCACGGAAAACATAATGTAAAATCACAACACAATTGAAAACCACTCAAGCGTAAAATCACAGTCACAAAATCAAAACATATAGCAGAGAAAGAGAACACACTAAAAATAGTTTATATATAGCACCGGAAGAAACACACCTTAAGCGGCAATAGCTCTAACGACGAGCAAAGGGAGGTTGCGATTTCGATGTAAGGTGATGACAACGTCAATTCGAGAAGAATTTATAAAACATGAAAATAACTAAGAGCGACAACACTTTAAAACTTAAGGCTTAGGTTTATTTCTGTACGTAATAACTATGACTATATATAGAGAGTTGAGAGTTGGTAATCTAAACAAACTAGGTTTATAATAATAATAATAATAATAACAATAATAATAATTAAAATAATAATAAAGAAGAATTTAAGTTGAAAAAGGTAATTCAACCGTGAGAATAAAGAAAGAGAATTAGAATTCAAATTGAAATTAAAAATATTATATATATATATATATTAAAAAAAAGAGAAGACGGTAGGAAGGAAGAAATTAAAGTTCATTAAAATTCAAATTGATGAGAGAGTAAATCACAAGGGAAGACATTGAATTAAATGAGGTTTTCAAACGAGCACCTAGACTTTTCATGATTTACAAATTGACCCCAAATTTCTATATTAATAATCATAAATATGAATTTTTCTCAACTTAACCCTCAAACTCAAATAGAGTTTTTTTAATTAAATTCTCAAATCATTAGGGTTTCAAGAATTAGAAATTTCAAAATTAGGGATTTTGCGAATCTAGGGTTTATAATTTGAGTAAATTTTTTGGGGTGTTACACAATACACCTAGAGGTGCCCGAAACCGGCTCTAGGAAGTTAGCTAGAGGTGCCCGAAACCGGCTCTAGTCAAACTTAAGCTTGAGAAAATAGTAACGAGTCTGCATAAAAACTAAAGGAGCCTAAGAATTGCCTCCAAAAAGATGAAAATTGGCATAAAAATTCAAGTTAGAGGCTTAACTATTCTTGTAAACTAAGGGAGTCTTGGCATATAATTGTTCACAAGCATGCACACACTACACGAGAATTATAGCAAGGTTCCGGATGAATCCTGAATTATCCAACAAGGTGTTGCTCACAATAGGGAATAAATGGTAGTTAAGGGAAAGTTCACGGTTTTAAGCCAAACCAAACAAAAAATTTGTTTTTCATTTAGGTCTGAATTGCTTGAGGGCAAGCAAAAACTTGAGTTTGGGGGTGTGTTGAGTGTGTAAAAGTTCTATAATTTACCCCCTATTTAACCCATATTTCTCCTGCATTCAAGCATAATTCATTGCATTTAGGTTAGATTTCAGTTATACATCACAAATATATTAAGTGGCACAGTTTCTACTGAAATTGGTTGCTTTTGCAGGTAGCTGTTGTAGCAGATGAAGAAGCAGACGCTGGGCAGTGAAGAAATAGAGATGGAACTAGATGTGCAGACGAGGAGGACGATGTTACCATGGTCGCTGCCGTGGCAGCCAAGGACGACAACAGTGGTAAGGAGAAGAAGCAAAGTGGGCCTCGACAGAAAGAGAAAATTAAGCCGGGCTGTCATGGAGTACCCTTATATTTTTCCAAGCCCTAGATCAGAATGAAGGCCAAGCCCAAAGTTCAAGGAAGAAACTCTAAGCAAGAAGGAAGGACAAATTAAAGATATATTCTCTGAAGAATTAGTCTTTAATAGAGTTGTACTTTAGTTTAAACTTGTATTCTTGCCATATTAGAAAACTTGAACCCAAGGCCTATATAAAGGCATGTAATTCAACCTAGGGAAGGATATCTTAATATCTAGCCTTCTTCCCAAAACCCTAGCCGTTTCCCCTTCTCATCACGTTCTAAACTTCCCCTAGGGCTACAGGTTGAATTGTAAAGTAGTTGCAAGGATTGCATTTGTTTTAGGAATTTTTCTGTTCAATAAAATAGACTTCAAGTTTGTTTATTCTGGTTTTCAACATCTTGCAAGAGTATCGGGAGAGCATTGTGAGATTATCTATTTACTTAATTTCGGGAGAGTTAAGTATACGAAAGGAATATGTGCGGGTTTTCCAGTTTATGGTTGAACTATCTCGGACCTAGGGATAGGACGAGGTTAAGTGGCTAAGGAAGAATTCAACAACATCGGTGTTCATCCTTCGATTCACGCCGGGAGGTATCATCAAAGACGTGTTCATCGACAAACTTGGACCTAGGGATAAGCCAAGGCATAGCATGGATTCTTTCCAAGCTTGAAGTACAGAGTTGTGTGATCGTTGCCGCGGCTAACAACAGACCGCTGTCGTGATAGGTGCTGCTGTGACAGGGGCGACGACAGAACAGATATTCCTAGACTTTGCAACACCTACACTACTGAGCAATTCAATACCGGCCCATTCTCTCTATCTTGATTTCTTTAATCTTAAATTCCAGTTCTCTTTATTATTTTCGTGACAACAATTTAAACTATTCTTTTTCCTCTCGTGCAGAAATCCAAGGTGAAGCTATTATCCCAGTCCTTGTGGAGACGATATCCGATACTTCCGTATCACTTTACTACTTGTGTCGTGTACACTTGCACTACATTGCGATAGACACTTTTACACGCAATAGCGGATCAGTGACTGAAGATGCCTGATAATATCTCAAATATTTCCTAGACATTTGCAATTCATTCAAGCTACAAGGAATCCATGAGGATATATTGAGGCTAAAATTATTCCCCTATTCACTGAGGGATAGGGCGAAAATTTGGTTGAATAGTATTCCATCCAGATCAATAGGATCTTGGACTGACTTATATTGTGATTTCCTTGCTCGATTTAATCCTACAAATATGATTGATAAGTTACATAACGAAATCACTTCTTTTCGGCAGGTAGATGATGAATCCATGTATGAGGCTTGGGAGCGATACAGAGAATTGTTACACAAATGTCCCCAACACGGATTCCCTGTGTGGACACAAGTGACGATGTTTTACAATGCGGTAAACACGCCAACAAGGATGATGTTGGATGCCTCGGCAAATGACAAACTCATACACAAGACACCAGAAGAGACAATGGAGATTTTGAACATGCTTGCTAAAAATGACTATCAATTCTCGACAGCTAGAAAATAAGGAGTCAGACGCCATGCCACGATAAATGAGCTTGGGTCATCAGATTTGATTCTTACACAATTGGCTACCTTAACCAATTTGGTTAAGAACGTGTAACGACCAAGCAATACACAAGAGGTCAAGGTAGTAGGTTCCGTTTGTGATTTATGTAATGGTAACCATAATTCTTCTAAGTGTCCACAGAACCCAGAGTCCAATTTTTATGTTGGAAACTACAACCGGAACAACAACGGTGATGTCCAACACTTACAATCCGGCCTGGAAGAAGCATCCAAATTCTCATGGAGAAATCCCAACAATGCCCTTAACTAGAACAATCAAAATGCTCCAGGAATGAGATTCCAACAGAACGTGCCTCGGAAATTGATGCCGCAACAACAATCGAACCCATCTAGTTCTTTGGAAAACTATCTTAATGCTTTCATGTTAAAAACCGAATCTTATATGTCTAAAAATAGTAATTTCTTGAAAAGGACTGATGCTTTTATTAACATGACCGAGATAAGATTGCAGAATCAAGAGGCAACCTTGAAGTCATTGGAGACTTAAGTTGGGCAATTTGCACAAAATATTAATACAAGACCACAAGGTGGTTTGCCCAGCGATATTGAGGTCGCAAGGGGAACTGGCCATGAGCAGTGCAAGGCAATCACCACTCAGAGTGGCCGACAATTTAAAGAAGCTAAAACCCATTCAATGAAGAACACTCAACCAAAGGAGCAACCCCATATACAAGAGGATGATTCCAGCAATCAAGCCTTGGAAAAATTGGTGAGTTGGAAATTACCTAGGCAAGTCCTGATGCCTCGACAACCACAAGCATAAAATCCCTGACAACACTAATTGCCCATGCCGCAGCAAGTCCTGATGCCTCGGCAATGCCATCTATCAAGTTCCAAACCAATGAGAGGATTGCGGACATTCGACTTCCTCCCCCATTCCCACAAAGGTTGAAGCGACAAAAGCAAGAGTACCAATTCAAGAAGTTCCTCAACATTTTAAAGCAAGTTCACATCAACTTGCCATTGGTTGAAGCAATTGAGCAAATGCCGAATTATGCCAAGTTTCTTAAAGACATAGTCTCTAAGAGGACTAGGCTAGAAGAATTTGAAACAGTTGCTGTGACGGAAGAATGTATGGACATGTTGCATAATCAAATGCCACCTAAGCTAAAAGATTCCGATTGTTTTACAATACCATGTGCAATTGGAAATCACTATGTCAGGAAGGTGTTGTGCGATCTTGGAGCAAGCATAAACTTAATGCCCAAATCGGTTTTCCAGAAGCTGGGAATTGAGAAGGTGAGACCAAAAACTGTGATGCTACAACTTGCGGATAGGTGCTATGTGAATCCAGAGGGAAAAATCGAGGATATACTGATAAGAGTTGATAAAATTATTTTTCTCGTTGACTTTATTGTTTTGGATTGTGAAGTAGATGAGAGTGCACCTATTATCCTTAGGAGACCATTCCTAGCAACGAGAAAGAACTTGATTGATTTCGAAAGATGAGAACTCATGATGAGGGTAAATGATCAACAAGTCAAACTAAATGTGTTCCAAACCCTCAAGCAGGTCGATGATCTAGAGGAATGTCAAGTCATCCAAGCCACGAACGAGTTCAAATTTGACGTAGAAGAAAGTTGCCTCAGCAATTTAATTGCCAAACCAGAAGAGCATGAAGAAGTTGAAGAACCGATCGACGAAGAGAAAGAATTGGAAAACTGGATAACAAGTCGACCAAGTACATATTTCGAACCATTGGACTACCCAGGTAAGGAAGGTAAACTCGAAAAACCATCTATTGAACAACCTCCCATTCTTGAGTTGAAACCATTGCCAGGGCAATTAAAATGTGCTTATTTGGGAACCAAAAACACTTTGCCCAAAATTATTTCTTCTAAGTTGTAGCCTGAACATGAAAAGAGATTGATTGACATGTTGACGTTGCACAAAAAGGCAATAGGGTGGACAATTGCCGACTTGAAGGGAATTAGCCCGGCGATATGTATGCACAAAATCCTTTTGGGTTGATCCTTAACCCCGCTATAAAAGAAGTCGTGAGGAAAGAAATCATCAAGTGGCTTGATGCTGGTATCATCTATCCTATCTCCGACAGTACATGGGTAAGTCTGGTACAATGTGTACTGAAAAAGGGAGGTATAACTGTGGTAAGTAATGAAAACAATGAACTTATTCCAACCAAGACTGTGACCGGTTGAAGGGTTTGCATGGATTACCGTAAGTTGAATAAAGCTACCAGGAAAGATCACTTTCCTTTACCCTTTATTGATCAAATACTTGATCGTCTTGCAGGTAAACCCTTTTATTGTTTTCTTGATGGTCACTCGGGTTATAACCAGATTGTCATATCACTGGTTGATTACAAAAAGACCACTTTCACATGCTCGTACGACACTTATGCCTCCCAAAGGATTCCGTTCGAATTATGCAATCCCAACAACCTTCTAAAGATACATGATGACAATTTTTTCTAACATGGTTGAAGATTACCCTGAGATCTTCATGGATGATTTCTCAGTGTTTGGGAATGATTTCGACAATTGCCTCGGCAACTTGGAGAAGGTGCTAACTGTTGCGTGTAAAATAGTCTATCGCAATTGAGTGCAAGTGTACATGACGCAAGTAGTAAAGTGATACTAGAGTATCGGATATCGTCTCCACAGGGACTGGGCTAACCCTTTCCTTCGCTGTCTGCACAAGGGGAAAAGAATAGATTAAGGTATTGTCACGAAAATAATTAAGAATACTTAAATAAAAGAGTAGAGAAATCAAGATAGAGAGAATGGGCTGGTATTGAAGTGCTCAGTAGTGCAGGTATTGCAGAATTTAGGAAATCCAGTTCTGTCGTCGCGCCCGTCGCGGTAGCACCTGTCGCGGCAGCAGTCCGTCAGTCGTCGCGGCAGCAAACACACCAACTCAGTACTTTCAAGTTTGGCAAGAATCCCAGATCTGCCTTGGCCTATCCCTAGGTCCAAGTCTGTCGATGATCACGTCTTGATGATACCTCCCGGCGTGAATCGAAGGATGAACACCGATGTGTATGAATTCTTCTTTAGCCACTTAACCTCGCCCTATCCCTAGGCACGAGATAGTTCAACTATAAACTAGAGAACTTGCTCTTATTTCTTTCGTATACTTAACTCTCCCGATGCTAAGTAAATAGATAACCTCATAATGCTCTCCCGATGCTCTTGCAAGATATTAATAACCAAAATAAGAGAACTTGAAGTTTATTTTATTGAACTGAAAATACCTAAAACAAAACAACCCTTGCAACTACTTTACAAATCAACCCGTGGCCCTAGGGGGTTTTAGAACATATCGACGACGGGTAAACGGCGGAGGGTTTTGGTAGTCGGTTATGGGGAAATCGGCTATGGCATATGGAGTATGATATCCCCTAGGTTAAAATACATGCCCTTATATAAGCTTTGGGCTCAAGTATTCTAGGTTAACAAGGATTACGACTTTAATTAAAAGTATGATTCTAATAAAGACTTAATCTTCAAGGATCCTACTTTTCAGCCGTCCTCCTTGTTTCTTGGGATTTTCTCTCCTTGAGCTTTGGCTTGACATATCTTTTGATCCGGGGCTTGGAAAAATATATGGTTTTCACACGACAGATGAGCAGAATTTTCTCTATCTATCGAGGTCCACTTTGTTTTTTCTCTACTAACTTGTTGTCGTCCTCTGCTGTCACGGTAGCACCATGGCAGCATCGTCCTCTTTGTCTGCTTGTCCGGTTCAGCTCTTCTGCTTCTCCGCCCAGCACCTGCCCTCACCGTCAGCTACGGCGGCAACCTGCAAAAACAGCCATTTTTAGTAGAATCTGTGCCTTTGAATATATTTGTGATGTTTTGCTGTAAACTAACCTAAATGCAATGGAATGATGCTTGAATGTAGCAGAAATATGGGTTAAAAAGGGTGTAAATAATAGAACTTTTACACACTCAACACACCCCCAAACTCAAGTTTTTGCTTGTCCTCAAGCAATTAAGACCTAAGAAAAATGAAATATTTTTGTTTTGGCTTTCAATCAGTGAACTTTCCCTTATCCGTCGTTCGTTCCCTGTGGCGGCAGCAACCTGTCGGATAATTTAGGATATGTCCGGAATCTCACTATAGTCCTCGTGTAGTGTGTGCATGCTTATGAACAGTTATATGCCAAGACTCTCTTAGTTTCACTAGAATATTCAACTCTTAACTCGAATTTTTATGCCAAAGTTTATCTTTTAAAGGCACTTTTTCATGCTCCTTTGATTTTTTGTTTTGACTCGATTTCTTTATTATTAATTTTTTTCAAGCTAAAGTTTTACTAGAGCCAGTTTTAGGCACCTCTAGTTAACTTCCTAGAGCCGGTTTCGGGCACCTCTAGGGCTATTGAGTCTCTTTTGCTAAACTTCTTTCCTAGAGCCAGTGTTAGGCACCTCTAGGGGCTATTCAAGTGTTAAGCTTCCTATTCTAGTTTGGCTAAAAGAAGTCTAAGCAGTATAACAGTCACAATGGTGTTTTAAGTTTTCAGAACTATAGAAAGGCTCTAAACTTCTCCTTAAACTATCCTAAAGTCGCTGCCACGACAGAGCTGTCACGACAGGTAAGTTCAATTCACAGTTTTCAGCCAAAATTTTTAATTTTCGTTTTTTTTTAGAAAAGTACTAAGTAAAAGACACAAAATTTAACTAAGATGTACTCCATGAATATGGAGGGTTGCCACCCCAAACTCGAGGGTTGCATTGCCCTCAATGCAAATGACAAAATAAAAATGAAAACATATGAAGGCAGTACATCACAAAATATATATGGCAGGCAACAATAAGAAGATAAGAAACTTAAATTTTAATCATTGTCTTCACTGCTGCTGCTGAGGCGGATCTGGCGGCGGGTTCTGGTTCGCGGGGCGGGCTGGGATGATTGCTGTACAACCTGAATATCAGAGCTGCTGAGGCTGCTGTCACTGCTGCTGCTGGCCCTTGGCAGAGTTTTCTTATCTGCCATTCTTTTCTGCCTCTTTACCGGTGTAAATTCTTTCGACATGTCCCTCCGAATAGAGGGTTCAGCGTCGCTGTCGGCCCAGACGGATGAGGAAGAGAACCCAGCGACAAAGGCATCAATATCATCTGAGGGAACCGGTCGCTTTGTTCCGCGGGCGGATGTTTCGGCATGAGGGCTGCCGGCTGCCGTCGGGGCAGGTGATGGAATGGTGGCAGCAGATGGTGTATGTGGTGTGGAAGCAGGTGTAGGTGTGTGGGCAGCGGTGTTGATAGTGAAGTAGTGGGCAGGGAAGTTGGGAAAGACAACATCAGGGAAATTTAATGTATTGTGAATGAAGTTTAACGTGGATGCGGCAAAGTCCTTGATGAATGTCATGAGGCCCAACTGTCTGTCCTCCATCCTTTGAATAGCAGCTAGGTTCAGGAGTTGGCTGCTCTGAGGATTCAGCGGGGGCGGCAGCAGGTTTGAAGGAGGAGAGGGGGTTGCTACTGTCAGCTCCATGAGGCTGATGATATTTTTGTCTGTCCAGCCCCGTCCCTTCACTATGCGGTCGCTCTTCTTATCAATGGTGGTGTGATGTGATGACGGCAGGATCCTCTTCTTGATAAAAGCATTCCACAATTTTGCTTCCGGCAGCAGCTGCCCTCTCTTCACGGTGTGAGGATTTTTTCGGCTTGTGTTCCACTCAGTCCCTTCTTCCGTCACTTCTGCCATGACAACGTCATAGGCAGCATCATCCAAAGTATCAAGGAACTGCTGATGAGCATCATCGTTGGGGCCTAGGTAGAGGCCATACAAAGAGTTAATGCACTCGGCTGTGAACTGCACCTCTGTCCCTCGGACAGTCACTATTGTTGCCGTTCTGCTGCCGATGGCAGCATAGAATTCCCTCACCAACGTCTCATTCATCTCTGCTGGTTGTTCCGTGAATGTTTCCAACAAGAGGGCTCTAATCGTCATTGCGATAAAAGGCTTGAGGCCCATATTGACTGCTCGTGGAGTGTAAATGGAGCCTCTTTCTTCCCATAAATCTCTAGTAGCAAAGGATTGAGGGGTAGGTGCTGCCGGTGACGAAGTTGAGGCAGCATTGCGGCGGGTTCTTCTGGAAGACATGTTAGTTGCAAGGGTTGTTGAAAGTAAAATAAAGTAAATGAAAACTAAAGATTGAGAGCAAGTAAGAAAAGCAGAAGTGAGTGAAAATGAAAATGAAACGGGGTTTTATAGAAAAAGAATTGCTGCCCGTTGAAACTGTAACGGCAGGCGCGAATAACGGGGCGGCTGTCGAGCTTTAGCGCGTCTGACACGCGTTTCTACGTCTGTTACGTGTCTGTCACGCGTCTGCCGTGACAGTCTGGTGACAGCCCGTCTTCTCCGTGTCTGCCGCGGCAGGTGGATCGACAGGCTTCAATATTGGGCGTTGTTGGGCTGATGGATGGATGGTGGGCTGAGTTCACTTCTCTTGTCCTTCTTGACTCCTTTATTTCCTAAAAACAATAAATATAAAAACATTATTAAAATAGAATAAACCTTATTGCCATGTGGGGCATCTCCTAAGGTAACCACTTCATGTATTCCTGGGGCTTCAGTCCCCTGATAATGCTTGAGGCGTCGTTTCCGGTACTTCTTGAAGTCTATCTGTACCCTCCATCTGGTGATTATTCTCATGGTGGGGGCTCCTTTCTTTCTCTTCCCTTTGTAGTCCATGAAGTCCTCCCTTCTTGGTAATGTTTCTGAGGGCATGAATATATGATTAGAAAAAATCAAATTGACATTCGACCATAAACTTACCTTGTTTTTGTTGAATGTTGTTGTGGTTGAATGTATCCCTTGCTGTCGTGCCTGCTGCTGCGGCAGACAGTTATTTTGACAGTTCTTTATCAGGTTACTTTGCAGGTCAATGGGACATTGGTAAGTGCCATCACTCTTTATATCAAATTCTGTTGACCCCTCGTAGATCTCCATCAGTAGAGACTTTGATAATTCTGAGTCCACCGGTGTTGGTTCCTCTAATATCTGCAATGGAATCGGTGAGTTTTCAAAGAATTCAAAAGGTTCGTTTATTACCTGCTCGTATTCCATTTGTGAAGAACTATCATTGGGTAGCTCTTCTAGGTGGTCGTGCGAGTGCCATGAAAGAGATGGATGTGTGCAATCTTGGTCGGGCATAACCGAGGTAGTGGGTTGAGAGTTTTCCTCGAATGTGGTTGCTGCTTCAGCATCAGTTGCTGTCGAGGCGGCAGTTGCTGCCGAAGCGGCAGTTTCCGCTTTGACTGAGGTTTCTACCTCAGAAGTGGTTGCTGCCATGACATTCTCTTGAATTTCACTCAGCGTTGTCGCGGTGTTGCTCCATTCCGGCTCCTTGGCCATTGCCATGGCAAGTTGTTGCTTAGACTCATCATATGTTGGGTATTCCTTCACATGGGCATCCTCGTCATCTTGCCTCAGGATTTCAGGTTCATCTGTGGCATGAATGAGGACTGGTCTGCTCAAGAGTTCATCCATCTTGGCGATACTTGCGTCCATAGAAATCGACACTTCTTGAGTGAGTGCCATGAAGGCTTGCAGTGTGTCTTCTAAGGATTTTGATTGCTCTTGAGGATGATGACATTGCCAGAGCAGGTCGGGTTCTGCAGCAAAACTGTTATGGTATAAAAAATTTTGCGGGTTTTGATCGTACCATAAAAAATTTTGCTGCTGCAGCATCGGCATTTGCTGCCCATGTTGCTGTCGTGGCGGCATATCTTTACGGTAATTGCAAGAACTTTCCCACATCAACTCTCGAATGGTTTTTCCTGGCATGTTGATGCCCTTGAACCTGTATTTTCACCTGAGTTTTTTTTTTGTTAAAAAAAATAATAAAAAATAAAAATAAAAGAAAAGTGCAGAAGCTAGGGTAAGAGTGTGTTGCCAGTCCCCGGCAACGGCGCCAAAAACTTGTTGCGTGTAAAATAGTCTATCGCAATTGAGTGCAAGTGTACACGACGCAAGTAGTAAAGTGATACTAGAGTATCGGATATCGTCTCCACAGGGACTGGGCTAACCCTTTCCTTCGCTGTCTGCACAAGGGGAAAAGAATAGATTAAGGTATTGTCACGAAAATAATTAAGAATACTTAAATAAAAGAGTAGAGAAATCAAGATAGAGAGAATGGGCTGGTATTGAAGTGCTCAGTAGTGCAGGTATTGCAGAGTTTAGGAAATTCAGTTCTGTCGTCGCGCCCGTCGCGGCAGCACCTGTCGCGGCAGCAGTCCGTCAGTCGTCGCGGCAGCAAATACACCAACTCAGTACTTTCAAGTTTGGCAAGAATCCCAGATCTGCCTTGGCCTATCCCTAGGTCCAAGTCTGTCGATGATCACGTCTTGATGATACCTCCCGGCGTGAATCGAAGGATGAACACCGATGTGTATGAATTCTTCTTTAGCCACTTAACCTCGCCCTATCCCTAGGCACGAGATAGTTCAACTATAAACTAGAAAACTTGCTCTTATTTCTTTCGTATACTTAACTCTCCCGATGCTAAGTAAATAGATAACCTCACAATGCTCTCCCGATGCTCTTGCAAGATATTAATAACCAAAATAAGAGAACTTGAAGTTTATTTTATTGAACTGAAAATACCTAAAACAAAACAACCCTTGCAACTACTTTACAAATCAACCCGTGGCCCTAGGGGGTTTTAGAACATATCGACGGCGGGTAAACGGTGGAGGGTTTTGGTAGTCGGTTATGGGGAAATCAGCTATGGCATATGGAGTATGATATCCCCTAGGTTAAAATACATGCCCTTATATAAGCTTTGGGCTCAAGTATTCTAGGTTAACAAGGATTACGACTTTAATTAAAAGTATGATTCTAATAAAGACTTAATCTTCAAGGATCCTACTTTTCAGCCGTCCTCCTTATTTCTTGGGATTTTCTCTCCTTGAGCTTTGGCTTGACATATCTTTTGATTCGGGGCTTGGAAAATATATGGTTTTCACACGACAGACGAGCAGAATTTTCTCTATCTATTGAGGTCCACTTTGCTTTTTCTCTACTAACTTGTTGTCGTCCTCTGCTGTCACGGCAGCACCATGGCAGCATCGTCCTCTTTGTCTGCTTGTCCGGTTCAGCTTTTCTGCTTCTCCGCCCAGCGCCTGCCCTCACCGTCAGCTACGGCGGCAACCTGCAAAAACAGCCATTTTTAGTAGAATCTATGCCTTTGAATATATTTGTGATGTTTTGCTGTAAACTAACCTAAATGCAATGGAATGATGCTTGAATGCAGCAGAAATATGGGTTAAAAAGGGTGTAAATAATAGAACTTTTACACACTCAACACTAACGAGATGTGAAAAATATGATCTAGTACTTAATTGGGAGAAGTGTCATTTTATGGTTGATGAAGGGATTGTGCTCGGCCACAAGATTTCATCCAAAGGCATCGAAGCCGATAGAGCCAAGGTTGAAGTGATCGAAAATTTACCTCCACCAAATTCAGTCAAGGGAATTCGAAGTTTCCTCGGACATGCAGGTTTTTACAGAAGGTTTATACATATTTTTTCTAAAATTACTAAACCCTTGTGTAACTTGCTAGAACATGATAAGGCTTTCTTCAATTTTGATGATTGTCACGCTTGGAACACAATGGAGAAGAGGAAACGGAGATGGAGATATGCGATACATTTCTAGATGAGCAGAAGATAGTTGCCTCGACAACTCCAGTCTACAAACCTTGGTAAGTCCTGATGCTACGGCAACTCATGCCTCGGCAACTCTCGTCGCGCATGCCGTGTAACCCCCTAGACCCGTCTATGCATTACCACGGATCTTAGGAAGTCACATTAGGGTCACAAGAGCAACCCACAGAAAAAGTACGTGTAAAAAAATATTTTCCTTAAAACACTTATTAAACTATAAAATTAACTTCTGTTAAAAATACCACTTCAGGAAATCATTTAAACATATAACAAAAATTTCAGAAAGTGTTTTACAAAAACTATCATAAAACAATATATGACATACATGCCCACTAATTGTACAGTACTGTACTCCAAAGCGACGCCGAGAGAACTCCAAACACTAATGTCAGACATTATACCAAGATATATTCTTTTAACCTGCGATGGTAAAAACAACGTGAGCTTGGAAAAGCTCAGTAATACAGAACTACTGAAAGATGTTATAAGCTCATGCAGATATATGGCAGGTATAACCTTTTAATGATGTTCCATGTAGTAACAATCTTCATTTCTGTTCTACTATTTCAAGGTAGCATTATACTCGAGAATAACGATATTTGTTCTATATTCAAGCATCAAGAATTAGACGAGAATTATATAGGCTGATAACATACGGAGGTGGAATCAATGAGTTTAGTGTCTAGTGTGTTCCAACAGTGTAACGTTAATGCATGAAATGTAACAATGCAGTAGACCTTTTTTATTTTAAAAACATTTGCTTCAAGTAGCAGTAAAGTTCATTTTAATTCTTTATCTACCCTCAAACCATACTCCAGTATATAGTTTTCCCAGTGCGGTATGATGTATAGGCATTAACCCGAGCCCATTGGGCATGGGTACCATCCTAAGGAAATACCTTAGAATACGGGCGGCCCTAGCCGAAGCATAGGAAATGAAAATGGGCGGACCTAGTCGAAACATAAGAATTGAAACAGGCGGACCTATCTGAAGCATAGGAACCAAAACGGGTGGACCTAGCTGAAGCATAGGAATCGAAAATGGGCAGACCTAGCCGAAGCATAGGAACTGAAAACAGGCAGACTTACCAGCTGGATCACGACTGAGCCGTCAGTAACTTCATATCATATCCAAAAGTACCACAGGGAATCAGATCATCAATAGTTCATTAATCATTAGTAGTATTTTCATTATTACATTATCTACATAGCATGTTTGTCATATCGGGTACTAAGGTCTATATCAAATATACAATACAATCATGCTTAAATTCTAAAACATGTCTTGTTCATGCGAAAACTGCATATCAGTCATGTGCACATGATCAATATAATAAAACATGTAAAACAGTAGGCAAAAACATTCGTGTAACACACATGGAACACACTAGATGGAACAATTTATTTCTTGAAGATACTTGGTATTTACGGAAGGGGACACATTAAACTTTTGACAATTTAGACAAATTTCAAAAATGAGATCCCTATTAAAAGGGGTTCGTACTAATGGTTCAAACCAGATATTCAGGAGTTGATACATCAAGATCTTTGAGAGTTCAGATATATCATGAGTGATTCAGTCATTTAAGCCTACAAGGGCATTATGGTCATTTTGTTATACATGGACATTTTGGTAATTTATACCAACAAGGCATAAACGGAGACTCGGGAATTCCATTTGCTCATCAGGTTTCCAACCAATCATTCAGGATTTTCTAAATCAAGATCTTTCACGATATCAGATACATTTAGGGCTATTCCGTTCATTTTGGCCAACGAGAGCATTTTGGTCATTTGATTATCAGGGGTGATTCTGTAATTCCACATACTAAGGACAAATTGGTAAACTGCATACATGAAGATCTCCACAGTTTATCAGGTTTCCAAATTCAGTCGAACTAACGGATCCCAATACTGTGATATTAACCAAGTATTCGAACATGGGCAATACACTCAAACTCAAACCATAGTATCGAACGTACCTTTAAACATATTACTCTTACCATTAACTATAGCATTCATTCGAATTCACATATATATCAAACGGTCGGCAAACACGAGTCTTAGAGGTATTTTCAGTCATTTCAGTGTTCAAAGGTTTTTTTTCAATTATCCTGAGCCTTTCGAATCCTTCTAAATATTCATTCGATTCTAGTCTCGAGGGTACATCCATCATTATGGTTAATTCGGCATCTAGTGCCCGAGGGTATTTCCGTTCTTTTGGTCTGTAATCACTAATTTTGTTCGGGTTAACCTCTTTTTATTTCATTTTATAATAATGGGCTTATGTGGGCTTTTATATGTTGCCAATATCAAAATAAAAATATGTGTTGTGGGCTTTGTTTAACTTAAATTAATTTTTATATGTATGTTATACTATTTTTATAAAAAAAAAACCCTAAATATTATTGTTATAAGTCTTCATTAATAATATTATTATTATAATTATTTTAATTATTATTATTATTATTATTATTATTATTATTATTATTATTATTATTATTATTATTATCATCATATTTTATTATTATCATTGTCATATATTATTATTATTACTTTATTATTATTATTATTTACCGTATTACCGTCATACTAAACTGAAAAAGAATGACAATTTAAATAAAGTTGCCCATTAACATAGAATAAAAATAAATAAGCTCAGTTTATATTAAGAGTCCATTTACAAATATTAAAGCCCAAAAAATAATAATAGGCCCAAATAATTAAAACAATAGAAACCCTAGCCCTAATCTGATCTATTGTTTGCGCTGCCGAAGCACCACCGTCAGATCATTCTTGATCTGACGGTCCAGATCAGAGCCTCGTGCGACCCTTGGAAGCCCGACGTGCCGCAGACGCCAAACCAGATAATAGTTCGCTTCCCCCATGCGTGCTATATGAGCCCTTTTCCGCTCTATGTCGATCACGCCTTTCTGGTCCCCATCCTCAACCGGTTACTCCCATGCAAAGAAACGAACAAAAACGTCAGCATCCCCAACAGAATTTCAGACGCAAAATCAACATAAATAAAAGACGAATGTGAATGCAAACAAAGGATAACAGATCAACCAATGGCAATTTACAAGGATTTTTTATTTTTCTAAAAATTGTAAATTACGGCTATAAAGCCCGAAACAACAGTGTAAACCCTAAGCAATATGAGGGGGGGAAATCAAATTCAGATCAATACAAAGAGAAGCCTTATGAGGTATACATTTTCTCTTTTATTTCGAAGCATAAAAGCATGCAAGTTTAGAGTTAAATTTTTTTTACCTCTGCCGGTTCGTATCCCCTTCCGCGTCGATCCGTCTTTGGACAGTTCATCTTCTTTACGATCGGTGTCGTTTCTCCCTGACGACAAGCCTACCGGCTCTTTCGAGGCCACAAATGGTGAGTCAGACGGAGCGGTAACCTTTAGGGGGTCGGTTTTGAGTCTCATTTTTTAAAGCAAAGAGGGGTTTTCGTTTTGGTTTTCTAAGAGAGAGAGTTGAGTTTGGATTTACAGAGAATGGAGGGTTTGAAAGGTTTTTTTAGTTCTCGGCGCCGGCTAACGGCAGCCGGGATGGCGGCCGATGAAGCGGTGTTCGACGAGAGGGTAAATAGGTTTTTAGGGTTTGCAAAAGAGGTCAAAACTGATTAAGGGGGCCTTTTATAGCGTGTAGGCATTTTAAAATAGGTTTAATCGTGTTTTAAGAACTCTCGCGTCCTTCAAATTCCCTAATCAGCCCCTCCGTGTTTTATAATTATGCCTCTGGTCCTTACAAGTTTTTGAAACTTTTTAGTTTGACCCATGTCGAGCTTGATTCGTTTTGTAAATGGTTCAATCCCGCGTCAGCCCCTTTTATTTTCCGTCTCTTTCATTCTGGTCCCGAATCCAGTGTTATTTAACCCCTCCTATTTGTCATGCATTTTCAATTCGGCCATTATTTTTACTTTTATTTAATTTCAGTCCTTTTATGCACTTTGCCATGACAATATATTTATGTTGTTGATAATTTATGTTGCTTTGATTTCATTACGTCGGATGTTATAGTATTATTGTTATAATATATAGTTTGTGTGTCCATAATATTTTTTATGAATATTATATTTTTTACATAATGTATGATTTATATCTATTATAAGTTTTATATCAAAGAATTTTTAAGTACATAGTTATGTAATACATTACATGATATATAGTTTTTTAAGTAACGAAAATGTAACATATGGTTTTAATATACACACATATGTATAATACGAGGTTTTCTTACATAATATAATCTTATACATATAATATAGTATTAATATATATAGTGTGTGGGGTTTTAATGGATGCATAGCTTAGACTTTTATGATTGCTCGAACGTGTATTTGCGACATGCATTTTTAATTGGCATTCATATGACCTAATATTTTGATCGCATGATAATTAATTTTAATCATAAAAAGAGATACTTATTAATTCATGTATTCGAGTCGAAATATCCTAGCTTATTGGATATTCCTCGAATATTCGGATTAATTCGCATCGTCTAAAGGTAAAATTCGTAATTAAAACGAACAAGACCATGACACCATATTTTATCTGCTTGCATCATGCATAAAGGTGACGTACAGGATCCGAACCCTAAACTAACACGACAGTCAGTCTTATATGATGTCGGTTTAGTCTATGGTCCAGTGTAACGTCATCCTTTTTAATTAAATGATCAATTAATTCCAAAGCCGCAATTTGCAAAATCCCGCGCTATTTAAGTCACATTTTCATTTAAGAACATTTCATTAAATTCACTTTGGTTTTTAAATAATTTCTATCGATGAAAGGGCAACAAGTAATTGAATTCCTTACTAGGGTTTCCATGCCCATATTTTCTTCCATTCTTTTGTGCTTAAAATTGCTTGATTTTGTGCAATTCCATGTTTATGTGTTTTTACTCCTAATTTCATTCATGCCTATAGCTAGGGGGAGTATGTTTATGTTTGCACATGTTATTCATGCTCATTCATGTCATTCATGCCAGTTAGGCCTTCAAAAATTTCATTTTTCTGCACTTTTAGAGCCTCATCTACACTTCCAAGCCCAGGTGTATCGAAACGGGTCCACCTGTTTCGATACGGATGCTTTAAAATTCTATCTAAGAGAAGGATGTTTCGAAACGCCTCCCAAGGGTTTCGAAAAAATTTTGCTACTGCCAAGGGGTGTATCGAAACGTGTTTCGATACGAGTCAACGGGGATTCGATACGGTCAAACCTGTATCGAAACGGTCAGTTGGAATTGAAAAATTGGTCAAATCTCGGTGCCCGCGTTTCGAAACGGTCGACACCGTTCCGAAACGGGTTAGCGGATAGCTTTATAGAGGGCTTTTAATGTTAAAGTTTTACTTTAATTAAAACTCCCCTCAAACCCTAAAAACCCTAAAACGATTTTTCCCTATAAAAACCCTCTAAACCTCATTGTTTTTCACCAAATCTTGAAGGCTTTTACTCTTAAACACAAGTCTAAGCAAGCATCAACAACTTTGTGCAAGGATTTTCATCTATTCATCCAAAATCCCAATTTTAAGGTATTTTTTATTTTTATTTTTCCTTCAATTTGTATTCGAATCTTAGTGATGAGTGCTTAAATATGACATATTTCATTTGCTATTTTTCTAGTTATTTGGACTTCTTGCTGCTTAATTCATGTTGCTTTCGTTATATTTTGTGCAGAGATCCAATTCTGGAAATAGCAGTGAAAATGGGGCATTTCTGCAGTTTTTATTATAATCTTGTCATGACTGGCATCATGGGCACGACACCGGGCACGACGCGTCTGACGTGGCAGTGACGTGGCAATGACGTGGCGACTTCTAGAAGCTTCTGGAACGTTCTGGAAGATGTTATCAGCTTATTCGATTAGATTCCTGCATTTAAATTTTAAAACATTTGAATTGTTTTATCTTTTGTTTATTATTTTAAATTATTTCATCACTTTATCTTTGTAAATTTAAGCCTATAAATACCACCCTTGGTAAAGGCTTAGATCATCCATCAATCATTTTAGTTTTTATCTTTGTAAACACTTTTTAGTTTTAATTCAAGTTCATTTTCCTTTAATTTCTTGCTTTCATTTATTTTATGTTATTTAATTATTTTCCAAAAACCAAGTTAAGCATGATAATCAATATTATGCTTAGCTAAATTTCTTAAGCCAAGATCCAGCCAAGTCAATTCGATTCGTGAGAATTGAACTTGCTTAAATACTTTTGGGGAAATCATTTTTATCTTTCTGCTTAGATAGTTTGGCAATCGGCCTTACTAAAGTCTTTTAAACGTTTTTCAAATCAAAAATGGCCCTTTGGTCTGAATTCGCTTAAAAACATAGTTGGGAGGAAGGATCGGCCTGTGGCAATTTTCGACTTCCTATGAACACTCTTAGCGGCGGTCCGCTAAGGAAAGATAAAATCAGAAGCGATTCTACTTTTAGACAATTTCTGAGTCGGGTTTTTCCTGTTTTATTCTAAATATTTTAACGGCGATAGTCGTGGTTGATTTATTTAAGAACCATCTTTCGAAGATAGACTTGGGAGGATTGGTTACTCGAGAGAAGAACAAGTTACGACGGATTGGGCCTCGTAGACTGTAACCGACATGATACCCGAAATAAAAATCTATTTCAATGATCGAAAGAATTGAAGGAGCTGGTTCGAGGCTGATTTACACACTTGGTTTTTCTTACTACTTTTAATTTTTTTTCTCTATTTTATTACTTCACCAAAAATCATATCACCCCATTCTTTTATTTCTTTGCCTTTACAGATATTCCTGGGATTTCGGATTCAACAAATTCAAGTCAACAATTCCAGCTAATCTCCCTGCAGATCGACCCTCTTTCCCTATATCTACTCAATTTCTTTATTTATTTGTTGTTGAAAGAGGATTAATATATATTTATTTTGACCGGTTAACGACGACTTGTCAAAATTGGCGCCGTTGCCGGGGAGATTTATTTTCGGCAATTTTTGACTGATTTTGTTTTATTTTTATGACCAGGAAGAATCCGGGTACTTTGGCTCCATATAACCCGGAAATCGAAGCAAGCGCTCGTAGAACTCACGGCGAAACCCTTCGACGAAAGAAACAACAAAGCACACGACAACCCGAACAAGAATCCACCTCCAAATCTACACCAATCGAAGAACCTACACAGGAACCAGAACCGATGGCGGAACAAACGATTCGAGAGCTGAACACAGCCCCTACTGTGCAACAACCCCTTTGTATCGCTTTTCCTCACGGTGATACCCCATTCCAACTCAAAACGAGCCTGATTCACCTATTACCCACCTTTAATGGCCTCCCTACTGAAAGCCCACATAAACACCTTGCCGAATTTCACATGGTGTGCAGCAGCATGAAACCGCAAGGAGTTTCAGAGGATCAGATAAAACTAAGGGCTTTTCCTTTTTCCTTAGCCGGAACGGCTAAAGAGTGGTTATTTTATTTACCTCTGAATTCTATTAATACATGGGCTGATCTTTCTCGTGTTTTCCTTGACAGGTATTTCCCTGCAGCAAAAGCGACTGAACTTAGGCGAAGCATATTGAGTATCCAACAAATGCACGACGAATCCTTATATGATTATTGGGAAAGGTTCAAGAAGCTGTGCGCAAGCTGTCCGCAACATGGTCTATCCGAGCAAACACTCCTTCAATACCTATATGAAGGAATGTTACCAATGGACAAAAAGATGGTAGATGCAGCAAGCGGTGGCGCGCTCGTTAACATGACTCCTACTGCAGCGAGAACATTAATCTCCACAATGGCTGCAAACTCGCAGCAATTTGGTTCTACAAGTGAACCCAGCCGACGGGTTCACACAGTAAGCACAATTTCATTAGAGAATAAAATTGATAATTTGACTAATATTGTGTATTCTCTTGTTTTATGGGAGATAAAAGCTGCTAAGGCATGTGGGATTTGTACTATGCATGATCACGCCACCGATCTATGCCTAATGTTAAGGGAAACGACTAATGCCCAAGTCAACGCCTTGAACAATTTTCCTGGACCTCCCCAAAGACCCTATAACCCGGTTGGAGAGATCACCCAAACTTGAGCTACGGTAATCAGAACCCGAATTACCAACCTAGGCAACAACCTCCCTACCAAAACCAAGCACCCCAAAAATCTTCGCTTGAGTCTATTGTTGAGAGATTGGCAGTTTCACAGGAAAAATTCCAAACCCAAACACAATCCCATCTCCAACAAATCGACAAACAAATAAGCCAACTAGCTCAAGCCGTTAGCCGTATAGAATCCCAAGGAAAGTTACCATCCCAAACTGAAACCAACCCAAGGGAAAATGTTAGTGCGATAACTTTGCGTAGTGGAACAGTGATAACGCCTAAACCGCCCAAGCAAGATGAGCAAAAATCCGACGAGCAAGGCAGCTCTTCGAAGGACCAGAAAGAAAAGTCTCCACCCACTGCAGGTAACTCTAAATCCAATATTTTTGTTCCTACTTACGAACCTGTTCCTCCTTTTCCAGGTAGATTGGCGAAACGAGATAAAAAGGAGGAAGAGAAGGAAATTTTGGATGTATTCAAGAAAGTGGAAATTAATATTCCACTTCTTGATGTTATTCGAAAAGTGCCCAAATATGCAAGGTTCCTGAAGGACTTATGCACAAACCGAAGGCGACTATCCGGGAATGAAAAGGTTAACCTTGGTGAAAATATTTCGGCCATCTTTCAAAAGCCGTTGCCGCCAAAGTACGGACCAAGATATGTTTGTGGTTCCTTGTAAAATTGGGAATGTTGGGATAAAAAGGGCGATGTGCGATTTAGGCGCATCTATCAACGTCATGCCGTTAAGCGTTTACAACAAAATTTCGACTGAACCATTGAAAGAAACGCGGGTGACGGTTCAATTAGCTGATCGATCAGTCATCTACCCCGAGGGAGTACTAGAAAACGTGTTGGTACAGGTAAAAAATCTCATTTTTCCTGCTGATTTTTACAATATTGACATGGAAAATGATCGCAGCAATAACGGATCCGACTTCTTGCTTGGCCGACCTTTCCTATCAACTGCGCATACAAAGATTGATGTCTGCGACGGCATCTTAACTATGGAATTTGATGGGGAAGTAGTTAAATTTGATATGTACAAAGCTATGAAGTATCCTGATTCGGTCGCAAGTTTAAATTTCATTGATATTATAGATCCGTTAGCTGATGATTTAATCGAAACTAATTTGTGTTATGACTTTTGTAGGGAATTCGCGGATCTCGACGATGAAAATATAGGCGAAATCATTTCAACTCTTTTTTCCCTTTCTAAGTTTCAATTAATTCCAACTCGATCTAAACATTTTCCTTCAATTTTGCAGGAACCAAAGCCGAAGTTAGATCAGTTTAATTATATATTTTTAGGCGACAACCAAACTTTGCCAAACATCTTGAGTAAGTTGTCGCATATGGAAGGAGGTAGAAGCTTAGTTGTTGATTTGCGCACAAATAGAAAGATGAAGGAAGACGTTAAAACGACGAGGGATGGACATTACCGTTTGTTTGAAGAACTTGCTTTTGAAGAGCAAAAAATTTAGCAAAGATCGTCGAGCTAAACGACGTTAAACAAAGCGCTAAATGAGAGGCAACCCATTCTTTTCATTTCCGTTAATTTTTATTTTTATTTTCCCTTTTATTTATTTTTAGTTTTTAGCTTTAATTTTTGTTTTAATTTCTTAGCTTTTCCAATCTCTTTCAGGGACTCCAGCAGCACTAATTTCCAGTCTACATCAAAGAATTTTCGAAGAGCAGGGAAGTGCACCATTTCATTAAATGATGCACGTTAGCAAAACCTATGGTATGCGGTGCATTTTAGCCAAACCCTTTAGCTTTTTACCCTTTGACCCTTTGACCACCCAAATATCTCCTGCATCCAATCCAAATAAAATAAACCCATTTCTTTTATTTTACTTTTTCCCTAAATCCCCCATTTCGTCTCCTTCATTTTCCCCGCCTACATCACAAATCGGCTCCTCTCCTTCATCTCGCCAATCCTCCATCGAATCTCACCAAGCCACCCCTAATCATCTTCTTCACTTCATCACCACCAAAAACTGCACCCCCACAAAACCGAGCCCACCCAAAACCCCAACACCTCCAATGGTCCGCACACGACACCAAGGTCGGGATGAGCCTCTGCCCACACTTTGTTCTCGAAGGATGATGATAATTCACCGCGCTGGCAGCCTTCGTGAAGGTATCCAGCAATTCGGGTCTTGTCATCGCCGCTCTTCCTCGTTGTGGAATCACCCTTCACTGCACCTTCTCCGACACCGTTCGTTAGCCGCCATTCAAGGCTCTCCGCCACTGTTGGCCTGAGAAACTCTCACCGTGCTCCTCCTTCTCGTTCATCGTCTCCCTCATTACACTCTATGCCAACGGTGGACTCAATTTCATCACTCACGGGGAGTATCTTTTGCCCTTATTTTCTCTTTATTTTTTTAATTTTTATGAATTGGGGCAATTCATTTAAGTGAGGGGGAGGGTAAATTACCACTTGTCCTATTCTTGTTTGATAATATGTTTGATTTTGATTAAACTTGAGTTGAACTTTTCTTGCCATTACATGTTATCTTGCATATTGTACTTGCTCTAGTACTTAGGAGTGATTGAATTGGAGCATTTTTTATAATTAAATGATATGGGTAATCTGCAGCTTGACATTCTCTTTTAATTACTCTTGATTGTGTTGATTAGATTTCTCGCCTAGCTTAATCAAACTTAGCCAAATTTTGTGAGACTTTGAGCCTTGAGCATGCATTCTTCATATTATGCTCATTTATTTTGCTTGAGAGTGTCATCTTGAATTTTAGGAATCTAGAACTTGTGGCTTGCTTACAATTCGAGACTACAATAAGAACGAGGTGCTTTAAAATGATTTAGGCATTAGGCTTTAAACCTTTTCCTTCCCTTTCGTTTTGATTTACCCTTTCTCATCGCCTAGTGAACCCTTGTTAGCCTTACACCCCATTCCCTTGGCTTAATCACTTTTTGATTGATCAAATACTAGAAACTATATTACTAGGCAAATAAGGAGCTGCAATTCGAATAAGGGCAGAATTTTTCAGAAAAAAAAATTGAAAAAGAAAAAAAGAAAAAAAAATAGAATAAGGAAGCAATTGCTTCGAAAGAAAAGAAAAAAAAAGAGAAGAAAAAAAATGAGAAAAACAGTTTCGAAGAACAGAAAATTGTTGCTTGCCCATCTTTAAGCTCCTCATTTGTTTTCATTAATTGTTGTTTGAAAAAAAAATCTTGCATTGATCATTCCTTTGTTTATTTTCTTTCCATCTTTCTACCCTTTTTTTTCTCTAAAACCACATTACACCTTGAATAAAAAATCTAATGATTTTTGCACCTCGATTCTAATAAGTAGTGGAGAATTGAACTTGTTACAAGCTTATGGAAACTTTTGTTCATGCATGACTTTGAGTGTTTCTGCTTCAAATTTACCTTTAAAACACTTTGAGTGCTCTTGAGTGTATCTTGGTGAGGATTAAGACTAGGTTAGGATTTGATTAATGCTTGATAGGTAATTGAAAGGGACAAGGGCTGCTCTTTGCTTGTATCTATTTGGTTTGATTATGTTTCTTTCATGAACCTCCTTTTGTGCTAGAACTCTTATGATTATGTTTGATGCTTGTAATGGCTTGAGAAATGAATTCTTGGGTTTATGATTTTTTTCGGACATACTTGAGGACAAGTATGAGACAAGTGAGGGGGAATTTGATGAGTGCTTAAATATGACATATTTCATTTGCTATTTTTCTAGTTATTTGGACTTCTTGCTGCTTAATTCATGTTGCTTTCGTTATATTTTGTGCAGAGATCCAATTCTGGAAATAGCAGTGAAAATGGGGCATTTCTGCAGTTTTTATTATAATCTTGTCATGACTGGCATCATGGGCACGACACCGGGCACGACGCGTCTGACGTGGCAGTGACGTGGCAATGACGTGGCGACTTCTAGAAGCTTCTGGAACGTTCTGGAAGATGTTATCAGCTTATTCGATTAGATTCCTGCATTTAAATTTTAAAACATTTGAATTGTTTTATCTTTTGTTTATTATTTTAAATTATTTCATCACTTTATCTTTGTAAATTTAAGCCTATAAATACCACCCTTGGTAAAGGCTTAGATCATCCATCAATCATTTTAGTTTTTATCTTTGTAAACACTTTTTAGTTTTAATTCAAGTTCATTTTCCTTTAATTTCTTGCTTTCATTTATTTTATGTTATTTAATTATTTTCCAAAAACCAAGTTAAGCATGATAATCAATATTATGCTTAGCTAAATTTCTTAAGCCAAGATCCAGCCAAGTCAATTCGATTCGTGAGAATTGAACTTGCTTAAATACTTTTGGGGAAATCATTTTTATCTTTCTGCTTAGATAGTTTGGCAATCGGCCTTACTAAAGTCTTTTAAACGTTTTTCAAATCAAAAAGGGCCCTTTGGTCTGAATTCGCTTAAAAACATAGTTGGGAGGAAGGATCGGCCTGTGGCAATTTTCGACTTCCTATGAACACTCTTAGCGGCGGTCCGCTAAGGAAAGATAAAATCAGAAGCGATTCTACTTTTAGACAATTTCTGAGTCGGGTTTTTCTTGTTTTATTCTAAATATTTTAACGGCGATAGTCGTGGTTGATTTATTTAAGAACCATCTTTCGAAGATAGACTTGGGAGGATTGGTTACTCGAGAGAAGAACAAGTTACGACGGATTGGGCCTCGTAGACTGTAACCGACATGATACCCGAAATAAAAATCTATTTCAATGATCGAAAGAATTGAAGGAGCTGGTTCGAGGCTGATTTACACACTTGGTTTTTCTTACTACTTTTAATTTTTTTTTCTCTATTTTATTACTTCACCAAAAATCATATCACCCCATTCTTTATTTCTTTGCCTTTACAGATATTCCTGGGATTTCGGATTCAACAAATTCAAGTCAACAATTCCAGCTAATCTCCCTGCGGATCGACCCTCTTTCCCTATACCTACTCAATTTCTTTATTTATTTGTTGTTGAAAGAGGATTAATATATATTTATTTTGACCGGTTAACGACGACTTGTCACTTAGGTTAGAAAATTTTAGTTTTGTATAGTTTATGTATTTTGATACTTGGGTTTTTCAAAACTTGTAAAAAAATTCAAAATCTTCATTTTTTTATTCGAATATATATGTTTTCATTCGTATTTTCTTTACTGTTTTTTTAATTGTTTTTCTCTTGAATTTTTTTGTTTTGTTTCTTTGTTTTTAAAACTTGTTTTTAAACCTAAGTGGGATTTACCATTGGATTGAATTAAGAAATTTCATGCATACACTAAAACTTGTTTTTAAATTGCTTGCTTTATGTTTTTAGGATGTCTATGGAGAACATTAACAAAAAGCGTAAGACGGGTCAAACAAGTGATTCGAGTATTCGTCTTAATCTCACCCAGCTGTTTCACAAAAGTCTTCGGACTCCGGAGATGAGGGAGCGTTTCATTTATGTCAAGGAGTTTGACGTTCTTCGTGAGCGTGTTGTTGACCTCTCGTTTCTTGACTCCGAGCGCTTTCTCTTTCGTTACCTCCCCCGTTTAAGAGAATGGGGATTCCTTGGTTTGATGAGTATCTCGGATATTTGCTACAAGCACATGGTTCTTCTCTTTTACTCAAATGCCCAATTCATTAATAGTGAAGACAACTCCGAAGTTGTTGGCCTTAAGTCTTCTATCTTGGGAAAGAGGATTGTCATTAACATCCTTACTTAGAGACTACTTTTGGTCTTAAGAACGAAGGAATCGAGAATGAGAGTGACTTTGGTTCTCACACCGGTTCGGTGCTTGCCTTGGATGCTCACGATAGGTTACTCCACTTGATAGTCTCGTGGTTTCTTCGCCCCTCCGGAGGTAAATTTTCTCACGTTCGTCAAGTAGACTATTTTTGGCTTGAATGTTTCCATCGTGGTGAGCGCCCTAATCTTGTTAAGATCATGTTTGTCGAGATAGTCAATAATGTTAAGCTTCGTGACACCGATGCACTAAAATCTTTCACTTATGGGACTGTTTTAAGTTACATCTTTGGAAAGCTTAATCTTGATTGCACCTATGACTCACCGGAACCCCGCAAGAAAAAACTTGGTGAATCTTCTCTCTACAGGTCCGAATTTCGCTATATCAACAATGGCCAATGGGAACGTGTTGATAGGGAAGCACCTCCACCTCAAGTTGAACCTCAACCACAAGCTCCAGTTGCGAACAATGAAGCTCTCACGGATTTTCTTACCGAGCGGTTCAACACTTTGGACACTAACATGTCTAGAGGTTTTGGTGCTATCAATACACGCTTGCAATACGTAGAGGATTGTCTCCTTGCAAATGAGAATCGACTCACATCCCTTGAGAATCAACACACGGCTATGGACATGTCCTTCTCCACCTTTTATGGTCAATAGATAAATTTTTGTCGTTCTCAAGCCAAGAACGATGATGATTCCATGGATGATAATGGTGACGACGACGAGGCTTAGGATTCTCATGTCATCTCATATTAGCTATGCATATTAGGATTAAGTTTGCATCTTTATTTCTTATGTTTTATGAACCTATGCTTTGATTTTATTTGGGATTATGCTTTGAACTTATTGTTTACGATTTATGTTTTGGATATTTGAATTTTACGAATTAATATTATGTTGCTTATTGCTTATTGCTTATTGCTTATTGCTTATTGCTTATTGCTTGTTGATTATTGCTTTTAACCCTATCTCTTCTCTATGAGCCTTGTTTATTATTTTTGATCTAACAAAAAGGGGGAGAAGTAATCTAAGAGCCAAAATTCGTTTTAAATGTTTTAAGTGTTTTTAAGTTTTAAACCTTGAATTTAAATCCTTAAATCTTTTTAAAACTTTAAAAACCCATCTTAAATTGAGGGGGAGTTAGAATGTATTCAAAATTTTCAAAACTCTTAAAAATTTTAACTTTGGTTTTGTTATATCAAAAAGGGGGAGATTGTGAAACCGATATTTTAATTTTGATATAACTAAAGAACCTAAGGACTAAATTGAAAATGTGAAAACAAATTTTTAAGTCCTCAAACCTCTCTATATGTCTTGAACAATATGGTTAAAAACTAAATTTATCAAATGTTTTCTAAGTGTTCTTAAAGCCAAAACAGTGATTTTCGAGTCACCGTTTCGAAACGGCCTTAGGCGTTTCGAAACAGTTTTGAAACTGTGAGTTCATGTTTCGGAACGGGTATCGAAACGATTTCAACACTGCCAACACGTGTTTCGAAACAAGTTTTGAAACGGCTTAAGAACCTTGAGATATCGTATCGAAACGACATCAAATGTTTCGAAATGGTACTCAATCAGATTTGAAAAATATGACCGTTGAATGTTTTTAACTGATTTTAAACAAGTCGTTAAGGCGTATCGAAACGATCTCATCCCGTTTCGATACGGTCCTTGACAGTGGCAAAATTGTTTCGAAACAAGTTTCGAAACGGCTCTTAGCGTATCGAAACATTTCTAACCATTTCGATATGGGCTCTTTAATGCGCCCCAATGGCTCTTTCTATTTTGGTCTGTTTCGAAACAGGGTCGGGCGTTTCGAAACGGTTGGTTGCAGACTGCATTTATGGAGGGAAGATAACACCCCCAACGGCTCTATTGATGAATGCAACAACCACAACGGCTAGAATTCAATGAAAAGGTATAAAGGGACCTCTAAAAGCTTCAGCAACAACTATTGATCCAAAAGCAAACATCCAAACATCAAATCCAAGCATTTGTGCCTAAATCTCATTATTGTCTTGTAACCCCAATTGTATTTTTCATTCTTATCATTTCAATCGGGTTGAGTGCTTGTAATTGGGCTATATTATGTATTGAGATATACTTGTTTTAGCCAACAACTTCTTTGTTTCAATTGTGTGAGGATTGGGTCAAATTTTGGGTGGAAAATTTAACCGAAAATTGTAAGGGTTACCTCCTTAACCTAGAAAAGGGGAAGATCAATTAGTGGAATTGTTGCAAATCCTTAGTGAAGCTAAGGTAGTGGATGTAGAGTTCAATTGGAACTTGAATCACTCTAAAATTCCTTGTCTACCATTTTTATTTGCAAATCCCACCACCAAGAACTTTAAAAATCCAATTCACCCCCTCTTGGTTTATTTCGATCATTCGATCCACTCAACATTTATATTCAATCATTTGTAGATTTTTATATTCGAAAACTTAAATTTTTCATGGATAGGACCACCAAATTAAAAAAATAATTAAATTAAGTCATAATTTCATATATCTGAATATTTGATTCGAAATTTCGGATACTCAAAATCGAGTATCTGATTTTTTTCAGATTGAATACGAATCGTTAAAATACTTATCCAAATTTTTGAATATCCGAAATGCACAGTCCAATTAAATAGAATCATAATCTTTTTA
Source organism: Hibiscus tridactylites (assembly GCA_958450335.1). NCBI lineage: Eukaryota > Viridiplantae > Streptophyta > Magnoliopsida > Malvales > Malvaceae > Hibiscus > Hibiscus tridactylites. Next base: position 23,465,651 of record OY288267.1, on the reverse strand, counting down.
AATTAAGAGGTGGAATGAGTGTTTTGTTAAAAATTTTAGAGTCGGGATGGATATCATCGATATATTTGTTAAAATATGTTTTTCTAATTTTCAAATTATTCTTATATTAATGTAGTTTATCATAATTTAATATATAAGGTCTAAATGAGATCGGCTAATTTCGTCTCATTTTATATGGGTTCGAATCTTGACATGGGAATGCAATATATATATATATTCATTCGACCACTATATTTCTATTCTTGAAATTATTTTAATAAAGATAACAAGAAATTAAAATTCGACCACCATTTTAATTAGGGTTGTTCATTCGGTCTGTTCAGTTAATCGACAAAATCTAACTAATTAAAATCTATTAACTAAAATGTTTCACTTTAACCATTAACTAAATCGATTTTTTTATTTTTAACTGAATCGTACAAAGTTTAATTAATTTAGTCAATCTTCAAATTAGCCAAAATTTATTATAAGTTTCTGGGTAAAGTACACAAATGACCACTAAACTATGCTAAAATGATCTTTTTAGTCATTAAACTTTTAAAATGTACAAAACAACCATTAAACTTATTAAAGTATTAAAAATGATCATTGCATATTATAAATTTTAAAAAATTTAATGACTATTATAATAATTCAATAAATTTAATGATATTTTTTGCGAATTTGATAAAGTTTAATACCATTGTATAACATTTCAAAAAATTAATGATCCTTTTATAACTTTTAAAATTATAGTGACCAAATATATAAATAATATTTAATATATAATAATTTTAATTAATTTGATTAATTAACCGATAATCAAAATTTAAAAAATTATTAACCGTTAACTGGTTATACCTAAAATTACCTAATCGATTAACCAAAAATTATAATCCAATCAATTAATTCGATTAAAATTAAATAATGTACGCCCTAATTTTTAGTATCATTTAAATCACCCATCTTTTCTAATAAATGAGGTTTGCAAATTTTGCCTAATTGCAAACCTTTATTTTTTAGAAGAAAATAAATAATTGGGCTGTTATGTCCCACTTCAATGAACGGCCCGAATCATTTATTGGACCGGGAAGAAAAACCACAGATTTCTGGTCCCGTCAAAAGAGAAAAGGTTTTAAGAATCGAAAGGGGCCATAAATTCATTGATTCACAGCCAGTTAAACCCTGGAAAGTGGAAACTATTCATAAATCTCATGTCTTGAGATTTTACCACTTTCCTTTTTGTTTTGGTTTAATTGTTATTTTTTCTTATCAACCACAATCTGACAAATGAATTCGCATAGCTAAAGCCAAAATCAGCCCCTTCCCTTTCCCACCCCTTCAATTTTCAGCCCGAACTTTGCTGTCTCTGTTATCTTGGACTCTTCTTATCTTTCAGGTTTTTCCCTTTTCCTCTTTCTCTTTAAAACCCAGATGCCATTTTTGTTTTGTTTTTCAATTTGCATTTGCATTTTAGTGATTTCCCCCTGTTTTTCTTTTAATTTATGGTTCTGGGTTTTAGCTGCAATTTGGTTGGTGTTGTTCTTTACATTTTGAAGCTCATTGTGCTGTTCAATTTAGAAAAGTATAGCCTTTTCAGCAATTTATCTTTGGGTTTGAGGTTTATTTTAATTTTACCCCTTTTTTAGTTTTAAGGTGATGCTTCTAAGTGAGTAACGATCGTGCTTGAGATAATGGGTTAATTTCTAAATCTTATTGAATGTAGTTTTGATTTTGGTTGTGTGTTTTATGCAGGTTAAACGAAAATTTCGATTTTGAAACTCAAAGTCGAAGCTATTTAGGACTCTTTTTAAGTTTTCTGGTTTGTGTCATAGCTGAAGTGAAATCTGATTTCTTAGTGCTGGCTGTAAAATGTCGAATGCTATATCGATATCGCCGTATTTTAGACCTTTAGATGCTAGATCAATGGGGGTACTTAATGTTCTTGGAGGGAGGGTGATAAAGGAGAATCCTTTAGGGAAACTTAGCTGCCTTAAAATGGGTGATGGGAAAAGTGGGTCTTCGAGTTCTAGCCAAAGGTCTACCATGGCTCAGTTTAGATGTTCATCCAACTCTAAAAGTGTCCGTTCGTATCAAAATAAGGACCCTTTTCTGAATATGCACCCGGAAGTTTCAATGCTTAGAGGTGAAGGAAACCATTTAATAACCAACCCGGGAAGGGATAGCTCTAGTCCCGAGAGCTTAGAAGACGTGTCTGGTTCAAGTAATTACAATGAAGCCAAGATCAAAGTCATTGGTGTTGGAGGCGGTGGGTCAAATGCTGTTAACCGCATGATAGAGAGCGCATTGAAGGGTGTCGAGTTCTGGATTGTTAACACTGATGTTCAAGCCCTGAAACTGTCACCTGTCTTTTCTGGAAATCGTTTGCAAATTGGTCAGGAGCTGACTCGGGGTCTTGGTGCCGGTGGAAACCCAGAGATTGGGATGAATGCTGCAAAAGAAAGCAAGGAGTCAATAGAAGAGGCTCTTTATGGTGCTGATATGGTTTTTGTTACTGTAAGTTCCCATCCTTGATCATTTAGGTAGAATTTCGATTATGACTTGTACTGTTACTACACTGATTTCGTGAGTGGTTTTGACTTTTGACCTAAATTATCTGTCTTTAGGCTTTTTTTGGAATATATGTCAGAGAAAATATTTTCCTACTTATAGTGAATATTCATTGGTCGTATGATAAACACAACTAGCCTGGCTACTGATACGTGATTTCTTGTTTCTTGAAACTTTTTCAATCAACTGAATGGTTAATGAGTTATGTGCAAAGTCTATAGCAACGAGTGGTAAAAGTCATGCCTTATGTCTGCAATCGGAAACTTGTTATCACATGCTAAGCATCTGATGTGAGTTTAAAGCCATTTCTGTTGAACATGGCTATATCTGATCATACTGCTCCCTAGGGTTTGATTACTTTGATGGTTTATGAACTCATTTAACTCATGATTCATTCTTGATCCTGTTACTTTTATTCTCCAAATTGCCATTGGTGGAACCATTTATTCTGGTACGATAGCATGTGGCGTTTTCATAGATTGATGTTTTCCGAGTTAAGAATTAGGATGAGCATGTAAGATCTTATCTTTCTTTTGTCTTCTAGTATCTTTCTTTAACCTTTTTACCTAGGACTTAAAGCTTGCATTTACAGGCTGGAATGGGTGGAGGAACTGGAACCGGTGGAGCTCCTGTAATTGCAGGGGTTGCAAAGTCCATGGGTATATTAACTATCGGTATTGTCACTACCCCTTTTTCTTTCGAGGGAAGAAGGAGGGCTGTTCAAGCGCAGGAAGGAATTGCAGCTCTGAGAGAAAATGTTGACACACTAATTGTTATCCCAAATGACAAGTTGTTGACTGCAGTTTCACCATCTACTCCAGTAACAGAAGCCTTTAATCTGGCTGATGATATTCTTCGCCAAGGTGTTCGTGGTATCTCCGATATAATTACGGTATGCTTCAAGATACTAGTGTAAACCTCCTAATCTAACTGTATGACTTCGTGATGAGATGAAACCCAGATATTTAGATAAAAGAAACATAATTGCAATGCCATTTTCTCTCTTTCTCCTCTCTGTCCTTGAAACTGTCCTTCCGCTTTAATCAATGATCATATGGAATCCAATGGTGATATGTTACAATCAACCAGTGATAGGAAGATTTTTGCACCTTAATTACCCTAGTTTATTAGATGGAAAGGATAAACTAATAGCTTTGTGCTGCTTTTTCCATCCCTTTTCTCCATTCCTGTTTGAAGTTTGTATTCTTAGGCTTTGGGTGGTAAAACTGGTATACTCTTTACCCATATAATACCCGTGGGGTGCACTTTTTGATGAAATATCTTGCATCATTTTCTGATAAATAACAACTTTGGTCATGCTCATTGGTACTGCTAAATCTATGATTCGTTATCAAGCATGCTCTTTACTGCGTGTGTTATTTAGCCTGGATAACTTTGGTCATATTCCTTGGTACTGCTAAATCCGTTGATTCCAGAGCTCTAGAATGTAACCTTGGAGCTGTAAAAAAACGAATATATCAGTGTGACTACACATTCAAATGTGTAATGTTTTGGCCAGCAAAAATTGAAGCATTATGAGCTTCAGGGTTTGCACCATACTTATGCACCCTAATTTGGTTGTGTGTTTCCTCATTGCAGATTCCTGGGCTGGTCAATGTGGATTTTGCAGATGTGCGAACTATAATGGCGAATGCAGGTTCTTCACTGATGGGGATCGGAACTGCAACCGGTAATCAAAGATATCATTAGCATTTATATTTGAGGCTTGGACTTTGAATGCATGAAGTTCATACCTTGGTCTTTATTTTATTTTTTGTTCATCTGACTGAAATTGAAGTGACTGTAGTTTGTCTATTTTCTTTCCTTTTTCCCTTTTATTTTGCAATAGATATTGGTGTTTTATCTTGAAGAAAACATATTTCTACATGTCATTTGGCCTTTGATCTCTTTTCATCGTTTTGCTTTGGTTTATAAAATGATCATTTAGTTTTTTAAGTTGAAAAGTTGACAACCCGGTTCCGAACTGGTTATTGTGTTCTAATTGTTTGTTTCTGGTTTGCAGGGAAAACACGGGCTAGAGATGCTGCACTAAATGCTATCCAATCACCTTTGTTAGATCTTGGTATAGAAAGAGCTACTGGAATTGTATGGAACATAACTGGTGGAAGTGATTTAACGTTGTATGAGGTGCCACTCCATCTCTTAACTCTCTCATTTTGTGTATATATCGAACCTGGGTGCAAAATTGTTGGTTATATGTAAGTGGAGCCCTTCCCAATAGGAGAAGAGTTATTGAAGCCTGAGCAGTCCCACCATATCTGATATACTATACAATGGAGACCTTGATTAACTTGAATGTTTTGGGTGTTTTTTAACATGCCTTCATGCTTTTCTCTTTTAATATGCATGGTTTGATATCCGATAATTTTTTGTAGGTCAATACAGCGGCTGAGGTTATATATGATCTTGTTGATCCAACTGCCAATTTGATATTTGGAGCAGTGATCGATCCATCACTTACTGGCCAAGTAAGTTAATTTTGTTTCTTTTGTACTCGTACCAAAGTTAAGACTCACAAATGGTTATCCCAATACCTCTCTCTTGATCAACATTCTATGAATTAAACATTTAATACCTGCAATAGATGGACTCGTGAATGAACTTTACTGTCAAGTCTACGTATTGTTCCGATTAGAGATGCCTGTGCGTTTACGTCAGGGGATAGTTCTCCTGTATCCACAACTCGAGTGTCGGGTATGGGGTGTATTCATCCAATACAGATATGTTTAATTTTTACCTAAGATTTTTCTGTATATAAAAAATCATACCTCGATATCCATGTAACCGGTCTTTGCTATTTTTTTCGTTTGGGTAAATAAACAAGGCCATTTATGCACAAACCAGCTAGGACATCACACTGCAAAATTCATGGTTATCAATATGAATCATTAATTTGATGACACATATTTTTTGGGTCTTTATTTAGGTAAGTATAACCCTAATCGCAACGGGATTTAAACGCCAAGAAGAAAGTGAAGGAAGGCCCCTTCAGGTACTCAACTCTTTCATCTCTCTTTCTTACACCAATTTATACTGAACTCCAGTTAAAAATGCAGGCAGGTCAGGTAGCACAGGGAGATACCGGCGTTGGAATCAATAGGCGACCGTCTTTCAACGAAGGCGGTTCATTTGACATCCCGGAGTTCCTGAAGAAAAAAGGACGATCACGCTATCCTGGAGCTTGAATAGTTTTCTGCATACTGCTTCATTTCTGGCTTAGTCTGTCACTGCCCTCACAATACTGGTTTCTGTTTCTTCTTGTTTGGGCTATTAGTGCTTACGTTTTTTGTTCGAGAATATAGCATGTTAGTAGTTTGTTCTATAACAACCATCTCTACTTTCTGCAATAAGTTGAAAAAATTTCTTTATAAAACCAAGTAGCTTGTATAGAACGAATTTTTATGAAAGAGATGAGATTATTCAGTGTGATCTAATCAGTGAAATACGTATAGTAATTACAAGGAGGAAAGGTGAAACTCTTGGCATCAACACTATATGCCTCAAAATACCAGTGTCGGACACCAATACCCATGTTTGTATATGCTTCGGATGTGGACGTTGCATACCGATATTAACAGACATGAACGAAAATAACAGACAGAAGTAATAATATACCTGGAAACGTCTGGCTTTATCATACAATATGAACCAGAGGATGTTTTCGTATCAAATACGAGTACATAAAACAACAAATACCAACATACAGCTACGGGAAAACAAACGATATAAGGAGACTTCTACATGAAGCGTCAAAAAACTAGAATGGGCATGTTCTATCATATAACTTCGACCTATTTATATGGACACAGAGTGCCAAGTACATAAAGAATGTGAAAACAACTAGAGGAACAGGTGTTTGAACTCTCCATTTGCTAGCTGACAGAGATGATCATAGCTGGATGCATCTGCCATTATTGAAAATAAGGAAAAAAAAATTATCAGGGAATTAAAAAAATAAATTAGAACACTGGAATCAAACAAAGATTAAAGCAATAGGGCAAGAACAGACGCAGCATATAACTTTAGTTATAAAACAATCATATATGTCAAGCAATAACAGCACCTTGTATTCCTAAGCCTGTGCAACCCAACCCGAGAAAATAAAAGTATCTTGCCAGTCGACGGGTCATGAGTCATGACACATTGTCATGTTAATTAGTCAGGACTTATCTTTAGTGCAAGCTTACCACTATGATCTTCTTATTGCCTAAATAGTTGATAAATACCATCAACATTTGTGAAAACAGGCAAATGTTTTCAGAAAGCAAACCAGAAACCTTTTTTTATTACTGTTCTGATTCAGCTACCCTAACAAACTATCTATAAAAACATGTAGAAATGCTTGTCCTAAAATCAGACTGAAATTCCATGTAGATGCAATACCAAATCAGTAAGTTTAAACCTAAAATGCAGGGCTCTATGTAAAAATTGCCACATTTGCACTGTTAAAAAAGATCAAGATTTTCATATGGTGAAGAAAAGCATACCAAATGTGTCGCCAAAGTTGGTCCATATTTCGGCTCGGATGGTATTTTCATTTTCAGCAACACCAATAACCTCAACATAACTTGTAAGAGGAACAGGTGGAGAGCCTTTTGCTACAAGCTGGTTATCATCGGTAGACTTTCCCATCACAGAAGCCATATCAGACCGGGTAACCTGAAGCACAGTTCGCACCTTACGTCCCACATGCATCCGTATCAATCCTCCATTAACAAAAGCTGCAGGGCTTGAAATATCCATATCTTGCATAACAAAATAAGAAATCAAACAAAATAAATAAATTCTTTTTACCAACATCAAAAGTAATTTCCAACAAAGTTGTTCCACTAAATCCAAAAGGCTGAACACGCATATTCACAATGGAGATTGACTAAATAGTTATCACTAATTAAATCAAAATTCAAACCTAATAGGGAAAATTTAAGCATAGTCAACAATCTACTCTCCTATCAAATTACAACCATCTGGAAATCTAAGACGACAAACATACAGAAGTAGTCAGAAAGTTAATTGCAGGTCAAAGTTATTAACAGCACGTTAATTCAATCGGATATATTCATTTCATAAAGTTCTTTCCAGGAATTGAAATTCAAATAAATACTAATCAAAAGTGCGTTATAATTCAATCGGATCTACTCATTTTTTCTCATCATGAAAACTTTTAAGGGAAAAACAAAAGGAAAAAATGCTGAGATGTAGAACTTACCGAATCAGACAGTAGTGAGGTTTAGTGAGAGTTGATGACGGTGAACACTAAATTGCTGAGAAATCTGAAAGAAAAAGGAACTTTCAGACGAGGTTTTATTAATTTTTCTCAGGAAACAAACAGAGTGTAGTCAAGAAAAATTACCTGATTGAGCGACAAGAGGATTCTTCTTCCTTTTTGTTTTAATTTTTAGGATTTAGGGTTTATATATAAAAAAGGAATAAGGGTTTAAAAAGCAAGAGTGATGTCTTGATGGCGGCAAAATGAAATTATGGAGGGAAAATCAGTGTGAGAGCATTGCGCGCTTTCGTTTAAAAAAAACAATTCTGTATGCCGTTTTGGCACGATCTAAATATATATTTTCCCATGGTTTAGTTCAACATGAAGGGCTTCATGTAGGTTTAATCTTTTCACGATCCCTGTACTCTTTGAATTATTACATTTAATCCATCCCTTTCAATTTCAAATATTTTAGTCCTTATGTTTTTCTAATTGTCCTAATGATATTTTGGCCCTCGATTTTTAAAAAAAAAGTTGTTTTAGTCCTTAAATTGTTTTTGACTTGTTTGATCCCCACACTTTTATTTTTTATGATCAGTCGAAAAATGTAAAACTCATTAAGTTACCGTCATCTATTTTTCTGATTTCATAAATTTTATTAAAAAGTATATTTACATTTTTTAATAGTTTATTATTTTAAATTGTTTATTTAATTTTTTGCGGTAGATAATAAAATACTTGACAACATTAGAAAAATGACAAAATAGCATACCTCATCTTAATATATTTTTTTACTTTTTTTCATCACTTGGAAAGAAAAATAAAGTTTGAGGGTCAAAGAAAAATAAAGTTCAAAATATTCAAGGGTCAAACGAGATGGAAAGAAAAGTAAGGGCTAAAATGACTTTTCAGAAAAATTTGAAGGGCACAAATTGGCATTAGACATTTAGACTTTTCAAACTTAAAAAAGTTAAAGTTCAATTTGTAACGTGTTAATGAACTTTTTCATAAAAAAAATGTATACAACATTTAAATATTGGTTTTAAAAAAATAAAAAAGAATATTTCCGAAAAAAAATAAAAGATAGTAGTAACAGTGAAGGGATTAGAAGAACTCAAAGGACAAAAAAACACAGGGACTAAGACATAATTAGGCCAGAGACAAAAGGGGTGCTCCGAGAATCGAACTCGGGACCTCTCGCACCCGAAGCGAGAATCATACCACTAGACCAAGCACCCTGACGATATCATTTTCCTATCAATAATATTTGTTCTTAACACACAATTGTTGTAAGCCTCAGCCTACCCCACCATCAACAACTGAAGATGGCTTTTGAATACAGTCTGGTTTCTGATGTCCAAAAACTAATTTGAAGATTTATTTTGGGGATAATTATTGTTTTATGATCATTCCAAAATTGATGATATATGGGGTGGTGGTTTACGGTTGTTTTCAAGGTGAAAAATGAGATTATTACTCGATGATTTGAGGTTTACCTTTATAAATTATACGAGAATCATCGGTTGAGTATTTATTAGTTTTTGTTTTTTGTTAAATAGTTAAATTTGTCCTGTAATAATTCAAAATTAATAATGTTGGCTCTACTTTTTTTTCTTGTAACTTTCCCCTCAAGTTAGTCAATCAATTGTAGCAATGTTATCATTTCACCGACGTTGACTGCTAAAGTACTGACGTTGCACTTAACGGTAGAGTCATTCATGCAATTTTGCCCTCAAAGTCATTCAATTGCAGCAATTTTACCTTTAAAGTTATTCAATTGCAGCAATTTTACCCTCAATTTTATTTAGCTTTTAAATAAAATTGAATAAATAATTTAGTTTTTCAAATTGAACTTTTACAAACAGAATATATGAAAATTCGATTAACAAGTAGGTCCAAATTTCTTTTGGGTCCTTGATATTTTTTTAATTAAAGTGAAAACTCCCAAAAAAATTAAAATATTCTTTAATTTTAAAAAGAAATCAATAAACTTAATAAAAATTAATAAGATATTCAAAAAATTATTAGAAATAAAAATTAATATAAAATTAAAATGCATTAGAAATTATAAAATGATAAAAATATAAATACAAAAATTTAAAAGTATATATATAATATTAAAAACGAAAATTTTCATAAAACATGAATATAAAATTATAAATATAAAAAATAAAAATATTTATAAAAAACCATTAAAAAGTCTTCGATTGTTTCTGGTAATAAAACTAATATTCTTATATTTATCGAACATATTTTTAATGAAATCATCCTTCCATTAGAGTAGTAATAAAACTTATCAAATATTAATGAGCATCAGTTTGATGTAAAAAAAAATTGGTGAAATTGTTCAATTTAGTATTAATTTTATTTTTAATTCTTATATTTATATTTATATTTTATCATTTTATAATTTCTAATATATTTTAATTTTTATATTAGTTTTTATTTTTAATAATTTTTTTAATATCTTATTAAATTTTATTAAGCTGATGAATTTTTAAAAAATTAAAGAATATTATGATTTTTTGTGAGAGTCCTCGCTTCGCTTTTTTTTAATTATCAGGTACCCAAATGATATTTACACCAATTTATTAATTGACTTTTTTATATATGCTGTTTGTAAATGTTCAACTCGAAAATTAAATTATTTATCTAATTTTATTCAAAAACTAAATAAATCGAGTAAAATTGCGGCAATTAAATAACTTTGATAGCAAAATTGCATGGATAACTCCACTATTAACTACCACGTCAGCACTTTAAAGGTCAACATCAGTCAAAAGACAATATTACTGCAATTGATTCACTTTGAGAGCAAAATTATAGGAAAAAATAAATAGGAGTAACATTGTTGATTTCATATTATTACAGGGACAAATTTGACTCTTTAGCCCTATTTTTCTATTTTATTTTATTTTTTTATTAAGTTTATATTTCGATATGAATTATGGAGCGTTTCGCTCGAAAAAGATATTTATTTATGTTGAATGACAAGTCGTCAAATGATGAGAGATTCAACCTTTCTAATAAAATGGATGATCATCAATTGACCACCTTAGTTTATGATTCTTTTTACAAATTTCCCTCTCAGCATGAAATATGGATCATTTTTCTCTAAAGAGACTATTTTTTAATAGTATTAAGATAATCGCAGTACAATGTATGTTCATCATTTTTTTAATTATTTGACTACACACTTAAAAAACCTTTGTCCCATAGGATGAACATCTTATTTTTTTTACTAGGACAATCTTGTTAGGTTCAAAGAGACACCATATTTGTATTGAATGTCATGTCATCACATGATAATATACATAATTAGAGATATGGATTTGACAAGTTAAATGCTAAACTAACTTATTTGTATGCCAACAGATAATTGGAACTATTAAGTCCATCGGGCGGGCTACTCAAAAAGTATAAATATGAACCTCAATTACTACTCAAAGTTTTCAACAACTGCAATATCCGGAGGTTAAATTTCAAAGAAAATGGGAAAGCAAAGAACCCAATGGAAATTTTGTGACTATCCAGGTTCTTTGAAGCATGTAAAATAACCACCATACTCATAGTTTATTTGATCTTCTTCTTTGGCCTCAACTGCACAGCAGAAATGAATATTTAGTACACTGCACCCAACCAGAACCACAAATACAGTATGTGCATGCAAACAAACCTGATTGCTATGACCGCATTTCTTCTTGCGACAGTTCACGGCTCTCGGGTGCAACCGAGCATAACACCTGGCAATCAAAAACAAGATGTATCAATTTCAAGGATTCACATTGCAAGTTAACATTTCGGGATCATGTATTTCGGCTTTTGGTCAAATCAGATTTAGGAGATCTTCTTTAAAAGACTTCAGCACAAAGGGTTCTTAAACAAGTCCTGAAACAATTAGAGTCGGAACTAATTTTAAATACAAGCAAAGCATTAGCATGTACCACCCTCGAAAATCAACTGCAAGTAAAGTTTAGATCAGCTGACAAAATAACGAATGGAAATTTTAGTTTTGGGAACTAAGATGCCCTCTTTTTCATTCTTTCAATTCAAAAGAGGGTTCAACTTGTAGTCCCCTTCTTCACATATAACTGATACAAAAACTAATGGAATTGTACAAGCATTAGCATGTTCCACCCTCGAAAATCAACTGCAAGCAAAGTTTAGATCAGTTGACAAAATAACGAATGGAAATTTTAATGTTGGGAACTAGGATGCCCTCTTTTTCATCCTTGCAATTCAAAAGAGGGTTCAACTTGTAGTCCCATGCTTCACATATGCCAAATACAGAGACTAATGGAATTAATTTCTTGCAACTTTACATTGTGCCATTCATGAAAGCCAACTGCCAACAAAATTAGACAAGCTGACAAAGTTAAGAATGGTTTAACGTTCACTTTTCGGACCTCGTATATCCTCTATCCCATTTCAAATAAAAAGTAGAGGTTAAGTAAAGTCCGCATAAAATATACATAAATATATATATAACTTAAAACGACCATTTTCATGTCTGTGTATTCATGTAGTGTTCTAGTTATCATTTCGATGTCGTGTTCAATGAACCCAGGTATGGCCTTAAAAAAACTTAAAATGTCTATTATAAAACGTAGAAATGAAGGAGCTTACTTGCGGCAAATCATTTTGTCTTGGTTGTATTTACGAGCCAAAGCCATTAAAGAAGGCTCAATAATTCCACCTCTCAACCTCAGGACAAGATGAAGCGTTGATTCTGCATCAAAAAGAACAAAAACACAGTTAAGCAACAAAATCAAATCGAAAACACGAAAAAATTACTAAAATTAAAAAAACGGAAACCTTTCTGAATGTTGTAATCAGCCAAGGTGCGGCCATCTTCAAGCTGTTTTCCAGCAAAAATCAGACGTTGTTGGTCCGGCGGAATACCTGATAGCTCATCAAAGTTAAAACTTATGTAAATGATCAATTCGTGACTTTTCAAAGATAAATTTAAAAAACTTGAAAATGAAAAGCAATGGGAGAAAGTTACCCTCTTTGTCCTGAATCTTGGCTTTGACATTATCAATGGTGTCGCTGCTCTCGACCTCGAGAGTTATGGTTTTCCCGGTTAGGGTTTTCACGAATATCTGCATCTTTCGCCGCCGCTTTGAATTCTCCTCCACGAATGAAGATTGAGCTGCTGTGATGGCCGATTGCTAGGGATTTTATACTCATTTTCTAGGGTTTTCTTTTTGATAGGCTTCAGGAAAAAAGAAAGCCCAATTTTGAAAGCATAAGCTTATCCAAAGATCGACTTACTTGTTCGATTCTTATTGGGTCGGAATTAGACAAATGTTTTTCAATTTCGGACCAAACTTAGCACAATATAGATCACTTTTGTAGTTTTGTTAATAATATATAGGTTTAAACGTCAAATAGATACCCAGATTATTCCTTCTTTTTAGTTAGGTGTCTAAATTATTTTTCAGGCCAATTAGATGCCTAACATTTTATTCTGTAATCCATTTAAAGTTCGCTGTTAATTTTTCCTATTAAAAGACACGTGTCACCTTTAAAAAAATCCAAAATTATATTAAAAATAAATAAAAAAAAAAAAAAAAAAAATGTATCATGCCGGTCGCGTTGCTGGCGACGAAATGAAGCGCCTCCCCTCACCAAACAACCTCACGCCGTTCGTCACCCTTCTTGCAGCCATTCGTCGCGAATCGTTCGAAAGAATCATTCGACAATTTCGAATATTCGAACGATGTCGGTTGATTTTCTATGATGGAATGGTGGGGAAAGTGGTCGTGATGGTCCAGCGGCCGATTTGGTGGGCGAGTGCATGTCAATCGGTGGCGAAATCAGCCTAAATCGAGATTTAGGTTTTGGGGTTTAGGGATTTTTAGAATTTGGGGTTATTTTGTAAAATATAGAAAATTTAAAGTTTTTTTAAAATTAATTAATTTTATTTATTTTTAATATAATTTTAGATTTTTCTAGAGGTGACACGTGTCTTTTAACGGAAAAAATTAACGGCGAACCTTAAATGGGTTACGGAATGAAATGTTAGGCACGTAGTTGGCCCGAAAAATAATTTGGGCACCTAACTGTAAAAAAAAGGTATAGTCTGGGCACCTATTTGACAGTTAAGCCTAATATATATATTTTCTTTAAAATTAATTTTAAAATATAAATAATATTTTCATGCTACTTTAAATTAGATTATATTCCGCCAATATAGATTAACAAACATTTTTAAAAGTTTATTCAACAAAGAGGTAGAATAATGAAGTATTTATACAAATCTTATTAAGTTTTATCTAAGGAAGTAATCAATGCAAACCGAACTCGAATTGTGACAAGCTCGAGTAAAGCTCAGCTCAAGATATAATCGAGCTGTTCACACACAAATACACATGTTCATAGATTTTTGTACTAAAAGTATAAATTAGAGTGATAAAAAAATGTTCATATTCTCTCATCTTGTATGAGTTCAAATATGAGCTCAAATATTGACATTAACATTAAAAATATAATTATCTCTCTACTTAATAAAGAAAATTAAGCTCATTCGTATTCAATAAAATAAAAATTTATATTTAAATTGAAAATCTCAAGCCATTCAAGTCGGGTATTATAGTGCTCGTATTTAACTCAATCTAGAGCTCATATAGACAACTACCTTGTTTCATGTTTAATCCTTGAACAATAAAATAAAAGCTTAATTTCAAAGATTCAAGAGTTCCACAACATTGTTATCCACCAATTAAGATCAAAATCCATTACGAAACTATAAACGTGCAAAAAGCTTGAATCTCAAATCGAAATTGTTCAACAAAGAAAGAAAACGCCAAGCACTGCAGCAGGCAAGGGTGGCGGCAGCAGGCAAGGGTGGCGGCAGCAGGCAAGGGTGGCGGCAGCTGCCAAGTGATACAGATACGAAGCAATGATTCACAACCGTCTTCCACGTCTGCCACCCTTTCTACGGGTACTGTCTGTGGGAATAGGGGTAACATCCTCTACGGCAAAGAAAACGTTACATGTCAGTTTACAAGAGTTGAAATGAAACTTACATGATAAAACAGAGAGAAATAAGATGAAAGAAGTGTACCTATGCGGCCAATTTTCATGCCGGAACGAGCGAGAGCTCTAAGTGCAGACTGGGCACCAGGACCAGGTGTTTTGGTCTTGTTACCTCCGGTAGCTCGGAGCTTAATATGAAGAGCAGTAATACCCAATTCCTGCAGATAAAAGCAAACATGAATACAAATGTTTTCACTGCATGTGACAGTATATTGCACAAGAATACACAGGGTAAACTAATAAAACCTTGCAGCGTTGAGAAACATCTTGCGCTGCAAGCATGGCTGCATAAGGGGATGACTCATCTCTATCGGCTTTCACCTTCATACCACCTATGGAATAAATAAGTTCAAAAATTACTCATAAAGAAAATAACAATAAACCAGCACATGAATATCAAAGCATGTGGCAAAGATTAATTAATAATTCATGAAGTTCCGAATGCCATTTGAATTATTAGTCAGTGTCCATTGGAAAATGCTTCGGTGTTGGGCAGTTGAAGTATTAAAACCGGGTCAATTGAATAAACAAGTTCAAAGAATGGTGATAACTAAAAACCAAAGATAGCAAATGAAACATTTTCTGAGTGTAAACAATACCTGTGATGCGAACCATTGTTTCCCTTCCGGACAAATCAGTCACATGCTGCGAAAACAGTGATGGCACTCTAAGAATGAAGAACAAGGAAAAAGAAAAAAAAAGACCAAAGAAACACTAAACAGAACCAGATCGCTTACAATGAATGTGTCGTTAAATGAAGCGAAAATATGAGCCACACCAAAAACATGCTCGCCCTCTCGTACGGCAGGACCAAGGGTAGTGGTCTCCTCCTTGGGCTCTCTGACCTTTCTCCTCGACTACAAAATACAACAAATCCATGAACTCCTCGGTTATCCAATCTAAACCTAATTCAATCAATACATCTGTCTTATACTAATAGAAACTCACAAAAAAAGGCCCAATGCTACAATTCAATCTCAAAAACCACCTTCCGCAGGAAATACAATATTAAATCTGACCTAATTAGTGAATGATTCTAATTTGTAATTTAAAAAAATGAAAGGAAATTCACAGTTCATTGCATTATTACATTTGGACTGGAAAATCCGACTTTTTGTTCAATTAAATGTACTAAAAACATGAGCTTTTTTCTCAGCTACCAAACAAGATTTAGCTTAACGAAGAAGAATCGGAATAGATGTAAAGAAATACTTACCATGGCTTGTTAAATTAGGGTTTCCTGAGAACGCTTTTGCTGAAGACTATTCTGGCTATCGAACTGAAGCTATGAACTCATTTGTACTGTTATTGATTTATAGTTAGGGTTTTGGAATTTGATAACCCCAGACGTAAATGACGAAAACGACCTTAATGTATTACTTTAATGGTGGGGTAAATGCGTCCTTTTGAAATTTATATTCTAAATAAAATCACCATTAAATGGGAAAAATAAAAGATAATAAAATTTAAAAAGTTTATTTCAAACATAACAAGTTATTTTAAATACAAAACTTCAAAATTCTAAAACAAATTATTTGTATATGTGAAAAATATTATGATACACTACTTTTGTAAATCTTAGTCTGTCGTGGTTGTGTATACACAAACTTATTTATTTTAGGATTTAAAATTTAAATTTTAAGTATTTATATTTTACATTTGTAGTTTATGATTAACTTATAATATAATTTGAGATTTAAAGACAAAATTTTAAATTTTAGTATTTGTAGTTTAAATATAAATTTATAGCTTGTACATCAAATATAACTCATTATACTCCATGTTAAAATCACCTAACGTGGTATTTTATAAAGCATTTTCTAAAATATTGTTTAATTAACTTTTGGTATATCAAAATAATCACTTTTTGAAAGAAAGAAAAAATAAAAGGTGAATTGGTATTGAATGTTTTCACGATTGCACGGTCGAACAGAACCTCAAATAACAAAAAAATGTATTTTTGGGATAAAGGCACAAATACCTCATGTAGTTTACTAAATTTGTTAATGTGGGTTTTAAAGTTTGCCAACATTTAATGTGCCCATGAAGTATGCTTTCGTCATTTAAAATGCTATCCACCCCTAACGTCGATATCCTATGATATGTAAGATCATGTGGACCTTTAAGAACAAGACACGTGGTGCTCCAAGTCATATATATATATATATATATATATATATATATAGAAGGGCACCACTGCAAATTTTTTATTTCTTTTTAAAAGTAAAAATAAATAAAAATAACTGATATAAAACAATTATCTTCTCTACTCTGCTTAACGTTCAGAGTTTCAAATTGTTTTTGAAATCTGAAAAAAAAAATTCTAACTTTATTTTTTATTCTTCAAATCTAAAAAAAAAAATCCTCATTTCAAAACCTCTTAAAGCTAATAATTTCATACCTTCTTGCACTTTTGAGAAATGGATAGAAGAAAATATAGGCATGGAAACCCTAGTAAGAAATTCAGTTTTTCAAGCTCTCATTCAAATTTGAATAGTAAATCGATTCAACCACCTTATTATTGTAATGTAAGTTATAGGTTCATATTTTTTTCAAGTTCTATCATATTTATAATGCACGTGGTGTCTAAACCTCTTTTTAATTGTTTGCAAGAATTAAGCGATTACCTGTTGAATTTGAGAAGGAAAAAATCTTTAATGGATGCTGATGATCTCTGCAACACACAAGAAAGCAACACTGGTGCAAAGAAATCAAAAAAGGAAAACAATCTATGACCAACTCCAACAAAAAACAAATAAACTTATGTGAAATTGAGCTTGTTGTGAACTTGAGTCTTATATAAACTCGAGTCTTTTGTGAACTTCAGTTTGTTGTGAACTCGAGTTTGTTGTGAACTTGAGTCTTTTGTGAATTTCAGTCTGTTTTGAACTTGAGTCTTACGTGAACTCTACTCTTTTGTAAACTTGAGTCCTTTGTGAACTTGAATCTTTTCTAAATGGCTTAATGCATTTCCCCCCTAACGTTTGTTAAACTCATGTCCACCTATTTGTTAAATTTATATTCAAAATTTAGATCGATTGTTCTTAAAACGAGTGTAAGTTAGTCATAGTTATTTAGTTAGTTGTAGTTCAGTAAAACTTACACCGATATAAGTTAGTCATGTCCCCTTGTTTGTTAAATTTAGTAAAACTTACACCGGTGTAAGTTAGTCGTAGTAAGTTAGTTGTACTTCAGTATAACTTACACCGATGTAAGTTAGTCTTAGTTAGTTAGTTAGTTAGTTAGTTAGTTATAGTTAAGAATAATGTTCCATTATCACATCTTGAATTCATGACCACATGTTAAAAAAGTACATTTTATAAGTAAAGTTAACATTACAACAAAGTAAACATGAATTAATTGGTAAAATTCGCATTGCAACAAAGGTAAACAGGGGAAAACACATTCATTGATCAAACTTATTACAATTTTCACTTTCACACTAAACATAAGACATAAACTATTACAACAAACAAAACGATCATAACAGAACCTAAATTATATTGGTATAATGTTATAACCTAATTTTTGGTTCAACAGTGTTTTGTACATTTTTTTTACTTTTCAATCTTTTAACTTCTTTCACTAGGTTGTTCATCACTTCAACACATCCATTTTTCTTTAACCATGTGATTTCAGACCTTAATTCTCTTATTTCAGCTACTAAAAATTTATTCTCCATCTTTATTTTTTCAAAATCATTTTAGACTGAATTTCACCTAGATTCAGATGAATCAACCGATTAAAAAAAACTACATTTCTTTCCCTATAAAAAAGGATTACCATAACACGTTAAACCTTTCAATCTAAACAAAAAAAAAATCACAATTGATCCGCTTACTTTTGTAAATTTAACGCAATCATAGAACAATCGTCTGAGATTCTTTTGTGTTTTTGAAACACAAATAGGAGCTTTGACGTCGCACAAGCATTTCATTTCTTTGGATTTACTGTTCGAGTTTGAATGAGAGCTTGAAAAACTCGATTTCTTACCAGGGTTTTTATGCCCATATTTTCTTTCATCCATTTCTCAAAAGTACAAAGAGAAATATAAAATTATTGGCTTTAAGAGATTTTGAAAGGAGGACATTTTTTCAGATTTGAAGAACAAAAAATGGAGTTGGAGGATTTTTTTTTCAAATTTCAAAAATAATCTGAAACTCAAACCGTTAAGTGGAGTGGAGAAGATAATTTTTTATATCAGTTATTATTTTTTATTTTTTAAAAAGAAATGAAAAATTTGCAACGGTGCCCTTTCATATATGTTTTTTTTAAATTGTTTCTTTCTGACTTAGAGCACCACGTGCCTTGCTCTTAAAGGTCCATGTGGCCTTACACGTCAAAGGATAACTGCGTTAAGGGTGGATGTCATTTTAAATGACAGAAGCATGCTTTAGGAGGCACATTGAACGTTGGCAAACTTTAGACCCCACATTGAAAATTTTGGTAAAGTACATGGGACATTTGTGCTATTACCCCTTATATTATTGGGGTGTTTGTATCGTTTTAGTTTTACCATTTTATCTCTCGATTCTATAAAGGGCTTAAAAGTACATCAATTGAAGAAAACACGATCCGTAAGCCGTGTCATATTTTTTTGACTTGTTTTGTATGTCACTTGGTTGTGTGTTGTTCATATTGATTTATTTTACGCGAAAAACCACCTGAAAACAACAAGTGGTCTAATTGAAAAAAAGATGATGCATCAAGTATATTTATTATATGATAACTAAAATTATCACATCGATGGTAAATTTAACTTTATAAGAGGATCAGTTACTTTTAAGAGAAGTGTCGTCAAAATTTATAAAAATAATAGTAATTACAAATGAATAAATCATATGAAATAAAGTGTGATATTGATTACTTTAAATAATAATTGTTAGAGTAATGAATTTTACATTGACTTTATCTATTGGAGTTTTATTTAATTTTTTTTGAAATGTAGAATTTTATTGAATTAGAGAATTAGCAAGATAACGACCTCGTTAAAAAATCTCCTTATAACATATTGGAGGAAAAAGAGTGCACGTTATTTGCTTACAAACGAAGAACAAGATTGTAAACAAATATCCTTTCATATCCACAGTCCCAGAAACCTCAATGACCATACCCCAGCCCCTGAAACACGGCTACAGTGGGCACAAACGAATTAACCAATTTCTGATCTGGCTAGACTATTCGCATCCGAATTGTAGCATCTGTATGTGAATCGTATGATGATTTCTTTTTCTTTGATTGTTTGGGAAAGTTCCTTGATCAGCTGAACTAAATTCAGAGGGGCATCTTTACTCCCACAAATTCACTCCACCGCTGTTTTACAGTCCGATTCGACTATCAATCTAAATTTCTTGCTCCAACTAGAAGACAGGAAGATTCGAATACCTTGCTTTATCTCCATTAGTTCCACAACCGTCGGAGGCTCAGCCCTACACGATTTAGCAAAACACAACAAAATTGAACCCTTTGAGTCTCTAAGTATTCTCCCGATCCCCCTTTCTGCCTTTGCAAATCCAAGGCTCCATCCACATTTAGTTTTGCGAAGCCAACTGGATGAGGCCTCCATTTCAAATGATCGATCTGATTGCCCTTTTATTGCATTTCGTAGCCAGGTTTGAAGCCAATGAAATGTTCATGACTAGATTTTCTATCGTCAATGCACTGTCCATATTCTTGGCCTTCAACTAGGTTGCTATTCTCCATTTAACTAGGGATGGGCATTATACCCGGACCCGACGGGTTCTGACTCGGTCCGATTGGGTCGAATTTTATAACAAAAAAATTGGGTTCGGGTCGGGTTCGGGTTTAGGGTGGAAAATATCCGACCCGGCCCGACCTGGGACTAATAGTGTAATTTTCCCTAAATTTTTTTTGGATATCTATAATAATACCCCTCTTTATATATATTTTTTATAATTAAGTCCTTAAAATTGATTTTTTTATTTATAATTTAGTCCTTTAAATTATAATTTTTTTACAATTAAGTCCCTTAAAATTATTTTTTTTACAATTAGGTCCATAAAATTAATTTATTTTATATAGTTCGGGTCAGGTCGGGTTGGAGTCGATTTTAATATATTTATTTTCAGGTCGGGTCAGGTTTTTTGAAGAAAAAGTTCGGGCCGGGTGCGGGTGTAGGGTGCCTGTTTTCGGGTCGGGTGTGGGTGTAGGGTGCCTATTTTCGGGTCGGGTTCGGGTGGGCCAAAAACCCGACCTTACCTGACCCGTGCCCATCCCTACATTTAATCATGAAAATCATTTGGTAAACATCAACTATTTCCTCCTTAAAAAATAACTTCATTCCACATTAACCAAATAGTCAACACTGCAACAAACAAAACTATAGGCCACCAAGTCCGATTTTTATCACTACACAGTTTCTCCCACATGTCCGCGAAAGCTACAGCTTCTCCATGAAGCACTGTTGTAATCCTGATTATTTGACAGCAAAACATCCAAATCTGCGGCGATACATGGCACGTGAAGAAGAGATGATTAACTGATTCAATAGAGTTCTTATACAAGGGGCATAGTAAACTAATATGTGACGTGATTCCCTTTTTTTGAAGTTCTGCGTTGACGGGTACCCTCCCCCACATTACTTTCCACACAAAAATCTCGACCTTTGGTGGCGCTAAACCAAGCCAAACTACATTCTTTCAGAACGGATTCTCTAGGATACTCTGCCAATAATTGATTTTGCTGATTTCGGTGAATACACCCCATCACTGGAGCCCGCCCACATTAACCAATCCTCCTCTAGATTGCTCGAAATGAACCTTGACAGTGTGCCCATCAGCTCTCTCCACTAAACATTTTCCCAATCAAAAAGAGGCCTTCTAAGAGGAATACTCCATTCCCAACTCGATCCAACCTTGGAACCAAAATCAGCTATGCAGCCATCCTTGTTCTTAGCTAACGCATAAATCCGAGGATACAACTCTCTAAGAGCACCAATATCTAGCCAATCCTCCGTCCAGAACTTGATCAACTTCCCATTCCCAACTTGTATCTTCAGGTTTTGTCTGATACAACAGCCCACATTGTCATTTTCAAAGGCGGATTTAACAATTCCATTCCACACCCAAGAAGTGTTTCTCCTACCCGAGTTTTAAATCAACAGGTTCGAATTTGAATTGGGCACTAAGGCCGATAATACCCTTCTCCAAAAACTGTTTTGCTCGTTTCCATACCTCCAAAACCATTTTCCTAGTAAAGTTCGATTATTTATCATAGGTTGCCTATCCAAATCCCACCACATGAGATGAGAGTGCAGACAATGTCCCATTTTATCCAATGGATACAATTTTTGGTTGAGCCGCCTCCCCAAAAAAACTTCGCCATGAGCCTATTGAGCTGAGCTACAACAAAAGCAGGAATGCAAAAAAGAGACATAAAATAAATGGGTAAATTGCATAGAATGGACTTGATAAATATTAGTCTACCTCTCAAGGACAATAGTTTCGCCTTCCAACCTTCAAGTCATCTAAAGAATCTGTTAATTACCGGTTCCCAAAGAGCAGTCGAATTCCTACGAGTTCCAAGCGGTAGGCCCAAATATTCTGTGGGAAAATATCCAACTTGACATTCAATCAACTCCGCCCAGCTGTGCAATGAACCGTTGTTAACATTAATGCCAAAAATCTTTTTTTTTTCATGTTGAGCTTTAGCCCTAACACTAATTCGAAAACTCTCAGTAGCCTTTTGGAATTTTGCACTTGTCTCGCCTTCCCTCCACAAAAGATAAGCAAGTCGTCCGCGAATTGAAGGTGGGAGATTTCGATTGCCTCTTCCCTTCTTCTAATAGTAAAGCCCGAAAACAGTCCACCTCTAACAACATTCTTGATCATCAAGTTCAAAGCTTCTCCAACAAGGTTGTAGAACTAATGTTTTGATATAATAATTGAAAAATGTTTTGGACTGATTTAAAAAGTATTTAAAACATTTCCAAAGTCCAAACAACTTGAAATTATGTTTAGGGAATTTCTTAAAAGGGTTTTTTCATGATTTTCAAAGCCAATCTAAACAAAACTGTCCAGGTGTTTCGAAACACCTTAGGGCGTTTCGAAACATGGTGCTCCAGTAGCAAAATCGTTTCGAAACGTGTTTCGAGACGAGCCTTCATTGGACATGATTTTTGCCCAACGTTTCGAAACGGGCTAGGCCGTTTCGATACGCCCACGTGGCAATGATCCCAACGGTCATAAACCCCAACGGCTCTTTCCCAACTAACTTTCAAAATACAGGAATTTCGATACGGGCTTATAGCGTTTCGATACGCGTTCTGAAACGGCAAGGGGGTGTTCCGAAATGGGTACCCTGACAGACTGCAATGGCTCTTTCTACATTGAGAGTGTTTCGAAACGGCTTCGAGCGTTTCGAAACGGGGAGCTGCAGAACTGCATTTATGGAGGGAATTAAAGGCTCCAACGACTCTATTTCAACCCCAACGGTCCTAAACGGCTATAAACTCAATTGGGAGTATAAAAGGGACCTCCAAGCATCAAGAGAAGGCTAATGCTCATAGTGTCAAACATCAAATGATCAAGAAATTGTCTTAGTGCTTAATTTGTCATTTCTTGTATAGACAAACACTAGTGAGCCAAAATTGTCAAATTTGCTCAAGTGTTTTAGGTTTTGGGTGAGTGCTTCATTGTGCAAACAAACACCTATTAGAGGGTTTAAGTTTGCTTTTATTTATCTCTTTGTAAAGAGGGTTTTGATCAAGACTTTGGATAGAAGCTTGATCGGTTGTAAGGGTTTCCTCCTAATCCTAGAAAAGGGGACGAATCAATTAGTGGATTGATTGTGAAATCCTTAGTGGGAAGCTAAGGTAGTGGATGTAGGTGCTTGTTAGAAGGCCGAACCACTATAAATCTTTGTGTCCTTTTTCATTTTAGCTTCCTAAACCCTTCCACCCAAAAACCCACCTCTCCACCACTTGGTGAGCTATTTTGGTTGATCGAATCGAGCCCCACACAACCCAACAAAGGTTGAATAGTAAGGGAGAGAGGGAACACCCTTGTTGTTGAGTGTGTAAAAGTTCTATTATTTACACCCTTTTTAACCCATATTTCTGCTGCATTCAAGCATTATTCGTTGCATTTAGGATGGTTTACAGCAAAACATCACAAATATATTCAAAGGCACAGATTCTACTAAAAATGGCTGTTTTGGCAGGTTGCCGCCGTCATAGACGGTGAAGGCAGGCGCTGGGCAGAGAAGCAGAAGAGCTGAACTGGACAAGCAGACAAAGAGGACGATGCTGCCATGATGCTGCCGTGACAGCATGGTGACAGCAGTTTTGTGAAGAGAAAAAGCAAAGTTGTTGAGTGGATCGAAAGATCGATAATTACCAAGAGGGGGTGAATTGGAATTTTAAAGGATTGTGAGTGGAAATTGGCAAATTAAAAATGATGAACAAGGGATTTAGAGTGGTTCAAGTTCCAAATGAACTCTACATCCACTACCTTAGTCTCACTAAGGATTTGCAACAATTTCACTAAATTGATCTTCCCCTTTTCTAGGACAAGGAGGCAACCCTTTACAATTTCGGTTGATTTTTCTACCCAAAAATCAACCCAACCCTCACACAAGAGAACAAAGAAATTTGTAGGCTAATTAGATATCTCTCAATACAAATGATAGCCCCAATACAAGCACTCAACCCAATTTTACAAAATATGAATGAAGAACACAAATTGGGATTTTTACACAAAGTGGGATTTTTGCTCAATTGCTTGAATTTGATGTTTGGATGTTTGCTTTAGGATCAATAGTTGTTGTTGATGCTTTTGGATGTCTCTTTTATACCTTCTCATTGATTTCTAGCCGTTTGGGTGGTTGGGAACATAAATGGAGCCGTTGGAACCCTCTCTTGCCACCATAAATGCAGTCTGCACCAACCCGTTTCGGAACGGACTAAAATAGAAAGAGCCGTTGGGGTGCATTTAAGAGCCCGTTTCGAAACGCCTTAGGGCCGTTTCGGAACGATTTTGCCACTGTCAAGGGTCGTTTCGGAACGGTCTTAGCCCGTTTCGAAACGCCTTAACTACTTTCTGAAAATCAGTTAAAACATACAACGGTCATATTATTCAAAATAAAATCTAGCCCTTGTTTCGGAACGGGATTGATCCGTTTCAAAACAGAATGGCTACTGTCAAAGGGTCATTTCGGAACGGGCTTGATCCGTTTCGAAACACCCCTTTTATATTTAAAAATCTGAATTATTTGAAATAAATTAACCCTTTTTAAATCCTATATGAAGAACAGTTTCGAAACGAGTTGTGCCGTTTCGAAACGGTTTTAAGTGTTTCGATACACGTTTCGGAACGGTGGTCGACAGTAGTGAAAATGTTTCGAAACGCCTTAGGGCCGTTTCGAAACGGGTACTTGAAAAACACTGTTTTGGCTTGAAACACTTAGAAAAATATTTGAAATAGTATGTTTTTAACTTGGGCATAATACTAAAATTATATGGGGATATTTTGAGGACTTAAAATTCGTTTTGACTTTTTCGATTTAGTCTTTAGGTTTTTAGTTATATCAAAATTAAAATACTTGTTTCACAAAAGTGGACCTCGATAGATAGAGAAAATTCTGCTCGTCTGTCGTGTGAAAACCACATATTTTTCTAAGCCCCAGATCAAAAGATATGTCAAGCCCAAAGTTCAAGGAGAGAAAATCCCAAGAAACAAGGAGGACGGCTGGAAAGTAGATTCCTTGGAGATTAAGTCTTTATTAGAATCATACTTTTAATTAAAGTTGTAATCCTTGTTAACTTAGAATACTTGAGCCCAAAGCTTATATAAGGGCATGTATTTTAACCTAGGGCATATATATCTCATAACCCATAGCCGATTTCCCCATAACCGACAACCAAAAAACCCTCCGCCGTTTACCCACCGTCGATATGTTCTAAACCCCCCTTAGGGCCACAGGTTGATTTGTAAAGTAGTTGCAATGGTTGTTTTGTTTTAGGAATTTTCAGTTTAATAAAATAAACTTCAAGTTCTCTTATTTTGGTTATTAATATCTTACAAGAGCATCGGGAGAGCATTGTGAGGTTATCCATTTACTTAGCATCAGGAGAGTTAAGTATACGAAAGAAATAAGAGCAAGTTCTCTAGTTTATAGTTGAACTATCTCGTGCCTAGGGATAGGGCGAGGTTAAGTGGCTAAAGAAGAATTCATACACATCGGTGTTCATCCTTCGATTCACGCCGGGAGGTATCATCAAGACGTGATCATCGACAGACTTGGACCTAGGGATAGGCCAAGGCAGATCTGGGATTCTTGCCAAACTTGAAAGTACTGAGTTGATGTGTTTGCTGCCGCGACAATCAACGGACTACTGCCGCGACAAGTGCTGTCCGCGACGGGCGCGACGACAGAACTGGATTTCCTAAACTCTGCAATACTTGCACTACTGAGCACTTCAATATCAGCCCATTCTCTCTATCTTGATTCCATTACTCTTTTACTTAAGTATTCTTTATTATTTTCGTGACAATAATTTAAACTATTTCTTTTCCCCTTGTGCAGATAGCGAAGGAAAGGGTTAACCCAGTCCCTGTGGAGACGATATCCGATACTCTAGTATCACTTTACTACTTGCGTCGTGTACACTTGCACTACCATTGCGATAGACTATTTTACACGCAACACTTGTCTAAGTCCTCTGGATATCGAGAACGCTTCCGTAGGCGACCCACTCACTAACACTGCTATTGAAGTGGATGAAACACATTTTGATATCCAATTGCACCATCTCGGACCGAAACCAGATTCCTGCAGAATACAAATCATAAAGTCCCAATTCACCGTATCATATGCTTTTTGAAAGTCTATCTTGAATGCCACACCACTTCTCTAACTCTTCCTCCAAAAGTTAATTGCTTCGTTAGAAATGAGTGAGCAATCTAAAATATGTATGCCCGGAATGAAAGCAAATTGGCTTTCCCCCACTAAAAGGTCCACTACAGTACACAGCCTTTAGGCCCAAACTTTAGAAAATAATTTATAGATTCCACCAACAAGGTTAATGGGTATGTACTTGTTGAGAGAGGAGAGATTTAATACCTTCGGGATGAGGGTGATAAAGAAATGATTTATTCCAGTCTCCCAAACCTTTCCTTCGTAGGCATCCTCAAAAAAATTCAATATCCCCTCTTTCAGCTCGCCCCAAAATTTCTTGAAAAAATTCAGGTTAAAGCCATATGGGCCTGGAGCTTTGTTGCCATCAGCCGACGATAATGCCAACCAAACCTCTTCTTCAGAAAATCTGCGCATAGTTCCCTTGCCTGCTCCGGACTGATTCTAGCAAAATCCAGGTTCATCGCACACAATTCCAGAGAATTATTAGTGTTTGTTGAGTGGATCGATGGATTGATCAAGACCAAGAGGGGGTGAATTGGGATTTTAAACTTTGTTGGAGTGAATGGACAACTAAAATTGAAGAACAAAGGATTTTAGAGTAGTTCAAGTTCCAAATGAACTCTACATCCACTACCTTAGCTACCACTAAGGATTTGCAACAATTCACTAATTTGTTCTTCCCCTTTTCAAGGCTTAAGAGGTAACCTTTACACAACGGGTCAAATCTTCTACCCAAAATTTGACCAAACCCTCACAAATAAACAAAGAAGAAATTGGACAAGAAATATATCTCTCAAATACAATATTGTCCCTTGAAGTACAACACTCAATCAAAATTTGAAGATATAATAAGAATTGAGTACAACTCAATTTGGGGTTTACAAGAAATTGGAAAATAGGCACACTTGAGGTTGTATTTTTGTTTGGATGTTTGTCTTTAATGCAATAGTTGTTGTTGGTCTTCAATGAGCTTCAATTTATACCTTCTCTATCAATTCTAGCCGTTTGGGTGGTTAGGGTATTGATTATCGCCGTTGGGACCCTCTCCTTCCACCATAAATGCACTTATGTAGCTATCTGTATCGGTACATGGGGAGCCGTATCGATACCTGTCTCAAAAAAGAAAGAGCTGTTGTACATAATAAAGAGGGCGTATCAAAACGCTCATAAGCGTATCGGTACGGGACAGGGACTGTTTCGATACGGAAAAGACCGTATCGATACCTTTTTCTCAACTTAGCTCACTGGAAGTCTCCGTTTCGATACGGGGGTACACCGTATCGATATGGGACAACTGCCATTTTAAATGTTAGTTACCTAACGCCTGACACCAACGGTCGAAAACATTTAAAATACTTCGAATTAAAAATTCAGTTAAAACCGTATCGATACGTGTTAAGCAGTATCGGTACACCATTCAAACTCCTTCAGTTTTTGAAGAGGGGCGTATCGGTACATATTGAATCTGACACTCTATAACAACATCTTCCTTAAAGACATGATCTCTAATGAAATGATGTCTTATCTCTATATGTTTGGTTCTAGAGTGTTGGATGGGATATTTAGTCAAGCATATGGCACTAGTGTTATCACACTTAAGGGGTATGGTTTCAACTTTAATACCATAATCTAAGAGTTGTTGCTTCATCCAAAGGACTTGAGCACAACAACTCTCTAAGGATATGTACTCGACTTCGGTGGTAGAAAGAGCTACACTATTTTGTTTCTTAGAGAACCAAGATATGAGCATACTACCTAAGAATTGACAAGTTCCCGAAGTACTTTTCCTATCAATTTTACATCCCCCATAATCCGCATCCGAATAAGCATGAAGGTTGAAGGTGGAGTCTCTAGGATACCAAATACCTAAACAAGGGGTATCTCTAAGGTACCTAAAGATTCTCTTAACGGCTATAAGGTGAGACTCTCTAGGACTAGCTTGAAACCTAGCACACAAGCAAACACTAAACATGATATCCGGTCTACTTGCGGTAAGGTAAAGCAATGATCCAATCATAGAACGGTAAAGCTTAGAGTTAACACACTTACCTCCTTCATCGTTGTCAAGCTTTGTAGATGAGCTCATAGGTGTGGCTTGAGGCTTTACATTCTCCAAGCCAAACTTCTTGAGCATATCCTTGATGTATTTTGCTTGATTGATGAATGTGCCATCCTTCCTTTGCTTGATTTGGAGTCCCAAAAAGAATGAGAGTTCCCTCATCATGCTCATCTCGAATTCACTTTGCATTAACTTAGCAAACTCTTTGCAATGACATTCATTAGTAGACCCAAAAATAATATCATCAACATAAATTTGTACTACTAAGATGTCATTTTTACACCTTTTTATGAAAAGTGTAGTGTCCACCTTACCTTTTTCAATCAAAAAGTTTGAAAGTCTCTCATACCAAGCTCTAGGAGCTTGTTTTAAACCATAAAGAGCTTTAGTAAGTTTGAAAACATGATTTGGAAATTTTGAGTCTTCAAAACCCGGTGGTTGTTCCACATACACTTCCTCGTTTATAAAATCGTTTAAAAATGCGCTTTTAATATCCATTTGAAAAATCTTGAAATCATGATAACATGCATATGCAAGCAACATCCTAATAGCTTCCATTCTAGCTACGGGTGCATAGGTTTCATCAAAATCTACTCTCTCTTCTTGAGTGTAACCTTGTGATACTAGTCTAGCTTTATTTCTCACAATGTTACCTCTCTCATCTAGTTTGTTCCTAAAGACCCATTTAGTTCCTATAGTAGATTGATTACTAGGCCTATCAACTAATGTCCAAACATTACTTCTCTCAAATTGATTTAACGCTTCTTGCATAACCATAATCCAAAAATCAGCTTTTAATGCTTCTTTTATATTCTTAGGCTCTATGCATGAGATAAATGAAACATGGTTCATAAGTTTAAGAGAAGATCTAGTGGTTACCCCCTTGGATGGATCACCCAAGATTTCACCACCTTTGACATAGTTGAACTCCCTTAGGTAGCTCACTTCCTTTTCCTCAAGAGCCAAGTCCTTTAAGGCTTCAAGAGGCGGATCTTGTGTGTCCTCTTCTTTTGGTGGAATCTCATCCTCCTTTGAAATTTGTACTCCATCAAAGGCCTTAATGATTCCTACATCATCATCATCACAAGAATCCTTCCTCGGAAGGAGGTTATCATCGAATACAACATGTATAGACTCTTCTACTACTAAAGTTCTCTTGTTAAATACTCGATAGGCTTTAGAGTTTAAAGAATATCCTATAAAAATGGCTTCATCACTTTTTGCATCAAATTTACCTAAGTTATCTTTTCCATTATTTAAAACAAAACACTTGCAACCAAATGGATGAAAATAGATAATGTTAGGCTTTTAGATTTTAAAATCTCATATGGTGTTTTCTTTAAAATTGACCTAATCATCACTCGGTTTACAATGTAGCAAGCGGTGTTTGTGGCTTCCGCCCAAAAATATTTAGGTAAATTGTTTTCATAAAGCGTGGTTCTAGCCATTTCTTGTAAAGTTCTATTTTTCCTCTCAACTACCCCATTTTGTTGAGGAGTTCGAGGAGCCGAAAATTGTTACTAATACCATTTTCATTTAAAAACTCTTCAAACCCTAAATTTTGAAATTTGGTTCCATGATCACTTCTAATATGAGAAATTCTAAGATCAAGATCATTTTGGGTTAGTTTTGAAAATGTGATTAATTTTTCTAAAGCCTCATCTTTAGTACTTAAAAATAGAACCCAAGTAAATCTAGAAAAATCATCAACAAGAACAAATGCATAAGATTTACCACCCAAGCTCATAGTTCTAATAGGCCCAAATAAATTCATATGGATAAGTTGTAAACACCTACTTGTAGAAACATCATTAATGGATTTAAAGGATGACTTATGTTGTTTACCCTTAGAGCATGCATCACAAATTTTATCATTTGAGAACTTAATTTTGGGTAAGCCTCTAACTAGATCTAGGGAAACTAATTTTTCTAAAACACTAATGCTAGCATGTCCTAGTTTCCTATGCCATAACCATGCATCATTTTCATTTTGAGTTACTAAACATGCATGGGATGTATGTATGTCATCTAAATGCACCATGTAAATGTTACCTATGTGATGACCTATGAGCATAATGTTATTAGATTTAATGTCAATAATTTTGCACCCATTTTTATCAAATAAAACATTAAATCCTTTATCACATAGTTGGCTTATGCTCAACAAATTATGTTTAAGACCATCGACGTACAAGACATTTTCAATAAGAATGGTAGAGTGATTACCTATGAAGCCAATATCTTTAATGTGGCCTTTGGAGTTGTCACCAAATGTCACCACTCCTCCACTTTTTGGATTTAAGTCCATGAATCTACTCTTGTCTCCGGTCATATGCCTCGAGCATCCACTATCAAGGTACCATGAATTTTGACTTTGTGCTTTGGCCTTATAGCAATGCTCCCCCTACAAAAAAAGATATTAAACTTTTGTTTTTGGTACCCAAATCATTTTGGGTCCATGAGTGTTAGCTCCGAATAGCTTGGTTCCCTTAGGAATCCAAGGTGACATAGCATTAATATTATTAGATTTGACAAGTTCTTTAGGAACTCATACACTTCTAATCTTTTTAGTTCTATTATGTCTAGGGAAGCTACTTTGTTTGTAGTTATTAGTCTTTTTCCTAGGTTGGTTTGTTTTAGATGATTCTCTTTTTTCATGCTTCACATTACCAATATTTTTAAAAGACTCTTTGAGCTTGTTAAGCTCATCTAACACCTTTTGGTGTTCACTATTGCATTGAGAAAGAAGATTATTTAGGTCTACATTTTCATCTTGGAAGAATTTAAGTTCATCTTTCAAACCTAAAATCTTTTTCTAAAATTTTAAGTTAGCCTGATAAAGTGAGTCATTTTTATCATTTAATTCCGAAATAATTTTCTTATTCCTAATAACCGACTCTTTGTATTTCTCAACTAACTCATCATAAACCTCTTGCAACTCATCATATGCATCATGTAATTCATCAAATGTAAAGTCAAAAGATGATGAGTTAGAGGTTACCATGGAGGAATCTTCCTCAAGTGCCATGAGGCAAAGGTTGGCCACTTCTTGTTCGTCTTCCTCGGATGACTCCTCATCACTCCAAGTAGAAAGCTTAGCTTTGAGCTTCTTCTTCTTCTCAAAGCCCTTCTTCTTGAGTTGAGGGCACTCCGAACGAATGTGACCGGGCTTTTTGCACTCGTAGCAAATGATTTTATCCCTCTCTTTTTCTTTGCTTTTACCCTTGAAGTCCATCTTTCTTTGAATCTTCCTTCCACGGTTGGACCTCATGAATCGAGAGAACCTTTTGGCTATCATAGTCAATTCTTCAAGGTCATCCTCCTCACTAGAAGAGCTCTCCTCAAGTAATGAAGCTTTGAGAGCCACTCCCATTTTCTTCTTCTTTTCTACCTCTAGCTTCTCCACTCTTTTCTCGTCTTTCTTCTTTTCATCTTCCCTCCCTTGCTTCATTATTTCACGAGTAAGGAGAGAACCCACTAGCTCATCAAGTTTTAGAGTCTTCAAGTTTTTGGCCTCAATGATGGCGGTTCTCTTCCCATCCCAAGATTCGGGAAGTGAGTAGAGTAGCTTCTGAACAAGTTTGTCTTTCGGGATAGTCTCTCCAAACCCTTAAGCCCGTTGACGATGGTTGAGAAGCGATCAAATATCTTGGACACCGTTTCGTCGGGCTCTATCTTGACATTCTCATAACTAAGATTGAGATTTCCAATCTTGGTCTCCTTCACATCATTGGTTCCTTCATAGGTGGTCTCTAGAGTATCCCACACTTCTTTGGCACTTTCAATTGAGAAGACTTTGGAGTAGATGTCGGGACCGAAAGAACAAAAGAGCATGTGAAGAGTTTTGTCATTTATTTGGATCTTCTTCCTCTCATCTTCACTCATCTCGATCTTCTTCTTTAGAACCAACTTTCCTTCATCATCTCTCTTCAATGGAATGTAGGGACCATTTTCTATGACATCCCAAACCAAGTAATCGTTGGACTTGATGAAGAGGCGCATCCGGTTCTTCCAAAATGGATAGTTGTCACCATCGAAGAATGGTGGTTTTGTGGTGGATTGTGACTCGTACATGCTCGATCCGGAGGTAGATGCCATGACTTGATTTTTGGATGATCACACTCTTCCTAGGAACTTCTCTTGTGGTTGTTAATCCTTCAAAGAGGTAGGCTCTGATACCAATTGTTGAGTGGATCGATGGATTGATCAAGACTAAGAGGGGGTGAATTGGGATTTTAAAACTTTGTTGGAGTGAATAGACAACTAAAATTGAAGAACAAAGGATTTTAGAGTGGTTTAAGTTTCAAATGAACTCTACATCCACTACCTTAGCTACCACTAAGGATTTGCAACAATTCACTAATTTGTTCTTCCCCTTTTCAAGGCTTAGGAGGTAACCTTTACACAACCGGTCAAATCTTCTACCCAAAATTTGACTAAACCCTCACAAATAAACAAAGAAGAAATTGGACAAGAAATATATATCTCAAATACAATATTGTCCTTTGAAGTACAACACTCAACCCAAATTTGAAGATAGAATAAGAATTGAGTACAACTTAATTTGGGGTTTACAAGAAATTGGAAAATAGGCACACTTGAGGTTGGATTTTTGCTTGGATGTTTGTCTTTGATGCAATAGTTGTTGATGGTCTTCAATGAGCTTCAATTTATACCTTCTCTATCAATTCTAGCCGTTTGGGTGGTTAGATATTGATTATAGCCGTTGGGACCCTCTCTTTCTACCATAAATGCACTTCTGCAGCTATCCGTATCGGTACACGGGGAGCCGTATCGATACCTGTCCGTATCGATACATGTCTCAAAGAAGAAAGAGCCGTTGTACACAATAAAGAGGGTGTATCGAAACGCTCGTAAGCGTATCGGTACGGGACAAGGACCATTTCGATGCGGAAGAGACCGTATCGATACCTTTTTCTCAACTTAGCTCACTGGAAGTCTTCGTTTCGATACGGGGGTACACCGTATCGATACGGGACAATTGCCACTTTAAATGTTAGTTACCTAACGACTGACACCAACGGTCGAAAACATTTAAAATACTTCGAATTAAAAATTCAGTTAAAACCGTATCGATACGCGTTAAGCCGTATCGGTACACTATTCAAACTCCTTCAGTTTTTGCAGAGGGGTGTATCGATACAGATTGAATCTGTTTTGATACGCTGTTTCGATACGGTTAAGAGCGTATGAAACACGTCTTTCCAGTAGCCAACTTTGTAAAAAAGGTATCGATACGGCTGGAGGCATATCGATACACCTGGACGATTTTCAATACTTTGGCCTTGGAACACTTAGAAAATATTTGGAGTTTGAGTTTTTCAAATCAGTTTAAAGTGTTGGTGGTTTATAAATTATTAAATAGACTTAGAAATCAATTTCAAGTTTTCAATTTAGTCCTTAACATACTTAGTTATATCAAAATCAAGCATAGTTTTACAGTGTTATATGCACGCTTGAAGTGATCGAAAACTGCATTTTTAATAGCTTTAGGGTCTTCTAAAACAATACCGTCAACTTCTAGGCTGTTGATCACATTAATTCTCCTCATTTCTGAAGCTATCGAATGAAAAAACCGAGTTTTTTTATCCCCCCTCCAAAAACCATCTAATTCTGGACTTTTGCAGCCAGCTACTCTCTTCAATTCGGTATTCTTTCCATAGAACTTTCTTAAGTTTGCAAATTTTTGTCGAGACTAGCTTATCCACCTTTCCATTTTGTAGGTGATCTTCCAATTCCGAAATCTCCTTTTCAAGATTTTGATCGAAGCACAAGAGTTACCTCGGTTAACCTTCACCCAATTCCTTGCATTTTCCTTTGATTCTTTCAACAGACTGCCAATTTTGATTCCTGGATTCCTCAACTTCAAGTCACAGATGGCTTTCGAAATTGCCCCATTGAAACCCTCTTCTTCAAGCTAATAGTTGAAACATCTAAACAGTTTTGGCCCCCAATTCTCCTTTCCTTCAGTCAAAGAGATTGTGTTGTGGTCCGACAAAGATTCATTAGCAGCTTTTGAGTTAACATGGGAAAGGCATTATTGAATTCTTCTAAAATCAGTAAATGATCCAGTCTAACGAATGTTGGCGGATCTCTATTGTTGCACCACGTAAATTTGCCCCCAATTAACGGAAGGTCCATTAGTCCAGCTTCGAAGACAAAGGAGTTGAATAAATCAACTAAGGATTAGTTCCATGAGAATCCCAATTTCTCCTCCGGATTAAGGAATACGTTGAAGTCTCCCCCGATGCACCAAGGAATTTTCCGACTCTTGATGAAGCTCAGTAGTTCCTCAAAGAAATCACCTTTTTCAGAATCATTTGAAGGTCCGTATAGATTCACCAAACCACACCTAAAGTTCCATGGCTTCAAAATACCAATGAGTGTGATGTATCTTGGCTTGATGATAATGTCGGTAACCTGGAAAATTTTGTCGTTTCATAAACAAAGGAGTCCACCCGCTGTACCCACAGCTGCTAAAACTACAGACTCAACTTTACGGTTATTCCACATTTTCTTCACCAATCTACCATCAATTGCTTCCATTTTGGTCTCTTGAAAAAAATACATGGTTTGTTTCCTTTTATCAGTTCCCGAGCAGCTTTAATTTTTTCCAATCTCCTGATACCCCGTATATAGCAATCTGAATAAAAAGTCCTAAGGCAGCAAGGCAACCCTTAAGATTATTTCCTCATTTCCTTTTCTAACTCAATTATTTTCTTCAGTACCGCAAATTTACCCCCTTAAAGGAGAATTCAAGTAATTGACTCACCCTCCAAACTTCTTCCGCTTCTATTCTAACCGTCTCCTCTTCCAAAATAAAATCTTTACTAGCATTTCGGACAACACAATCTTCCGCATTTTCTTCCAACGAGTCTCTCACTGCTCTTCTCAACGCTTTCTTAGTGCTTGGTTTGAGACACCCAAACGTATCATTCATTCTCCTAAAGACCTGCCTTACTTCCTGCTCATCTCCACTCAGACCCGCAGCCCCTGCATGTGCTTGTCGACCTCCCTCAAGGCTATCAAGGACCATTTCAACAGCTTGATTGGAAGAATTATTTGGTTCAGTTGAGATGGGAAGATCGCCCCCCACATTCACCCCTGAATGGTGATAAATGCTTAGTGGCCGCTCCAAACTATAGAAAATATTTTCCTTTGATTGATCCATTACTGACCCCATGCTAAAGTCCTCAAAGCCCGATCCTTTTCTTGTACACGACCCAAACCCGTCGCTACTAATCTCATTTAGCCCAACATTAGCCTGAGATAGGGTATTTTCCACCTCCCCCTCAGTAGAGAAGGAAAAATTATCGACCTTAGTTCCAGCATGTGGACCCTGGGTTTTGTGGAACTTGAGCATTAAAAGTCCCATGCACGTCGGGTAAGTTGCCTCCTAAAAGTGTGGGATCGCCACCGCCATAATTTAATTCTGGTTGAGATGTCGAAGCGTTGTGAAGTTGGGGGACCTATCCCTAACAATGTCCTCATGCCGCCACCGATTCTCACCGGCCGGAGACGGGATGCCATCTCCACCAAGGGTTGAGTCTGACCATACATTTTCGTGATTTCCAGCATCCGAAACTCTGTCAGAGTCGATAGGATCTTCCGGTAGATTACCCACCACCACCTTAATACAATAGTTGTGGTTGAGAGTAGGGGTGTTCAAAAGTACCCGACCCGGTTGACC
This sequence comes from Hibiscus tridactylites, assembly GCA_958450335.1. Classification (NCBI taxonomy): domain Eukaryota; kingdom Viridiplantae; phylum Streptophyta; class Magnoliopsida; order Malvales; family Malvaceae; genus Hibiscus; species Hibiscus tridactylites. The sequence goes on along the minus strand of OY288267.1, from coordinate 23,429,183 downwards.
CGACCCGTTGACCCGCATACCCGATTTAAAATTACCGGGTATTTTATAAAAAATTACCCGAATTTTCGGGTCGGGTACCCGGCCCGCTTTTTTTCCCGGGTATTCGGGTCGGGCCCGGGTCATAAAATACCCCTTAGTCGGGTACCCGACTACCCGATACCCGATTTAATTGTTTTTTTTTTCTTTTTTATTATTTTAATTAAAACTTACCTTTTAGGTAAGAAATTTACCCCATCTGCGTCTCCCACTCTTTCCTCACAGATTCTCAATCAAAACACTTCTCTAATTTACCGAATTAGGCATGTATAAACTGTTGTGAGCATTTGAAAGAAAAAAAAATTGTTGTGACTTGTGAGCACTGAGCAGTGGCCAGTGAGCACTGAGCAGTGAGCATTATGCTTTCAAAGCATACACAAAAATACATTTGGTATTTTTTATAAACAATAGATATTTGGAGTGAGCAGTAGCACATGCATTCAAATTAAAATTGGTTTTAAAAAATAAATATGATTTTATTTTTTTAATTTGTTTTTAAAAAATAAGAAAAAAAATAAAAAACAACAAAAACGGGTACCCTATTACCCGAATTAGCGGGTACCCGGGTTTTGCGGGTACCCGGTTTGTGGGTACCCGGTTCTTATGGGTCGGGTATCGGGCCGACCTTTTAGTACCCGAAAATCCGGGTACCCGGAAATGAACACCCCTAGCTGAGAGAGGTGATTCTGATTGACTACGGAAAAAACAATTGGCTTGCTGCTCTAATCCAAATTCTGGCTATATCGAACCTGTCCTTATTCTTTGTTGATTTTTCCATGCACACCATTTCTCCCCACTTTTCCCCCAGAGCATTGAAAAATTCTTCATGCCAACACATTAGTGGAACTCCATACAAAAGTACAGAAAAGATTTGACGGAGAACACCTTTCACTAATAATGGAGCGATGTAGTCAAACCAATACCAGACTGCTTCATTTTTAGTCTGCAAAATACCTTCCATTGAAGCGATTAACCCGAATTTGAGGATATACACTTCACAATCTACTCCCTATTTGGATATTTTCACCTCAATCCCCTCGTGAATCGGAGCTTGTTGAAAAAAACCAATTTCAAAAGCTGGCTTTAATACTCCTACCAAGCAATGTTTCATCAAGTTCGTATCTTCTATCGGAATGTTCACATCTATAAGGCCTTCTTTTTCATCCACGAATATCTTGTTTCCTTCGTGTTCTTCATTGAGACCAACATTCTTCATTCCCTTTCGGGGTACACTTATGAGCACCTCCTTAAAAGTCCTACCATCCACCTTTTCAAAGTTAGGATCCATTGTCCTTCTTGCGCCAATATTGCTAGAGTCCCTTACCACCCCTTTCACAAATGATTTGGATCCATTGTTCTTTTCATCGCCTCCCCTAAACTATTGGATCCTAGGATTAGGGTATTTCGCTTTTGATACTTTCACCTCAACTCATCTATTAAGGAGTTATCCATATTCCTAATAATTATTTTCATGTCTACGTACTTTGCCACTGTAACGAAGGCAAATGTGTTATTCTTGTATCTAGTTCTCCTGTTTATCCCATGAATAAAGACCCTCTGGACCTTACCATGTGGCTAAATAGTTCTCTCAAAGCTGATCGTGGGATTATTCTACTTAGGTTGTCGACGAAAACCGTCCATTCAGATTCCGAGGTATTCACCGTGCCTTTTTCCTTCTCCAATGACCTCCTGGGGGCAAAAGCTTCTTGTTGACCTTCCGGCTTCATGGCTATATAATGTAGTCTCCAAGTTATCAAGCAGAGTCATTGTTTCTCAAATTTTCACACAACAAAAATTATGTCCAGGTCTCAGAAACCTGAGAAAATTAGAAGAACGAATGAGAGAAGTGAGTCTAATGAAGTCCTAGTTTTATTTAATTTATATTTGCTATTAATTGGTTGAGAGACAATTTTCACCCGAAATGGAAAGATTGTCACGCTTTATATTGTACATGTCAATTGAACATTAAGATTATTGTACAACATTTCAAATCTCTCTTTAAAACAAAATTCTCACGCCTCTCTTTAAAAAAAGATTAGGATTTGTTTTTTTGGGTGGCCTCGTTGCTTGCTCAAAGCGGTCACCACCCCCACAACCTCATCTTCTTTCTCCTCTTTCTTTTTATTTATCTCGCCTTATTTTTTGTTTTTAGGGTGTTACGTTTCATCCATCGGTTGGCTCGTTTGTAAAAGCTTTTTTCCTGATGATGTTGGTTCTGTTCGGGGCCCTTGATTAAAAGGGATTCTTTTAGTTCGCGGCCGAGAAAAGATCATTTTTTAGTTTTATCTTTAATTTCCAGGCGGTTTGTGCTCCGACGCTGTCCCATTCGACGTGTCTTTAACATTCGTGATGATCCTTGTCCGATCATGATGCTTGCTGACAATCTCTCGCTGCATCTCCTTGAACTCCCCGATGCTTTTACAACAATAGAAATGACTATGCAGTTTCGTATCTCCTTGAACTCCCTGATGCTTCTGCGACAATAGAAATGACCATGCAGTTTGATGAATTGATGTTGGCTCCGTTTCTCTCTGTGTCTCTTTTGTTTGAATCTCCTTGCTCTTTTCATCTTGTAGTAGTTGTTGCCTCTATTTGTTGTTGTGTGCTTCCCCGTCTCTGTTGTAGTCCTCTCTTGTTTTGTTTGTATGTTTCCTTTGTTTTGTGTTTTCCTGATGTCGTGCTTTGTGTTTTTTCATATTTTGTGTGTTCTTAGTTTTTCTTCTTCTTTTTCCATCGTTATCTCTTTGATTTTTTTTGTTTTTGTGATGTTTTGTTTATAAAAAACTAACCTTGACCAAATGGTTGGTTGAAAATTGGAACGATTATTATATGATTATTCACGTGTGTTGTTTTGTATAACTTCTTAATAGTATTTTTTTATTATTGAGTTTTCAAAGTTCATCATTCAACTTTTATCTTTATACGCAGGCTATTAGGTCTTGAGTAAATATTTGGGGGGTTGACAACAATTTTAGAAGTTTCGTTGTTTTAGCATTCTCACTTTAGAGTATTGTATCTAACTCCCACTGGACATATAAATTACAACACTATGTCGTTGTCACGAGTCAGTGTGTATCTTTTACAATTATTCAGTATAGTGTCAATTGAAATTATAACTTTTATAAATGTTTTTTTATTTATGTTAACTAAAACTTGATTTATTAATTAAGTTTGCAAATAGTTAACAATTTTTTTAATGTATTTAGTTTTTAATTGTGGGTCGTTCTTGTGAGTTGTGAAATGTGACTCATTAAATGAGTCGAATAATCCTTAACTAGTCTAGGGTGTTATATGCATATATTTTTCTAGAAGTTAAATATTGATTATAGAATTAGATTGATCTACACCGTCCATGAAGAAGATGAAAGATTATAAATAGATGGTCTTAGTCACTTGTCAAAACATCCGTGAAACCTAAAATTCCAAATCACTTTATAAAGTATTATTCAAGTTTGTCTTATTTCTTGAATCTATCATTCAGAACCCAAAAATATTCATCCCACGGTTTTTTTTTTCTTTCAAATTTTGATACACGTTTAAATTCAATACTTGAGTTTTAAAGAGTATAGACTAAATTAATCATGAAAAATAAGTGTCTAAGGGTCACATGATGAGAAAAAAAAATGTTAGACAAAGTAAAAACACTAAGACAAAATGTTTCTTTTGTCATGGGATATTTGACAAATTTATTTTGCTCGATTAATGAATTCCGTCGATATAAAAAAATACAAGGATATTTTTCATACTCCGTTTTTTCATATGGTGGTTGGTGAGAAACTATAAAACACGAGTACAACACTTGAAGTTCGTCCCCGTACCTGATATGTCTCTAAATCGAGTACGAGCTAAGTACATTAAAGAAGAAAATTTATAGAAATGAAAGAACAAGAAATCACGTTTTAATGACCTATTAATTTTTTCTTATTTAATAAAAACATATTATTTATTTTTATAATAACAACCATATTATTAATTTTGTGACACTAACTCTTAATTTAGATCTATAAATTTAATTTTAATACTAATTTTGATGTAAATTATTTTTGTGCACCTAAAGTTATATATGATTTTTATTTGAAATTATGAATTTTATTTGAAATATTATTATTATTATTATTATTTATAAATATAAGGGCGAATCAAAAAATTTGAACTTGATAATTCACTGATTAATGTAATAATGTAAAATCAATTTACATTGTTGTAATAATGTATTGATAAGAATAATTATTGTACAAGCAAATATATTTTATAGTCGAGACATATTGACATTAAAGAATCAATCAAAATTATTTTAAAATTTTAGTTAAATTATTTGACATAAGTATCAGTGTATTTAATAATTTTTTTATGAGACTAACAAATATAAAATAGTTATAAAATTATAAATTGAGTACTTATTTTAACCAAAAATGATTCTCAAAGCAAAATAGTATTTTAAGATCTAATTTTTTGTTTAAACAAAAACATAATTAATATTTTAAGAACTACTTTTAGAAAACTTTCACTTTGATCGCTAAAATAAAAGAATTATAAACTTTTAATTCAATTTCATTACAACTATTACCATTAAAAAATGTTGAGTAAGAATAGTTTAAGTATTAATATAGTTTAGTTTCAAACTGATCTAATGGTAAAAACGATAGATTAAAAAGTTTCAATTTTTATTTTAACTAAAATTTTCAAATATATTTCACCAATGTTAACAATAAGATCAAACCAAAACAAAAGTATATTATTTGATAAAACAAATCTTTACAATAATTAGAATTGATAAACAACATAAACCATTCAATTAATAAAAATTTTAGTCTTACCCATATTTATAAATTAATGCTCATTAATATTTAATGTAATCAATTAATAAATATTAATGAGTAGTAATAAAATATTATATTAGAATAACAATAAATTTTTTTTTTGCTTTTTTACATCAAATTGATGTTCATTAATATTTGATATACAAAAATAACAAAAAATTTTGATTTTATTACTACTCTAATAATGATATTTCAATTGAAAATATGTTACTAATACGCTTAGCTTAACAAGAAATAGTCAAAGGCTTTTCCAATAATTTATAAACATTTTTTAAATTTCGGTTTACTTAATATTGATAACTTTTTATATCTATAACTTTAATGTTTTAACATATTTTTTTTAATTTATTATAGTGTTTTTATTTTTAATATTTTATAAATATTTAAATATTAACATTTTTAGCCTAAAATTTAATTAAATTATCGAACTTTCAATTAAAATCAATTATGCCCCTATATTCAATAAATTATGTCATTGAATTCAATTAAAATAAACAATTCAGCCCCTTTTACCATACCATCAAGCCACATTGAGTGCGTTTAACAATGAGAGGCGAAATTATTTTTTTAAATCAAATTCAAGGACCAAAATACCCCTTTAGCTTAAAATATAGTTAATCACACTTTTATTTAAACTATTTAACAAGCACAGTTCAATCTTTTCAATAAAAAATCATACTTCAATCTTATATCTACTAATTTTATTTCATTAATCTTCCTCATACCCCCAAACATAATGTAAAACCTTAATTACTTTAAAAAAATAGGAGGTGAAAAAAGAAATAAACAATGGCAAGTCAGACAAAATATAATGCCTCAATAATTTAAGTTCAGAATGGGAGTTAAAAGGAATATTCAATCCCCATTCACACATCTAATTGATTCATCACTCTTGCTATTCAAAATTCCCAAAACATAATTATTTAAAATTAGTTGTACCGCTAAATTTGGTAAAAAAAAATAATTATTTCCTTGAATACAATTAAAATAATTAATTTAGTCCCTTCTACCTCATCATTATCTCACATATTCTAACACATTATCATTGTGGACCACTACATCAGTAAAAAGGGCAATTTGATCTGCAAAATTAAAGGGGAGGCGAAATTGATTTTTTTTACTCAAACTCAAGGATCAAAATAACTATTTAGCTTAAAATATAATTAAGCACACTTTTATTTAAACTATTTAACAAGCACAGTTCAATCTTTTCATTAAAAAAATCATACTTCAAATTTATATGTACTAATTTTATTTCATTAATCTTCTTCATACCCCAAAGATAATGTAAAACCTTATTTACTTAAAAAAGAAGAGATGAAAAATGAAATAAACAATGGCAAGTCAGACATAATATAATGCCTCAATAATTTAAGTTCAGAATGGGAGTTAAAAAGAATATTCAATCCCCATTCACACATCTAATTGATTCATCACTCTTGCCATTCAAAATTCCCAAAACATTTTTCAAACAAATCAACCAATACATTTTTATAAGATTGTCTCCCACCTGATATAATTGAGAAAATCTCAAATTCTTAATTCAAATTTGAACTTTTTGATTTGCCCATATCTGATTGAACCACCCCAATGAACAAAAACAGCATAAAAACTATTTAGCATAAAAGATGGTTCCAGAATGTGAACAAAAGAAAACATTCAAATCCAAATGCAAGAGATGCCTCAAGAACAAAAAACCAGATGGGAAAAAGGGGGAAATCACAAGAGGAAAACCCTCAAGAGATAAACCCTAAGATCTTTGTTATTGCGCAGCTATGACTCGAAACGCTTCCACGGATTTCAAAAGGAAGGCGATCTTAAGGGGCTGCGCTTGTAAAATTAACAAAATTTTTGCACGAAATTTTCAGAGTGAAAGCCGTGAACAGAGAGAAAGCGACTGGAAACCCTAATTCTTGGTTTGGGAATCGCCGTGGATCGGCTAAGGCTAAAAGGACGGTATTTATAGTTTTTTTGGGGTGAGATTTAGGGCTACTGCTCAGCTGGTCCGGGCTGGTCCGGGCATTATGGCGGGTCTCGGGTTAGAGATTCAACAGCGGGCTTGATGTGATAATAGTAATTACTTATTAATCGGTTAAATTGAATTAAATCTTTTGGTTTATTTAATTAGTTTACTTTTATACCGTGATTTATATGATTTTATTTCAGTTTCGAGAGTTCAAATCAAATAAGTTTTTTTAATGTAGATTATATATATATGCATAAATAATTTAATCTAAGTATGAAATTAAATATTCAAAATTTAAATAACCCATTACAATTACTTAACTAATTGTATATCAATATTTATTGACAATGAACTTATATTTTTTTTACAAATAGATCTTAGAAAATATAAAAAATAAATTCGGTTAATTTGCTTATTTGAATTTAGGCCATAATATTAGTTCAATTGTATTTAGTTATGATCGTTAATTGATTTATTCAGTTATTGATACATAATAATTGAATCGGTTGGAAATCTATTAATTGGTCTGATTGGCATGAATGTTTAAATAATTTATTTTTTGTATGGGTTTGAATTCTAATATTTACTAAAATTGATTTGATTGTATTAATATAATGCATACCCATTCTAGTAGAATAATAGTTGTTAATTAGAGCCGAGCTATATAAACTAAATTTTGGATGATAGTTTTTTTTTTAAATCAGATTGGTTAAGTTTGAATACGAATTAAATGATAATAAAATATTTAATTAAATATTCTTTTTTGTATTTTATTAAATGAATAGTAAAACCAACTGACAGTATAAATTTGTTCATGTTATGAATATTTATCTATGTGGATGTCTATCATGATTAGAACTTTATCAAAGGAGTTTGATTTATTTATTATTAGGAATATTATCTCTATGAATTAGAGTTTAATGTATTATGTACTTCTTATGCCTATAAATAGATGATTCATTGAAGGCATTGTATACAATTCTATATTTTTAGAATAATACAAACCTCCCTCTTTCTCTCATCTCTTTGTTCTTCTTGTTCTTATTCATGTTCTTCTTTATTTTATTCACAACACGTTATCAGCACGAGACTCTAATCAACTGAGGTCTTCATCGTTATAATTCAAAAGAAGTTACCGGGAAGAATTCGATTATAGAATAAACCAAAGATAAGTTTTTTTTCTCCTTATTTTTTTTAGTTACCGATTGCCTTTCTCTTTATATTTTAACTTTGTTTTAATTTTTGAAAATTTTGGAAGTATGTTTGATTTTATTCGAACATTGGAAAGAGATAAATTTGTGGCTTCTCACAAACCAAAAGACGAATCGACAGAGACGAAGAGGTTACGTTTGGTGTAAATTACGTGTATTTTTTTTTGTTTCTAAAAGGGTTAATTAGCGGTATGCTTATTCATACTTTTACTTATATGATTATATTTGATATTTTTTATATTATTATTTATGTCATTTTATTTGTTAAAAGCTAATATTTTTAACCGTGTTTTGAGTTTTACATGATATGCTTAAATGGCTTGGAAAGAGATGTGATATAAAGGGACTATGAGAAGCTATCTCGGTCATATGCTATGTCTCCATTGTCCACGAGAGAAAAATCAATATCGGTAAATTTTAGTTTTATTTTTATTCTTTATATTATTATTTTAAAGTGCGATAAATCATGATGATTTTGAATTTACAAGAAGATTATTATAAAGTCTATATTTGCTCGAAAGCAATGTTTCTTCTTCGTTGAAAAACTTGACCATAGACTTCTCCCAATTTCAAGTTACGAAAATTCTTCTTGATCCAAAAAGTTTTATGGGAGGCATTCCTTGAAGTGAATGCAAGCATGATGTTTATTCCATGCAATTATCAATGATGGGGCATTCCCTAAAGTGAATGCAAGCATGATGTTTATTACATGTGATTATTGGATCTGTTTCATTCCCTGAAGTGAATGCAAACATGGTAAATCATTATTCAATTAGAGACATAATTTCGATATAATCCAAGTATAATTGGCTGGACATCCCGTTCTGCGAGGCTACTGGTCTCAAAGGAGGTTTTTAAAGAACCTTGTGGACAGGTTTAACAGTGCCGCGTACGAGGATTAAATCTTTGTTCTCCGTGATAAGTATATGTGAAAAATGTTTTAAAGGCCCACTGGCTCTACTCCATTCCCTGAAGTGAATGTGAGATTATATTATGGAAGGAATAAAAAATCACATTAAAAGTTGTGGTCGTGGTCGAGGCTATGAATATATACATAAAAAATATAGTCATTTTAAGAATACTTATACCCGCTGGTAGCGAAGTTATAAGGATGACAAGAGTGATAAAGATCATTCTAAGGAAGTGAAATCCTTTTACCAATGTGATGTTATAAACCATTGGTTTCGTACTTGTCAAACACCAAAGTATTATGGACTTTATCCATAATCATGAATGATAAATGAAATAAAATATAAACAAAATTTGTTTATGGCGAAAATAATTATGGCGTTATTGGTCCAACTCAATTGGATATTGTTAATTTTCTCATAACCCTTGAAGGGAATAATTTACCATTTATTTTATTTCCCTTATAACCTCTAACATGAATAATTGGTTTTTTTTTTATTTTTTTATGTTAATTCGTTTTATTTATTATTTATTTATGTTAGTTTGCTTTATGTTTATTTATTTCACATATTATTTATTTACGTTTTATGTTAATTTATTATTTGAAGAATATGATTACTTCCGGAATAAAATATACAATGAATTGTGGCTATTTATGCCTAGAATTGTGGCTATTTATGCCTAGTAGATAATGCAAGTACTCATTTGTACTTAAGCATAAGAAATATTTTTCCCATTTAAATGCAAGGGGAAATATGAGTAGTATTTCTCAAAGTACTAAAATATCAATACTTCGGAAGAGCACTTGAAAGTTTATCTCTGATAGATAATCGACTTGATATGATGTGCTATATTTTATATTTTTCATTCCTCGAAGTGAATGATACAAAGTACATATTTTCATTACCTGAAGTAAATGAAACAAAGCACATTTTGAAAGGTGCACAATTATGCATTTCTCGATTAAAATGCAAAGGAATAATGTGAGTACTATATCCGGAAGTACTAATATCACAAAAGGCTCTGGTTGAGCAAATATGTTATTGTCAAATGGAACTTTATTCCATATTCACAGTGCGTTATACTCGTCAAAGTCATAAAGAGAATAATATGAGTTCGCAAACTATCCCTTTGGGAATTATAGATAACATATGTTATCAATTGGCATTTAAAATAAGCCAATATGGATATAAGTTTTGGTAGCCAAAAAGTCAGTTGAAAGCTCTAGAAGAGCTATATATTGCTACCAAAAGATAATTTCAATTGAAAGCTCCGAAAGAGCTAAATATATTCCTATTTAAAGGAATAATTTTGATGGTCGTACTAGACATGTACGAGTGAGATTGAATTACATGTTATGGTAAACAAGGAGTTTACAAATTCAGAGATATATACACACACACACATATATATATATATATATAGTTGGCATGATCGGTTAGACCATCCTGATCAATAATGGTGCAGAAATTATTGAGATTTACATGCACGTGTATTAAAAGAACCTATAGTTCTTGTAGTGTTTATTCTCAAAGAAATGGATTAAATTCCACTTATTAAAGAACGTGAAGTTCTTGTGTTGCTTAAAGGAATTGATTAAATTCCACTTACTAAAAGAACATGAAGTTCTTGTGTTGTTTGTTCTCAAAGGATATAGATGATCCCACTTACCAAAAGAATTAGAACTTAAAGTTCTTGTACTGAAGTTAAGACTGTATGTCTTGCATATCTGAACGAAATATGGGCCCATATATCCACAAATGTGGAAAGTTTTATATGATTTTAGTAGATGCATCTACTTTGTTTTATCGACTTACAACCAGAAGTTTGTGAGATTGATTCTAGAAAGATTCAGATTATGCCGTTAGACTATTCGTCTTGAAAAGCTAGTGGGTTTATATTTTAGGCTATATCAGTTGTTACAAAGCCTATTGATTATGAAAAATATAGTTTAGCAAAATTTCAATTGGATGCCTCCCATTTAATAGCTAAACTATGAGAACAAAAGAGTTATTATTTATATGGTGTTTCCATATAGCAACACTTATACGCATCAAGCCAACGAGTTATAATAAACTCCCTGTTATGATTGGTTTTTGGTCAGAAATCATACATTTCCCATTTTATGATTTTTGAATGTGCGATATGAATTGCTCCACCACAACACACAAAATGAGTAAATAAAAAGGTTGAGAATATATATTGAGTACGAGTCTCCTTTTATGTTTAAATTCTTAAACATTAATTGAAGAATCATTTATGACATGATTTTTCTCAACATCAGGGGGAGATAATAATCAGCTGGATAGAGGAAAATGAATTATCATTATCTAGATCCTCGTATATGAACTAGAAGTTCATAAGATAATTCATGTTATTACATGTCAACTGCCAGACATATTTACTGACCCAATGAGAGTAATTAAGTCTCATATACCATCTGAAATGCTCTAAGTTTAAATTACATGTTAGAGCGAGAGAATATAAATCATGCCTGAAGCATGATAGTTGAAATGGTTACAATGATCAAAATTCTCGGAAATAGAAAGTAATATGAGATGGTCATATATTGGAGGCGGGTGCTCCTGAAGAGACCCAATACATAACAAATAATAAAACTCTTGAAGAGTTTCAGGTACCTGGAATAAAGATTGAAATCTTGAAGAGATCTCGATGAGTTATGTCATTACGAGAATGGAACCAGAAAATTGGAAAGTTGTCGACAACGATTTTACAAACAATTTTACATAAAATACTTCTATAGAAGTAAAGAAAGAAATCGAGGATCTTGTATAAAATCTATCCAGAAGTATAGATATTGAATTGGCCAATGTTGAAAGACGCTTTGAACTTCTAAAATAGAAGTATTTGGACCACCAGTCCAAACACCTAAAGGTGTAATGCAAGTGAGGCACAAATAAGTAGTCGTAAATATGAATTGAACTGTGATTTATGAAAAGTTTTAATTACTTCATGGTGGATGCAATTACTTTGGCAATTTTGAAAATTTTACACGCGTCTAATTATTTGTGGATCCATATTTATCCTTGAAGGATCTAAAATGCTATAAGCATTTGGAAATTTCTGAGGAAATTTATTTAGACATGTCTCATGAATATTTTTGGCGCATTTGGTATAATCGCCTTAGTGAATACTAATTGAGAAAATACTATAAGAATGATCAGATTTTCTTATGTATTTTATAAAGGAGTTTGGATCAAGATCCATTATGATAATTTTAGAACTCCTAAAGAGCTTCAAATTGGAAACTCATGAAGTACTTTCAATACAAGTACTTGAATCTTGACATCAAGTTTATCTCGACCTAAAGATCGAGCATTTTTATATATTTCTTTTGTCTATGAATAGACATAAGTTGAAAGAATCTTAAAGAAGATTCAATATGAATAGAGCATATCTATTGAGTATCCCAATAGTTGTAAGATTGTTGGATGTGAATAAAGATAATTATATCTTTTCTTGGTCTTGAAGCACTATATATTAGTTGGTCAAGAAATATCTATGAATATACAAAGATCATTACATTTAGATCTTCAAACATTCGTTGATGCCTCCTCAAATGTCGTAGAAATAATTGTTATGCACGAGGCAAGCCAAAAAAATGTGTTTGGCTAATATTATTGACCCAACATATCCAAAAGATATGTGGATTTACTTTTACAAGATATGATAAAAGCTATCTTGTGTGAAGATAATGCAAGATGTTTATCTCAGTTTGAAAGTGGATACATCATGGAACATATTACTCCAAAGTTTCATCCCTCACGATCTTTAGAAAAATGATATTCAAGATTAAATTATGAAGATTCAAAGATCTTCTGTGATGTTTGCATGAGGGGGAGTAAATACGCGTTGCACTCTTTTTTCCTCAACCGAGGTTTTGTCCCAATGGGTTTTCCTGGTAAGGTTTTTAATGAGGCAACATGTTATGCGTATCAAAGATGTGTGTACTCTTTTTCCTTCACTAAAGAATTTTTTTTTCTCACTGAGTTTTTATCATAGTAAGGTTTTAACGAGGCACATTATCTTCATATACATCCAAGGGGGAATGTTATGAATATTTATCTATGTGGATGTCTATCATGATTAGAACTTTATCAAAGGAGTTTGATTTATTTATTATTAGGAATATTATCTCTATGAATTAGAGTTTAATGTATTATGTACTTCTTATGCCTATAAATAGATGATTCATTGAAGGCATTGTATACAATTCTATATTTTGAGAATAATACAAATCTCCCTCTTTCTCTCATCTCTTTGTTCTTCTTGTTCTTATTCATGTTCTTCTTTATTTTATTCACAACAGTTCATGAATTTTTTGTTATCACTAACTTATTTATTCTTCTTTAACTTTTAATAAGATACATATTATATTCGAATCATTTTTATCCAAATCTCTTGAAATAATAAGGGTCTGTTTGGTTCTAAAAAATATTTTTTATTTTTGTTTTATTTTCAGAAAATATGTTTCATTAATAAAGATGAAAAATATTTTTAAAAATGAAAATACCGATAACATAATTCGAAAAATACAACACTCATCTCAAATTCTGATAACACAAAGCCGAACCATGATCCAATTGGAACCAATCCAGCCTAACCCATTACACCCATCAGCATGGGCTCGCCCTCCGTGTTTGGGAGCCATCGAAAACACCTTCCGGCGCCAACACTACATCCCCCACTTCTCTGCCTGAGAAAAGAGAGGGTGCCCCGCCATTAAAATTCCCCCCTTTTTCTTACCTTCTTTTGAATACACCATGAAAAAGCACCCTCTTTTCTCAATCTAAAGCTTACCCTTTCCCCCCTTTTTCTCACTAAACTCGACTAATCCAGTCCATTTCTTAAAATTGCACTACATTCCCCCTTATCGTACACCTATCTTTACCTTCTCGAGTAGTTTTTGACATTAGATATGCAGTTTTAGTTTTTCGGCAAGGTTTGATTTCTTCAAAGTAAGTTTTAAATCCCTAATATTTTTGTTCTGTTCTGGTTTTTGGTTGTTGGGTTTATAAAGTTCCATTTTTTAATCCGAAAATGGTTTTTTATTGATTAAATGTTCAAGATTTTAGGGGTTTGAAGTGTTTTTTTTAGTTTATTTATTAGGGTTTTAAGGTTTATGGTATTTGATCAGTTTGCTACAATGGAATGGCTGCCTGGATCATTTTGATTTACCTAGGGTTCCAATCTGTGTTGTTGAAATGATTATAAAGATGCAGTCTTTTCCCCCCTTAAAATGATTATAAACACGATTGTAAAGGGACTTGTTCATGTTATATTTGTTTGATATGGTCAGCTTCAGTGTAAGCCTTAAAAAAGTTATATACAATATCAGCTGAAGTCTCACATTAACATTACTGGTTTGAAGTTCAAAACTAAAAGATGTCACCTTTGCTGTTTTTGATTATATTTGTATAGAAACGTGAGAATACTAGCTCTTCCTAGATGGCCTGGACTGAGAATGATGTAAATGAGAGAGAGGGGGACCTGGTTGTAGAAAATGGTTTTGTAAAAGAATCACAGTCATCTCCTGGTCCAAGTGTTTCAACAGCTGATGTGACTCCGGCACAAAAGGCATTTGAAGTTAAAGATTCTCTTTCTTATGCTAACATTCTTCGGTCGAGGAACAAGTTTGCCGATGCTCTTTCTCTATATAACAGTGTCTTGGAGAAGGATAGTGGGTGCGTTGAAGCCCATATTGGAAAAGGGATATGCCTGCAGATGCAGAACATGGGAAGGGCTGCTTTCGAGAGCTTTACAGAAGCAATTAAGTTGGATCCGCAGAATGCTTGTGCTCTCACTCACTGTGGTATACTGTACAAAGATGAAGGTCGTTTGGTAGAAGCAGCTGAGGTATTCTCATTAGGTTTTAACCATTATTTTTTAGCTCATATGTGGGTACTTATAATTTGAGTCTTCGGTCTTCACTTGTTTACTTGTGCAGTCTTATCAAAAAGCTTTGAGTGCAGACCCTTCATACAAACCGGCTGCAGAATGCCTAGCCATTGTTCTAACTGATCTCGGAACTAGCTTAAAGCTTGCTGGCAATACACAGGAGGGAATTCAGAAGTATTATGAAGCTCTTAAAATAGATCCGCACTACGCTGTAATCTATTCTCTCTCATAATCCATGTTAAGCTTTGTTGTAACTAAAATTTAATGCATGCAGTCTTGGTTTTTCTAATTCCCATTTTCTCATCATGTGCTGTTTTCTAATTTTCCTTTTTTATGTTGAATGTATGTTTATATCCTTATCCCTCATTTATACAGCCTGCTTACTATAACCTTGGTGTCGTCTACTCTGAGATGATGCAATATGACACGGCCCTTGGTTGCTATGAGAAGGCTGCACTAGAGAGACCTATGTATGCTGAAGCATATTGCAACATGGGTGTCATCTATAAAAACCGTGGTGACTTGGAATCTGCCATTGCCTGTTACGAGAGGTTGTATGCTGCTGTTTGCTTAACACTGTGCATGTTGGGCCTTAACTGGAGTTTATGACTTTATGTATTTGAGTGGCACCCCCATTTCAACTGATTCTCTATTTGCTTGACTATTGTATAACCAGGTGTTTAGCTGTATCCCCTAACTTTGAGATTGCAAAAAATAATATGGCAATCGCCTTGACAGATTTGGGAACAAAGGTGCTTCCTATCCCTCTTTATATTAAGAAGCAACATCTATTTTGGTTTTTTTCCTTTCCTTCCTTAGTTTTCCTATCTGACCCTTTATAGAAGGATTAGTTCTTTATTCTGAAAAGAGGCTGCCCTCTAATTTTCCCGTTGAAATTCATATAATACTATTGATTTTTGCTAATTTTGTCATCATCTATGGTTTGGATAATAGCATGGTAGATGTCCATCAAATTTCTTTGAGCTTAGAATGAGGACACTTCATTACGCATTTGTGTTCGTTTTCTATTGTTTCAAACAAATTAGACTATCGTCAGTTACTTCATTACAAACAATGGTTCTATACACGGAGATAACTTGTAATTTTTGAATCTCCGTTTATCGTTAATCTGCACCAATGCTTCATCATACTTTTCTTGCATCATGGGATACTCTTATCGACTTGTTTGTGGAAATCACTGTGTGTTTTCTTTGTAATAAGGAACTGCTTATTTTTTTCTATCCCTGATTTTGCATTCAGTGATATGTCTCTTCAGGTTAAGTTGGAAGGAGACATTAACCAAGGTGTGGCATATTACAAGAAGGCTTTATCTTATAATTGGCACTATGCAGATGCCATGTATAATCTCGGGGTTGCTTATGGTGAAATGCTGAAGTTCGATATGGTATGTAATTATTTAAGGTGTATTTGCTTTCAATCATATAGCAATTAAACTATCAATTTTTGTTTGTGTAGGCAATTGTCTACTATGAACTTGCTTTCCACTTCAACCCCCATTGTGCAGAAGCATGCAACAATTTAGGAGTAATATACAAAGATAGAGACAACCTTGATAAAGCTGTAGAGTGTTATCAGGTAATGTTTATTGTTTTTATAACATTTGAAGTCTTCTCTGCTGGGTTCTGATGTCTCCATTATCTGATATAATATCTTCTTGCAGTTGGCTTTGTCAATCAAACCGAACTTCTCTCAGTCATTGAACAACCTTGGTGTTGTCTACACAGTTCAGGTATGGTGCTGATTATATATATCTAACTATTAGACTTGACTATGCCTCGAACAGTGATTGACTAGGTGCTCGCTATTGGCAGGGTAAAATGGATGCTGCTGCTAGCATGATCGAGAAAGCTATCATTGCTTGTCCCACCTACGCCGAAGCATATAATAATTTAGGTTTTTCCCTTCTGTCTTGCGTTGTTCCAAAATCTATATTCTTGCTGGGGGCACCTTGCACATGCCATCAGTTCCATAACATATAAGCAATCTTACAGCAAATCTTTTGGGAAATAGTTTCATTTTTCATATCTATATATCTATATCTATATCTATCTATATATATATATTAATTTATTCTTTATATATATATTCAGGGGTTCTCTACAGAGATGCTGGCAATATATCAATGGCTATTACAGCTTATGAGCAGTGCCTTAAGATAGATCCTGATTCTCGTAATGCAGGACAGGTACCATTACATGAATCTTATATTAGATTAAATGCTAATTGTTTTTCAAGACAAAAACAGAATTATTCAATTAAAAAGAAAATGAACTAGAGACCTATATATAAGTTGTCACTTGAGACGTCTATTCACCTTTAAAGTTTGATTGCTTAGGTTCTCCTTGTTTATTGATCAATCCCATTTGTTTGTATTATGTTTCAATCTTTTTGCAGAACCGGCTGCTGGCAATGAACTACATAAATGAAGGAGATGATAAACTTTTTGACACTCACAGGTTTAATTGAATTTGTATCACCCTAACAGCCTAACTTGCATTTTGATGTCTTTTTTCTATTAGTATTATTTTAATATTTGGCTGTCATTACAAATAATTTATGACCTTTCTGTGAGCATCTAATAACGACTATATTAACTTTTTAATGTGACACTATAATATTGAAGCCTTCTATCTCACGCAGTTCTTTCGCTTGCTTCGTACAAATGCATGCCATAATGCCAACATCTTTCTAGTAATCTAGTTTCCTTGTAATTTTTTCCTGACAAATAAAATCCATCGTGTAAGGCCTAAACTGATCTAGAATTTTTAGAAAGAAGTGGATGATGAAAATAGTAGCAACATTGACAATTGAGAACTTGATTAAGTGTAGTGATGATATCTCGGATGCCCTGATGTGTACGCTCTAAATAGATTCTGAAAGAAAAGATATGGATAATCCCCTTTTACTTTCCCTGTTTCAATTCTATGGTGAATTGGCAAATTTTATACATTTCTTGGCTGAATGTTTTACCATGTTTATGTGCATACAAGTGTCGGCATGTTGTAAAAACTTGATCGAATTTTGATCATCTTCGACTGATCTTAAACTTAGTTTCTTAAGGCTTTCTATTTTTTTTAAAACAGGGACTGGGGAAGGCGATTTATGAGGTTATATCCGCAGTACGATGCATGGGAGAACCCAAAAGATCCGGAACGACCTCTTGTGATTGGATATATTTCTCCAGATTATTTCACTCATTCCGTGTCTTATTTCATTGAAGCTCCTCTTATTTATCATGACTATGGGAACTACCAGGTGGTTGTTTATTCTGCGGTAGTGAAGGTACTAAATCGTCGGATATATTTATGTCAACTGCATGCGGTTTTCCATATCTTTCATCATCTGCAATCCTACAGATATCAGCATATTTGTTTGCATGTTTAGTGGAATAACTCCACCTTGGCTTTATTTTCTCCTTTGAAGCTCCAAATGAATTCAAATGATGTTTCAGTACCATCTGCGGCATCAAGGATGCATTAGGATTGTACCACTCCCCCAATTTACCCGTATTTCTCATCATCCATTAAAGTAATTCCATGATTACACCCGGTTCCGGCTCAGCCATGCAAAGCCCTTCATTAGAATTGTTTTTTCAAAAAACCTGATCCTCTAATCCATTCTTTTCTCGTCACTATGTTGTCCACATCAATAATTACTGTGGCAAAATATCTGGAACTATAACCCCGTATTCTATTGCAGGACATTAAGATGGTATATTCATATAATGGACTGTCTTTCTTTCTGAACTTACATTCTTATGATTTTGCAGGCTGATGCAAAAACTATTAGATTTAGGGAAAGGGTCGTGAGAAAGGGTGGGTTATGGAGAGATATTTACGGTATTGATGAAAAGAAGGTAGCAAGCATGGTTAGAGAGGACAAAATTGACATCTTGGTGGAGCTTACTGGTCATACAGCCAACAACAAGTTGGGAACAATGGCATGTCGACCCGCACCAGTTCAGGTATTCTTAGGGTTCCATATTTTTGGGTTTTTTAACTGTTTCATATTTAAAATTCTTCTATCACTGATTGCACTAAAAGAATTTCCGTATAAAAGAAATCTGTTGGAGTGGAATTTGAGTTGACTTTTGGGTGTTCGGTTTATGCATGGTATTTTTGCTTTTGCAGTAAGCTTGATTTGTTAGGCCAGTAATTTTTCGAGTTCTCTTTGATTTCTTTAATGTCTTTTACTGCAGGTAACTTGGATTGGCTATCCCAATACTACTGGTTTGCCTACCATTGATTATCGAATCACCGATTCGTTTACAGATCCTCCTGATACAAAGCAGAAGTATGTCCTGTTTTTACTTTAGAGTTTAGCAGTTCACATTTTAAATTAGAATTCTTATGTCTGTGAGATATGGAAATGGTTCTTCTCGAGCAATAATCATACCTAAGTCCTAATGGCAGGCATGTTGAAGAGTTAGTTCGACTTCCGGAATGCTTCCTTTGTTATACTCCTTCCCTCGAGGCCGGACCTGTTTCACCGACTCCTGCACTTGCCAATGGGTTCATTACATTCGGCAGCTTTAATAATCTGGCAAAGGTACTGTTCGAAGACTGTAACGATATTTGGTAGTTTTTATTTGTTACAGCATTCGTAGTTAACCTATTATCTGAACTTTGTCAGATAACACCCAAGGTATTGCAAGTTTGGGCGAGGATATTATGTGCAGTTCCAAACTCCCGTCTCGTCGTAAAATGCAAGCCATTTTGTTGTGACAGTGTTCGGCAGAAATTTCTAACAACCTTAGAGCAGTTGGGCCTAGAATCACTCCGTGTCGATCTTCTCCCTCTAATTCTTCTTAACCATGATCACATGCAAGCTTATTCTCTTATGGACATCAGGTAAAATTTTATTGCATCCTCCTTGCCTTGCTAAGTTTTCCTCGTCTCTTCTTCCCTGTCGTAGATTCCTATGTTTCTCGGACTTGGATACTTCTCGTTATTGTTTTAAAACTTTACCGAGTGTTTTACTCGAAAAATAATTCCATCTTCTCCTTCCTAATATTTGTTACTTATCTTTATGTAGTTTGGACACCTTTCCATATGCCGGAACAACGACGACGTGTGAATCTCTATACATGGGAGTCCCATGTGTTACCATGGCTGGATCAGTACATGCTCACAATGTTGGCGTTAGTCTTCTCAGCAAAGTTGGTAAGGAGCTTCGCCTTTTCTTGTTAATATCTATTATTATCCGTTAAATGTATTTTTTCGTCCGGCTACTCTTAATGCCCTTTGGTCTTTTCATTATTTTTCCTGCTGTTTTTTCACTTTGAAGTTTAAAAGTTGCGGGTAGGACTTGTCTCTTAATGTTTGTTGAGGAGGTTTTTATGTTTTTGTTTATTTATAATTAACTTATTTTCATACCACTGGCTAAATTGTAGTTTTGGGGTACTTACAATGTAGGGTTGCAACATCTGATAGCCCAAAATGAAGATGAATACGTCCGGTTGGCACTACAACTAGCATCAGACGTCACTGCCCTCCAGAACCTGAGAATGAGTCTTCGAGACCTTATGTCTAAATCACCTGTCTGCGATGGACAAAACTTTATCAGCGGTTTGGAGGCAACATATCGCAACATGTGGCGCAGGTATTGTAAGGGTGATGTCCCATCTTTACAGTATATGGAAATGTTGCAAAAACAAGATGCAGTGGACGGGTTAACTGTCAAAACCGTTGAACCGGAAAAAACCACAATCTCAACTGACATCTCCCCTGGAGCGGTTAAGTCTAACGGATTTAATCAGGTCCCATTACCTACTTCTGAAGAGAACGGGAATCTATCGAACCAGACTAAAAATCCAGGCAAGCTGAGCTGACATCTAAATTCTTGATGCATTGGTAGCACTATTGGTGGTTTGTTGAACTCTTGAAACGATTTCATTACCTTCCCGAGGTACAATCCTCGTGTAAGGTACAACCATTATGATTTGCGAGCCGTATCGCCTTCAATAGTTTTGTATTTTATCAGGAGAACGAAGGCCGGTGGAAGTGCCGAAGAATATCAAAGATGAATGATGCTATCAGGTACCGAATATAGATTGCCCAGTATGTTTTGTATTTTTCCCGTCCCCGACTCCAGGAACTATAGAAATTCATCTCTATTCTCTGGCTTGTATATTACGAGGACAGTTATTGTTTTGCTTTAGCATTCCATTTTTTTTACTGGTTTTGATAGTGGCATTTGTTGGTTGGCGTGTTGAAATAGAGTTCGTGATTAATGATAGTATTTTTAATTTTTAAAAGATCGAACCAAATATCGAATTAAATACTCTTACTCTGTACGATATGCGACATTTAAAAAAAAAAATCGGGTTCGGAACATGAAGCTAGAGATTTCTTCGTTTTGATATTAGATTTGGGAGTTAGGACTTGAGTTTGAATTTGTTATCGAATTAAACCCGACCGTCTTCATCATCCCAATTAAAGTAAAGTACCGGAGGAATGAATGTTTTGCAAGATGACAACATATTCCTAGTGTGTCAAAGTTGGTGACAGAATTCCATTTCCCTAACGTTGGGTTTAGGCAATTATCCATTTTGGTAGTGTTGGATTTTGGGAGGTAAGTTGGGTATTAGTTGACTTATTCAAGTCCATGCTATAGTTGCAAGTGACCAAAAATCAGTTCAAATTATCATTTTAAAATTATGAAATTTGTTGTAAATAGACTTATAATTCTGAGTGTATAAATGATTAAAATATGGTCCAGAATATATTATAATATTAAAAATATAAACACGTTTTACTTTAAAATACACTGAATTTGGAAATTAATAGTTTCTATAAGTATCTTACTTTAAGGTTTAGAGATTTAATTTAAGGTGTAAGATTTATGAGTTTAGGTTTAGGGTTTATATTAGAATTTAGAGTTTAGGACTTAAAACTTAAATTCCTCATTATATTACCATAAAATCTAAAGCCTAACCTCTAACTCCATACCCTAAATTCTAAACTCCTAGACTTAGACTCCTTAACTCTAAACGATAAACTAATTCCTCGACCCTAAAACTAAGGTGCTGAATATAAATCTTATTTTAAATAGAATTATAATACGAAAATTGTATTAAAATAGTTATATTTTGATACACAAGTTGCGTAAAAAAATTACACACCCTTCATATTTAAACTATAAACTCTAAACCCTAAATCATAAACTCTAAATTATAACAATAAACCCTAAACCCTAAACTCTAAAATTGAAAAGCTTATATATCGAAGTATTTTCCTTAAAAAACTGAGAGTTTAGAGTACAAACTTAAAAATGAATAAATAAATAAAATGGAAGGCAAACGAGCATTATCACATAAAAGGATATCAAATTAGGTTGGGGAAAATCATCACTTATTGGATTTCTATAATATTCAATATAAATTAGCTAATCAATAAATTAGAAACAAATGGTTATATAATAATACAGTGGTAATTGAATTGTTTCATAGTCAGCAACAAAATAGTTGACTCTTTATCCATGCTTTTTAACCTCCTATAAAAACTTGATCATCCATCAAGCCATTTTCCATCACGAACAATAAGCTTCAATTTTCTCTGTCTCCCCCTTTTCTCAGCTCTAAAATTTTCTCTACAACCAAACAAACAAAAGCGAACAAGAAGAAGAATAAGAAAAGGTGAAAGAAAATGCCGAAGAGCAACGCAAGCATTGATATAGAGTCCAGCGATGAATCGAAAGGCAAAGCACCATTGATCGCCGATGGCAAAGAGAAAAAGAGCGGATTGAAGAAAGTAATGGGCATTTTGGACTTCGTCCTGAGACTCGCCGCCATAATTGCAGCTCTTGTTGCCGCTGCCACCATGGGAACCAGTGACGAAACGCTGCCGTTCTTCACTCAGTTCTTCCAGGTCCAAGCTAGCTACGATGATCTCCCCACATTCAGGTTCGTCAGTATAACATACATAGACCGAAGGCTGAGGGGAGTCCGACACCTCTGAAAATTTGAAATTCGTATATGATTAAGAATTTTTTAATAAATTTTCTATTGAAAATCTTTTTTTAACCACTAAAATTTTATAAATTTGTCTCCCTAACATAAAATCATGCATCTGCCCCTGCATATATATATGTATATTGTTTATATCCGTGGTCAAAGAAAGTATTGATATATATATGTATAATTTGTTTGCAGGTTCTTTGTCATTGCAATGGCAGTATTAGCAGGCTACCTTGTCCTTTCCCTTCCGTTCTCCGTTCTCACCATGCTCCGCCCTAATATAGTTATTTTGAGAATCCTTTTATTCATTTTGGACATCGTAAGTATTCGAACACTTTATTCAACTAATTTAATCGAGTAAAATAACTAAAATATGACTCGAAAAGCATGACATAAAAACGATACAAACTGGCAGGCCATTAGCAATATTGCTGAAGGTTTAAGGTGACGATATATCTTTATTAATTGATGTTTTTATTGTAATGGTAGGTGGTATTGTCTCTGAGCACGGCGTCTGCAGCGGCGGCTGCGGCCATAGTTTACTTGGCTCACAGTGGCAACCCTAACACAAACTGGCAGGCCATTTGCCAACAATTTGGAGACTTTTGTCAGAAAGTAAGCGGAGCCGTGGTGGCATCGTTTGTTGCTGTTGTGTTCCTCATGCTGATGGTTTTGTTGTCTGGTTTTATATTCTTAAAGAACGCTAAAAAATAGACAAGTTATTATGTTTTGCCGATTTTTCATAAGTTTGCGTCTTAATTTTTTGTGTTTAGATTCTTCGATGTTCGGTAATCATATGATCAACTCCGATTATATGAGAAATAGGATTAGTTCCCTAAATAGGGGCAAAGTTATCTCAGAATTGTTTCTTGCTTTAAGTTTCTTGAAAGGGTTTTTGTAATAATTGTTATCATCATTGACATTGTAATTTTGTTGTACTTGAAGAAATTGCAATTAATGAAAAAAAAACAATTTAAGGTGTTTCGATGTTAGAAAAATATCATTTTATTTTTTTATTTTTCTATTATAAGTTGGATTTCACTTATAGATTAATTATTTGTATCTGATTTATTGGTCGATTAATTCTGATTAGACATTGTAGAACTTCATTATAGGGACAACCCTTCTAACTCAGTTTATTTTATTCATAACGTTAGAGTTCAAAAATTTAATCTTATTTAATAAACATAACGTTCAATCTCGTTAAACCAATTGATAATCAATCTTTTATACAAATATATGAATTAGTAAAAAGGAGTCAAGTAAGGTCAAATATTTTACCAAAGCTAACATTTACTATTTAATATTTCAATAGTTATTATGGTCCAACAAATGAAATTTTTTGTTCAAATTGAACTCCTAATGGAAGAAAAATTTTTAATGTCACCTTTTAAACAATAATTATTCAATAAATTTATAAAATTTTGGCCTTATTTAATTTTCTTAGTAGTACAGGGGCATAAATCGATCTATGTAATAATAAATGGACTAATCTGAACCAATTCCTATAATAAAGGGACTTAAAATGTACTTTCACCTGTAATAAAATTTAAAAATAGTATTTTTCGTAATTCATGTGAATTTATTATCTCTTTATTTATGTCTAAAGTTCAAGAGGCCATTTTGGTCATTTGGGAATCAGTAAACAGCCGAATTTATAGAGAAAAATTGATCGACGATTGTAATGTTAATTCCCCTAAAACAAAAGGTGATAATTCCCGGAAAATCATTAAGCAAATTGGGATTTAGGGTTTAGAGATTCAAATTACTCGAATCAGAAAATGTCGCAGACTGGGAAATTGATGCCGAATCTCGATCAACAGAGCACGAAGATGCTCAATCTCACTGTCCTCCAGAGAATTGATGCTTTCATAGAAGAGATCTTGATCACAGCTGCTCACGTCACCTTCTACGAATTCAACATCGATAGTAATCAATGGGTTCGCGTTCTCACAAATCTGTTCTTAAGTTTTTTTAATCTTATTTTTTTCATTGATTCCGTTTAAAGTTTGGATCGTTAAAATATTTTAATCTTTTTTATTTAGAGCCGAAAAGATGTTGAAGGATCTCTCTTTGTTGTTAAGAGGTAAAATAAGTTAATATTTTTTAGCCTTTACTTCATAGCATTAACGTTTTTAGTTCTTAGAAGCAAGTAATTAAGTTCGGGAATTTATTTAGCTCTTTGAAATGATTGATGATTTTCGTTGGTTTTAAGGAGTACTCAACCTCGGTTCCAGTTCATTGTAATGAATCGGCGTAACACAGGTAGAAATTCTTAATTTTAATGAAAGAGCAGACCTTTTTTTTCTCGCTTTTGTCTGATTTGGTATGAAATTTGTTTTTAACAAACAGATAATTTAGTGGAGAATCTTTTGGGAGATTTTGAGTACGAGGTTCAAGGTCCGTACTTGTTGTATCGAAATGCAGCACAAGAAGTTAATGGCATTTGGTTCTATAATCCACGTGAATGTGAGGAAGTTGCAAACCTCTTTAGTAGGTATATCATCTTGTTTTGGTCCATTTATCTAACTTCAAATAATCGAATTTGAACATAGACATGGTCACCCCAAGTGAATTCAAACATGGAGGTTTAGATCGTTTATATATCTTATATATGGTGTGGCTTTTTTCTTACAGTTATTTTTCTCGAGAGGAAGGGTTCAGTAGTTGAAGGCCTTCTTTTGGGATGTAGTTTTGATTTGACTACAATCTTGTGGTTATTGAAGTTCTAAGCATTCATAATATGGCAACCAGATTCTAGTTAAGTGGGGTCAATGCACTTTAATCTGTTGAACAGAGAATGTGTGTGTTTTAGCCCTACAATTATCAATTGGTAAACATGTGAATGATATGAAATATGGTATGCTGCATGTAACTTGACAGTTAATCACAATATATAAATCAAAATTTCCTTGCATTACAGCTACCTTTAAACTTCTGTAGTTTACGAACATCAAGAAAGCATTCAAATAAGATTTGTGGCAGTGTGTTTTTTGAGATATTGTTTCCATGAGAGAAGTTCTTGGTCTGTTTATTTCGGTGGTCACTAACATTGTATTTGTTGTCTTCTTCACAGAATACTTAATGCATATTCAAAAGTTCCTACAAAGCCGAAAGCATCTCCAAGCGCAAGGTAATTGCTTTGATGAAGCATCTATAAGACAGTTAGTGCCTTTGTGAAGCCTTAGGACATAGATAACTGTTCAATTTTCCCATGTGTCCTGCAGGATCTTTCTAGTGTTTAACCTTTCACACTGAATGCTTTTGGTACATTATGCCGTTTTTGAACAAAACAACGTCTTGCCAATTGTCCATGTTGTGTGTGTAGAGGGTCCTTTTGGTGTGGGTGAGGCATCATGCAACAAGTGAAGGATTGAGGCAAAGGTGGTTGAGAGTTGGACTAAAGTGGATTGTGGGGTGTGCCATATCCTGTGACAGTTAAAAATAGGTTAGAGTGAAGGGAAACCAAAGTAGGAAGTGTAGAATTGGAATTGGTAGTATATGCTGGGAGTAGGTGAGTGAGGCAGGAGCTTTATATGCAAAATTTTGTCTTCTAACAATTTGCCTAAACTCCCATATCTATAGGTTCTAAGGTTTATCTAATTCAATAGGTACTACTTTCTAGACCTATGATGAGTCATTGGTAAATTTGTAATAATGATTACCCAAAAAAGGCATCTGTGTGGTGTTTAATAATGATTATAATGGAATTTGAGGATTTTGGTGTTGATCCTTGGAAGTCCATCATATTTGTACTAGACTATCTTCCTGTATCTGCTACCTTAATTTCATTGTCTTCCTATTATGTTCAAGTGTCCTAAGCTTTTCTGTTATTATTGTGTAGTGAATTTGAGGAACTAGAAGCAATTCCTAGCATGTCTGTAATTGAAGGCCCCTTGGAGCCACCAGCAACTGCCTCTCCTACTGATGCTCCTCAAGATTCATCATTTGTTAACTTCTTTAGTGTATGTTGAATGCTGATACTTATATTTTTTTTATTTTCAAGGGCTGATATTTTATCCGGTGTCTCTGATCTCAAGGTTATTTGGCTTTACTAATTTCAGGCTGCTATGAATCTTGGAAGTAATGCTCCAAATAGTACAAAACCAGCACAGCCTTACCGTTCTATCTCGCTCACCCCTCTTTCTTCTCATGCACCATCTGCCATATCCACTCCTACACTTGCTCCATCAATGTCATCCCTTCCTCTCTCTGCTCAACCTTCGCTTGATTCAGGAAGTAGCAGCAACCGAGTGACTAATCTTGTAAAACCTTCTTCATTTTTTGTACCCCCTTCCACATCCTCATTGATGATGCCACCTCCCTCTTCATCAAATCCAACCGTCTCTGCTCTTCAACCACCCATCAATCCGCAACGTCCTTATGGCACTCCAATGCTTCAACCCTTTCCACCACCTACTCCACCTGCATCTCTCACTCCTGGTGTGCCACCTACTTTGCACAATGGATCTCTGATCAGCAGGGATAAAGTCCGTGATGCACTATTAATGCTTGTCCAGGTATTTATATAAATTTTCGTATATTTTCAGTTTTCACTTGGAATGATAATATTGATATCAGCTCATATGGACTCGAGTATAATGGCTAAGTAGCATCTGGCCAAAAAGATAAACATAGTGGATCAATCAGTGATGCACATTTTCCTGTTCCTACTTATGGTGAAGGCTTCTAATTTGCTTCTAATTATTGTTCCTTTGTTTTATTCTTATGCTAGGATGATCAATTCATTGACATGTTCTATCAGGCATTGCAGAAGGTGCATCACACCTGAGCACCCTAGGGTCGATCCTCAAAAACTTATTTTTATGTTCAATGTGCACCACATACTTTTAATTTTCTTCGGTTTGCTATCTAAACTTTGACTCTTGATTTGGTATACACACCAATTGCTTGCAAAGGACAAAGTGTTTTATGCAGGCGTTGACGCATAAAAAAGAACATGATCCAAGTTTTGCCAACATGGCAAAAAAGGCTGCACATATGCATCATAAGAACTTAGTTTATAGTGTTGAGAGAAGACAGCATAAGAATCAAAGTCATCTCCGAAACCCGAGCCTTTTCCTCCTATCACTATTCTCTTTGCACCTTTAAGTCTCGCCTTCAGGATGGAGAGATCCGTTGTCATTGGTACTTGGAGTTGTGTTTTTTCTTCTCCATTTTCTGAGATGAGCATTATATTAGGGAGGCCGATTGCAGCAGCTGAAGGAGTGGATGATAAGGGGATAATTACTATGGTGGTTTCAGTCGGCAAGTTTGATGCGCTTTGTTAACTCTAATTTGCTATGGTTTTCCGTTGATCGAGTCCGTTATAAAAGACCTAATTCGTAATTCAACATGGTACAAGTTGGAGGTGTGCAGTGGACATTGAAACAGAGTTTGAGGGTCATTTTGGTGTTCAGCATTGCCAATGTAAAGTTGCTGCTGTTAGCTATTTCCATCTTTCAGAAATATTTAATTTTAAAGGTTGGTTTAAAGATCTCTATATTTTTTCTTTTGGACAGTAAACTGTATGAATGTAACTTTTCTTATTTATTTTCATTCCCCTTAAATGATGAATGTGTATGATGTAAGTTCCTTGGATGTGTAGGATTATGCTACCATTTGTTCACTTTGCTGCAATAACTTTGTCAATCAGACACTCGAGGAACATAGACTTTGTTGTTAAATTATTTGCAATCGATATCCGTATTCGACACATATCATGATATGGGTACGAGTATATGATTGTTAAAATTCAATCACCTCTTATTTACAACTACTAAATTTGAATAGAAGATGCTAATCCAGTCAATCGATGAAGATAAATTCAGGTAAGATATTAGATTCACTATAGTACGATCTTTCTAATTTAATTTTTGTGTGAACTATTAACTTAGATATTTGTATAATCAAATTCGACCCACAAGATAGCTTTAAATAACTGCAACTAATGACATCGTTCAAGATTGTTATTGTAAAAAATAGCGTTGTAAAGTAGAATCACACCGATAACGATGGATTGTGACCATAATTTAACTACTAACGACCAATTGCGGCAATAACAAGATGTCATTCTTGCTATGCTTTAGGTGTTCCAAATATGTTTTACAATAAATTTTGTAAATTTACAGAAAAAAAACTTCTATTACTGTAACAAACATAAATATCAATTAAATCATTGATTTTTTATTTAATGGTGAACCATCTCTTCAATAATAGTTAAATAAATCAAAATAATTTAAATATATTTTTTAAATTTCATCAACACCAGATCCACCGATTAGTCATTAATTTCAGATTCAACCTATTCAAGCGATCGGAACAATTATAACCTAAAATTCAGTTTTAATTCTGATTGTATTTAAAAAAAAAACATGTTTATCTAATTTTTCTCTATTTACGAATCTATCAATCAATCTCAAACCTCGAACAATAATTTCTGGCATTTGCCACCAAAGTTTACAATGCAATAAAGAAAAAAATCATTAAATCTTCATATAAACCCAGAATTTTTAAACTCTAAAAAGGCGTCCTATTATCCTTACTCTCTTGGGTGTTCTTTCATCTTGGGGCGGCGACTAATCGTCGAGCATCTTCCGAAGTCGGTCCTTGACGAATTGGCTACGGGCTTTGGCGCGTTCTTGTTGAGGACCAATGTTTACGAAGGACAGGTAAGCTCCGGCGGCTATAAATGAGACTCCGGTGAGGCAAAAACCGATTGTTACCGCTAGTTGCTTCGCCGTCGGTGGATATGACCATAGAACCATTTTTGCTTTTGGTTTTTGTCGCTGGCTTGCCTTGGGTCTTTTTGACGTTTTATTTTGTTAAGTTTAATTTATTATTGGGTAAAATACATCAAATGTCATTTAATTGTAGTTTTAGTAACAAATATACCATTTTTCGCTTGATTTTTTTAAATATTTAAACTACACTCTAATCTTATATGTGTTTATATTTTCATAGAATATATATATAAATTTTTACAATACTTTTAATTTAAACTATACCGTCTAAAATCTAAACCTTTAATTTTAAAATTATAAATCTTAAATTTTAAACTTTAAAATTTAGAGACCTAAATGAAACCATCTTAATCCCAAAACACTAATTCTGACAAATTTATTTAAACTTTAGTATGTCTAATGCTTTTCTCGATCTTTTTAATCAAGAGTGATTCTTAAAATTTTGATTGGTCCAACACTTCTTTTGTCTTTTTCATGTAAATGATAAAAATACACATAATACTTCCTTTTACTTAACTATTTATATTCAACCTATTATTGAATAATTTGAATATAATATTACAGAAATTTATTATGAGGTGATCATCTCAGCTTAATTTTTTTATTTACAACGTTATGATTTGAACTCATGAGTTTATTTAAAATTTTAGTGCATCCCATTAAAATATTACAATATTTTAATGTTTATGTTATTGTCACAATGCATGACATTGTTGTGTACACCACCATCAGTATAACCGTCTTATCTTTTCATTCTCATCTTGTCAACCTTAGTAAAATATCTCCGAATTTACTAGTTGATTAAGTGATCAATAATATTTATGTTATCTCATCTCTTATGTATTCAAATTCTGACATTTACTTTAAAAATATTTGATGCTTAAATCATTTTTGTGTAAAAAATAGATGCTTAAGGTTTTACTTGGTTAATTTTAAGTGCATGGTAGTTAACTGTCGTTAAAAAAACTCGTCAACCAATCAAAACATGATTATTGATTAGTGAAATGTTTATTTTAATTTTTACAAATTAAAAACTTAAAAAGATTACACAAAAAATTAATTTTTTCAAAAAACCTCAAATTCTCTAATTTTACGAAATAGTCTACAAATTTCTAAAAAATTTTAAACTCGAACTTTAAATTACTATCACTTTTGCTTAGATCGCCGCCCTTAAACACATCCTTTTAATTGCGGAACTTAGACCATCATTTCTACTAACACAACATCGTCCAAAACGCCGAACAACGTACCTACTGAACATTTCAATAAAATGTTATTCTGGGCCGTGGCCTTCCTATGAAAGCTCACGCCCACTCTTCCTCTATCAACACGGATCATCGCTTCTAGAATATCTATTATTTTAATTAATAATTAGTATTATTTTGAGTTAATGCAATGTTAATTCAATTAAAAATAATTGAAAATTGTTTTTTAAAAATAATAATTAATAATATTATTTTGTTTTATCTTTATCTTTTCATAAGTTTATATAATATTTGAGTAAAATAATTTAAAAAATTAATTTAAATGCAATGAATTCATAAATATATTGTTGATCTTTCCAATTATAATAAGGGTAAACTATACTAATGACCACCGAACTATGGGGTTGATGTCGATTTGACCACTTTATTTTCAATTGTGTTAAATATATCACATAACTATTTAATTGGTTCCAATGTAGCCATCTACGGTTAAAAAAAGGAAAAGTTGATGGGACTGTTAAAATAATTGCTATAATTAAAAATTTATTTGTTTTAATAAGGTGGTGACACGTGTCACCACCTGATTGGGGGGAGTAGCACATGCAAGTTTGCCACTGAGCCAAGCATATACTTGTGATATGCAATACTAATAATAATATATGTGTTATACGATTAGAGAAAGAAAAAACAAACAATATACTCGCCCTTGGTAGGATTCAAACCTGGAATCCTTAAGCGTTGTGGCATGAGTTTGCCACTAGGCCAAATAAGTATTTTTGATATAAAATACTAACTATAATATATATCTTATTTGATTGTAATTTAGTTTGGAATATTATATATATAATAATATTAAAATAATCCTTAAGGGTTGTTTAGGAATTGTAGGAAACCATGGCAGCTGCTTCATCTTTTATCTCAGCAGTCACAAAAAGGTAAGAGTTTGTCATAGATCTATCTCTTTTTTTTTTTATCATCTCTATATCTTACTTTGTAATCTTATTATTTTTTTCTTTGAATGTAGAGTTGGTTATAGAAATGATGTTAATTTATATATGTTAATATCTGCTCCTATAGTTAGTTAGTTTTGATAGATCTAACTTGGTTAAAATGTGAACCAGCTGAAGCTCTTTGTTGTTTGCAGAAAAAAGTAGTGCAGTATTGCAGCTCCCACCGTTTGATGTATTTTCTGCACCATTTTGATATATATTTGTTATATTTTCCAAATTAAGATTTTAAGATAAAAAGTTGGTGGTTGGAACTGGGAACTCATTTAGAATAGATTCAGGAATCAGGATTTAACTCATTTAACCCGAGTCAAGGTTCTCGGATCCATCTACTACCATTTTAATTATGGGGTAAGCGAGTGTGAAACATATCAAAGAATAAAACTCAACAAGTAGAAAACTTTAGGACAAACTACACTACTGATCATCAAACTTTGGGGGCGTACCTATTTTGACCATCGAACTATCAAATTCGTCAATCAGACCACTCAATTTTATAAATTGATCCATTTTGACCATCACCGTTAAAAAATTAGCAAAGGGGTGACATGGTAGTTAACGAAAATTTGTAAAATCACACATTTGATTCTTGTTATTTACTTATTACAAACGTTTAATGAAGAAAGAAAGTGTGGTAATGTAGAGGATCAAACTTGGGACCAGGGAAAGTAATTCCCATGCCTTTACCACTACACCAAGCTACTCTCAATGATATATATTGTACTTTTTTATATGCATATCTTATAATGCAGTAAATGTTAGGAAAAAAGTAGAAATGGTTAAAAGGAGACTCGAACCTAGATCACTTAGGATGTGTATAATTACACAAAATTTGATTTAATTTAAATCCAAAAATTATTAAATATTCGATTTAAAATATTCAAATATTGTTTCATATTTAAATTAAATCAAATATTTAAATATTTGATTTAAAAAAATTGATTTAAAAAATATTAAATTGAAATTTTAAAGTATTTTAAATTTGATTTAAAATATTCGAATATTTTTTAAATTTGATTTACTTTCTTTTAAATCAAGTTATTTTTAAATTGAATATTTAATATTTTAATAAATATTCAATTTAATTTAAATATGAAATTAAATATTTGAATATTTTAAATCGAATATTTAGTAATTTTTAGATTTAAATTAAATCAAATGTTTGTGTGATTATACACATCCCAAGTGGTCTAGGTTCGAGTCCCCTTTCAACCATTTTTACTTCTTTTTTCTAACATTTACTGCATTATAAGATATGTATATAAAAGGGTGCAATATATATCACTGAGAGTAGCTTGGTGCAATGGTAAAGGCATGAAAATTACTTATGTTGGGTTTATTGCACGCTTGAATCGATCACCGAAACCGTCAAATAAGGTTGTAAATGTTTGGTGGTTGAATTGGCTAAAATCAAAATAAAGGTAGACAAGTGACACAATGTTTTTAGAGTGGTTCGGCCTTCTAACAAGCACCTACATCCACTACCTTAGCACACCATTAAGGATTTCCCAATTCACTCAACAATGAATTCGTCCCCTTTTCTCGGATTAAGAGGAAATCGTTACAACCCTATCTTTTGGACTTGGCTAAGATAGAATCAGCTCTAGTTTTTCTCTCAAGGCTAAACTAGAACATATCATTTTACAAGGGATTTGTTTAGTAAACTTAATACCTCACAAGGTGGGTGTTTACACAAATTTAAGCTCACAAGAGTACAAAGATTTACAATAAGCTCATTCTCTAAAGACTATGTACAAGAGAATAGTAAAATAACGATTTAGACTCTAATTCTCTTGACCATGTTGCTTGGATGTTGTCTCTAAAACTTCTTCAAGTGTTCCAACCTTCAATTTATAGTCTCAACTGAGCTTGTGGTCGTTACTAACCGTTACAGATGTTTTGGAGCCGTTGGAGACTTTATTTCCCTCATTAAATGCAGTTCTGCAGACGTCCGTTTCGAACAATCGATCCCGTTTCAGAACGACATTCTTCAGAACTAGCCGTTAAAGTCTGATGCAACAATCCGTATCGAAATGCCTCTGGCCGTTTCGAAACACCCATGAACCGTATCGAAACGGTAGCAACCCCGTTTCGGAACGAGTGACAGTTGAGCTGCAATTCAAAAAGCCGTTGAGAAAATAGTCGTTGGGGATGTTTTAACCGTTGGGCGTATCGAAACACCTCTTTGGTGTTTCGAAACGAAATCTTTTTCGTATCGAAACGGGCAAGCCTTGTTTCGGTACGTGTTTTGACAATTTCAAAATGTTTCAATACATGTCCCCCTATTTCGAAATGGTTGCTTTGAAACCCTAGTTTGGCTACTTAAAAACGTTTTCAAACATTGCCAAAACCATTTAAAACATCCACAAACTTATTTTCAAGTTGTTTGAACTTAAAGAGATTTTTGAAATCTTTTCAATTTAGTCAAAAACTATTTTTTAATTATTATATCAAAACATTAGTTCTACAACTTCCCTTAGTCCTAGGTTCGATTCTGCATATTACCATTCTTTCTTTCTTCTTTAAATTTCCTTTAACCAGGTGGTGACATTGGGGAGAAAATATATTAAATATTAGATAAAATAAACCAATTGGGTGATGACACGTATCATCTGATTGATTGATTTATTTTATTTAATTAAAATAAAATTAAGATCAAAATGATTTAATAAGTAAATAACATAGATCAAATGTGTAATTTTAAAAATTTTCGTTAATTGCCACGTCATTCCTCTATTAATTTTTTAATGGCGGTGGTCAAAATAGGTCAATTTAATGGGTGATTTGATTGACGAGTTCAATAATTCGGTAGTCAAAATAGGTACGCCCCAAAGTTTAGTGGTCAGAGGCGTAGTTTACCCTAAATTTTAAGTAAATAGTATTTTGCATAAATAATTTTTTATTCATATAAATACGAAAAAAATTTAATATATATATAAATATATAATTAAATTATAAATATAAATACGAAAACTTTTATATTAAAATGTATATAAAATTGAGGCTTAAGGGTTACTTTTGCCCATGTTGTAGTCTCGATTTATCAATTTTGCCCCTATTTGCATCAATTTGACTTATGAAGTAGTCGAATTGTATCACTGTTTGCCCCTTGACTGACGGAAGCCAACGTTGACCGTTACGGTACTAATGTGGCGGTTAACGGTGCTGATATGGTAGTCCACGTGTGATGACGTGGCAGTCCACATGTGAAGATAACGTAGTAGAAGGGAAAATTAATTTTCTGACCGAGTTTGAGGGTAAAATTGATTCTTAGGCAAAATAATATGAATTTAAGAAAATATTAAGATCACATAACAATTAATAAAATATATAAAAATATTTATTAATATATGACTAAAAATATTACAAGTATTTAAAATAAGTAAGAATTATAAAATTAAAATATCATAAACTAATAAATTATACACTATTCAAAAAATCAAAATTTTGGCCTCTCTACTAAAAAAATCAAAATTTAAGAATATTTTAAAATTGTAAAAAATTTGAAAATATTCATAAAATAATAGACGATTTTGATTTTCTTTCTATTTTTTGAGCAAGCTTTTCTTTCTCTTAAAAGAATGTAAAGTAAAAAAAAATTCTAAAATAAGATTAATGTGATTCTCTCAATTGAACAAAAATTCTCTACAACTTTTTGGTGTCACTATCTATGCTCCAATAATAAAAACAAACTCTATACTCTAACTTTAATTTTTAAATCTCAAACTATAAATCCTAAACTCGAATAAAAAATTTATTAAATCTGAAGTGATTATGAAACGTAAGTATTCATATAAATTTGGCAAAATGACAAAAGATGCACCCAACGTTTGCATGTTTTGTCATTTGACCCCCTATTCTTTTTTTTGAGCAAACAACCCCCAACGTTTCATTTTGGTCCAAATATGCCCCTCGTTGGATGGAAACCATCAGTCAACTGACGGTCAACGGCTGGTGCTGACTGGACTTGCCACGTGTTAAGATCTGCTGATGTGGCATATGCCACGTCAGATTTTTTTTTTTTAAAAAATTATTTTTTCTTACCCGACCTGATGATGACACATGGCCGACTCTGATGTTGACACGTGGCGCATTTGATACAGTTAAAATTAAAGGATAAAATACTGCTATTTTAGGGGCTTGAACCGTGGACAACCAGGAGGATTTGCACGCACAAACCACCAGGCCAACCTATTTTTTTGTTTACCTTTCTCCACATTAAATATAATTATTTTTTGAAAGACCAATTAATGAAAATTTAAATAAATATAATAAAAACACGTGTTGAGAATGAAAGTGTTAAAAAGAAATTATAAGAAATAAATTATTTTGTTGAACATGTAGTTAGGTTTTTAAAATAATAAAAAAAATTCTGATTAAATTTTCTGGAAAATTTACATTCTATATTGAAAAAATAAAACTCAAAATCTTTACTAGTTATTGGAGGGTCTAGTCATAAACCAACAAAATAGTTTATTTGTCTAACCATAAATAAAATGTAACATGTAACAATTTTCAACCAGCAACACTGTCAATATACCTTAAACAAGAGGAGTAATTTAGGGAAGAAATTTTCAATATTTCAAAAACAACAACTAAAATAAAATCATGTCAGATAATTTATTTTTTTTGAATCTTTAGTGCAACCGATTCTTGAGTGCCTAAAAGTTCTTCAATTGTCTTTCTCTTTTTGTTTGAGGACTCTATATTACTTTTTTAAAATGCTTGATTCACTTCGGTACTTGTGCTTGTACTGAACTGAAAAAAAAGATCATTGAGAAATATAAATGTTTAGACTTTAGGCTCAATTGTGATGTACTTACATAGAAAATTTGTTTTCTATTCTGTAAATTAGTGTACAGCCTAATCCCTTGATGTTTTATGCTCCTTGGTCCATCAGGTTTTTCAATGTTGATTTTCTCTTTGCCTTTATGTGACTGAGGTGCCAATTTTTTAGTCGGCTTAGTCTATTGAAGCTTTAAAGAATTGTCAGCTACATTGTTCCCCTACCACCCCACAAATAAATAATACATTAATATAAAATTATCAAGATAAATAAATAATGTATTATAGCGATTTGTACCCGTTGTGTTGTTGTTTTAGGTTGTGAACATGACCATTTGTTATGTCTTTGTCCACCACAATTTCTACAAGTCATAACTAGGTCAATCCTGCTAATATGTCCAGGTTTAAGCTTTTTTGGTTCATCTTTTGCCTTTCTTCTATTTTTTTACCTTCCAGGCATTTTTCTGTCAACTGGTGGAATGTCAGGGTCAATTCCCGATTGCTTCCAATCATGTGATCTATTAATAGGTTGTAATGCATATGCATATGCTTTAGCATAAGTATCTTTGTCATAGCAGGAATGTAAAAACTGATTTGGGTCATCACTAGTATACCATATTGCACAACATGCATGAGGGCAAGGAATTCCACATAGCTACCACCTTCTACAAGTACATGTTCTTTTTTTTCAAGTTCACAACGTGTTGTATTCTTCCTTTCTTGACTTCACATCCATTATCTTCATTCTAAACCATCCTCCACTTAATGTTGTCCTTTTTATTATCATCCAATTTTTTATTTATTAGTGGTCCATAAGAGTACTTCCATGTACTTAGAACCCTCCTCTTATATACAATTCTGGTCATTATCTTCACTCTAATTTCCTCAAGCATTGTTATAATGTTTCTGTATCTAGCTTTAACAATGTTGGAATTGAAAGCCTCACACAAATTGTTGTCCACAATATCTGACTTGGCGTGTAGTCCTTGAAAAGCCTTGGTCCACATTTTCTGTTTTTTACCAAATAAATATTCACTCACTTTTTTGTCAAGCTTCAAAAGTGCTTTTTTGTTTTCCTCCCATACCCTTTCAGTGGTGGATTTAACTATTTTCCAAAAGTCAAATTCATATTCTTTTGATCTTTTTCTACCAGGCCAATTTGCATACACATGTCGAGCACAATTTCTATGTTCTACTCTTGGCAGAATACCATTTATGGCAATCTCAAGACCTTACTAAAAAATAATTCATAGTTTTAGCAATAGAAATAATGCAAAAAAACAGTTTAGACCAATAAAAAGGAAAACAATTTTAGACTAATAATAAATAGTTTTAGCCAAATTTACATCTAATTTTACAGAAAATAATTTTAGCAAAAAAAATTTAACCAAAAATTTAAAGACCAATTTTACAAAAAAAACAATTTTAGCAAAAAAACAATTTTAACCAAATTTGCATCTAATTTAATTTTAAGCCAAATGCTGGAAATTAAAGTCTTACAATATGTTGGTCAGAAATAATGTTATATCCAAATCCATCCTCCAATTCTAAGTCTATTGTGACTAGACTTAAGAACCAACTCCAAGAATCTGTTGACTCGTTTTCGACAACAACCCACACAATAGGATACATCTGATCATTATCATCTCTTTCAATAGCTGACAACATTACACCTTTCAATGGCCCCTTAAGGAAACAACCATCTAGTCCAATAATAGGCCTGCACCTTTCTTTCCAACCTCTCTTCACTGCATCAAAACATACATAAAACCTCTTGAAATGAGGTGGAGAAGTATCTGACACTCTATTAACAGCCATCTTTATGGTACTTCCTGGATTTTTTGTCCTTAACTCGTCGGCATAATCCCACAACTTAACAAATTCTTCCTTACAATTCCCAGCTAACCTTGAGCTCACCATATTCTTTGCCCTTCGACATCTTGATATGTTAACATTTACATGCAGTTCTGATTGGACTCTTCTATGAATCTCCTTTAATTTCATTTTTGGATGATCTTTAATGGTGTCCTCAAAATGTTGTGAAATCACTTTCACATTAACCATCTTGTTACTAAAACTAACAGGTAGTTGTGTTCATCTATGGATGTCTTCACTTGTAGACACTTTTCCTTTTTACTGACACTAGCATGGATTCTCCAAGGACAATGTATAGATACAATGCATTTGACAGCAATCTTCTTAGATTCATTTCTTGTTATTTTCAACTCTCTCCTACTATATCTTGAGTATTTAAAGATGACTTCTTCGAATTGCTTTCCATCTATAAACAACATTTCCAAACAGAAATTTGGAGTCTCCGAACTTGGGTTGTATGTTGGAAATTTCTTCTTTCTCCTAACACCATGTTCATGTTCCTCATCATCTGAAAAAATTAGATTCCCGTGGTCATCACTGTCATAGTAATCAGTTTCATTACCAACTATATCCGCTTCAACTACAACTCCAACATTTCCTTCTTGAACCTCTAACTCCATATGAACATCAACTTGATTTTCCTCCCCACAACTAGCATTTTCGCTCTCAACAGTAGATTTTTTGAACTGTTTAACTATATCTTTCGTTCCTTTTAGTTTTTCTCTAGCAGATTGCAGCTCCTCATCATCCTCACCATCAGATAAATATCTAACATTACTAAAGTAAACATCTTCAACACTTTGAACTTCATCTTCACTTTTATTTTGAAATTCAACTTCATCTTCACTTTCATTCTGAAATTCAACTTCATCTTCATTCTCATTCTGAAATTCGGCTTTATTTTTAAATTCCTAACCCTCAGCAGCAAAATTAACATCTTAAACACCCTCAAGAATATGTTGACAAGCACCCACACCAACACCTTCACCAGTACCCTTAATAGCACCATAAATCTCACCAGTACCCTCCTCCATAACAACCTCACCAGCACCCCTTCTTACATGCATTCTCACCAACATGTAAATTCAACAAGTATACTTTATCTTGAGACATCTGTAATTTAATAAAATAAAAAAAATTATTCCACATTTAAATAATATCCACATTACAATACAAACAGTTTAAAAACTTAATGAGTTGTATGATTAAAAATGACATAAGGGCAATAACAATAGAAAGAGTATATTGGTATTAAAATTAAAATTTTTCTAACTGTAAACTGTCTTGTGTCTAATTAATTTTACTGTAGACTGGGCAGGAGGAGCTTTGCACAGTTTAGTAGCATGGTTTTTGGCTTATGTTATGGGACAATTAATTGTTTTCTTCTTCTATAGTTTGATGGAGATAAATTCGGTTTGCTTGTGAAGTTAAAAATAGAAACTTACAGTTATACATGTCCAGTTTATACTTAGATACAATATAAATTTTTTTCTTCTCTAAAATAGTATATAAAGGCATATTAATTAGTTATTTTTGGATGCCAAAAGCATCTATGTTTCTCGCTTTATCATGCTCACTAAAATATAAGAACCTAGTCCTTATGTCATCACTTCAAAATTATTTTTGGATAAATTCATATCCACTCACTGCTTGATCACAAAGGAAATTCACTTAGTATTCACTTAGTAATTTAAATATTAAATAAAAAATTAAACTTATAAAAAGCTATAGTGACCGATGATCACAGTTTCAATATTCAGGGACCACTACCACTACATAAAACATGGATGAACACTTATAATAAAAATATACAGACAATTTAGGGATTCAAAAATAATGACAAGCATATATTCTTCTTTTTGAAAACTCATTCATTCAATCTTTAAAATACTCAGCCCGTCAAATACAAAAATTTCAAAAATAAGATACTAACCTTCGAATGACGAGACTCTCCAATAATCAGTAAAGATCTTAAGTTTTCTTCTTTAGTATCGAATGCTCCTCTTCTAGAAAAATAATTTCAAAAGATTTTTTTTTCAAAAATGCTTTCTTCTTTTGTGACTGAAAATTAGAAGCTTTTTTTTTTGGGGGGGGGGTCGATTTGTGTTTAACACTTTCATTCTCAACACGTGTTTTTATTATATTTATTTAAATTTTCATTAATTGGTCTTTCAAAAAATAATTATATTTAATGTGGAGAAAGGTAAACAAAAAAATAGGTTGGCCTGGTGGTTTGTGCATGCAAATCCTCTTGGTTGTCCATGGTTCAAGCCCTCAAAATAGCAGTATTTTATCCTTCAATTTTAACTGTATCAGATGCGCCACGTGTCAACATCAGAGTTGGCCACGTGTCATCATCAGGTCGGGTAAGAAAAAATAATTTTTTTTTTTAAAAATTCTTAACACGTGGCAAGTCCAGTCAGCACCAGCCGTTGACCGTCAGTTGAATGACGGTTTCCATCCAACGAGGGGCATATTTGGACCAAAATGAAACGTTGGGGGTTGTTTGCTCTAAAAAAAAAGAATAGGGGGTCAAATGACAAAACATGCAAACATTGGGTGCATCTTTTGTCATTTTGCCTATAAATTTTATTAAATCTAAAGTGATTATGAAACATAAAATTATTCGTATAATTTTAGTTTTAGGGTTTGAAATTTAGAGTTTGTGGGTTTATGATTTAGAAATTAGAGTTAGACGGTATAATTTGATTGTTTAGCATTGGGGCATGGATAAATGCACCGAAAAGAAGCATATAATTTTTATTCGGTTAAAAAAATCATATTAATCGTATTTTAAGATTCTTTTCGCCTTATATTCTTTTAAGAGAAAAGAATAAAAATCTTCAACTTTTCTGATGAAGGTTTCAAAAATTTAAATACTTTATAAAAAATTAATTTTTAATTATTAGCCTATGATATTTTAATTATATAACTTTTATTTATTTTTACTCATATATTAATAATTTTTTTAAAATTTTATTATTTTTATGTCATTTTAATATTTTAACATTACTTAAATCATATCTTTTTGCTTAAAAAAATATTTCCCCCTCGTACTCAATTAAAAAATCAATTTTACTCTTAAACTCGGTCAAAAAATTAATTTGGCCTTCTGTCATGTCATCTTCACATGTGAACTGTCATATCATCATACGTGGACTATCACGTCAACACCGTTGATCGCCACATCAACACTTCACGGTCAATTTTATCTTCCATCAACTTAAAATAATAATAATACAATATAACTAATTTAAATACTAAATTGATGCAAAAATATTATAAATACGAAATTAATAAATCGTAATCGCTACCGAAGTAAAAGTATCCCTTATGCCTAAAAACAAATTATAATCTATGCAAAACAAGGAATCTGACGTCAAATTGCCGTCGCCATAAATGTGATAGCGGTGAGACAATGTAACGTTTCAATCATGCTCGCTCCCTTTGGACTTTACGACAAAAAAGAAATCGTTTTTCACTCAGAAAAATAATTAAAATAGGGTAAACTATATCGCTATTCCTATAAATTTTAGGAGACTTGTATTTTGATCATGAAACTTTAAAAATTTATGTTAAAATCATTAAACTTTTAATTTACTTTCATTTGAGATTATTGGCGTTAATGATAACCGATGCGGCAAGTTCACATATAATTTTTTAAATAAATTAATATCTTTTAATAAGATGGTGACTCATTGTGAGCATGCAACATCAACAGTTGTTAACAACGGCTGGCGTCAGTCAAAATTTCAATGATTGTAATGTAAATTTTAAAAGTTCGATGATCAAAATGCAACTGTTTTAAAATTTCAAAGACTTCTAGTATAATTTACCCAATAAACAAATTATTTTCTTTTATATATAGCCTAATGATTCATTGAAGAAAAACAATGTTTTAAGTTGTTTTTCTTACATTATTGTTTTAGGGCAGAGATGAGTTCCAGTTCTTTGTTGGCTTCCAACGCTAAAAGGTAAACGTAGTAGTCTCGTTTTCTCAATTCTCTCTCTATAATAATATATACACGACGGTGAAAATCCCGTCGGTCATCGTCGCTATAACTTATTATATATAATTTCATTGGTTTATAGTGACGGTGAAAACATTTATTGTATTGGTTTTTCTCTGTTGGTATATATTTAATATTTTGTAGGATTTAATCCAGTTGATAAAAGTAGAGATATATGTTGACGGAATATTCGACAAATAAAAGGTGTTGTGCTCTTGAGGTGCTTGAAAATTGTCATTTTATCTTCAGAATTTCATCTCTCGATTCTTAAGTGGGTCCCGGGAGCATAGTTCATAGATGCATCATAGTACGGACTCTAATCTTGTTTGAGAGATTTAGCGTCTTATTTTGT
Organism: Hibiscus tridactylites; assembly: GCA_958450335.1. Lineage (NCBI taxonomy): Eukaryota > Viridiplantae > Streptophyta > Magnoliopsida > Malvales > Malvaceae > Hibiscus > Hibiscus tridactylites. The sequence goes on along the minus strand of OY288267.1, from coordinate 23,386,367 downwards.
TTAACCGATGGTAGTTAGTTATATTTTTTATAAAAATATTATTTATATCGAACACATATCTATTTTTAATCTATTTTTTTATAGGCTAGAAGGGAAAGTGGCATTGATAACAGGTGGAGCCAGTGGAATCGGTGAGAGCACGGCGAAGCTTTTCGTTCAACATGGCGCCAAAGTTGTCATCGCCGACATTCAAGATGATCTCGGAACGTCAATTTGTGAACAACTCGGCGGCCATGAAATCATTTCCTATGTTCATTGCGATGTTACCGTCGATTCAGATGTTCAAAATGCCGTGGATTTAGCTGTTTCAAAGTACGGGAAACTCGACATCATCTTCAACAATGCCGGAGTAGGCAAGTTGGAGACAAGTATACTTGATTTGAGCAACGAAGATTTCAAGAGAGTTATGGATATCAACGTGTACGGCGGATTCTTAGGCGCCAAACACGCCGCCAGGGTCATGATTCCGGCAAAGAAAGGTTGTATTCTTTTCACCGCTAGTACGATGTCGGTATTAGGCGGTTTCGCCGATCATTCGTACGTGGCGTCGAAGCATGCGGTGGTGGGGCTGGCTAAGAATCTGTGTGTGGAGATGGGGCAGTACGGGATTAGGGTTAATTGCATTTCACCAAATGCAGTGGCAACGCCGATGTTAACAAGAGAAACGGGGCTAGAGAAAGAAGCGGCGGAACGCTTGGTTTCAGAAGCGGGGAACTTGAAAGGGGCGGTTTTGGAGGCAGAGGATGTGGCGGCGGCGGCGTTGTATTTAGCCAGCGACGAGTCCAAGTATGTGAGCGGCGTTAATTTGATGGTTGATGGAGGGTTTACCATCACTAACCCTTCGTTATCAATGGCAGTCAAAAGCCGTATGTCTTAATTTCGTGATTCGATTACTTATGTATTATATTATTGAACTTTCAAATGCTTTAATTTTAAGATTGAATTTTAATTTTTGATTCAATCGTATAAGTGGATCGTTATTCTATGTCCAATATTTAAAAATTAAATTTTAAATTCAACTTTAAGTTCTAAATTCAAAACTATAACATTTAATTTTGACATTAAACTCTAAACCTAAAATTTTTGCTGATACTGATAGAATTGAAGAATTGTCATTAACCATCAAACAATTAAGAAACCTCATTGATGGATTTTCATTGGTTTTCTCGCTTGTTCTTGCCTAACGCAAGAACTTTCTTTTACCTTATAATTATACAATAATTTTTTAGGCTTAAATTTATTATAAGCTCTTAAATATTTGAAAAAAAATCAATCAAGTTTTAAATTATTTTTACACTCAATTAAAATTTTGTACTCTAAAATATCATCAATTTATTTCTTTCACCAACGTTAACTGTTAAATCTAACACTTTTTGTTGGACTAGTTAGTACACCATGACGTGTTATATTGTTATCATTTGATATTTTTATTTTTTAATTTTATTTAAAAAATTCCATAAAAAATAATTTTTTTTAAAATCTAAAAAAGTCACATGACATAACTGTAATGAGTCACGTCACAATAATATTTAAAAAAATCATCAAAAATTAATAGTCAAAATCGGTCAAAAAATTTTAATTAATTAAATTTATTGGTTTAGAGGCTTAATTAGGTGTAAAAAATTTAAAGGCTTACTTTATTCTTCTTTTTCAAAAGCTTACAACACCTTTAAGCCTTTTTATAAAAATCAAATAAATTATGAATTTACGCTCATACTTTCAATCATTTATAGATTCTCCCCCAACTTTCAATATTGTCCTCTAGGACCTTTACACATTGGTGTGGGGCAAATGGCAATATCAAAGATGGAAAAGACTCTGAAACAGATGAAAAGTCACTATCATGCACGAATTGCGTATCACATGCAATGCTAGATCAACCACCGTTGATGATGGGGTCAATCGAATTGCCAAAATTGTTATCATTAATTATTAAATTTATATATATATATATATATATATATATATATATATATATAATTCTTGTTAAAGAAATTATTTTTTAATTTTATTAATTCTTACGGTTTAGGTTATTTAGAGAATACTTTTATAATTGACAAGGACAAAAAAATCTTTATAATTTTTATATCAAACCCTCTAACCTAAACAACTCCTAAAATAACTTTTTCAAGAGGTTCACTCCAATTCGTTATTTCAATCCTTTGTTAATTGAATATCTAAATTAACGATTATGTCTGGTCAAACATCTTAAAATAATTTAAATATTTAATTTTAGCTAAAAAAACTGTTTACCTAACCAAGCCAATATCATGGTAGCAGGTCTTGACACTTAACTTGGAGAAGCAACACCTAAAATGTTGAGCAAATTAGTAGGAATTCATCTTTATTTTTAGAATGAATTAAGAGCCTAAAAGTGTTAAAATATTTTGTGAATTTGTTTAAAATTTTCAATTTTCATCAACTTAAAAATTTAGGGGAAATATCAAATTTTGATTTCATCTAATATATATTTTTATTTTACTCTTATTTAAAGATTTTATAAAAAAAATAGAGAAAACCGAAGAGACTCGTGATTTGAGAAATAGTAATACAAAATAACATTGAAATAAAAACCAAGAAAAAAATAAATTTGTGTGTATATATTAATTATATTTATTAATTTTAAATTTTTTACTTGTAGGAGAAACTAGTATTTTAAAAATAAGTTTAAATTCACATATTTGTAATTTATGTTATGACAATCTAATTTATACATGCATTCTTTATATTTTGAGAATACAACTTAGTTTTAAATACATATTAATATACATTAATCTGAAATCTTAATAATTTCAAGAGGAGAAAATAGTTTTTTAAATATTTTGAGGGGACTAAATACTTTTGTTTTAATTTTTAAAGGGCCTGATGATAATTTTCCCAAGTTTCGGGAGGCCATGGCTACTGCTGGCCTCAATCTATAGTCGCCATAAATGTGATAGCGGCGTGTCACGTGTGACCAACTGTACGGAGAGTCTAAAATTAGACAGTTTACCGATAGGTTAAAATTAGACGCAATTTTGTGTAATTAATTTTTTTATTATTTTAGTAAGGATTTGTGTAGCAAGAATAAGAAATAATGTAATTACATAATTATTATGTAATTACAAAAATCTTTATCATTTGTGTAACTACACAAATTCTTATATGATAATTTAAATCCTTATCATTTTTATGAGAAAATTGTGTAATTCACGTTTAATTTTAACATAATGGTAAGAGTGCCTAACCCTAGAAACTAAATTGGTGCAAGAGAAATCAAGATTTTAAGGTTTTTTTTCGACATTATTGTTTTCGGGCAGAGATGAGTTCCGATTCTTTGGTGGTTTCCGACGTTAAAAAGGTAAAAATACCTGTCTCGTTTTCTCATTTCTCTGCATATATGTATGTATGACGGTGGAAACAATCCGTCGGTATATATCAAGAATTCGTCACTATAACTTTTTGGACAAAATTTCATTGGTTTCTATTGACGGTGAAAACAATTATAGTAATATTTTATATTGCTACAAATTGTGTCGGTCTTTTTCTGTTGGAGTTAGTGCCCATCTTAGTATAATGTATATTCGAACATAGATAACATGATATGATCCAATATATATTTTAAAAAATATAACATACCCATACCCATGTTAAACGTCAATTTTAAAACAATATATTTTTATTATTTAATTAGAAGAACGACCTCATCTAGGATTATTTAGAAAAATGATCCCCTCTCAGTTCTGTAAGGTAAACTCGCACCTTACAAAAAGCGAGTTTTAAACTTACGTCCTGTAGAAAGCGAGTTTTATGTTAAAAAACGCAATAAATTAATTTTTTCTTTCTTATCAACTTACTTAACACGAAATTTACGTTTTATTAAAAGTGAGTTTTAAACTCGCGTCTTGTAAAAAGCGAGTTCACCTTCCGTAAAGAATTTGGGGTCGTTTTTCTAAAAAATCTTAGATGTGTTCATTCTTCTAATTAAATAATAAAAAAGATATTGATTTAAAATTACCCATGTTGAACACATCCATGAATCTAAATTCTAACGCTGGATTTTGAGAAATTAATTTAATCTATTTTTTATAGGCTACAAGGTAAAGTGTCATTAATAACAGGTGGAGCCAGTGGGATTGGCGAGAGCACGCCAAAACTTTTCGTTCAACATGGCGCTAAAGTTGTCATCGCTGACATTCAAGATGATCTCGGAACCTCAATATGTGAAAAACTCGGTGGCCATGAAACCATTTCCTATGTTCATTGCGATGTTACCAGCGATTCCGATGTTCGAGACGCTGTGGATTTAGCCGTTTCAAAGTACGGGAAACACGACATCATGTTTAGAGGTGGCAATCGAGTCGTTCGATTCGGGTTCGGTTCGGGTCATTTTAGGTCTATCTAGAATCGGTTTAGATTCGGTTCAGGTTCGGGTCTAATTCGGGTCTGTGATGAGTCGGATTCGATTCGGGTATTGAATCAGGTCAAAATCGGATCGGTTGCTTTTGAGTCGGGTCAATAAGAGGTTGCTCTATATAGATCTCCTCATCTAGATCTTCATTCAAAAATGCAATCTTTACATCTATTTGATGTACTTGCAACTTGTGGATGGAGGCTAGTGCAAACAATGCACGGATCGTTGAGATTTTAGTGACGGGAGAATAAGTATCAAAGAAGTCTTGACCAAATCTTTGAGTGAACCCTTTGACTACTAGCCTTGCCTTATACCTTTGGATAGAACCATCTGGTCTAAGTTTCTTCCGAAAGACCCATTTACTGCTGATGGTTTTAAATCCTCTAGGCAAGTCAACTAATTCCCAAGTATGATTAGATATTATTAATTTTACTTCATCTTTTATAGCGCTTTTCCAGAAACTAGCATCAATAGATCGTATAGCTTCTTCGTAAGTTTTAAGATTCTCATCTAACAAATAAGCTTGAGCTATAAAATCAAATAGGGTGTCTAAATCATTTATCTCAGAAATAAAAGAAGTTATGAAGTCTGGTCCAAAAAAAATTTCAACTTTTTGTCTCTTACTTCTTCTAAGCTCAAATTCAATCGCTTGAGAAGACCTAGCAGGCACACTAGAATAAGTGGATGACAAGTTTTTTATTTGTGTATCAACACTTAATCTAGGTTTCTTGAGAGAAAAGATATCTTCAAAGAAAATAACATCCTTAGATTCACAAATAGAAGAATCTTGTAAGGTCATGAATCTATATGCGACACTGTTAGAAGCATAGCCTATAAACACTGCATCAACAGTCTTAGGTCCAATGGTGGACTTCTTAAAGTCTGGCAACCCCACTTTGGCCAGACACCCCCACACTTTTAGGTATTGTAAATTTGGGGCATACCCTTTCCATAATTCGTATGGGGTATAATCAATTTTCTTATAAGGTACTCAGTTTAATATGTGATTAACCGATAGAATGACTTTTCCCCCACATGTTGTCGGACAACTCAGAACTAATCAACAATGAGTTCAGCATCTCTTTTAAAGTTCTATTTTTCCTCTCGGCTATACCGTTGTGTTGAGAAAAATAAGGGACTGAAGTTTCATGTATTATACCATTCGTCTCACAAATCTTTTTTAGAAAATTAGATCCATATTCACCACCTCTATCAGACCTAACACGTTTTATTCTCCTATCTAACTGGTTTTCAACTTATGCCTTATAAATAAGAAAGAAGTTTTCAGCTTCATCTTTAGTTCTTAGGAGATAAACTTTTGTATATCTAGAGTAATCATCTACAAAAGTTATGTAGTAGTGTTTTCCTCCTTTACTTTCAGTGTTTCTAAAGTCTGCTAGATTAGTATGTATAAGTTCTAACAGTTCAGTCTTTTTTCTAGAAACAGTTTTAAAGGTAGGTTTAGCATGCTTAGATTCTACACAAACTTCACATTTACTATAGTTTGTTATGTCTAGTTTAGGTAGGATATTCATACTCATCATTTTCTTTAAGGATTGAATATTTACGTGTCCTAATCTAGCATGCCACATATCAACAGACTCAACATTATAAGCATAAGTGGTAACTTTATTTTCATTAAGTTGAGTTTCTATGACAAATAAACCTTCACTTAAAAAACCTTTCCCGGCATAATCACCATTACGAGAAAGTACAAGTTTACTTACCTCAAAAACTAACTTAATGACGCCCTTATTTAAGAGGCCACCACTGATTAGATTTCTACGCATGGCAGGCACATATAGGACATTGTTAAGGGCCAAAGTTTTACCGGAAGTTAGCTTGAGTAAAACCTTGCATTTGCCCATCACCTGAGAGTTGCTGGAGTTTCCCATGCGCACACGTTCACCATTTTTCACGTCTTCGAACTCGGTGAAGAACTCCTTCCTTGCGCAGAAATGTCGAGAAGCTCAGGTGTCCACGACCCACTTGGTGTTCTTCTCTACAAGGTTGACCTCTGAAACCACCGCGACAATGACATCATCATCCACGTCCTCCGCCACATGCATGCATGGTCTAGTCTCGTTCTGGCGGTCCACACGGTGCTAACATTGGTACGCCTTGTGACCAGCTTGCCCGCACACGTAACACTTCATGGTTTTCGCATCTGGCTTGGCCTTGACCGGTTTCTTGAAGTTGGTAGTCTTCTGTGGTTTGGGCTTTTTGTTCTGGGGGGCCTTTCTTAAAGCGCTTTTTGGACCCTGATGCACCACTAGACTCAACTAAATTAGATTTAAAAGATAAGTGACTAAAGTTATTAGTAACCTTATCTTTCAATCGGTTGGCCTCTTCAATTTTCATGTGACCGATCAGCTTCTGAAGTGGTATGTCCCTTTTCTTGTGCTTGAGGGAGTTGCGATAATCGGACCAAGACTTGGGCAACTTCTCTATCAGGACATTTGCTTGCAGAACCTCACACATCTGCATGCCTTCCGCAATGATATCCGATACAAGATTCTCGTAGTCATGGACCTGCTCCATGATTGGCTTGCTGTCGGTCATCTAGAATTTCAACCACTCACCAACGACGAATTTTTTAATCCCCGTGTCATCGGTACCGTACTTTGTATCCAACGAATCCCATATCACCTTTGCACCCTCTTCTTAAGATACATGTCGAAAAGTTTGTTGGACATGTGACTTATGAGATGGCCACGAACCGTCTTATTGTCCTTCTCATACTTGGCAAAGGTGGCGACAGCAAGAGCTTCGGTGGCAGCATCATTCTGCCCTTGGTTGTCGGCAGGGACATCAATAGTAGTGGCAGCCACGGATGGTGGTTCAGTGAGCAACACGTAGTTAAGGTCCAACTGCTCGAAGAAAATCAGAATGCATTGGGACTACCTTCGATAATTGCTACCATCCAACGCATCAAGCTTGGACAGGTCTGGGATGAGCTTGCTAAGCAGTGCAGACGAGGATGCCATTTTGCAGAATCGGAGTGAGAATTGTTTCTAAATTGTTGGTTTAAAGTATTGCAAAACGATCTGGTTAGCACTAACTGGAAAATAATAAAATCAAAAAATAAAGCAAGGTAAACCGTGTCGTGGTATGTTGGCCACTGCCTTAGAAACAATTCTTCCCCGAACAGTGTAGTCGCTTCACAGGAAGATTGTCCCCCGAGGTGAACACGAACGCTCCGAGAGTCGTACACTCGACACTGGAGTGAACAACGACGGTACTGCTGCTTCTGACGATGGAGGAATTTAGAGAACTTTAGAATGTTTTCTGTGTGTATTTGTTGTATGCTTAGACTGCATGGAACTCTCTATTTATAGGCTGAAAAATGATGGGCAAAATCGACATTTTACTGTCCAATTAATTCATATATAACAGCAGAATTAATCTGCATGTAACAACTACAGTAACAACTCTCCATAACAGCAAATTAAACCTGCAATAATCATCTAGTAACAGCTGCTGTAAACACATGAATTTGACTGGAAAACAGTCTAAATTCAACACAGTTCGAATCTGGAATAGACTGTTTATATTCGAACAAATCAGCACTGGATCAAAACGTTATTCCGAATTCGAACAGTTTTCAGAGCCTATAAATAAGTAGAAAAAGTCTTTCACATTATCTTTTGTTCTTAAGAAAATTCCTTACGAATTTTCAGAGCCTATAAATGTCTTATATGTCGATGGTCTAAAACATAATTTATTGAGCATTAGTCAATTATGTGACAAAAGGGTTTAATGTCTTATTTGATAAAAATGGGTGCAAAATTGTTGACATTAAATCAAATAATATAATGCTCATTGGTCATCGCATAGGTAATATATACATGGTGCATTTAGATGACATTCATACATCTCATGCATGTTTTGTTGCACAAAATGAAAATGATGCATGGTTATGGAATAGGAAACTAGGACATGCTAGCATTAATGTTTAAAAAAATTAGTTTCCCTAAATCTAGTTAGAGGTTTGCCCAAAATTAAGTTCTCAAATGACAAAATTTGTGTTGCATGCTCTAAGGATAAACATCATAGATCATCCTTTAAATCCATTAATGATGTTTCTATAAGTAGGTGTTTACAACTTATTCACATGTATTTATTTGGGCCTATTAGAACTATGAGCTTGTGTGGTAAATTGTATGCATTTGTACTTGTTGATGACTATTCTAGATTTACTTGGGTTCTATTCTTAAGTACTAAAGATGAGGCTTTAGAAAAATTCATCACGTTTTCAAAATTAACTCAAAATGATCTTGAACTTAAGATTTCTCATATTAGAAGTGATCATGGAACCGAATTTCAAAATCTAGGTTTTGAAGAGTTTTTAAATGAATATGGTATTAGCCATAATTTTTCGGCTCCTCGAACTCTGTTGGGATATGTGAGGCTCGATTCGATCAACCAAACTAGCTCACCAAGTGGTGGAGAGATGGATTTTTGGGTGGAAGGGTTGTGGAAGCTAGAATGTAAAAAGACACAATGATTTATAGTGGTTCGGCCTTCTAACAAGCACCTACATCCACTACCTTAGCTCCCCACTAAGGATTTCACAATCAATCCACTAATTGGTTCGTCCCCTTTTCTAGGATTAGGAGGAAACCCTTACAAACGATCAATCTTCTACCCAAAGCCTTGATTAAAACCCTCTTTACAAAGAGAAATAAAAAGCAAACTTAAAACCCTCTAATAAGTGTTTGTTTGCACAATTAAGCACTCACCCAAAACCTAAAACACTTGAGCAAATTTGACAATTTTGGCTCACAAGTGTTTGTCTATACAAGAATTGACAATTTAAGTGCTAAGACAATTTCTTGATCATTTGATGTTTGACAATATGAGCATTAGCCTTCTCTTGATGCTTGGAGGTCCCTTTTATACTCCCAAATGAATTTGTAGTCGTTACTAGCCGTTGGGGATGAATTGGAGCCGTTAAGGACTTTATTTCTCTTTATAAATGCTGTTCTGCAGCTACCAGTATCGATACATGTGGAACGGTATCGATACGGCCTTCTTGAGGAAATAGCCGTTGGGCTCTTGCCAGCATAGTGGTATCGATACACGTGGAACGGTATCGATACGGCTTGATATTTAAATGGCCGTTGGGAAGTAGCCGTTGGGGTAGTTGAAATGGGATCGGTACGCTGACGTGGCGTATCGAAACGACCCAACTCCGTATCGATACACTAAACCCTTGTATCGATACGGGTTTTGACAGTGGCCAAACTGAGGCAAAATGGTATCGGTACGGGTACAACCGTATCGATACTGGGACGTTGAAAATACAAGTTTGGTTGTTTAAAACATGAAAAATCTTTGCCAAAAACCTTTTAAAATATCTCAAACATAATTTCAAGTTGTTTGGACTTAACACAAGTTTTAAATTCTTTTCAAATTAGTCCAAAACATTTTTCAATTATTATATCAAAACATTAGTTCTACAATCTCCCCCTTTTTGATATAATAAAACTAACTTGAAAAATTGTTTGGGATTCTCTCCCTTAAACTTTAAAAATGTGAATAAGAGATTAAACGTATGAAATCAAATAAAGCTCCCCCTTATTCATTTGAAAATTCAATTTTTCAAACCACCATACCATTTTTCCCCCTTTTTGTTATATCAAAAAGAATTTAAGACATTTAAGTTCAAAATAACAATAGAGGTAAAAAGTTTTGACACAAATAAGAATTTGGTTTAAGAATGACTCCCCCTTACTCAAAGCATCATCAAAAAATTTGTTCATCAAATATGATCATCTAGTTGAATAAACTAAAAATAAGACAAATTAAATCAAAACAACTAGAAATTTTACCAACACTTGAACCCAAGGGAGGATGTGAAGCCTTCCTTCTTCAAGTGTTCTTCCTTGTGTGCATGGAGCTCCTCCTCAATGTTTGACTTGTTGAACATCTCCATCACACCTACAATAGACAATCAAGTATTTTTTGGTATCCAAATTGCTTTGGATCCATAAACGTTAGTTGCACAAAATTTAGTCCCCTTAGGAATCCATTTTTCAAATTCATCCTTTTTAGTTGAAGTGGTTAGTCCTTTTGGGACCCAAACACTTCTAAAACATTTTCCATTCACAAATCTAGGGGCACTAGATTGTCTAACATAAAAGTTTGATTTTCCAAAATTATTTTTCTTTTCAAGATCTTTGGAAATCAAATCTTTTTCTTCTTGAACTTTTTGAAGCAATTTTTGTAAATCAAAACATTTTAATTCAAACTCTTCAAGTTTTGCTTCAAGTTCAAGTTTGGTTTTAGAAAGCAAATCATTTTGAATTTTTAACTTTGAAATCAATTTATTGTTTTTCAAAATGTGGCTTTTAAAATCTAAAACCAAATCATCATAGGCATCTTGTAATTCATCAAAAGTGTAAGAACATGAAGTAGATGAATTAGAAGTTACCCTTGAATCTTCTTCGATGGCCATACGACAAAGGTTGGCTTGTTCATCGTCGGTGGAGTCTTCATCACTCCAAGTAGCCACATGTGCCTTCTTCTTATGGCTTGAAGTGCTTGCCCCCTCCTTTCTTTTAGGTTCTCGTTCAAGCTCTCTCAAGGCTTTCTTCTTGAACGGGGCACACTTCTTGAAGAGATGAACTATCTCTTCATCTTCCTCCTCCTCTTCACTTGAGTAGACATGATGGCAAGTGGAGGATTTGAGAGCCATGGCACTTGCATTGATGCCAAGCCCTTTGATTTTCTTCTCTCCCATAGCTCTAATTTCTTTCCTCTTCTTCTCATCCTTTTTGTTCTTCTTCATGATTTGATGAGTAAGGAGAGACCCCATGAGTTCATCAAGCTTCAAAGTCTTCAAATTTTTAGCTTCTATGATGGCGGTCCTCTTTGAGTCCCAAGACTCGGGAAGTGAGTAGATGAGCTTTCAAACAAGCTTCTCCTCCGGGATGTCTTCTCCATAACCTTTAAGGCCGTTGGTGATGATGGAGAACCTATCAAACATCTTCTCGATGTTCTCTTCCGGATCCATTTTGAAGTTCTCATACTCCAAGGTTAGGAGCCCAATCTTGGTCTCCTTGACTTCATTTGTCCCCTCGTATGTGACTTCAAGCTTGTCCCATACCTCCTTGGCACTCTCACAAGAAGACATCTTCTCATAGATGGATGGACCAAATGCACAAAATAAAATGTGCAAGGCTTTGCAATTTAGCTCAATCTTCTTGCGATCGTCGGCACTCCATTCTGCTTTACTTCTTTGAGGCACGAACGAACCATCTTCAACTATGTCCCATAGCTTGTAATCTCTTGACTTCAAGAAGAATTTCATCTTTGTCTTCCAATGGGCATAGTGGTCTCCGTCGAAGAAGCGCGGTTTGTCGATTGATTGTGCCATTGAGCCGGTTGATGAAATAATGATCGAGCTTGCCGGATCTTCTCAATAGGATGTGAATCCCCCTCGATTGAGCCAAGCTCTGATACCAATTGTTGGGATATGTGAGGCTCGATTCGATCAACCAAACTAGCTCACCAAGTGGTGGAGAGATGGATTTTTGGGTGGAAGGGTTGTGGAAGCTAGAATGTAAAAAGACACAATGATTTATAATGGTTCGGCCTTCTAACAAGCACCTACATCCACTACCTTAGCTCCCCACTAAGGATTTCACAATCAATCCACTAATTGATTCGTCCCCTTTTCTAGGATTAGGAGGAAACCCTTACAACCGATCAAGTTTCTACCCAAAGCCTTGATCAAAACCCTCTTTACAAAGAGAAATAAAAAGCAAACTTAAAACCCTCTAATAGGTGTTTGTTTGCACAATTAAGCACTCACCCAAAACCTAAAACACTTGAGCAAATTTGACAATTTTGGCTCACAAGTGTTTGTCTATACAAGAATTGACAATTTAAGTGCTAAGACAATTTCTTGATCATTTGATGTTTGACAATATGAGCATTAGCCTTCTCTTGATGCTTGGAGGTCCCTTTTATACTCCCAAATGAGTTTGTAGCCGTTACTAGCCGTTGGGGATGAATTGGAGCCGTTGAGGACTTTATTTCCCTTCATAAATGCTGTTCTGCAGCTACCAATATCGATACACGTGGAACGGTATCGATACGGCCTTCTTGAGGAAATAGCCGTTGGGCTCTTGCCAGCATAGTGGTATCGATACACGTGAAACGGTATCAATACAGCTTGATATTTAAATGGCCGTTGGGAAGTAGCCGTTGGGGTAGTTGAAATGGGATCGGTACGCTGATGTGGCGTATCGAAACGACCCCACTCCGTATCGATACACTAAACCCTTGTATCGATACGGGTTTTGACAGTGGCCAAACTGAGGCAAAATGGTATCGGTACGGGTACAACCGTATCGATACTGGGACGTTGAAAATACAAGTTTGGTTGTTTAAAACATGAAAAATCTTTGCCAAAAACCTTTTAAAATATCTCAAACATAATTTCAAGTTGTTTGGACTTAACACAAGTTTTAAATTCTTTTCAAATTAGTCCAAAACATTTTTCAATTATTATATCAAAACATTAGTTCTACAAACTCCTCAACAAAATGGGGTAGTTGAGAGGAAAAATAGAACTTTGCAAAAAATGGCTAGAACCATGCTTTGTGAAAACAATTTACCTAAATATTTTTGGACGAAAGCCACAAACACCGCTTGCTACATTATAAATCGAGTAATGATTAGCCCACTTTTAAAGAAAACACCATATGAGATTTTAAAATCTAAAAAGCCTAACATTAGCTATTTTCATCCATTTGGTTGCAAGTGTTTTGTTTTAAACAATAGAAAAGATAACTTAGGTAAATTTGATGCTAAAAGTGATGAAGCTATTTTCTTAGGTTATTCCTTAAACTCTAAAGCCTATCGTGTATTTAATATGAGAACTTTAGTAGTAGAAGAGTCTATTCATGTTGTATTCGATGATAACCTCCTTCCGAGAAAGGATTCTTGTGATGATGATGATGATGATGATGCAAGAATCCGTGATGCCTTTGATGGAGGACAAACTTCAAAGGATGATGAGATTCCAACGAAAGAAGAGGATACACAGATCCACCTCTTGAAGCCTTGAAGGACTTGGCTCTTGAGGAAAAGGAAGTGAGCTACCCAAGGGAGTACAGCTATGTCAAAGATGGTGAAATCTTGGGTGATCCATCCAAGGGGGTAACTACTAGATCTTCTCTTAAACTCATGAATCATGTTACTTTTATCTCATTCATAGAGCCTAAGAACATTAAAGAAGCATTAAAAGATGACTTTTAGATTATGGCTATGCAAGAAGAGTTAAATCAATTTGAGAGAAGTAATGTTTGGACATTAGTTGAAAGACCTAGTAATCAATCTACTATATGAACTAAATGGGTATTTAGGAATAAACTAGATGAGAGTGGTAACATTGTGAGAAATAAAGGTAGATTAGTTGCTCAAGGTTACACTCAAGAAGAGAGAATAGATTTTGATGAAACCTATGCACTCGTAGCTAGAATGGAGGCTATTAGGATGTTGCTTGCATATGCATGTTATCATGATTTCAAACCTTTTCAAATGGATGTTAAAAACGCATTTTTAAATGGTTTTATAAATGAGGAAGTGTATGTGGAACAACCACCAGGTTTTGAATATTCAAAATTTTCAAATCATGTTTTCAAACTAACTAAAACACTTTATGGTTTAAAACAAGCTCCTAGAGCTTGGTAAGAAAGACTTTCAAACTTTTTGATTGAAAAAAGTTTTGAAAAAGGTAAGGTGAACACTACACTTTTCATAAAAAAGTATAAAAATGACATCTTAGTAGTACAAATATATGTTGATGATATTATTTTTGGATCTACTAGTAAGTGTCGTTGCAAATAGTTTGCCAAGTTAATGCAAGGTGAATTCGAGATGAGCATGATAGGGGCTCTCATTCTTTTTGGGACTCCAAATCAAGCAAAGGAAGGATGTCATCTTCATCAATCAAACAAAGTATATCAAGGATATGCTCAAGAAGTTTGGCTTGAAGAATGCAAAGCCTCAAGCCACACCAATGAGCTCATCTACAAAGCTTGACAAAGATGAAGGAGGTAAGTGTGTTGACTCTAAGCTTTATCGCTCTATGATTGGATATTTTCTTTACCTTACCGCAAGTAGATCGGATATATTGTTTAGTGTTTGCTTGTGTGCTAGGTTTCAAGCTAGTCCTAGAGAGTCTCACCTTATAGCCGTTAAGAGAATCTTTAGGTACCTTAAAGATACTCTTTGTCTATGTCTTTGGTACCCTAGAGACTCAACCTTCAACCTTCATGCTTATTCGGAAGTAGATTATGAAGGGGTGTAAAATCGATAGGAAGAGTACTTCGGGAACATGTCAATTCTTAGGTAGTATGCTCATATCTTGGTTCTCTAAGAAACAAAATTGTGTAGCTCTATCTACCACCGAAGCCGAGTGCATATCCTTAGGGAGTTGTTGTGCTCAAGTCCTTTGGATGAAGCAACAACTCTTAGATTATGGTATTAAAGTTGAAACCATACCCCTTAAATGTGATAACACTTGTGCCATATGCTTAACTAAAAATCTCATCCCACACTCTAGAACCAAACATAAAGAAATAAGGCATCATTTCATTAGAGATCACGTCCTTAAGGAAGATGTTGCTATAGAGTTCGTTGACACCTTAAACCAACTAGCGAACATTTTTACAAAGCCTTTGGATAAGGAGCGTTTTTGGTCCCTTAGGAGAGAGTTAGGTCTAACTAGCCTTCCTTGACCCTTTAGGACTCTTTTTGAGGTTAAAATTACTTGAATTTGTGAAATTGCATGTTTATGTGTTGTTGCTCTTTAAAATATCCATGCTTATAGCTAGGGGGAGTATGCTTCTATTAGAATATGCTTAGAACTGCTCATTCATCATTTGCATTCATTTAGGAGGTGCTAAAATCGAGCCTTTGGTTGTTCTTAAAGCCTAAAATCAACCCTCCATTATAATTTATTATTTGTCGAAGCATCAGTTGCCCAGGCATGTTTAATTTAACATGTTTTATGGCAATTCAGCATTGTGTCTGGGCAAAGAGTAAGCATTGCGAAAACTACTATTTTCTTTTCATCTAATGTATTTGTTGATCTTCGGCAGGTACCGGTACGAAGTTTAGTTTTTAGAGAGGTTGGAGATCTTGGTAAGCATTTTGGGGTCCCAATTTTACATAATCGGGTATCTTTTGCAACCTATATTTATTTGATTCATATGGTTCAAAAATGGTTGAGTATTTGGAAGGTAAAAACTTTGTCTTTAGCCTGACGTATTACTCTGGCCAAGTCTGTGCTCTCGTCCATTCCGGTCTATACCATGTAAACAACAGTGCTACCAAAGAAAATTTGTCGGGACTTGGAACGATTGATACGAAACTTCATTTGGAGTGGTAGTTCGGAAAAAAGGTGAGGTTCATCTAGTATGCTAAGATAATGTATGTCGGTCTGTGGATATGGGTGGCCTTCGTTTTGAGAAACTGGATTTACATAACTAAGTTTTTTTTATGAAACTTGTGTTTAGATTGATTGTGTACAAGAATGCTCTATGGGTTAGGTTTATTTGAGCCAAATACACATGTTTACATGGTGTTCCGGAGTCAGCTCAGACTCGTTATGGCTCGGGTCTTTGGAAGGGTCTAGGATTAATTTAGAAGGATGTTAGTGATAATCTTATTTGGAATGTGGGTAACGAGAATCATGTTGATTTTTGGTATGACTCGTTGATACCCAATCTTGTCCCCTTGGTGTATCACTTGACGACGTATCATTTTGTGCTGGATCAAGTATCAATAGCTTCGATGGTTGATACGTCTGAGAATTGAGCATGGAATCTGGTGCAACATCATTTATCGTCACATGTTTTGTTGAGACTTGCGGCAATCAAAGTTCCTGATCCTTCCTTTCCTATGGATTCGATAGGATGGAAATTACATGATGACAGGCGATTCTCGCTTAAATCCGCATATGGTCTTCGGCTTGGGGTTCGGGCTGATGAGATTATGACAATTGTGGACCCAATTTGAAAGGTTATTCACAGATTTAGAGGTCTTCAGCATATAAAAATGTTTATGTGGTTGGTATATAGCAAAAAAATCATGACAAATGCTGAGCGCGTACGAATACATTTCTCTTATGATAATAAGTGCTCGTTATGTCATTGGCATGTGAAAGATATAGATCATGTTCTCCGGCAATGTCGTGTTGCGAATGTGGTTTGGTTGGCATTAATTAGACTCGGGAGGTTGTGGGATTTTTTCACAATTCCTTTCCAAACTTTGTTCGGACTGAATTTGGCTCAAAAACGTGATTTCGCTTCGTAATTGGAATGATTGGGATTTGGTGTTCGCAGCTGTATTATAAAACCTATGGCGTCAAAGGAATGAACGCGTCTTTAATAGTACATGGGAAGAGTGGGTTCGGTGATTATGCGCAACAAGTGGTTGGATGCTATCTCTAGTTCAGCATCGACATTATCGCAGCATTGCAGCTCTCGACCAGCGACTCCGAGGTCTACGATAATAGGGGCTGGAAATTAGATTCCTCCGATAGATGGTTGGATAAAACTTAACACGGATGGGGCTCGCTCTTCAGTTGATGGGAGATCCGCTTGTGGGAGGTTTTTTGCGGGACCATCATTGTAACACCCCAATTTTAGCCTAATTAAAAAACCCTAATAATTGGGAATTTTTAATTTGAAACCTAATTAAAATTCAGTGATCAAATTGAAAATAAAGCAAAGTTTCGGTGCTATTTCATGAACCCTAAATAGTATGGTGGCTTGTCTTGTAATTTACCATTTTTGGGTGATTTAAATACTTGTTTTCTCATTTATGAGACCTTTTACGCCGTTTTCCTTCTTTATTTCTTTTTCCTTCTATGTTGTCTTCAAACAACCAACTTTTACCCATGTTTTTCCGATCGTGCTCCGACGAGGGCCTTGCCGTCGACCGTTCGTTGATTCGAAGCCACCATCAGACTCCCCAAACCCTAGTATCATCTCTGTTTTCCGTCCACCGTTGTTAAGAAACGGTTCGAAGATCGTTCGTGTTCTCCGACAATGTTGCCAAGTTTTGCCGTTTCACTATGTTTTCGAGTTGGGGTGAGTGCGAAATAGCATGATTTGGGTTTGGCTTCTTTTGAAAGGTGTTGTTTTGGCTGGAATTATTGTTTAGAGGTTACCGGCGTGTTTTTCGGTGAGGGAAATCGATTAGGGAAAACCCTAATTTTCAAATTGAAAGGAAAAAGGGGAATTTGGGCTTAAACCGGTCTAAACCGGTCCAGAAGACTGAACCGAACCGGTTTGTCTTATAAAGAGTCGCCTAACGTCAGCAATAACGCCAGCGTTGACCCGTTGACGGTTGACCCATTGACCGTTGACCGTTGTTTCGTTGACTTTTTCAGAGAAGGCCTATTTTTTGTTTTTCGACGTCTTGATTCTGTTTCCGCTGCCCATTTTCTCAAATTCGAACCCGAAAGACTATGTTGATCTCTTTTATTCGTTTATACTTGTGTTTAAAGATTTGAGTATCGAGAAATAATTGGAATTATTCGTATTTGTAGACGACGTTGACTCGGATACTGAGATCCTTCCTCCTCCTCCACCTGGACGACCTCCTGTTGCTCAGACATCGGGATCCGCTCGTGAGTTTAGTTGTTAATATATTCGATATTTATATTATCAGTATCTTGGCATAGTAGTAGTATCTTTTATGTGTATTTAATTGTTATAGGAGCTAACATTGACCAACATAGAGATAGAGATGAGCGTGGGAGACGTCACCGTCGACGTTGATTGTTAGCTACTTGAGGTGTGTTCTCTTTTGTGCAGTCTGTTTACAGTGCTCTGTATGTAAATGTGATGATTTGCTGAAATGTATACATGATGTGGTCTGATGATGTATGATGATTATATTCTATTGATCTGTGATGTTTGACTTGTTCAACATTTTGTAACGTTATGCAATATTTGTATATACATTTAGATTCAGATTATTGTTTATCGGATTATATGAATATGCATTTCTGTTGATAAATAATGTATTCAGATTCAGAACTCGGATTTTATGTCATCTCATTATGGTTGGGATTCTGTACGGGGAAGTTCAGTAGCTTCATCCTTCGGGATGATGTCTACCTCGGATCAGTGGTTCGCCTAACGAGCTAGATTCCACTTCGGATGGTGACGAGGTAGAGAGTGGTTCTGGGGAACCTTATTCTTCGGATGGTGATGTAGTTGGGTGCATGTCATATTGTGTTGCATATTCATTCGTACTTGTTTATGTGTTTGAATTGATTCATGATGGAAAATTGTATTATGATAATATCTGATTAACTCTGTTGATATGATGATACTGTTAATTCTGTTTGCACTGTAGAGACACACTGAGCGTTATCGCTGGCTTCCCCTAGTTTCTATTTTTAGATACTCAAGTCTAGGCTACGGTACTTGGAGGATCTCATTTTTCAGCTTTATTTATTTATTATTATCAGTATGACACTTTGACCTATTTATATTATATGTTTTACCAGATTGTATATAATTTCAGATTTCAGATGTTTTATTTGGGGTTATTACATTTTATCATGCATGAACATTTCGAATATTTAATATTTTCAGGAATATTTTATCAATATGTTTTATGTATTATTATTATTGTCTATTTTGAAATTAAAATTTTGAACCAGGTTGCTTGCGTGAGGGACAAGCTTTGAGCTTGACCCCTTATATTCGACCCAGTTCTTCCGGGTCGGGTTTAGGGAGTTACAATCATGGCACTTGGATACGTGGGTTCACCAAATTTATTGACCGATGCTCAGTTTTAGAAGCGGAGTTATGGGGTATTGTCACGGGTTTGGAGATTACTTGGACGTTGGGTTTTCGTTGTTTGATTGTGGAGTCAGACAATGCTAATGCGCTGTGAATGATCAAGCAAAGGAATAGTAAGTGTTGCCCGATTGCTACTGTTTGTCATCTTCAAGAACTTTGTCGTCGAGAATGGCACATTACTTTCTTCCAAGTTGCGCGTCGATGTAACAGGGTGGCGGATCGATTAGCGAAACTTGCATCCGAAGCAAGTTTTGATGTGGTGGTTTTTGATGAACTTCCAGCTGAGGTGTTACTTAGTTTAAGTCTTGATGAGTAGGTTTCTTTTGGCTCTTTGATTATTTGTTGGTTGTGACGTCTTGTCCTCTTAGTTTCTTATTGGGTTTTGTAAGTGTTACTATGTGCACTATTTTTTCTCCATTTAAGTTTAGGGAGATTTTTTAATAAGGCGATGGTAATACCCTCCTCTTACTAAAAAAAGTATAGAAAGACAAACTAATTGACGTTTACTTAATAAGTCTATTATTTTTTATATCGATCAATTCAATTTGAGAAAAACACTAAGGATTAAATAATTATTTTTAAATTTGAAAGTAAAATATCATATGATCTAATCAGTAATCACTAATGTAATGGTTAAAGAAATACATTTTTCAATCATATTTTCAACTTGACGTCTATTCGAATTAAAAAAATTCAATAATTATTTTCTGCTTTGATTAAAATAATAAATCGATAAACGTTTAATATAAATTTTGTATAAAAATTTAGTATCTTTTAACGTACATACTCTACTTAATTTCTTATTTTCATTGTAGTAAACATCGTGTTAGAATTGAGGTCACAAAAGAAAAGATGTCACCCTGTATTATTGAGGTCGTCACTCATTAACTTTAAAGTTTAGTTTTTTTTTCCTTCCTGCAAACCACTTTTGCATGTGCATTGCATTTAGACTATTTAGGTTTCTGGAATTTCTTAGTCCCCGAGTATCGTCCTAAATATAATACATAAGGATTGTAATGTTTAAAATAATACAGTTATCGAGCAAGTATATTTGGCCGGTTAAACACGTTGTTCATCTTTATTTCTCATATTCATCTTTATTTCTCATACTTTCGTAGGTCATGAGTTCAAGACCCATTAGAAGCACTCTCCTTCATTTCCCTAGAGTCCCCTTCTCCTCCTTTCCATATAAAATTAGGATTAAATTTAAAATTTGTTAAAAAAATAATAATAATCCAGTTATCCTTTTAATTCTATTTTCATAAAAAAATATTTCCTTTTGTCTCACTTAATATGTTAATATTAACTTTTTAAAGTAATTTTTTTAAACTTTGACCATAATAATTTTAAATATTTTAATTAATTAAATTTTATAAAAATGTATTTTTAAATTATTTGTTTGAAGGTTTCTAAAATATTTTTTTTGGACCCAGAGAGAGTATTATTTTTTAAGGTAAAGTACACATGCGGTCACTAAACTTTAGTAAAAAAAATGGTAACCAAACTTTTAAAAACCACAGAATGACAATTAAACTTTATGTTTTATAACAAAATGGTAACTAGACGCTAAATGTTGTTAAGTGACTGTTATAAATTTTGGTATAATAACACATTTAGTCCTTCATATTTATACATTCAATCAATTTAGTCCTAATTCGAAACAATTCACTAAATTTAGCCCTCGTTATTTACACATTCTTTCAATTAGGTCCTTAAAGCAAAATTCTAAAGTATGGTAACATAATAAATAATTACAATAACATTTTTATAGGAACTCGAAAACTCGACCCGAGTCGAATCGAATCGAATCGAAAAATATCAAATAAAGTTTGAGTTGTAAAATATGACGCGTCAACTCGAATAACTCGAAATTTTTTGACTTGAATCAATCGAACACTCATCTCTATCTTAAGATATGACGCGTCAACTCGAATATTTTAAATCATTTTTTCCTTTTAAATCGAATATTTTTTAAAATAGAATATTTAATATTTTCATATTTAAATCACATCGAATATTTAATAACTACTTTAAATATTCAATTCAATTTAAAAATATTCGATTTAAAAGATAAATATGATTTAAAATATTCGAATATTTAATAACTATTTTAAATATTTTTCTTTTAAATATTTGAATATTTAATAACTACTTTAAATATTCAAATATTTTAAATCAATTATTTTTCTTGTAAATCTAATATTTTTAAATTAAATTGAATATTTAAAGTAGTTATTAAATATTCGATGTGATTTAAAAGAAAAAATGATTTAAAATATTCGAATATTTCGAGTTATTCGAGTTGACGCATCATATCTTGAGATAGTGGTGAGCGTTCGATCGAGTCGAGTAAAAAAATTTCGAGTTATTCGAGTTGACGCGTCATATTTTACAACTCAAACTTTATTTGAAATTTTTTCGATTCGAGTCGAGTCGAGTTTTCGAGTTCCTATAAAAAATTAATTAAATATTCGATTATTTTTAAATTAAATCAAATATTTAAAGTAGTTATTAAATATTCGATGTGATTTAAATATGAAAATATTAAATATTCTATTTTAAAAAATATTTGATTTAAATGAAAAAAATGATTTAAAATATTAGAATATTTCGAGTTATTCGAGTTGACGCGTCATATCTTAAGATAGAGGTGAACGTTCGATCGAGTCGAGTCAAAAAATTTCGAGTTTACACGTCATATTTTACAACTCAAACTTTATTTGAAATTTTTTCGATTCGAGTAGAGTTGAGTTTTCGATTTCCTATAAAAAATTAATTAAATATTTAAATATTTTAAATCAATTTTTTTCTTTTAAATCGAATATTTAAATTTGTTATTAAATAATCGATGTGATTTAAATATGAAAATATTAAATATTCTATTTTAAAAAATATTCGTTTTAAAAGAAAAAATGATTTAAAATATTCGAATATTTTGAATTATTCGAGTTGACGCGTCATATCTTAAGATAGAGATGAGCGTTCGATCAAGTTGAGTCAAAAAATTTCAAGTTATTCGAGTTGACGCGTCATATTTTACAAACTCAAACTTTATTTAAAAAATTTTCGATTCGAGTCGAGTTTTCGAGTTCCTATAAAAAATTAATTGTAATTATTTATCATGTTACCTTATAATTTTGCTTTAAGGACCAAATTGAAAGAATGTATAAATAATGAGGGCTAAATTTAGTGAATTGTTTCGAATTAGGACTAAATTAATTGAATATATAAATATGAAAGACTAAATGTGTTATTATACCAAATTTTATAACAGTCACTCAACGACATTTAACGTCTAGTTACCATTTTGTTATAAAACATAAAGTTTAATTGTCATTTTGTGACTTTTAAAAGTTTGGTTACCAGTTTATTTTTTTTTTACGAAAGTTCAGTCACCGTTTGTGTACTTTACCCTTTTGTAAAATAAATAAATGCACAAATTATTTTCCCCGAAAAATAAAGCATTATTTACTCTTTAATTTTTGATACTACTATTTTAAATTTTATCTTTTAGGTCATATTAGTTTCAAAGTTTGACATTTTTTTCTCAATTTATTCATTTAACTTTTTATCCAAGTTAATTTCAAACATGCCAACCTTTTGCCAACATGATCCATAAATTTAGATTCCATTAAGGATTAAAATAAGTTTTGGAATTTCAAATTTAGGGACTAAATTAAAAAAAATGTCAAATTCGAGACTAATGTGGACTAAATGGACCAGTATATAAAACACTGTCAAGTTCATGAATTAAATATCATTTTATCCTTTAATTTTTCAAACGAATCCCCTTTCCTCCATTATCATCCCCTTCGATTCGCGACTGTTCTATCTTTTATTCATTTCTCTTCGCTAACAATTGCTTTGTAACAAATTTTTCATTCTCTTCAAATCCCCAAAAGATCAAAAAGGGAGGATTAAATTAAAGATTTAGGGTTAAATAAATGTGATGTCGAGGCCTTGGCTGCTGGTTTTTATAGTGTTTTTAGTAATGTTCACTTCTCAGTTCGAATGGAAGCAGCAATTCGGTGAAGAAATTGAGCCAACTCCCACTGTTTCTCTCAAAGATCAATCCGTTTCCAAACGCCATGAATACGTCAAAGAAAAGGTTTCGCCTTTCCCCAATTTGTTCTTTGTTTTAATATGTAAATTTATCTACTTTTAATCCGAAATTATGGATTAGATTCTTGGTAGTTGTTAATTTACAGTGTTATTCAATTTCCCCCAAATATTTGTTGGCTTGCAAAGGGTATAATTTATAGTTCAATTAGCAGAATCGGTATATATCCTAAAGAAGGGTGCGGAATAGTAAATAGTAAATACTAAATACTTCCATGAATGTTTGTTGATGCGTTTTTGGTAATGGATTGAGATCTTCTTAGCTCTTACAAGTCGAACTTAAATTCGGGGTGCTGGAGCTCTTCGATGCTTAAGTCGGCATAATGAAGTGGGCCTCTCTTTGCATCTGGCTTATATTTCTTACATTTCATTTTCCCTTTTTCATTATGTTGACTTAAGCATCAGAGAATGTCCAGAAGAGCAAACTCCGGTGTGTCCTAGCTCATGTTCGTCTTGCAGGAGCCCGTCTGTCTCACTTCGCTCAAAGATCATTCTCATGCTCAATCTGTTACTAAAGATGCATCAACAATGTTCAAATCTTTGGGTCATTTTGATGAAGATTCCAATCCTTTAATGTGTGCTCGGATGCATTATTAAGAAGCTAATCATTCTCTAAGTGTTTTCTTGTTTGCGAATACTCACCAGTGTGTAGAAACAAATGCTAGGAAACACAATTATTTGCATGACAAGTAAAAGCTTTGAGTTAGTGATCGTTGGTTAAAACATGCATGGATCACCACCAATTATTCAAATTCACTATGGTGGGGCTGTAACTGGGTAAATTCCTTATATCTACATTTCCGGCCAATGTCATCAAGTTTTGCACAGATAAGAATCATGTATTTGTACATCTCACTTTAGGACTTTGGTCTCACTCAGTGCCTTGATTCTTGTTTTCAGTTCAGCAATTGCAATTCCACGAGTTAAAACGTTAAGTAGCAAGATTTTGATTTAGGCTTTTCCCCCTTCTCACCTTCTAATTCTGTTGGTTGCTTAACCGGGAAGCAGCAAGTTGAATATTCGAGTGTTTCTTGTCGCAAATGCTATAAATAATATGAAATTTTAAGTTGGGTAGGATTTGTTTCTTCAATCTAGCCATACTTTTAAATTACTATTTGTTTTGGCAGGAATTTTATATCTGATGTTAATAATAGTTGCATATAGTTTTTTCCAATTAGAAACCTCAAATACGACCCATTTGTCTATATCTTACTGATATGGTTTGTTCCAGGCTGCATTCATTGTTTTTCCCAACGTAGTTGCTTGAACTGAACTTAAATTTTCCATGGTTTGTTTTAAGATGGCATACATAATCAACTTTGTTGCAGATCATACTTTCTCAAGAAAGGAATATTCAGAAACTGAACGACCTAGTGAGGAATCTTCGTCAACAGTTGCTACAGTGTAAGGCCGAAAGCGAGGTTGTTAACAACTCTGCATTTGCTTTGAGTGAACATTTAAGTGAGATTGAACGGCAACCAACACTGGACGACTAGTATTCTCGGATCACCGCCAATAGAATCAGTACTTTCCGGTATGTGCAACTACGTAAACCTTGATTTTCTTTCTTTCATCCTTTTTTTGTAGCTTCACAATGATCATTGATTTAGTTTAACTCACAATACATGAGATGAAACTCTGGAATCTCTCTTGTCAATATATTTCATGGATGGTTTAAGTTAATGTGCTTTATGACCTTATGCAATAAGGTCCTATTTCCAATCTTTATACACACCAAGGTCCAAGCTATACTTTAATTTGATTACAATATTTCTTTGTATTCGGTTGCAACGAGAGGTGTTCATAGGCTTGATCGAGTTCGAACCGACACTATGTTACGTATGGCGGTACGTCTGTCCACGCCCTGCCCGAAATACGAGTCTCAAATTTTTGTCCAAATCCATCCACATTTGTAAATGTCTAATCCAAGTTCGTCTAGGCCTGTCCATTTTGTTCTTCGGATTTAACCGAATAGTCTGATCTTTATGCACATTTAGTTGAAACTTGCTTATAGGATTGGCCATGGCATATATAAATTTGTGGATGATTTAATTACAACATAGTTGGCTTAAAAGATAATAGATGGGAAGATTAAGAATATCCATTAGCAATTTCGGGTTTGGGTGGCTCTCGTAAAACCCCTCTTATTTTTCTTAAATCATCAATATTTGATTAATTAACCGACTAATTTAAATCGCTTACTACAAAGATTTATTACTAGAATGATCCTCTTTATCCAATTTAATAAAAATACACCTTTATTAATACTCATTATTGCATAAACTCAAACAAGCATAATATCCGGTGTACCAAGTGGTAAATTTTTCATGAATTCAAAATTTTCTGTATTTAAGACGGGAACTAATTGAGAAATAAAATTACTTATATAAATTTACAATAAAATATTAAAATATAAGGGAAAAATCAAACGAATAATTAATATTAGTGTGAGTGAACATTATGTCGATTAAGTGGTCCCTAAAATATTTGCTTAGGGGCTTGTGCCTATCCTCTTAAAAAAATAAGCCACCATTTTCCCTTTTTTTCTATTTAAAAATTTATTACCGTCGAAATATAATACCAAAACTATTTATAATTTCTCTGAACTCGTAAATCGAAAACATTTATACATTATTGGCAATTTTTGATAATATTTTTTTAAATAGTCTTATAAAGTAATAATAATTTATAGATATTTTTAACTCTTAGACAATGTACATATGTTTTATTGACAAAATAATTTGAATATGAATCTCTCAAGATAAATATTATCTGCTTTTCTATTGAAACCAGTTGTTGAGTGTAATTTTAATAATATATGATTGAATAGAAAAACATTATTGTTTTAAACAAAGAATGTACTCCAACAAAGAAATTGAATCGATAACTTGAATGTTCTTTGCAAAACCGTGAAGCAAAGAAATTAAAAGCATGGGCTTACATTATTGCCTAAAACATGGGGAGTTATGGGTGAGGGTGCTAAAAAAAATTGTTGAGTGTGACATTTGATGTAATTAATTTCCACACGTGATTTCGATTTGTTTAGGAATTTAAGTTGTAGAGTTTTAAATTTAAGGGTTAAAGTTATAATTTAAAATTTAAGGTTTAAGATTTAGGATCTTTGAATTTATAGATGAGATTTAGATGTTATATTGCGGAGTTAAATAAATATGCTTGTGCAAATAAACTTATATATACATCAAATATTAGCACATAATAAAAATTGTTATAACATATTTTTTTATTTTTTTTATAATCTTTGCAAAATTTTATATAATTATGTAAATTGTTAAATAGTTTCCAATAAATTATGTAATTTATCTAAGTTTTATAGTAATTACACGTATTGTTAATAAGTATATGGCTTTGTTTGACAATTAGCGGATTACATTAACTGATAGCGAATAGTTGATTGCATTAGTTTATTTGATTTGTATTAGATGGTTGTATAAAAATATTTGGTAAAATTAACTGATAGCTCATAGTTGTTTGATTTTTTTGACAAATCCTATTTAATCCTAATCCTACCTAGAAGGAAGGGGAAATATGACTCTAAGGGGAAGGAAGGGGTGTTCCTGGTAAGTCTAGAACCCACGACCTAAGGGAAATGAGGAAAGAGCAACTTGATCAACCGGCCAAATAACGTATAAGAACATGATTATATTCGATACTTGTTTGAATAGTTTATTAGTTATCAATACATTGTATCTATTAATATTAATTAAATTATGAAAAAAAATAATATAACATTACTAAGCATACGAAGGATCTATATATTAATTTATTATTTATATAATTAATTTTAATATAATTTAATTAATTATTAAATTTAAATACAAATATAAATGTGTGAAAATAAAAAGAGAAAAATATTAGTTTACAAATGTCACAATATAAATACGTGAGGGTGAATAATTAAAATAGAAATGATTAAATTTAAGTTATTTGAAGATTTTGTATAATTGTTAAGGTAAAATGATTTTTATAATT
Source organism: Hibiscus tridactylites (assembly GCA_958450335.1). Classification (NCBI taxonomy): domain Eukaryota; kingdom Viridiplantae; phylum Streptophyta; class Magnoliopsida; order Malvales; family Malvaceae; genus Hibiscus; species Hibiscus tridactylites. Next base: position 23,359,025 of record OY288267.1, on the reverse strand, counting down.
CTCATGTCAAAACTTCTAATTTCAAAAACTCTTATTAGCAGCTTTTTCTAAATTAAAAGTTTCACCTCAATTTGTAGTTACTCGTAAAGTTTTTTTTTTTAAGTTAAGATGATTACAAGTAGAATCTGTTTTAGATATACACTCAACCATTTGACAATGTATGCTCAATCACATTGTTACAGCTGCTGGTGTTTAAACCCGTGACCTCTAAGAACAACAACTGTTATCTTAACTACTGAGACAAATTGGTTTATGCAATTACTCGTAAAGTTAAAAGTATGTGCAGTTACGAAATTTTTACAAAAGTTTTAAATTTCTCTACGAACTTTTGACATTTTACATAATTACTAAAATTATTTAAAAAACTAAAATTCTATTATTATCTCTCTAACTTTTACCGTTATTACCCATAAACTTAAAAGATTTTTCATTTTGATTATTAGCGGAAATGTGATCACATTATGCACAATTAAAAATTGTTTATTTTTTCAACTTTTTCTACAATGTTCGCAAATTTTACGTATTTGTGTTAAAAAAAAGTTAAACAAATTCTGTAATTTGGAGTTTAATAATAATTAATTGTATTAAACATTTTTGAAGATACAAATTTTACGTATTTGTGTTAAAAAAAAGTTAAACAAATTTTACCCATAAACTTCGAAATGTCGTGATCCAATCGGTTAGGACCACTTTCCCTCTAATTTTCAAAATAAAGAACATTGGACGGAGTCAATGTTAGACAATGAAAAGGAGAAAATTGTCTAATTTCTAAATTAAAGGGGCACGATTAAATTTTGGGAGTTGTAAAACTTAATTTGACAAGTATTTAAACTAGTTGAGATTAAAATTATCATTAGATGAAAATTTTGGGAGGCTTGTTTGGTATTAAATTCTTTGGTGGCTTTTTTTAATCTACATATAGTTGTATTTAAACTCTAAATTAATGTTTTTTTTCTTGTAAATGTTATAATTTTTTTTAAATTTATAGACAGGATAGTTTAGATATTATAATTTGCCATGTTAAAAATCTAAATTCGGGTTTTATTCATATAATTCAATTAGGGTTTCAAATAACTTCCAATGATGTACATTATACAGGCACACGTATATATAATGGTCACTAAATTATTTCAAAAATATAAAATGGTCACCAAACTTTCAAATATTACATAATGGGTATTAAACTTTAATTTTTGTTACAAAATGGCCACTGAGCCGTTAATTATCGTTAACTGAATGACGTGACAGTTATGAAAATTTGAATAATAGCACATTTAATCCTTCATGTTACACATTCAATTAATTTAGTCCTAATTTAACACTCATTATTGATGTCTAAATTGATTGAATGTGTAAATATTGAGGATTAAATGTGTTGTTATACAAATTTTCCTAACTGTTAGGTCACCCAATTAACAACTGTTAACGGCTCAATGACCATTTTGTAACAAAAACTAAAGTTTAATGCCCATTATGTAACATTTGAAAGTTTGATGACCATTTTATATTTTTGGGATAGTTTAGTGATCATTTGTGTATTTTACCCTATATATTTTTTGGTTCTTCTCCCGATTCTCCAGGTTTTGCCCTGACTAATCTGGACCGACCCGCGTCGCACACCTAGCTGTAGTGGACAAGTCTCGCATCAAGGATTTTTTTGCATACACAAGGCCTCGAACTAGAAACATGTTTAAACGATATTAAACCACTTACCACTTGACTATATCAGTTGGTAAATTATATATTTATATTACACCCCCGAGAAAAATCCGAATCAGTGTAATAGAAAAGCAATGAATGAAACCTTTCCTTCTTCATGATACAAAATATTTACTGCCATTAACCATTTTCAGCATCAAATTCTTAAGTGTTCACTTCTTTCAAGTCATTATTATGTCATGTTTTTCTCATCCCCTTTAATTTTATTTTACAGTCTTTAAATTCAACCAATCTTTCAACTACATTTTATTACAAAGCTTTAAGTGGGAACCCATCTCTCTCCCTTTATAAATCTTGCCTTTTCTTCTTCTTCTTCAACCCCACTTTGATTTGAAATTCTTCATTTTCTCAGGCTTTCCTTCACCTTCAAGGTACCTTACATTCAATCTTTGTTTCTTTGGGTATGATTTTTTCAACACAATTCAATCGTTATATATGTTGAAATAACTTGTTTTTCTGGGTTTTTCTTGAATGTTTCATCTCAGGGTTGTTTTTAAACCTAAAACTATAGAAAACTAGCCGGAAAATGGTCCTATAAGCTTGTTTTCTCATGTATGTATTTATGAATTCAGTGAAATACCCAGAAATATAAGAAATGAGATCTAAAATATTGTTTTTTATGAAAAAAACTAGGTACTCAGATTTTATATCCCCCCCCCCCACCTTTACATATTAAACTAATTTAAAAAATGGGTATGCAGATTTCATTTTATTCCTTTACACATATTTTGTCCCTATGGGGTTACCGCATCCGCCACTGTATGTATGTATGCATGCATGTTAAAATAATTTTTTTTCTAGGTTTTTTTTTATCATAAATTTTTTTTCTAGGTTTTCTTACATGTTTCGTTGCAGGTTTGATTTTTATACGTAAACCTAAAGGGAGAGAGAAATGAGACATGGAAATGGACCCGAGCTGGAGTTGAAGTTGAACCTATCACCACCAAGGGCTAACCCTGGAGTGGAATCACCAACGGTGGCGACATCTCCTCCGAGTTCATGCGTCTCATTGGATATGAACCAGCTGCTAGAAGTCGACTCTACCAGTACTAGCCCTGATGCGACGACGGCGTCGAAGACGGAGACGACGACAAAATCGATGTTGCTCGTCCGATGCCCAAGGTGCCTTATGTACGTGATGCTGTCAGAAAATGAACCTAAATTCCCCAGATGCAAGAGCACCGTCTTGCTCGATTTCCTCCATGATATTGCAACAACCACCACCGTTAATATCAGAGAGAGTTAGATATATATATATATATATATATTTCCCAGGAAAATTTGTATGTTATTTCAAATTTCAATTCTAGTGTTTGTTTGGTTTCACGGAAACTGGCAGTGGCATATCATCAGTTGCTGAAGGGGGTGCAGGCAGTGATCCAATGCTCAGTTAAACTGAGTGACAGAAGAACAATTCACTCAAGTTTTTTTTTTACATAATTTAAGATTTTGTTTACTGGTCTAAAAAAATATGGGGTTACGTAATACGAATATAACACGATACAGATACAATGATACAAGAATTTTAATAATAACATGATAATTGTTACACATTTGTTCATATATCGACCTCATTTTGATCGTATTCGAACTTGATTTTACATTTTAACTATATTCTTACATGTCTTATATGTATTTTTTACCGTATCAAATAAATCGTAATTTATTTAATATTGTTGTTGTTGTAACATTTTATCGGACATTTGAACGCTACCGACAGTACTGTCTGTGCTTGATAGAATGGTAGGTTTTGGGCCACCATGTTATGATTGGTGCTCCATCGGTCAGTTCAGCTAGCTTTTGTTGCAATTTGAAAAGATAAAACTAATAATAGGTCCCTACACTATGCTAAAATTTATGATTTTATCTAATTTATTTTAGTTTTGACCTAATTTCATTTCTGCTTTTATAATCTTATTAATAGGTCTAAATCGATAGTACTATTAGTTGTTGCTGTTATTTGGTTCATTGTACGAGCTGAGATGACTCACCTGACCTTCGAAAAAATTCGGAAAAAAATCAAAATTTTTAAATCGATTAGTTATTTTGTATCGTAACATACTCGTATGAGTTAATTTCAGACGAGTTTAAGCTCTTACTTATATTCTCAAATTAGGACCGCTTTGTACTAAATAAAAATTTAGGTTGCCCATGACAATGGAGTCTTAAAGAACATTCTTGGAGTATTATGCTCAAACTTAAAACTAGAAATAGTATATTAAAAAGAAAGATGGAGGACAAAAAGGGTAATTATGCAAATAAAGAAAGTTGGGTAGCTTGAGCATTTAAAGAAAATGGATCGTGAATATTAGATTCAAATGCCATTAAAAACAAATAAATGCAAGAGTAATTGAGACAGATGAGAATGACGAGGGATGATAAAATATAAATTTAATACGAATTATCACCGGTTTAATGAGATGAAATGTTCGGTCTCTTAAGTAAAATTAAATATTTAATTTTAATGTTACGAATAAAATAAATCTAGTTGGGACTTGAGAGGGACACCCCCACAATAAACCTTTATAATATTTAATCTAAATTAATCGATTAATGAATTAGATATTAATAATTATAAAAAAAACAAATATAAATATAATTCCTAAAAAAATTATTTATTTATTTTTTATCATAAAAGATAATTCATTAAACAAGGGAAATGTACAAACGGGAGAGACTCATGGGCCCCACAAACATAGGATACATGCAAAAGAAGGCCATAAACCGACGTAGAGCCATGCATGGCCATAAAACGCACTGAAAGAAACAAGATGACACACCTACAACAAACACCATGGACACCCGCAGCAAGAGCGACCTACGAACAACGCTAGACCACGCTGAAAACCAGCTAAACCAAACCGAAAAAGAAATTGGAGCAACCCATATAGACACTTCCATCGACATAGCCGTGGATCATGTTTCCACAACGACAAAACCTGGACGATACTGGAGAAAGTCAAAACGTAAACTCCATAATCTCTTCCCGGGATGAAAGATAGTAGGCGCGCCTGAGAGCTCTATCCAGAGGTAGGCTTCCAACGCAAAGTCATTGGTCCTTATCAAGGCATCACCCACTGTACCCCAGATATGAGGAGAGCATGAAATTACCGAGCCTCCTCCCAATCCTGGTTTATCGCGAACGCAGGTAACAAACAAATCGAAGAAGACGAATTGTGCAGGAATCTATAGAATTCGCGTCCTACAAAATGCGAATTCAGTACGAATAAAGATATTTGCGTTCTCCAAAACGCGAATTTCACAATTATTTCTGATGAATCCTGTAACACCCGTGTTTCGGGCCTAGGAGTTAGCCGAGTATTAGTTCGGGTCAAATAAAACTTAATTAAAACGATTCAATTTCAAATAATGGTCTAATTGAGTTTTAATATGAAGGGAGGGACCTATGTTGCTATTTACCCAAGTTTTAAATAAAGCAAGACCACTTTATTTTAAAGTTGTCTTCCTCCCTCATTCTTTCCCCTTTTCACATTTGGAAACCCCCACCATTTCTAAAACCCTACAAGCTTTGAGTTACTATTCCATCTATTTTAGCACCCGATTTCAACACCATTTTAAGATGTAATTATATTTTCTTAATCTCCTCTTCATCCTCTACTTGTATATTGTCTTAAATTTCAAAAATATGGGTTTTGAGAAATTAGGGTTCATATGGAAATTTGGGGTTTTGATGGGGTTTTTCAATTTGTTTTGAGAAATTGTTTTGGGGTTATGTTTAATCATGATGAAACTTACAACATATCTTAATTTGGTTAATTTTGGATGAAAATTCGTAGTATGGTCTTAAGGCTAGTTTTAAGGTTGTAAAACTTGAGTTTTTGGTGGGTTTTATGTTGGAATTGAAGGGCTGATGGTTTACCTATGTTATGAGGGTGATTTGGGGTGTTTTGGAAGCCATTTGGGTGCTTGGAATTGGGTATTTCAGTCCTTGGTTGTGGGAGTCCGAAAATTGGGTTTTTGGAGATGTTATGTGGTTTGGAAAATTGTGGAAATGAGTTGTGATTTGCAAAGTAGATGGATGATTGAATTAGCATTGAATTGGGAAGTAATGTAAGTGTTTTGTTTGACTTGAAGCAAGAGGAAACGTGGAAGAGACTTTGGGACCGAATCCGGGAAATTGAAGATGATTGCTTGCTTGGCTTGGAGCTTGGAAGCTTAGGTGAGTGGTTAAATATTTTCAAAATGGTTTTGAGTATTTGGTTCAAGCATGTGAACCTAGGATGGGCTTGGTAAACCCACCTAGAGTTGGGATTAGAGTGGTAGCCTAATCCCAAGCTTTGATTAGAGACTTTGGTTGCACTTTTTAATGGTTGTATATGCCTCGTATTAAATTGTGGTAGTGTTGATTATGTATATGTTGTATACATGTATGATGAGGCATGTTTGATGCATTGTTATATGCATGTTGATGATAGATATGATATGGTTATACACATGTGTAAAATATAATGTGATGTGGTTGTTAATTATGTACATGTGGTGTTGACGTGTAAAATGATTTTATGAGGTGGTTTCATGATCCGAGGATCATGGTGAGTACATGCTAGGCATGGAAATGTGGTTTGTGCATGACGGTAAGTCATGGTAAGTACGTGCTAAGCACGGGAGTGTTATGAATTGATGTTATGAATGATTAATGAAATGTGTAGTATTGGCACTAGTATGCTTGGGTACAAATGATCGATCATTAGGATGTTAGTGTGTACACATGAGTCAAAAGTCGCGCGTGGCCTTGGTGGCGTTGAGTCACCAAGGAGGAGTACGGGTTCGCCCGGAAATTGTATTTATATTAGTCGGTGATGAGTGGAATCCCATCGACGGGCGTGAGGATGAGTGGAATCCCCTCCGCGTGAAATGAGGCGTGAGGATGAGTGAAATCCCCTCCGTGTGAACGGTGATGAGTGGAATCCCACCGTCAGGTAATAGTTGAGTTGTTGGATGTGAGTTCCAACGGTTATCCGCGTATTCGAGTCATAGCTAGGTGCCAATACAGATTGTAGTTTATGTTGCCCATATGTGGTTAATTGAGGGACAATGTGATTTGGGATGTGTTGCTAACATGGTTTAATATATGTGATTTCATACGTTGTGGACTTAAACATGTTGAGCATGACATGATATTGAATATATGCTTATGCATCATCTAATTTTGGCTCGTGTGGATCGGAGGTAAGATCATGCATATTATCTTGGTTGTGGTTCGTGCTTGGACCCTGCATTGTCGAAGGTTTGTTTTATGAGCTTACCCTCACTAAGCTTTTATGCTTACGCTCTCTTTTGTTCGACAATGCAAATCAATGGTTTGTGGGTGGCAAGGGCAAGGAAAGGCCTCCAAGTGTTGCTTACGGTTAGCTCAAGTATGATGTTTAAATTTAAAGATTGTAATAGTAAAACAATGGGATAGGTGTTGTTGATTTGAGTTTGATGTATGTCTATGGTTGACTTGATTTGTAAGCATGATGTGTCTTGCCAAATGCTTGTGTGATGAATGTTAACTCATGCCTAAGTTGCCCTTTTGAATGTTAGTCTTATGCCTTAAGAGTTTATACATGTGTTTGAATGATGTTTATATGAAAGCATGTTTGTGGGGTGTCGCCTTAGTGTTAGACATGTTTAAATCATGTTGAAGCATGCTAGTTCAGTTGGTAAACCTTAAGTCAAATTGTTTTGCTGTTGTATGGTGTTTTGGTGGTGTTTTGGGACACCTTTGTGCCTCAAAACAGCAAAATCGAGTCTGCAAATAGGGGGTGTTTCGGAACGGGTGCCCCTGTTTCGGAACAGTCCCTGTGTATATGGCCTGCCGTTTCGAAACGGATGAGGGTCGTTTCGGAACGTTTTCGCTACTGGAATTTTGAGAAATTGGCGAGATGAAGCCGTTCCGAAACGGGCCTTTGAAGTTTCGAAACGGTCAAATCTCGTTGACCACGAGATATTGACCGTCAAGGTCGTTCCGATACGGGTCTCCCCTGTTTCGGAACGGTCACCTTGTGGTTGACCCTGGCCCGTTGACTAGGTCAAGGCGTTTCGGAACACCCTATAGGCGTTTCGAAACGGCCTGCTGTAATGAAGTAAAATGGACTGTTTATGTTTTGTTTGGTCGGTGAATGTTTCGTTGTTTGTATCTTCCGCTGTTGTGCTTCACATAGGAATTAAATATGCATCTAGATAAGACTAAAGTTAAAAGAAATTTTCTGGGTCGTTAACCGAGGGGAAGCCTTAACGGGTTTCGCTTCGGTTTTCCCCGTGTGGCCCACTCGGACCGGTCATCCGACTAGACCGGGACAAGGGGGTTACAAATCCGCAATTCTAACACGCAAATAGGACCCTGCATGCCTACAACCACCTGTATAAATAGGTTGTATTTCTGCCTTAGGCATCCCATCAAACTTATTACTTTCCTATTATCACGAGATTTCTGCATTTCTGCCTTAGGCATCCCATCAAACTTATAACTTTCTCATCAAACTTCTGCCTTTCTGAAAGGGAAAATGGCTCGATATTCAGCTATTGTATTTTTTCGTGGAACATACTTCTACACATCTTTTAGTGAAACGATCATAAGAAATGAATTATTTGAGTTAATCTCGAAACGGGTTAAAGAGTCGACGAGCGCAAAAATAAAGGCCTTGCAAGTGAAAGTACCAGTCAATGAGCCCGGCCCCGAGGAGCATTATATGCTCACACTGTTAGATAAGAAAGATATGCGGAAGATGTTTCGGGCATACAAACATGCTGGGGGAACAAACATCGAGCTTAGCGTGAAATTTGATGACGGGTCAAGTTCTTCAACAAATGCGGTAGCTGCCCAAGACGAGAATGCATTAGCTGGCGAAGACGAGAATGCGTTAGCTAGCCAAGACGAGAATGACGTGTTCTTACAAATTTATCAAAGACGGCAGGAGAAAGAACAAATAATTGAGGAACTAAACTTAACGTCTGACATAAGTACCGACTACGATTAGCAATGTAATTTTGATTAAGTTATGTAAGTTATTTATCTTGCGTACTTGTATTTTGTGAACTCAGTGCTTTCGATGTAAGTTATATAAGTTTTTAAATATGAAAGTATCAATTAATAATTTCGAATATATAATACTTCAATTAAGAAAATATAAATTAACATTACTTAAAAACAACTAACATTAAAAAATATAATAGTTTGCACGAACTAATTTCGAAAAACATAGAAAAAAATATAACTAGTGCCTATGTCCGCCGGTACCACAATTTGGTGGACGTCGAGTTCGCGGGAGATTGCGTCGTACACGTTGAACTGCAACTTGTTGCGGACCATGATCGCTATCGCTGTCTTTGTCGTCTCCAGCAGTACCACTCGGTCCGACAGGCCCACTAGAATAGAACAACGACTGTGGAGGTGTTTGCTGAACGAACCCGGCACCCGAAATATCAGAAGGCCTAACATGAAATGGGTAGGGGACAAAAGCAGAGGGAACAGTCATACTCGAAGATCCGCCGGTCATGCCAGGAAATGACTCGTACGTAGTCGGCATCGAAGATCCACCCATCATTCCCACAATAGGAGTGAAAAAGCCTTCCGTCAGACTCGGGGGCCTCGGCTGAATCATCAATTGGGTGGGGCCCTGGGGGCGAATCGGATCGGTAGCATCAGCTTCTCTGGAGGATGAAGCACCTACTCCCCTTTAACGTTGCGATCCACCTGCTCCGCTCGTACGATGAGTCCGGGGGCGGTTGCGCGGCACAGGCTCTAACACAACTACTTGTTCCTCCGGAGTGAGGAGATACGGTTTCCCACTACCAAAGAACCATGCAAAGTAGTCATTGCTCACCATAGGCTCATCAAACATCCGATACTCATTCAGTGCCTGCCGTTGATGCCTATCCTGCCACTGTGCAATCCACTGCACATGTTTCACCGACCAGTCCACCTACCACAAAACATCAACAAAATTATTGTTTATAAATTGTAAAGTAAGTATAAATCGATAACTATTAAACCAAATTTAATTATTGTACCTCAAGTTTTCCTTTTCGGGTGATCTTATGTAATTCGTCGAAATCAGGAGAATCTAACGGAATTGTTTGCAGACGACCGAACTGGCGTTGGACGTGATCGACCGGATGCCACTCAACTACAGCGTACCAGATGAGAGGTACCACGGCCGTCCAAGCGAACACCGTCTCAAGCGAAAAAATAGACAGACACTCGTTGATCTCCGAATCCGAGTACGGGGTCCACAAAAACCGTAAATTAAATATAGAAATGATTAAAAACAAGTAAACTAAACTATATTCATATTAAACTTCAACTTACTATAAAAATTAAAATATTGACCTCATTTGCAGATTTCTTGTCAATATGTTGCCTAATAGAATGCATCATAGTCGGAATCTCAACATGACTTAGAGCATGGAACCACCTACATAACATCAAAATATAACTTTAATATTTAAAAATATATATATATTAGGAAAATAACCAATTTATAAATAAAATTTAGTTAAGATTATGTTCCTTTACCGCAAACATAGTGGATAGGAATAGGGAACTGGCGCGGACAAGTCAGGGCGTAAAAATGGCATTCTAAATCACGCCCAAGCCTGAAGCAGCAAAAAACATCCTCCGATGTCGTGTCTATCAGCACTCGCGGCCCTGCACAACTCCCTATAGAGAAATGCAAGTACTGCCGAACCCCAACTTAATTTACCAGCAACTTTTAAATCCCGCAAGTGCCGCAACCACAACATGTGAACTTTGTTGCGAGTTTTGTCGGTCACCAAAATTGCCCCGATGATCTGTAAGATATACGCCCGAGCATATGCCTACAATATGAAAAAAATATTAAAATATAATAATTTTATAATTTCATTACTACTAACAAAAAATTAATTTTTTTACCTTATTCACATTTTCATTGGCTCCAGCAGGTAAATTAGAGAATTGCGTACGCAATCACTTCAGAGTCACACATCCGCCCTGTAGTTTTTCTGGCTGTTCCCCTAACAGCTCCAGACACAAGCCCTCCCAATCGTCATTGGCGGCACCGGTGATAGCCTCCCCATCTACAGGCAGGCCAAGAATATGCGACACATCTTCTAATGTGATGGTCGCCTCACCACATGGTAAGTGAAAGGTATGTGTCTCTAGCCTCCACCTCTCCACAAGCGCATTGATTAAATCAACGTCTAATTTCGCACATCCTCAAATAATCCTCGACATGTACCTAAATCCGGCTTGGGCTATGTAATCGGCTAGACGAGGGTCTGAGGCCGTCCTCATCCGAGTGATATAAACTCCCAACCATTCTACAAATAATTAAAGACGCACACAAATTAACAATCACATATTTGAATGTCACAATTTTTTATAGTGTACAATAAAATACTAAACACATTCTAATTTTACTAATTTTTATTCTATAAGTCAATACCAAAGATATATTTGAATTTAACTAATTTTCTTAGTCTAAAAATAAAATCTAAAGACATATTCGAATTTAACTAATTTTCTTAGTCTAAAAATAAAATCTAAAGACATTTGAATTTAACTAATTTTCTTAGTCTAAAAATAAAATCTAAAGACATATTCGAATTTAACTAATTTTCTTAGTCTAAAAATAAAATCTAAAGACATATTCGAATTTAACTAATTTTCTTAGTCTAAAAATAAAATCTAAAGACATATTCGAATTTTACTAATTTTCTTAGTCTAAAAAATAAAATCTAAAGACATATTCGAATTTAACTAATTTTCTTAGTCTAAAAATAAAATTTAAAGACATATTCAAATTTTACTAATTCTCTTAGTCTAAAAATAAAATCTAAAGACATATTCGAATTTTACTAATCTTCTTAGTCTACAACTAAAATCTAAATAAAATCTAAAGACATATTCGAATTTTACTAATTTTTTGCTCTAAAAATAAATACTATTAACATATTCAAATCATGTCGGCAACACTAAATTAAATTTACATATTCGAATTAAAATAAAAAATAAAAAAACTTACATTATTTCGACGATAATTGCATACGTGTCCATCTAATCTCAACAAACCCGCCATTATCGCACTCGCTTCAATTTCGCGTTAAACTCAACTGAAAACTTCAAATGAAAACTTGGGAGAGAATGAAAATTCTCTCCCAACTCCCCCAATTTATAGAGAAGACGCGTTCTGGAGGGAGGGAATTCAAACCGAATTCGTGTCCTGCAGAACGCGAATTCGGTATAATAAATAGAATTTCGTCCTGTAGAACGTGAATTCGGTTCCCCAACCGTCCGAATTTACTCCTAATTTACTGCGATAATTTGGGGTAAATATCGTTGATTTCGCGTCTTGCAGGACGCGAATTCCCTTTTGACTGAAATGGCATAGGAATTCGCGTCGTACAGGACGCGAATTTGGAATTCGCTTTTCCCAGGACGCGAATTTGTCCTACATGGCATGAAAGGGAGGTATTTTTCCGAATATCAAACTTTAGCAGTTATTTTCCCCAATAAACTCCCAAAAGGGAATATTCAAACCATAAAGCCGAAAGCTTGCTTGCTATTTTCAAAAAAAAAATATTTATTTGTTTTTCTTCACTTTCACTCTTTTCATCAATCACTAAATGCCACATTTTTGCTGACAATCGTCTATTTTGGGTAATTTTAAATACGGCTTTAATAATAATAATAATAATAATAATAATAATAATAATAGTTCTTTCCAATAATAATAATAATTGGTACCTAAACTATACTTTTTATCATAGTATTTGCTATAATTTTGGTTTTGTCTAATTACTCATTACAATATTTGTTATAATTTTGTGTTTGGTTTTGTGTAATACTGTGAAAATAAAAAAAAAACAAATACACAAATTAGAATCTCTGTGTTAACGGGACAATTCACTTCTCTCTCTTAAATTCAATGCCCCATGACCAACACTAGGGTTATAGATTAAAAAATCTAGATGATAGCTCGACTAACGTACAGTTTTAGAGTCTTCTTTCTCTCTTCTTTTGATAGAATTTAGATTAGAACTAAAATTTGAGAAAAAAAGATACAACTCTAGAGAGTAGTAAAAATTTAGGCAACCTACACAACTAGTCACTAAATTTTTAAGACATCTTAACTTTAGTTGTCAAAAAAATTATTATAATAGATAAACTTTTGATTCATTTTCATTACAGTCATTAGTGTAAAAATACTAACGTAGAACATTAAAGGTTCTCCCGAAAAAAGAACCTTAATTTCTAAATTTATAGCCACCGTCAAGACTAAAATTCCGATAAATGTAACGATTATTGGTCAATCCCAATGGTGGGGAAATATTTGTTTTGCCATAAGATTAACATAATTTAATTTCAAGTTTATTTGATGGTTAATGGTGGTGAATCGAAACTAAAAATTAAAACTGTTCGCTTTGCTATTGTTAATCTTCTGGTCAGCTTAAAACCAAGTTATGTTAGTGTTCTGGGTAAATAAATCTTTTTATCCTTGAAATTAATCGATAATGGCTTTGTTATCGAATTTTTGTCTTTGATGACAATTTAAATTTGAAAAATCAGAGATTTTTTAAAAAAGAATACTTTAACACGCCACACTATTATTTTTTTGGGTTAACTATTGGGATGATCACTTATGTTTACCCCTACTACAAAGTTGATCATCGAATTTAAAAAAATAACTAGTAAGATCACGTACGTTTTTTATCTGTAAACTTTTAGTCACTGAAACGTTTGTTGTCGTTAAATTTAAACGTAAAGCTGATCTGACACAATAAAAAATGTAGCCAGTTACCCAAAACGTGGCACCACTTGACCGCCTTGACTTTCTCCACTTTGTACCGCACCCATTTTGCAAGCGATGATGTTTACATGAACAATCCTTGTTCCGATCTCTAAAATATTTGTGTTTACAAGCCAAGGCTTTTTGCCACCCACCTTCCTCATGCTTCTTTGCCAACTTCCATTAAAGATTCCAAATGTAAGATTGTTTACATATGCAGAAACCCCATGGATATGTTCATTTCTCTTTGGCTTTTCACCGACAAGCTTCGAGCAGAAAACCAAGAGTCCCTCTCACTATACAAAGTTTTTGACATGTTCTGTCGTAGTATCCTTACACAATGACTGCTTTCTGATCATGTATTGGAGTACTGGAATGCAAGCCAAGAAAACCCCGACAAGGTACTGTTTCTGAAATACAAAGATCTTAAGGAAGACATCAATTCTGAGTTGAAACACTTGGCCATGTTCTTAGGAGTTCCTTTCACTGAGGATGAAGAGAAACAAGGTGTTGTTGAAGAAATACCAAAAATTTGTAGCTTTCAGAAATTGAAGGAACTGGAAATGAAAAAGGAGGGTTGAACGCTTGCAGAAGCTTATTCAATAAAAATTGGATAATTCTGGTTTAACATTCAAATTCTCCTCCAAAGTACAAGAACTGAGCAAAAACTAACATTTAAAACTATTCCATGTGTGTTTCCATTTTCAAAGAAATGAACACTCGGCGCCAAATATATTAACTGTGATTATTAAATGGATTTAATCGGTTCTTTTATGTTTTCTTACGGGTAAGTTCTTTTCTCTTTTTTCTGGTCTTCAAAGTTGAAAAAAAAAAGATTGTTGGTTTTCAATATCCATCAACATGCTTATCAAACCTCAAACCTTTTTAATTAGAATAGTGAAGATGGTGGTGGCAAAAAAAAATAAAAAAAATTGTAAATATTGGTGGCAAAAAAAATAAAAAAATTGTAAATATTGAGGATTAAATGTAAAATTATATAAATTATTTTTATTTTAGTGGTCAAAATAAAAGTAAAGTAATAGTTTATGGAGTATTTAGGTAATTTATCCTTTTTATTGTGTCAGCTCAGCCTCCCGTTTAAGTTTAACGTCAACAAACGTCTCAGTGACAAAAAGTTTACAGATCAAAAACGTAAGTGACCTTACTAGTCGTTTTTGAAAATCGGTGACCAACTCTATACTAAAGGTAAACATAAGTGACCTTACTGGTCGTTTTTAAAAATTGGTGACCAACTCTGTACTAGAAGTAAACATAAGTGATCATCCCAATAGTTAACCCTATTTTTTAAAATATCAATAACCGTAATAAAAATAATTAAAATTTTAATGATTATGATAAAAAATATTTTAATTTTAGTGATTAAAGTGAATGCGCCCCGAAAATCAGACGGACCACGTCTATGAGTGGACCTTGGACAGGTCTAACAGGCAGATCATAAAATCATAAATGGGCTTTAACGATTCGTATTTAATTTTAAAAAAATAGATATTTGATTTTTTGGATATCTAATTATTCAAATTTTATGACTTGATTTAAATATTTTTTTAATTTAGCGGTCTTATCTATAAAAATTTTAAGTATTTGAATATAATAATCAACAAATTATTGAATATAAAAAGATTTGTATCCGTGAAAATTTCAAAATTTCATATATAACAAGTAAAAATCCGAATATAACAAGATTCATATCTATAAAAAATTTGATTATTCGAATAATCAGATATTCGGTTTGAATGTGAAATAACTATCTGTATCTGGTCAAAATTTTTGAATACCCAATCTGAACTATTCGAAAAATAAAAAATATATCAAATATCTAAAATTTCAGATCGAATTAATAAATAAACGAATTAAATCAATTGAATCAGATATTTTTGTACACCCCTAGTGCAAATCACATGAATAGCCAACAATAACTGTATAGGTTTCACTGTTCATCCCATGTAAGGTTTTCAATCAGCAAATATTTTTTTTCTTCATTTTTTCCCCTTCTGGCCCATTTTAGCCCTTATATCTCATTTACTATTCGTTAAATGATAAAATACATTTAAAACATATTATTAAAATTTTCATTTATGTCGATGCGATCTGAATTAAAAATTATCTTATCAAAGTTTAACTCAGAACAAATCATAATGTAATCCTTGAATAATATATATACAACTAGATTTTAGATCGATCAAAATTCATCATATCCTTATTCAAACTAGGCCTTATAAAAAATTGAGCCGAACAAATAACCCTACTAAAAATGGCTCAATGCAGATATATCCCCTGCTCGAATCATAACGTTAATGATGATTTTTGTTGATAAAAAGGTTATATTAATTTTTCTCAGTTTAAGAGTCACATTAGACACATTGATTCTTTTAAAAAGTTTGAGAACCTCTGAAATAATTAAACCCATAAATATAGTTAAACGAGCGATAAAAAAACAAGGCTTAATAATACCTATTGCATATCTTCCTTCAAAATTTCTAATGACTTAAATCATTAATTTAGATTCAAAATTTTTAAAATCAACCGCCACTCTATAAATACCGTCTTTCCCCCAAATTCGAACCCTAAAACTTAAACAAAAAAGTAATCGAAATCAGAGGATTTGAATCGCATGAAAGGGAAAAATCAGAGGATCAGATTGTTCTCTTGATATAAATTTCGACGATTTTCTTTGAGAAAGATCCAAAAAATGTCGGACGAACCGCCAATTGCACGAGAGCGAATCGTGATCCGATCCGTTTGGTCCGAAAATTTGGAGTCCGAATTCGAGATAATCAGATCCATAATCGACAGTTTCCCGATCATTTCAATGGACACGGAGTTTCCCGGCATTGTCTTCCGGTACGACGGAGGCGGCGTCCGGTCAGTCGACGCTCATTACCAAAGCCTCAAAGCCAACGTCGAGTCACTGAAGCTCATCCAAGTCGGCCTCACTTTATCGGACGCCCACGGTAATTTACCAAATCTCGGCACCGAAAACCAGTTCATTTGGGAATTCAATTTCAGAGATTTCGATGTCGCGAATGATGTCCACGCGCACGATTCTGTCGAGCTTCTCCGTCGTCAAGGCATAGATTTCGAGAAGAATCGGGAACTTGGGATCGAGTCGGGTCGGTTCGCGGAACTGATGATGTCATCGGGACTTGTATTGAACGACACCGTAACTTGGGTGACTTTCCACTGTGCTTACGATTTTGGATACCTCGTGAAATGCTTAGCCAGTGAGTTATTACCAGACCAACTCACTGGCTTCTTGGAATTCGTGCGAGTTTTCTTTGGAGAGAGAGTCTACGACGTCAAACACTTGATGAGATTCTGTGCTGGGCTGTATGGAGGGCTCGACCGGGCGTCTAAAGCAATGGGGGTGAAGCGTGTAATTGGGAAGAGTCATCAGGCCGGTTCCGATAGCTTGTTGACGTTGCACGCTTGGTTGGAGGTCAAGAAAAGGTATTTCGGGAAGGGGGACCCGATTGAGAAGTATGCCAATGTTCTTTATGGTTTAGAAGTTGACTCAAACTGAATTCTAGTGAACTTCTTTTCATCGCTTCTTGTTTGAAAGAAATCTCATTGCATTTGTAGATTCTTTCGGCAAGTTAGATCTATGCCAAACTTTCTGGGTTATTGATCAATCATCAATACTAAAAGTAGTTCAGTTTAATACTTCTAGTCTCACATTTTCTCCATGTTGCAAATCTGTGTTATTGCTTTTTTTTTTGTTAGAGCTGTATTTTAATTGTAAGAAACGGCAAGAGAAAGAATTTGATTAGACTTAGGCTGTTCTGTGAGTTAAAGTTGGACCTTGCATTGCATTTGATGGTTTACATTGGTGTCTGTGACAAGGTGAAATTTGTAAACTTCTTCTGTATTACACCATTAGTGGTCGAAAGATGAGTTTAGCTTCTGCTTAGGGGTGGGCATGAAAGTGAGAATTTTATCTGTGTGTTCAAAATTTCTATTAGTTTGTTCGAATGAAGCTTTGTACTTTGGAGGAAGAGAAAAGGGTGACTTGAAATTTTAGCTTTCGCAATTTGATAATGCCAAAGGCTGCTGAGAGTAGTAGATGCGAAATTCGGCAGATTGAAGCTTAAAAAGTGTTTTCTGGTGATTTAATTTGCAGAGCTGAACTAACTGTTGTTCATTCTGTTTCTGGTTTAACTTATTGAGAAGATCAAAAGCTTTTGTTGGTATTCAAAGTTAAATAAAACTTATGGTTTCAACTATAAGATTCTGAAACTCAATTCAATAACAAAGTTGCAGTTTAGACCGTTTAGCCAGAAGATGGTTCTTGGCATAAGGATAGAAAATTTCGGGGTTAGAATATGGTCAATTGCTGTTTTCCTTGTTTAGGCATCGTGTGAGAGAATATCATAGTGGTTTCCTTGGCTTTTGAATCGGCTAGAATATGTTAATTGTGTGATGCAGTTATCAACTTAAAGTTCCCCAAGTAACCTGGATGAGAATTTGGCTGGCAGTACTTCAAGCTTCTTGTTGTGTAGAATAGGATTCTTAGAGGGGAAAAGGATTCTCTTTGTTCATCTTTGACCTAAAGGATAAATACATATCAAGAACCAAGTATAATGTCAAGTGGACGAAAATGAATCTGTTATACTTACCATCTCAGTGTAGTTTGCCACCGAAGAATATTAAGGGGACTTTCCTCATTGAGTATAGTTCCTAGCTGTTTTCGGTTCTTTTCCTATTGAGAGCAATGGCATGAGTAAAGATTAAAACTAGAGCTGAGAAGATAATGTAAGAGTATACCTATCCTATAAGCACTGTAAACAATGGCAAGCAGGGAGGATGGCCTAACTGTTAGGGTTCATAATCCATGTCTCCAGATTTGTGAAATTTCTGCAATGTTCCTCAAGTGATCATACTTCGATTAATGTGTTTCCCTCACTGCTATAGAACCATTCAAGTTAAGGCTTGCACCTTCAGGGACACTGCTATGGAGCCATTCATGTTCACACCACTGACAATGGCTGTTTTGTAACCTCTATTTTGCTACATTTTTTTATTTTCTGGAATTCCTATGAGGTTTTTATAGGTGGAGGAAAGAATGCACGAGTGGAGCGGCAGTAGTAAGGGTCATGCTCATGTACGGTATGTGCTTTTATGATTGTTGCTTCAGTCCAGTTGATTGCTTGTTCTCCATGCTCAGCTTTTTTGCATTCGAGTCATGTAATCTAACCAATGGAAGGCATTTCCTTATGGAATATTATCTTTAACTCCCGTCTCCCAAATATATAAACTCTATCTTATTATGATGATATTTTGATGGTTGATCTTATATATGCTGGATTAAACTATGTGTGGCTGTAAGAGCTTGCATTGCCTCCAGTTTGGAAGTTTACTAACGATTTGACTGTCGGCGCCATCAGGTTTTCTTTCACTGATAGTATCTATGTTACTAGTACTGTGATGTGAGTGTTGGATACAAGGGCGCGCCTGATACGGGAAGGTTCGATTTTTAAAGTTTTTTTCTGTATGTTTGGTGAGTCTTCGAAGGATCACATCTTATAACCGTGTTTGGACATGAATGCATCGGACACTGTGTTGGATACCGGTACATTAAGAGAAATAAAGAGTGAGAGCGAAGTCGGATGGTATATTCTGCAAGTTCAGTGACTTCATGGATGCTATTTGTCCATGGTTTGCATTGGCTGCTTTCTTTGCAGCATCAGCACCATTGTTGCTTCTGGGCTGCTCTCTGAATCATCATGATCATTCCTTAAGATAGGTATGAATGAGTTAGGCCGGTTACCTTTCATCGGTTCAATGAACACGATGGTCTTTATTTATGTTACTCGCACTCGGATGTATCGTTTTCTCGAAATTTCCAGGTATGAATGAGCTTTTCCCACTTACTAGATTTGAAATTAGATATTTGGACCATGAAGCTTAGCTACCAAGGGGTCTCCCAACTGGACAAATTGTTGAACATGGTTCACTTATATGATAACTCCATGAACAAAGGAGAAACCATAAAAATTGACCTTGGATTGGAATCTTTTCCATTGCAGGTCAAATGTCTAGCAATTTGGGTGCCCTAAGATGGTGACATAGACATATGGTCCAAATTTGATTGTGATGTGAGGTCGAAAATCTGGATGGTAAATTCAGATATGATATGATTATTAAATATGAATATGATATGAAAAAGATTGAAATGACATGTAGAGTGTTCAAAATATAGCCAACTAAGCCAAGGGGCTAATTATGGTGTATAAATATTGAATGGCACGTGTATTTGTACTCTTAACAAGCAAGTTTATGAAAATGATTTTTGTGCATAATATGAGAAATGAGCAATGAAAAGCAAAAAGAAAAAAAAAACATTCTTTGGCATCTAAAAACCCTTATTTAAAGCTTAATGTGTTCATTAAAACATATGTAGTTTAAATTTATAATAAGGCTTAGATTTTAACTACAATGAAATTAAATCAAATTAAACCAAGTAAAATTAAATTATTTTCAATCAAATATCAAAATCTTTATTCAAGAATTTAGACACCTATCAATGGATTGAGGCAAAAACATTTTGGTCCGCAAGTCGGTCTGCCACTTGGTTTAGCCCGAATTAATTTAAAATTTTAAAAATGTGTTTTATTTAATTTAATTATAAAAATATATAAAATGTGCTCATCTCCTTGTGTCCTGGTGGTAAAGGTAGATGCTTATCTTCCCTTGAAATTCAGGTTCGAGCAGCGGTAATGCATGTTGTGTGTGTCGTTTTTAAAAGGACTAAAAAAGTTGAACAGATAGTCAGATGCTACCTTTGCATCACACTAGCATATTAAAAAATATATAAAATTTATTTTTAAAATATTTTATTGTTTTTAAAATACATAATGAGTATTTTAGCCAATTTGAGTATAATTAATTTTTAATTTGACTCTATCCATAAACACCTCTATTCAAGTCAGTGGCGGATCCAGAATTTTTTTTGAGGGTGGGCACAAATCAAAACATTTTTTAGGATGGGTACAAATCATAAAAATCTCAAAATTTTAGGGTGGGCACAAGTCATAAAATTTAAGGACTAATTCATAAAAATTGTGAAAATTGAAGCCAAATGTCTAAGGTTTTAAAAATTCAGGGTGGGCACAGGCCCACCCAAGTCCCCATATGGATCCGCCACTGATTCAAGTTCATTATCTCCTCAATAATGTAGAAAATAAATGGATGAGTGTACCAAGGTAATAATCGTGGAAAATAATGTACAATTTAACATAATAAACAATGGATATAATGACACATCTTTGTCTATGAAAACGACCTTGTCATGTCGGAATTATGCCTAATAATTCCTAAATTCCAACATTACATATACTCCCTCTATTTCATTTAATATGTATACTATTGATTTTTTGGTTATTTTTTTAAACTTTGACTTTGTTGGGACGTACGGTGCTCGATTCCTTCAACCGTTCTTGCTTACCAAGTGGTGGAAAAGTAAAATTTTAGGTGTAAGTGGTGTGGAAGCTAAAAAAATTAAGGACACAATAATTTATAGTGGTTCAACCTTCTAACCAATGTCTACATCCACTACCTTACCTTCGCATTAAGGATTTCCAATCAATCCACTATTGATTCGTCCCTTTTTCTAAGCTTAGGAGGAAACCCTTATACACCGATCAAGCTTTCTACCCAAAGTCTTGATCAAACCCTCCTTACAAAGAGAAAAGTTAAGCAAACTCAAATCCCTCTAATAGGTATTTGTTTGCACAATTTAGCTCTCACCCAAAACCTAAAACACTTGAGCAAATTTAACAATTTTAGCTCACTAGTGTTTGTCTATACAAAGAAATGACAATTAAGCACTAAGACACTTTTTTTATCATATGATGTTTTACAAATGAAGCATTAACCATTACTTGATGCTTGGAGGTCCCTTTTATACTTCTTAATGAGTTTGTAGTCGTTACTAGCAGTTGGGGTTGGATTGGAGCCGTTGGAGACTTAATTTCCCACCATTAATGCAGTTCTGCAACTCCCCGTTTCGAAACGCTTTTCAAGTAAAAAGAGCGGTTGCAGTCTGATGCAGCACCCGTATCGAAACGCCTATCACCGTATCGAAACGATCTGCATTTAAATGTTAGTTGGAAAATATTCGTTGGGGGTTTATGACCGTTGAGGTCGATGCCACGTAGGCGTATTGAAACGGTATAGTCCGTATCGAAACGCTTTGCAAAATTCTCATTAAAAAAAACCGTTTCGAAACCAGTTTCGAAACACTTTGACACTGTAAGACTCCGTATCGAAACACCTAGGGGTGTTTCGAAACACCTGGATGGTTTTGTTTAAATTGGCTTTGAAAACATGTAAAAACCTTTTAAAAACATCCCCTAAACATAGTTTCAAGTTGTTTGAACTTTAGAAATGGTTTTGAAATCTTTTTAACTTAGTCCAAAAAAATTTCAATTATTATATCAAAGCATTAGTTCTACATACTTCTTATTGCTTTAAAAACCTTCAATCAAGTAGTTAAAAAATATATATTTATAAAATTTAATTAATTAAAATATTTAAAATAATTTCTGTTAAAGTTTAAAATTTTTAATTTTTAAAAAATTAATACTAAACAAATTTAATGAGACATGTGGTCTATTTTTTTTAATTTCTTGACCACGTCATGAAACATTAGATACTATCTTGTAGGTTAAATCTTTGTTTTTGACTTAGACATATTTAATGTTCAAAATTATATTTTAATTTTATATATAATTTAATTAGTGAAGTCTAATTATTAAAAGATTAAAATATAATTTTATTATTATTATTCGAGCTTGAGGTCTTGTATATGTAAAAATCCCCTGAAAGATTATCTATCAAAGAAAGGTGTGAGGCGCAGGCCGATCCGATTAATCAGAGAAAAAATTTGAAAAACTAGGAGGGCAAAAAAACAACACCACACAACAAATTTGATTGGCAATCCATCAACAGAGATCAAGATTAAATTCACTATTGATAAAGTTCAAAATTAATGAGTAATTTACTTAGTCATTAAATTCAACATACAAATTATAATTTCAATTTCATCAAATTAAATTATTTAACTTAATCAAATTAGAATTAAAACTATAGAATATATATGCTTGCAAATTAAAATTGAATATAGTATAATGAGAGGCGGATTTTTTTTTTGAACAATTTTTACCTAGGAGCATGGGAAATTTTTTTTTTTGCTCTTATTGAGTTTTGAATTCACAACTTAGGGGAAGGGGAATTTAATTCAATTGATTCATGTGATTGTTTAAAAATTATATATATATATATATCAAAAGTAAAAGCAACAAAAATTACCTAGAAAATCAAAGCAACAAGCCACAAGAATATTGTGTGATGCATGGTGGAGAGGGGTAAAAAACAAAATATATATCATTTCAGTTTTAGATTTTGAATGGATAAGGTTGGGAATTATTGGACCAGCAATATTAAATAAAAAATAATATGGTGAGGGTATTATTATTTGATGTTTATAATGTTATTTGTTTTTTTAATATATAGTTCGTTTAAGCATCGGTACTAATTTATTGATCGACTAATTCGGATATGATGATGCAAATGTATGTTATGAAGGCGATCCTCCCAATCCAATTTGCTCTATTCACAATGTCAAGATCAGAATTCCTGACCTTACTTGTGGAATCTAGCGTCTCATCCCACTAGAACAATTAATTGTTAGTATTTCAATATATAATTTGATATAACGTTTACACTATTTATATTACATCGAGCGCTTAAACATGTTGGACTCCACGTCCTCATGTATATTATACATATGACATACTAACCGAGCTAAACTCAATCAATTTTTATTTATTTTTTAAATATAAAAATGTAGGGCAAAACTTTTCTAAATTGATTTGTAGAATTTTTTTACTTCACTATTAATATATCAAATAATTATCAAACTAAAAAAGTTTAAATTTTTTCGAGTTATTATGACATAATTCATTACCAATAAGTCCAACGGAACAAAAAATTACATCGAATCTTAGCATTATCAATAAAATAAACTGAATTAAAAAAGTCTTCTCGTAATACACCTATATAAATAATTCGTAGTTGAATCCGAGTAGTAAAAATTATGAAATGAGAAATATAGAAAATTGTCTCCCTCGATGGGGTCCCAATCTGTTCACAAGAAATCAGATGGAAAGCACATGATATTTCATCTCCGTAGGCCACCATATTTGTTTCAACTTGGGTTTTCATTTTCACTTTTTAATTTTTAAATACTTTTCCCTCCAAAATTACAAATAAATGCACACTCAATTAAAGAAGAGCAGTTAACATATTTACAGTGCATTCAAGTCCCCAACCCCCAATATTTGCAAACAAATTTATGGCCTCTCATATTAACTTTTATCGCAATTTGAATTGACTTTCACAGGATCATATTTAATGAGTTTTGGAATTTACAGAACCAGTTAGTTTTTTTTGAGTAAAATATACCTTACATCACTCAATTATATGCTTCGTTATAAACATCATTTTTTTTTCTTTTAAAAATAATTTAATTTAGTTATTTATTTAAAATTTTGTTACAAACATATTACACAACCATTAAAATTATAATTAGATTCTAATGTGGTTTGATATGTTATCAATTTTAGTCTTTAAATTTTTTATTATTAATTTGGTCTTAATTTAAAATAATTAAATAAATTTAACACTTCATATTAAAAAAAATTTATCAGCAAAGTGATTGTGTCTACTAGCAGAAGACATTAGTGTCATAGTGAGTTTGTTCCATTGGTTTGCTCGATTAGTTTGTCTGCTATCCAATAGTGAAGTGACTGTGTCTGTCAAGCTATTCCATATGTCGATTGTCGAATTGATGGACGCAACCAGTGGTCTGAGGGTGTGTCAGGAGGGTGCAATGTTATAATTTTAAAATATGAAGGATTATATTTATTGAACTGGTATGAATTAAGATCAAATTGATCAAATGTATTAAAATTGTTATTATACCAAACAATTTTCAATCCTAACTTCAGAGTGCCCTATTTATTACAAATTTTTAATTGAATGACTAAATATAAAATTTAGAAATAAAACTTGACTCGTTTGTATCCTAGAGGTGTCCATCGAATATGTGTTTTTTAAGATCCACTTTCACAGTGTAAAATTATTTAGTTTTGCACGCTTTTATGATTGTTAGATTAACTAATATTAAAACTTTTAAATCAAAGATAATTCATTTTCTTTCATAAAAATTATCTAAAAACGTATAAAACTAAATTATTTTACACCGTAGCAACGGATCCTATCTCTCTATATAAACTTCAGATAAAAGTTGCCCAACAATAAGAGAGCAAATTTCTCAATTATTTTTTAACATCTTTTGAGGGCAAATTATGTTCATGGTGGTTCATACAACACATAATTGAAAGATTTACGAGACAAATAATTAGGAGCACCCATATTCAAATTTCAAATTAAAAAGGTATTTCAACAAATAAATCAACATAATAAAAAAAATAAATGCTTTAACTAATTTCTTTTCTTACAAGCTTTTTTTATTGAATGCCCAGATATATGTGTATAATCGTATAATATTTGCTTAATTAATATTAACGGATTTTTCACACATATTTACATATTTAATACCTAACAAACTTTAAAACGACCGTTTGCTATCCTACTTTTCAACTACTATATATATTGTTGCATTAGTTTAGAAAAAGGTCAAACGGTACATGTTTCATATGTTCCCGACTTAAATACAAATACACTTTCGGGTAATTCTTTTTATACCTATTTTTTCATTTATTATTTAAAATTTCTAATCAAGATGATGTCAAGAATAATTAAGTATTATCTCAGTTGAAAAACGAATAAAAATTAGATATTTTTAATGTTATTATAGCGGTGTTTTTGTTATTTCATATGCAATTATATAATCGTTAAATAGAATAACTGAATATTATTATTTAAAGATTTGACATGAAATTAATTGTTTTGTATACAAAATTTTCATCACTCTATTTATGATAGCTTGTTTGATTAAATTTTATGTATATATTTTTCTAATGTTATTATACTTTATTTCAATACAAATAGTATTTTGAACCAAACGAGCGGGTTAGTGAAAAAAAAGAGATGTTATTCATCCTAAGAGACTTATGTTTAAACACATGTGTGTACAAGGTGTGTTGTTAAAAGGTTAAGAAAAAAATGAACATTTATTACCATGTAATCACATTAGCATATTAAAAAAAATAGGGTAAACTACTGCAGGGGTCACTTTCGTTTATCGTTTGTACAGAGTTAGTCACCACTTTTGAAAAGTGCTAATTAGTAGTCCTCTACGTTTTCGATGTGTAAATACTTGGTCACTCTGACGTTATAGTCCGTTAGTCCCCTAACGGATTGCTGATGTGGCGGCATTAAAATAAGGATAAATTACTGCAATAGCCATTAAAATTTATCTCATGTACATTTTTTCTCCTCAATTAAAAAAAGTAAACATTATAGTCCCTACATATAATTTTTAAACCAAAGTCGGTCGAACTCGCGTTACTCCGACAGGCCTTTATTGGCGTTGATCGTTCGATTGCCCAGTTGGGTTTTGCTCGCCATGGCTCAGAGATGACGATGGCACTGACGACACGACGAAAAGACGGTCGAGGCGGCCGGAAAACTAAAAAATCAGAGGTGAGAGGGAGGTTTCCGTCGAATCTTTAAATCGATCTCCACGGTAGACGAAGCGTCGGTTCTGCGCGTGGTGCTCGGGGTTCGATTCAGGGCACGGCGGCGAACAAGGAGGTGACGGCGGTGCATGCCACGACGGGGTGGTGGAGGCGATCGGAGGAGTGGCCGATGGGGTTAGGTGAAGGGTCGGGGAAGGCTTCTCTCTTTTTCTCTTTTTTTCATATTCGAAAAGAATTAAATGAGCCAGGTTAAGAATTCTTTTAAAATTAAAAATTATATGTAGGGAAGTGCAACACTCGACTTGATTCGAAAAAATTAAATTTTTAGGTTTGATGTGAAAATACTCGAATCATAATTTCATAAACTCGACTCAAAAATTCAAAATAAAGTTTGAATTATAAAATAGAAATTCCAATAACTCGACTTGACTCGAAAAAATTAATTTTTTTGGTTTGATGTGAAAATACTCGACTCATAATTTCATAAACTCGACTCAAAAATTCAAAATAAAGTTTGAATTATAAAATAGAAATTCCAATAACTCGAATTTTTTAGTAGTTAGTGGACTAAATTTTTAAGTTTGAGTTATTAAATAGGAGCAATTTGGGCACCTAAATTTCAAAGGGTATACTTTGGGCACCTATTTTTCATCTAAGCATTTATAATATTATTGTGTTAATTGATTGTAAAGTTTTAGGATTGAAAAATGAATTTTTAAAAATTTAAGGGTAAAATTATAAAGAAACATTTTTATTAGTGACTATAATGTTTACTTTTTTAAATTGAGGAGAAAAAATGTACATGAGATAAATTTTAATGGCTATTGCAGTAATTTATCCTTATTTTAATTCTGCCACATCAGCAATCCGTTAGGGGACTAACGGAGTATAACGTCAGAGTGACCAAGTATTTACACATCGAAAACGTAGAGGACTACTAATTGGCACTTTTCAAAAGTGGTGACTAACTCTGTACAAACGCTAAACGAGAGTGACCCCTGCAGTAATTTACCCACAAAAATATAAATAGTTTCTTAAAAGTAGGTTTAGTTTGGATTAAATGTCCATAATCTAAGGACCCTTTAAAGCCCATAAATACATAAACATGGTTAAATGTTGGGTAGATTTTTTAAACATACATTTTAATGCTTTGTTTATATTATTTAGACATCCTCCTCATTTATATATTGGAAGATATTGAATGGTTAAATATATTTTATTTTATATTTTCGTGTGTATTGTACCAACTATAATCTCAGCTAAACTAAACTCATTCAACCAAGTTAAATACATTGATTTTCTTAGCTGGGTTTAGGGTTATGCAAAATTAATATCCCATGAAGTACTTTTGAAGCAAACAAAATAAATACTAGGAGTACCATAATAGCAATAAATGACTTCAACCAAAACAATAGTAGTGTAGTAAATTTTAAAGCAGATACAATTAATACACCTAACAATAAAAGAGCAAAAATGAGAGTTTTATTTCGATTATACAAAACAAAAAATAATATAAACACATATATAAAATATAAAAAACTTATATAATACATGTTAGATTTATAAATATATCATTTTAAATGCATAGATTATTAGAACCTAATTAGTGGTTTCGGTGGAAAAAAAAATATGTTCATCCTTGAGTTCGAGCATCTATCTGTGTAAGGTGTGTGTGCGTTGCCAAAGGCTAAAGAAAAAATATGAACATATACTATATGTAATCACACCAGTATATTAAAAAATTACATAGATTATTAAGATTAGCTTAGACTTGCATTTTCCCCTCTAGTTTATGCCTTTTGATATCGAGTAACTATATTAAACTCTAATTATTCTGAAATCGAATCAAGTTAGACTATAATCAATACAAAGTTTAGATTATTTTAAAGTTTAGGTATGTCAGTTTTCGATCAATAATCTCTAAAGTAAGTGGATAAAATTTTCGGTCTTCGAATAGCACAAACTAACCTGTTTTTATAATATATTTTTTTATCAATTCGTAAGATTCAAAAATATCAAATTTCTTACCTCTTGACTCAACCAATATACTATGAACTCACCCATTAATGTCCACATAAAAGATTTCGCTTCAAATTTCCAACACATTTAAACCCTTTGAAACACACAAACCGGACCAAAGTGTTTGTATTTGTCACATAAATCAAAGTGAAAAACCAAAACCAAAACCAAAAAAAAACCTCTCACATGGGGAAGAAAACGAAGCTTCCTCTCTTCTCCAAGAACAACAATGGCGAAAAACCAAAACCTTCAAAATCATGGCCATGGCCGTCGTGTCACCAACCCAGAACTCACTCTTTCAGAACCGACGAAACGCCGGAGTCCTCATGGTTCTTGAACTCGTCGGAGTCGCCAAGCTTCTCGACAGCCTCCGACGAGTCCGCGACCGAGTCGACTGCAGTCGTAGACTCGGTCGAGACAGTTATCCAAGGGTTAAGAGTAAGATCGGAGAGACTATTCTTCGAGCCGAGTGAAGCCAAGTTAACAACCGATGTCACCGAGCCGTCGCCTTTTAAGGCGACGACGGTCTTGTCAATGGATTCTCTGAATCCATTGGTGGATTTCAGAGAATCCATGGAAGAAATGGTGGAAGCTCACGGATTAAAAGAGTGGGAAAAACTGGAAGAACTCTTGGGGTGGTATTTGAAAGCGAACTGTAAAAGCAGCCATGGATATATCCTGGGAGCTTTCGTTGATTTGCTTTTGAAAAAGGTTGCCGTTTCATCATCGAGTCCTTGCTCGCCATTGTCGTTTTACACTTCTTCTTTATCGTCTTCGTCTGAAGATACTTCAACTTCTGCAACTCCATGTGAGTGTTCTTTGAAATCTGATGATAATAATAGTAATGTCATCTGTTCATCTTCGTTATCAGAAGAGGAAATCATTAAAGACATTGGTGTTTCTTCTTGTTCAAGTTAGATTATTTATATATATATAAACATTGTGTATAGCACTAATTTTCAGAAATGAATATAGTGCACTTTATTTCTTTCTTTCTTCATGTTCTAATTTGTTTATTTGTTTTCCCTCTCTTTCTGAGTTCCCAAACAGGTCAACACAATTTCCATGCCAACGTGTGTTTAATAAAAGGATTATGGGTTAGCGTTAGATTGAGTTGAGTAGAGTTAAAAAATTTCGAGTTAGTCGAGTTTACGAGTCATATTTTACGACTCAAATTTTATTTGAAATTTTTTCGATTTGAGTCGAGTTTTCAAGTTTTTGTACAAATATAATTGTAATTATTTACAATGTTATAAAATGTTGATTCAAATTTAAACGGCTTTTTATATCCAAATACAATACACATATATTTCTTCGTATTTTTTCATATGTGGTATATATATTAGACGGAATTGAGATACTCAACTCGAACTTAAAAACCGGTTCACTAATTACTAAAAAATTCGAGTTATTCGAATTTTTTTTCACATCTCAAACTTTATTTGAACTTTTTCGACCCGAGTCTATGAAATTTTGAGTCGAGTAAAAAAATCAATTATTCGAGTTGAGTCGAATTTTACTCACCCTAAACAAGATAATTACATGCATTTATTTTATTAAAACCGTACATGATCTTTTGCAAACTATATTTATTATTTTATTCGAGTATAAGATAATATTTATGTATAGTTTCAAAACTGTATAAACTCATTTATATTTCTAGATTAAATTGTTCGAATTTATGCCACTTGAATTGAATGAACCATCTTTTACCACTATACCACTCTTTAGGCTCTTTTTGTAAACAATTTAAATAATGGATTTATGTGTATTATTAATTATTAATATAGTATATATAAGTTGTAAATCAAATAAAAGTATAAATATCTATATTGTTTAGTTTTTTTTTGTATCTTTTAATAGTTGTTATATATTTTAAAAATAGTTAACTACCGATTAATTTAGTGAGGTGAGACGTTAGATCCTTCAAGCATGGTCAATAGTTTAATTTTCTGACATTGTAAAAGAGAAAACAAGGTCAATAGGGTTCTCATATTACACATATGTAATATCCAATTGATTCGAATAACAATGATTATACTACAAATATGTTTTTTTTATAAATATTTTCTTAAAACAAGTGTATGAATGATTTGGCCTAATGAAATTATAGGTTTAAATTAAAGTATTTGATGTTTTCCATACCAAACAATTTTATTTTATTAATTATTTTTAAAAACGTGTCATTATTATTTATTTTTTTGTTTAACTCATTTATAAGGAAAGAGATACTAAATTATTTATCACTCACTCATAATCATTATATTTTATTATAAAAAAAATATCTTGATATATATACGGTGTAAGTTTTAGTCTACGAAACCAAATTAATTTTAATATTTATGGGCCTTATTTAGGATTTAGGGATCTTGTTATAATAATTTGATATATCAAATAAAAACTCTATCAAAATCGTGTATTATATTTTTAGAAAAAAAATCCGGCCTAACATGTCGTTTGTAATAAATATATATTTTAAATAACTGTAATAAATGTTTTTAAAATCATAATATGAATTAACATGCAAAAGAAATCGTGAACGTCCACGTGTGATGCTATGATTGAGCCAGTATTTAACTGTTGGATTTATTTCACCTGGTTCTGTTGTGCCTTGGAAATCCTGACGTACGATGGAGAGAGATCGCAGCCGTCGGTTTTTAACTGGATAGTCATTATCACTGTTGGGTACAATTCCAGCCAGGACTTTGGCTTTGCCCTATATTCTTAACACAGATTTGAGATTTTTTTTTTCAATTTATTTTTGAAGAAAATCCAATTAATTTGCAAATCTAAATTTTGTTTAATTGTTTAAATGACATGTATATATATATAATTATTAACTATAGGATGATTTAGCGAGAAAAAACGTTTAATTTGTCGAGTAAAGTTTAAAATTGAATCTTGACATTGTAAATGGAGTAAACTGAGTTAGGAGGATCGTTCGTTTAATAAATCTCAGCACTACTCAATTTGAATTAATCGGCCAATGATCATTGGATTTTTATTTAGACACGAGAGCTATCTAATATATTAAATTGGGTGTTGGATTATCTCAAATTTTAAACAAATAAAAAATATTCCGATTATTATATTTGACTTTTAATTAAAATAGTAAAGATTTTAAAAAAATAGATATCACATTCAAATCTAACCAGGGATAGACCGAGGGGACTAGGGGCATGTGCCCTTGGAAATTTGAAATTCATATATAATTTTGAAATTTTTTATGTATTTTTTATTAAAAATTTATTTTTGTCCTCATAAATTTTTTTAAGTTCTCTTCCTAGATTTTATATGTTTATCTCCTAACATAAAATCATACGCTCGTCTCTGAATCTAACCAAATAAAATGATTTTTTTGAAAAGTTTGAAGGTCGAAAATACAATTAGGTCTTAATTTTTTGCTATATCCTACATGGGTCATGTTTCACCCTTCGAGTCCTGTTTGTAGAGTCTAAAAGCTCCGTGATGTATAGAATAATTTTCTAATTTTTATGTATATTAAAACATTTTATTATAAAGACTAACTATAAATATAATTATTTTATCAATATCTATAAATAGATAAAAACAAATTGAGAAAATGAGGTTCAAATTTCTGAATGGAAACAAAATCGTTTTCCTGCATGTAATTCAGCTTTCTAATAAACATACAAAATGAAATCCAGATAAAGTGAATTAAAAAAAAGTTAATTTCCTTTTTTCTTTTCTGAGAAGAAATGAAAAGATGTGGGGCTAATTAATGAATGCCACCATGTTGTTGCATATTGTCAAAAATTCAAAATTGGGGAGTAAATGTCATGAGAAAAAACAAAAATACAGATATTCTTAGTTGTTCAAGTTAAAAAGAATGTCTCTGCTGCCATTTGCATATCAAGAGGCAAAAAGAGTGGTGCCTATGGACCAAGGGACCATTGCATTTGTATTATCATTATCAACCCCCCCCCCCCCCCCCCATATATATATTATTTTAAAATATTATTAATATGAGGATTGGGTTTAGCTCGATATACTCATATATTATACAAGACGTGAGTTCAAGCATATTTAAGCGTCGTCCGATATCTTTCGATTTATCATTTACGGGTGAGGAGAGATCTTAATGATATAGATATTTTATCAAATTATATATTAAAAAATATCGACGATGGTTCACATGGTGGTACAAAAATCACATGAGATTATTGTACTTGTGGTCTTACCCGACTCGACTCGACTCGACGACATCTGACCACAACACCCAAACAACTAGATTGGTGCTTAAATATTAATTGGGCCTACCGCCTACTTATTATATTATATGGTGAGTGGTGAGTGGTGACCCATTTCAGACCTTATACTTCGTTTTGGACATTTCCCTTCAATTCCATAAAGCCCAGCCCAATACTGATATTCCTTCATGTCAATAATTTGTATTTGATACTGTAAATTATTATTATTGTTCTTTGGCTAAATATATTTCTTTTTGATACTTGAACTGGATTTCATAATTCTTTTGGTTCAAAGTGGTAGTTGATTTTTTTGTAAATTATTCTGTTTAGAATTTATATTTTTTTCTTCCATATTGGTCACGCATCTTTTGTACCTAAACTTGATTTCATTGTCAAATTAAAATGTGTGATAACGTCAAATTTTTGAAATTTGATGTATAATATCAATGTTTAACAATTTTATCACTTTAATTGTGGCACTCCTCTTCAATTGAGTTGAACTCGATTGACGCGTGATTGGTATAATACAAAAGAAGATGTAGAATTAAGTATCTTTAAGTGTTTAATATCTTCTGATTTATGAGTGACGAAGAGTCTACTTAATATAGACATTGTATTAAACTATATTTTATAACATTTCAAAAAACGGAAAATTTAAATGCCAAAGAGTATAATAAACAATAAAATTCATCAAATTTCTTCCGAATTAATTAACTAAACAAAAAACAGAAGAACAACTAAATAAAATAATATTTTATTTAACATCGGTTAAAGAGTCTACCAATGTGGTTAATGGTGGACATATGGAATATGCATAAAGGAAAAGGAGAGTCCAAGCTTTCAAGTTAAACTACTGCAACCAAAACTATACTTTATATGTTTTGGTATTACTATTATTTGGTACATATCTATATGCTTTATTTTAAACCAACTCTATGGATTTTTGTGCCATAAAATTCGGGGTATCTTTTGGATCTTTAAACTATAAAATTATAAAATATGGTTTTCATATGGACCACACCCTATACTTTATTTATTAAATTGGTTGCTTTCATTGGTTGGTTAATAATGTTGACCTACCATAACGACCCCATTACTCAACTCCAAATTATTAATAGTGTGCACGATACATTGGAATTGATTACACGCATGGTAATGGATACAAATTTTACATTGTATCATAAATTATGAATTTTATTTTAAATTAATTTTTAAGTATTTTAATTTTATTTACAAATTATGATTTTTACTATAAATTAGTCTTTAAACTTTTGAACATTTTATTTTCACTCCCACAATGTCGATATATTCTAATAATGTTTACTGTTCATAAAACCATTAAAAAGTGTTAACCGCCACGTAAACATATATGTGTATTACGTAATATTATGATGTGACATAAACGATAATTAATGTTATATATATATTGACAATTTGGGATTGAAATTGGAACGTTCAAAGTTTGTGAGTAATTTAGAATGAGGGTCATTGTTTGGGATGAAATTGAAGCGTTCAGAAGTATGTGGACCCAAATTAGAATGAAAGTCATAATTTGAAGATGAAATTGGAATGTTAAAAAATTTGAGACCAATTTAGAATGAAGATCATAATTAGAACACATGGTGCAATTAACTCTATTCAGACCGATTAATCATTTATTGAATTACTAATTACTATTTATTAATAAAATTTATTTTTAAATTTAATTATTTTATAAAAATTTATACAACAGATTCCCCCTTTTATGCAAAATTGATATTAACCTTTTAAAAAGTTTTTATTCAGTATTTCTATTTAAAAATTAACGATTCAACTCCTTTAAAAGAGCTCATCCCCTTGTGTCTTGATGGCAAAGGTTGATGTTCATCATCCCTTAGGACTCGAGATCGAGCACCAGTATTGCATGATGTGTGTGCCTTCGTTGAAAAAAGGCTAAAAGAAAGTTGAACAGATGCTACCCTTGCATCACACCAGCATATTCTAAAAAAAAAGTCGAGGGTCAAAATAATAAAATTTATAAACATTAAAGATGAAAATCATTGTACATATTTTTGAAATGGTCCAAACTTAATTTTTGAAGAAAAAAACTTAGACCTACGAAACACAGAAAAATAATTTAAAATAATTTTTCTTAGTTTTCTAGAAAGACTTGTTTTTTTATTTTTATAAAAATCATTAATATACTTAACGCGATCGTAGTGATTATTTTTTTTCGTTATAAGTGATTTTTAAACAAACGGTTGATCATGAAAATGACCAAACTTAATATTACTTATAAAAATTTATTTTAAAAATAAATTTAAGGACCAACAATAAATTATATATATTTTTAAGGAATTGGATATAATTGATTGATCATAATATATATTTTTTTAATTTTACTAATACTTATATTGATTTTATGACCCCCACTAATCTGTATTATTCCCATATGGAAACATCATGGTTGGAATAGGAGGTGTAATGAAATTTATTTAAAGGAGCCAAGCTTGATTGATCCTAGATAAAGCCTGTCAAGAATCATGAAGTATCATGGAGCTTACATATGTACATATCCTAATAATTCCAAGGTTTTGACAAAATTTAGAATCTTCTATTTCAATTTTTCAAATTGCTTAGGATGGAAATTCAAGTTGTAATTTCTTACAAGACTATAAAATTCCAAGTCCTACTTAAAATAATCGAAAAATGGATTCATTTACCAATTGGATTTTAAATTATAAATTTTTAGAAGTTAAAATATGTTTCGTATAGCAATCATCACGGTATATGTTTTGATCATGAAAGGTTGGAGTCTAATATGTTTAGATTCCTATTGATGTAATCAGAATCGTTAGTGAAGCTGTATAGTGTCTAGTTGAATAGAGACAACGTGGTTTTGATAATTTTCTTAATCTCTATTGCTATGTTTGATTTTAAATCTAGATAAACTCAAATACACTTATAAACTAAATTATTTAAACTCGAGTCACCTAGATAAAACATACAATCATTTATCATTGAGACCACTATTTAAGTTCACTGTAAGAGTAATTTTAAATTTAATAATTTCAAAACTTTAAAACTAATTAGAGATAAAAAAACAAAACAAAAAAAAATATGTAAACGTGAACTTGTCACATGTATGATATGCACCTGATTAGTTAAAGGAAAAGATGGACAAAATGTGAAACTTTTTAATATTACACGAAATCTATTTGTCCTCTAAGAATTTTCCTTTTTTTTCTTTTGATAATACAAAAACAAGTTAGTCTATTTCTTTTGTAGATTTAAAGATCAGTAACGAAAATAATCATTTTGAATTTTAGACTATACATCAAATGCTAGCCTTAATATGTCTTTAAGCATTTATATGTGGTCCAAATTTTCAATTGCATCAATAATTTGAATCCAATGGGGGTAAAAAGTAGTCCCTAAAATTTAATGACTATCTTTTGTTAACACATTAGATATAATTGTCTACCTAATAAATATAAGGGAAAACTACACCGATGGTCTCTAAACTATTATCGTCTTTCTATTTTGGTCCCAAAACTATTTTTTTTGGCAAAATCGTCCATTCTGTTACATAGTTCTCTTGTTTTGGTCCCCGTCGTTAAAATAAAGAAATTAAGTAGTTATAGGGAAAGAGAGTCGATCCACAGAAAGATTAATCATAATTTTTGACTTGAATTTTGTCAGATTTGAATTCCCAGGAATATCTGTAAAAACAAGGAAATAAAAGGGGGTGATCTGATATTGAGTGAAGTAATAAAATAAAATGCAAGAATTAAAGAAAATAATAAGGAAAACCAAGTATATGAAATAGCCTCGAACCAGCTCCTTCAATTCTTTCGATCATTGAAAAAGATTTTTATTTCGGGGATCAGGTCGGTTACAGTCTACGAGGCCCAACCCGTCGTAACTTGTTTCTCTTTCGAGTAACCAATCCTCCGAAGTCTATCTTCGAAAGATGGTTCATAAATAAATTAACCACGTCTATCATCGTTAAAATATTTAGAATAAAAGTAGGAAAAACCCGACTCAAAAATTGTCTAAAATAGAATCGCTTCTGATTTTATCTTTCCTTAGCGGACTGCCGCTAAGAGTGTTCACAGAAAGTCGAAATTTACCACAGGCCGATCCTTCCTCCCAACTATGTTTTTAAACGATTCCAGACCAACGGGCTCTTTTTGATTTGAAAAACAATTAAAAACTTTAGTAAGGCTGATTGCCAAACTATCTAAACAGAAAGATAAAAATGATTTCCCAAAAGAATTTAAACAAGTTCAATTCTCACGAATCGATTTGACTTAGCTGGTTCTTGGCTTAAAAGATTTAGCTAAACATGATATTGGTTATCATGCTTAACTTGGTTTTGGAAAAATAATTAAATAACATAAAAGAAACGAGACAAAGAAAATAGAAGAAAAGAACTTCGATTAAACTAAAAATGTTTACAAATATAAAAGACTCAAAGCTGGATCATGATCACTAAAATGATTGATGATCTAAGCCTTTACCAAGGGTGGTATTTATAGGCTTAGATTTACAAAGATAAAGTGATGAGATAATTTAAAATAATAAACAAAAGTTAAAACAATTCAAATGTTTTGAAATTTAAATGCAGAAAATCTAAACAGATAAGCTGATAAGATCTCTCAGAACGTTCCAGAAGCTTCTAGAAGTCGCCACGTCATTGCCACGTCACTGCCACGCCAGACGCGTCGTGCCCGGTGTCGTGCCCATGATGCCAGTCATGACAAAATTATAATAAAAACTGCAGAAATGCCCCCCTTTCACTGCTATTTCCAGAATTGGATCCCTGCACAAAATATAACAAAAACAGCATGTATTAAGCAACAAGAAGTCCCAATAACTAGAAAAATAGCAAATGAAATATGTCATATTTGAGAACTCATCATCTGCTTACTAGGGAGATTGGTTTATAATCATCAATGGTTTTCGGGTTGAATTTTTTTGGGATCAAAGTGATAAATGAGTGGTTGGAGCACTTTTCTTTGATTTTTTCGTTGTAAAAATTATCAAAGAATTCCATAATTGTACAATTCAGTGAAAGCCAAAATTTCTTGTAAAAAGCTATGTTGAATCCATCTATCTCAGGCGCCCTATTCCTATCAGCATACTTAATTACCTCCCAGATTTCCTCCTCCGCGAATGGTTTTTCCAAGGCATCAGCAGAACTGATGCTTAGTTGATTAATATCACATTCAAACCTTTTAACTGCAAATGTGTCCACTTTATTATATATTTCACAGAATGCTTTTTCAAACATTTTAGCAATTCTTTTTTCCTCAATAATAGCCACATTCTTATGCTCCAGCAAAGAAATTCTATTTTTACACATATGCACTGCAGCAATAGTCTGATAGAACTTAGTGTTTTTATCCTCTTCGTTGAACCATCTTACCCTCGATTTTTGGAACCATTCTCGTTCCTCCCTACGATATTTTGCCCATAGTGAAGCCTTAAGTGACTGAATTTCTGTAGCCATAATAGCGTTGTATCCATCAGAACACATCGCTTCTTCGAGAGAAGCAATGTTTGATTCCAGTTCCGAGATGTTGCCATCCTCTTTGGATCTAAACTCAAACACCCACCTTTTCACAACTGTTTTGACTTCTTTCAATAATTTTCTCATGCCTCTCTTTGACGCATTCATGACCGTCTTGTTTATCAATTTCACCAACTCATGCATGTCCATCCAGTGAGTAAACAACTTGAAAGGTCTTGGACCCCTCCCTCTTTTGCACATTTTAGTACCACCGGTTTATGATCGAATAGGCTTCTCGGCATTGTACACCGCATTATATTAGGGAACCATAGTAGTATCTCAGATGCTATGATAAATCTATCCAGCCGACTTGCTGCAACACTATTTCCCCCTCGGAACCATGTGAACTTGTCGTCTATCAACGACAAGTCTAATAGATTATTTCTTGAGATGAAATCTTCAAAAATACACATCGATTCAGAATTAACTTCAGCCCATGTTCTTTTCTCGAGAGTCTTTATTGTATTAAAATCACCACCACGGATGACCGACATCTGTAGGGTTGCAATGCACACAATTAACTCCTCGAGAAATTCTCTTCTTTTAGTCAGATCGTTTGGAGCATAGACATTGAAAACGCCACATCTCCTGTCACTGACCCTAAATTTCCCCGTAATAATGACCATTCTATTTCTGACCATATTCTGTTATACATTGAAGAAGTTGTTATCCCATAATGAGATCAGACCACTCGATGCTTTAATGGGAACTATTACAAGGCTTTGATGGGAAAAGAAAGGTCAAGGTATGGGTTAAATTGATCGACGTCCCCCTACAGGGAAGCATATGTGGTACAATAGTTAAAGTAGACGAGGAGACATAAGAATTGAGAAGGTTCGATGAAGCCAAAATCTTGTTGCAGACACAAAAAGTTTCTCAGATTCCAGATAAAGTCTTGATTTTGCTTAATGGGACTATGCATCAAATTAAGGTGCTAGTGGAAGAGAATGAGGAAGAACGAGTGTTCATCGACGGTAACGGTCCGACAAACCAATTTGATAATCCGACCACCCCACTTGGCGATACAGAAGGTGATGCTTCGACTTATGTCTCATACATTAATGATAGTGTATCCTACTTCCCAAACTATGAGGTCAACATGCAGACACATTATAATGATATTGGAAACCCTAGTAGGAAAGTGATAATACCCAGGTGGGCCTTAATGAAAGGTGTACTCAATGGCGGATTGAAAGATAACCGAAAGGTTCACTCATGCAGCAGTGGGATTAACTTACACAAAGTCCAAGTTATTTTTGCTGATTCTATATAGGTACTTGAAAACGTTGGGCCAAGTGAGGTGGATTGCCTCCCGATTGATAGAGACTGAGGGTGGAGATGGCGTGCTGCCATAAGGTGCGTTTCTCAATTACACGAGTTCTTGATCTGTACCATATTATGAATTGCCTATTTTTAACTTGGAACGTTAGGGGACTCTGGAAAGACCTGAAAAAACCAGATCTGTGGCTAAATTAATTACCTCGTGCAAAGCAAAGGTAGCTCTATTACAGGATCTAAACTCATGGGTGTGAAACTAGGGGTCCTAAAAAGATTGCAAGGGGAAAGATTGAAAGGGGTCTGATCTCATTGTGGGAAAACAACTTCTTCAATGTAGAACAGAAGATGGTCAGAAATAGAATGGTCATTATTACGAGGAAATTTGGGGACAATGACAAGAGATGTGACATTTTCAATTTCTATGCTCCAAACGATATGATTGAAAGAAGAACATTTCTCAAAAAGTTAATTGTGTGCATTGCAACCCTACAGATGTCGGTCATCCTTGGTGGTGATTTTAATACAGTAAAGACTCCTGAGGAAAGAACATGGGTTGAAGTTAATTCTGAGTCGATGTGTATTTTTGAAGATTTCATCTGTAGAAATAATCTATTAGACTTGTCGTTGATAGGCAACAAGTTCACATGGTTCCAAGGGGGAAATAGTGTTGCGGCAAGTCGGCTGGATAGATTTATCATAGCACCTGAGATACTATTGTGGTTCCCTAATATACTGCAGTACACAATGCCGAGAAGCCTATTCGATCATAAACCGATGGTACTGAAATGTGCAAAAGATGGAGGGGGTTCAAGACCTTTCAAGTTGTTTACTCACTGGTTGGACATACCTGAGTTGGTGAAATTGGTAAACAAGATGGTTATGAATGCGTCAAAGAAGGGCATGGGAAAATTATTGAAAGAAGTCAAAATAGCTGTGAAAAGGTGGGTGTCTGAGTTTAGATCCAAGGAGAATGACCAAAATAGGTCTATTTAAATAGTTGGGTGGTCGAATTTTAAATTTTTTTAGTTTGGTGGTCAAAACAGGTCGCGGCCCATAGTTGGGTGGTCACTGGAGTAGTTCACCCAAAATTTAAATATATTTATAATTTAATACACATATCTTATATGTATAATCAGGAGCAAAGCCAAAAATTAAAAGTTAAATGGGTCGAAAATAAAAAAATAAGGTATGAAAAGCCCTTGAACTTTTGAAAAAAATTAATTAAGCCCCTAATTTTTTTTACACCCAATTAAGCTCTTGAACCAAGAAATTGAATCAATTAAGACCTCAAACCAGTTTTTACCATTAAATCTCGATATTCTTTTTTGGATTTACTGGTGTAGTGCGTTGTGTCACAGTGTCTCGACTTGACATTTTTAATATTTTATTTTATTTAAAATATTGTTTAAAAGTTCTAAAAAGACGAACAAAATTTAAAAAAAACGTTTTTTAAGAAATCCATAAATGCAACATGATCGAATTGTAGTGTATCATGTGCCAGTAATATCTAAAGAAAACAATTTTCAAGATTTAATGGCCAAAATTAGTCAAAAGTCTTAATTAACTCAATTTCATGGTTCAAGAGCTTAATTGAGTACTAAAAAGTTTAGGGGCTTAATTGATTTTTTTTTCCAAAAGTTCAAGGGCTTCTTACACCTAAGCCTAAAAAGAACAATAGAATGAAAAACGTTATCAATAGGATTCGATTCACTAACTTCAAGTAAAACAAACTTAATTTTCTATACATATTTTACCCATAAGACAACACTTGTTTTATAATAATAAAATAATTAAAATAAATTATAATTTAAAATTCTACGGGGTCAAGTTACAAAAGAATAGACCGTAAGAGTGGACCACGAGCGTCTGGCCCCTATAAGCCCGGCCCCCATGTGGGTTCACACATGTGTATAATTATTCTATACACAGTAAAAACTAAAAGTTTTCGCAAGTTGTTAACAAAATGTAGTGATTAAAGCTTTCAATTGACACCCTTCTCTCTCCCATACATTGTTGGTTCAAACTTAATTCATAATCTCTAAATTCTAAATTCTAATCAATATCTATAAATTTAAAACTCTAAATTAAGTTTCAAAAACTAAAAAATTAAAACGTTTTTGATAACTTTTAATTTCCTTCAGTAGTATATTGAATGTAAATCCATCTTAAATATACTTCATATTATATTCGAATCAAAACTTAAGTCAAATCAATGACTAGACCAATAGAAAGACGAAATCAAACCATGAAACGTGTTTCCTCTCTAATTCATCTTCTAGACTTGAACTAAAATAAGCAAATCACGTAGTTTATATAATAAGCAGAGATGATGCCAAACCATTTTTCTTTAGTTTTTCCTTCGATCTCAAGTTTCATCCCATAAGAAAACCATCATTTTTCTTTCATTCTCTGTCGGTCGCTCATCACATTTTCCTTGCACGAAATCGACCACAATCCATCATTTTTATTCCCCCAAACCTTTAACTTTTCTTTTAACCCCAAATTTCGTTCAAAAGAATCTCAACAAACTCGCCTTTTCATCACTTTGTTTCCGTTCTTTTGCAGAGTTTTTGGTTCTTTTAAGCAGCTTCCATTGTTGTAGATAATACCATAGATCAAGGTACTTTGTTAATCCATTTGGGTTACCGTCTTTTTCAAAAGGTTTCGAAATCTGGGTTTGCCTCTTTACTCTCTTTTTTTTTTCGGGAAAATTTTCAGTAAGAAATGTTGGGTGAATTCATTACCAGAGTGCTTGTGTAAGTCAAAACTTCACCGTTTTTTTTCTGTTTTTTTCTATGGTTTTCAATCGAACTGATAAGGAATTGCTTGGTTTAATTTCTGGGTTTTGCAGATTGGTTCTTGGATATGGATTTCCAGCGATTGAATGCTTTAAAACAGTGGAGAAGAACAAGGTTTCGATCGAGGAACTGAGATTTTGGTGTCAATATTGGTAATTTTTTTTCAAAAGTCTTGGCCTTTCACATTTTCTTGCATTTTTCATTGAGTTCTTAGCTAGAATTGACTTTTCTCTCATTCATGCATAGACTTTGGTGAATTAAATCTTATCATTATTATTTGCTTGTTTGATCCTTCTTCCATGGTTGAGAAATTCAACGTTTGCTGAGCTTCTAGTTTTTCCAAACTTGAATTGTTCATAAGCTTTTGAAGTTGTCAAACTTTGACCATTGGTATCTCTATCTCTATGTCATTTTCATACACTTTTGGGTGAATTTATATTTGATGTGCCAACCATGTATATTAGAAGAATCATTTTTATTGATTTTAATTCAGTTTGTCATTATTTTAAATTAAAAAAAGAATACTAAATGTCTTTGTGATGTATTAATTTTTTTTAAAAAAGTGGATACTTATCACTAGAGAAATTACTTAGATATTGCAGGAAAAAATATTCCCCCAAGTGTTGTATTAGTGTTTTTATTTTTCAATTTATTGCACTATAAACAATACACAATGAAGTTGGTGGGAATACAATCCGACTTCACTGTTCATCAATTTTTTTAAGTAACAATGAAGTTAATGGATATATGCCACGTAGTGAAGTCGGAATACAAATATTCTATCTTTAACATTTTTTAATAAAAAAATAGGATGCGGAGTGAAGTCGGACTGAATTCCTACTGACTTCACTTTTCACTGCATTTGCTATAGATTGGAAAATAAAATCATGGGTGCAATACTTAGAAAAATAATTTTTTCCACTGTAATATTTCACCAAGGAGACCACTTATCACTATTTTGATCATGTTTGTGAAATTTTTTTATTGGCAGTGCACATAATAATAATCTATAATTTTATTATATATTTATATGATGATAATTTGTATTGTATTATATATATTTGAGGTTAAATTAGTTACATGATTTTTATGTTTTAGTTAGTCCCACTCCCATGTCATAATTATGCTTTAAGTAGGAATTATATATAGGTTTTATTAGCAAATTGATCCCTAAACTCTTCCAATTTCCATATTTATCATTTTTTGTTCAAAAATGGTACACAAATTATCATTTTTCTCATTTTATCACCACATTTAATAGTATTTTTTATGAAAAAAATTAAGGACATCAAAATCGAAAAATAATGTAGGGAATAAAGCTTTTGCTATGGGCTATAGCTGAGAATGATTTGTGACAATTGAATTTGCAGGATCGTGGTAGCTTTTCTGACAGTTTTCGAGAGCATAGGGGACACATTGTTTTCATGGTACGTTTCATTCCAACATAAGAAAATAATTTAAACGCAACACGAATATAATACGAATACATGTATTATTAGGTCAAATATTGATATTACATCTTTTTTATTCTTAAGGTTGCCTGTTTATGACGAGCTGAAGCTTACA
Organism: Hibiscus tridactylites; assembly: GCA_958450335.1. Lineage (NCBI taxonomy): Eukaryota > Viridiplantae > Streptophyta > Magnoliopsida > Malvales > Malvaceae > Hibiscus > Hibiscus tridactylites. Next base: position 23,315,423 of record OY288267.1, on the reverse strand, counting down.
CTCTTGATCTACCTATGGTATCCCAAAACCAAGGTAAAACCAAAACGTACAAGCAATGCATTTGGTGTTTCTTTTTTTTCTTCTTTCCAATGCAAAACTTGGAAGTTAACAGACACTAACAAGCTTCTTCCTGTTTTGGTAATGAAGGGAACTGGTTATGTGTACGACACCTTGTTGCGGCCGTACATGATGAGACACGAAACTGAATTCGAGCGAACGATACAAGAGTGGAGAGCCAGAGCATGGGATTTTGCTCTGTATTATTGGGAAAACTGCACTGAGTTGGGACAGACCAAATGGGTCGAGATGTTGCAGTTCATGTCTGGTCAATCTTCGAGGTTGAAACAAGGCAAGCTGGTAATCTTCGTTACTCTTCTCTTTAAAGACTAAAATCGGTCGAAAATTTTAAAACCGAAAGTGCCCCCTTACCGACATGAGTTAATCTAGATTGACCCGACTAAAAAATCAACTCGACTCTCTCAATTGACATCTAACTTGAACTAGATTGAACACCTTGAAAATTGTTCATGGTGTGATTATATATGATGTATAACTTGGAATGATTAGCTGTTTTAAGTTTTCTAATTCTTCAATGACACGGTGCAGATTGACCCGGTTCAAGATAAACAATTGGACTTCGAAGAAAAACGGCCGGTCCGTCGTAAAATCTTCGGAGGCAAAACTCGTTAAGTCGAGCCTGACGGTGTCTCCAAGCTCCAACAGGGAAAATCACACTGTTAACAACTTGTAACAAAAAAGAACACTTGTATAAAACCCCATACAGATTTGCAAAGACAACTGAAGAAAGAAACCCAGAATTTGCTTCTTGAATAGCTAGTGTGAAATTCAATTCATTCTTTACTTTATTTTCTTTTCTTTTGTCCCTTCGTAATTTAAACTATGTTTCTATAGAAAGATTATTATTGTTATTATATAAGATTTGAAGTTTAGTTTTCAGTTCATCTTACAAACCACTGTAGATATTAAGATACTTGTATTCGACTCGCTCGATAGAATTCAACTAAACAATGCTTAAACCGATTCTGATTTAACCGTATCCGTGAAACTTGCAACCACAAATCACTTACTTACGCCCATATTTCCACCCCAATTATATTGAAAACTCCTACTATAACTTACATTAGCAATAACAAAACAAAAAAATCTCAACCATGAATGCTATAACACAATAGATCAAGTTCAACCACAAAGTGAAAAGTTGAGGTAGCAAATACGGTAGAAAAACTGGATTTCTATAATCATATGATAGTAGTTTATGGATGCCATGGTCACAATCTCCATATACAATGATCGATATCGTAGAAACAACAGATCGATCCGATGATTCTCCTCTCATGCACCAATTCTACACATCTACATTTGGTATGGCTGCTTTCGAATTTTGATAATGTCAAACTAATGACTAATTAAGAAAAACTCAAATCAACAAAGGGATGTTGCTAATGTGCTTATATAATCAGATTTGGCAGACCAGAATTCCGATGCCAGCACATTTTATTTCTATAACTAAAACCATAGGATAGATAAATAACTCAACCATAATAACCCCTATACTTACCATCCATGTAAACATAAAGATAGGGGTGCTGGCATTCTTTTTGCAGAACTTGGTTAGGAAAATTGATTTTACCTATTGAGTTGAGTTAAAATCGGAAGATGGCACTTCAGTCATTCTAGAAGGTGGAGTTTCTGGCCTTGGGGTACCAACATCAGCCATTACGAAGTCTGGATGAAGCATATCAACTCCGCCCCATTCAACACCTGCTATTATTGGAGTTAAGGGTTACAAGCTCAACTGTTGAAGAATGTATAAATAAGTTTGTGCGCTTGCTTTTTCCTGCCTTTGGCAGGTTGAGCAGATTGATTAGATAAAAATAGAAGGATACTATCTGTCTTCCACATATCCGTAATGCTAACATCAGCATCTGATAGAAGCCAATAATCTGCATCATTCTGACAACAAGACAAGAAAAGTTATGGTCAATTGAGACAAACCAACTGTCCATACTCCATATATTTGATGTTTGTGAAGCTTGGCAAGAGTAATAACTGGTCAAGAAAAAAGGCACTTACGTCGATATCTGATGGAAGAATTCTCATCATTCCCCCGACAGACTCTTGTGAAGCAATAATATCAGAGCCGATTTGATGATTTTGCTGTGCCTGTGGTTCAATCTCCTTTCGGATACCCACCGTATTGACCAACCCAACTTGGTTTTCATTAGAGCCAGAACTTGAAGGAAGTGGGACACTCAGAGGTGGGTTAGCACCATTCATCTCTTCAAACTTCTCCTCAAATTGGCTGAGGATACAACAATTTGAAAAGAAAGAACACTCAGAGGTGGGTTAGCACCATTCATTTCATAAGAAAGATGGTTCATAAATATGTCCGGATAAATGGTTAAATATATAGAAGGGGAGTAACACCTGACTAGGTAAACATCAATGGGACCCATTGTGCTTCTAAGGATTATCCTGTATCTCCTTTGTCGATAGTCAACATCCTGGAATATATAGGAGAAACCCCATTATGCCTTTAAATCATGAAAGTGGAACATTGTACAAACTCATTAAAGTTTTCCACCAATATTACCTCATCAGGATCAGGTACTTCCAGTGTCGTTCCATGTGGAGCTTTAATTGCTATCAGGGTTTCGTTCTGCCAAAAGCAACATGGAAAATTAACTACAGTAAAACCAAGATGTCTAGGAGATTAGTGTCAGATGCAGAAGATTGCAAAAGTGTTAATTTAGTGGCATGAAATCAACAAACCTGAAAACAAGGTATACCCTTGATATCTTCTTCGGTCACAAATAGCCACCTGAAACAGTTTGAAGATAGGTAATTGTAAATTCCTTTTGCAAATAATTAGCAGTTAACTTCAATTAATTGGATTCCAGTTCTATGTAGGCAAGAAAAATTTACCTCTGATTGTTCTCATTCTCACTCAAATCCCTTAACCTTTCCTGCATTTCTCTGCAATATTTAGAAGCATCAGCATTCCTAAACAGGTTCGAGGCCGTAACGGTTACTAGTCTAACACAAGAATAAGCCATGTAAAACCTTATTTGATCATCTAATCTGCGTTCTTCCATGGAAAGGTTCTCAATTTCTCCCTGAATATAAGAATAGAAATCAACCCCATATGTATGGGAAATACACCAGAAATTGGTAAAGCAGCACTTACTGAAGATCTTTTGAAAGTAATTAGTCAACATAAAGAACTAAAGAAAAATTCTAATGCACGAGAGGGAAATTTGTTGCCTGAATGTCAAAGAAAAAGAAATTCGATATTATTTTCACATACCTGTAACACAGAGACATCACCATCTGTTTCTCCTGGCCTTGAAACACCAACACCCCTAGTAAATTTGATTAATCCTCGTATAAGTCCCAAGTTCTTTGAAGGTTAACAAGAATGACAGGCCAAATTAAGACATCAAATTCTAGAAAAATGTTTAACATTATCAATAATTACTTCCAGTGTATTCTGTTTTTGAACTTCTTTTCAATAAGACCAATGCCTTCCAAGACATTTGTTATATCATATATCCTCCTCTTCTGCACCTGTTACAACATTTAGGGGGAAAAAAACAAAAAAAATCCCTTTAATTAACATGAGAAAACACTCACTAAACACCCAACTATACAAAACTCAATAGTCGTATATACCTCCAATGTTTCTGCAGCCTTATTTAGGTCAAGGATACCATCTTCAGCATGCTTTATCAGATTAACGAACTTTTTTGTCAACAGACCTAAACATCATGACCACGTTATTGCGGCACTCACCATCCATAGAAGGTTTAAGGAGACAAAATACAATGTTAAAAGAAAAAGAACAGTCGTAAGATTACCTAAAGAACTGTCATAACGGCAGTTGCCTGCGGGTGTAAGAGGACATGGAGAACCTGCCAATTACCATACATGATGTCAGTAATTCCTCTTCCACATAATGTCTCTCTCTTAATTCAATCATTAGAGTATTGATGATAGTCTGGTGTGATCATAAGTTTCCTTCCATGGACTATGCTTGTAAGAGATTGTATCTCACCAGCATTTGACACAGGTGTCTGAGGGGTAGATTTATTGGCCTTTGAGGTCTTTGATCTATTATTTACCCTTCCTTTAGCAGATACAGGTGTCTGGAAGGGACTGTTGGAGATGCTGGTAACTCCTGGACTGCTTGTCCATTGGCTATATTCAACTTCATTTCTGTCCACAGTGTTCTTCCTTTTTAATTGCTGAGAAAAAAAAAACAGCAGTATTTCAAAGTAGTACCAATGGCAGGCTAACTTACAAGTTTACTCATCATTTGCACATGATTATATTTACATTAGCAACCACTAGAATTAAGTGGGAGGGGGACACTGAAAATAAAGTAAGTCTAACAAATGCAGATTTAGGACATCAATATGCATAAGAAAGCTTACTGTTAACCATAAGAACCAGCAGAATTGCTTGGCTACGTGATTAAAAAAAGTATTCACAAAGGCCTAAAACTCTTAAAACAGATTTCGAGGAAAAGATAAGTAAAACAACTAGTAATTCATTTGTTATCATGTAGAGGACAATAATAGAAGGGGATATCATATATGAACATAAGTTTGCACAACAAACTAGCACACATTTGATACAGAAAGTAGAGATTATGCAGTCATAGTCATTAAGAATATCAACTGAATTATTTCCTAAACATTCATCAAGGCCACAACTTCAAAAGAATTAACAGACATCAAGGTTTCTTCATATAGGCCATGGCATTGAATTTTCAGCTTTAAACCAAGAATGCAGTAGCATAAGCATAACTTACTCTCCGATCATAGCAAGTTTATTACATGGAACTAACATGCTATCAATTGCAATTATGTTTGAAATCCAAAACATCAAAACCCAAAACTCATTAGTAGATCTTTGCCAGCATTCATTAAATTTCAATTTAGTTTCGCAAACGAGCACTTTAATCTATCCAAACTCGACTAAATCGTTAAACACGTAAATGGCCCACGAAAAGTTCACTTATTAAAGAACAGACATAACAATTTCACTGCACAAACAAATAATGCTACTGATAATTTATCCCCTGAGAAAACAAGCCACCATGAAAGGTTATCTCTATGAACAGATCAGAAAATCCACAAATAAATTAAGCACATGACACTAGATGTTAAGTAAGAGTATAATTCTCATCAAAATTGGAATATTGAGACTAATTACGCTGCAACCGCCATTTTCAAAAAAAGAAAAAAATTAAACTCACTGGAGATCTCACAACAATTGCTTCAACTTCTTGATCGGCGATAATTCCACGAGCATTTGCTGCACTGGAGGAAAACCTGTGATAATCATCGGGTTGAACAAACGGCGGCTTCGTCGAGGTGAAGGCCAGATGGCGACGTATCGGCGGAACAACCGACGGAGCAGTCGATGAAGGTGCGGCTGAAGCCGTAGAAGGAGGAGGGTACGGTAGAGAGGTACCATCGGGGACTCGAGAGCCGCCGGACATGGAGGCGGGGAAGAATTGAAATTGGGAAAAAAGGAGAAGAGAGAGAAAGTGAGGGTTTAGACGTTAGAGATAGAAAGTAGAAAACGAGGGAAAAGGAGGGAATCTTTCGTTTCGGATAAATATGGAGGGAAGCATTTTGTATATAATTGCAACTAACGTAATAAATTCTTTTGTTTTTACCTTTCTGAACTCCTAACTTTTCAATTTATTCAATTTGTCCCAAAAATAATATAAAAAATTTTAGGCTTAAGGGTGTAACTAAGAAGCCTTTTGAATTTTTTTTCACCCAATTAAGCTCTTGAACAAATAAATTAATGTCACATTACACATTACAGTTTTATCATGTGACAGTTAAATTTTTTTATAAAAATATAATTTCTTATAATTTTTATAAGGTTTTTATACTTTTAAAGAATTATTAAATAAAACAATAAAATTTTAAAAAATGTCAAATGACAACACTTTGACATGACGTGTTCCATCAATTGATCCAAAAAATTTAGTTAGATTCAACTATCAATGCTGGTCAAAAAGCTTAACTGTGTGTAAAAAATTTAGGACTTAACTGAGTTTTTTTTTTCAAAAGTTCAATGACTTTTTATACATTTAAATTAAAATTTTATTGACTAGAATATTTAAAAAAAAAACTATAGACATGTTCGTAGATCACGGGATTGCACTCCAAAATATTATTTGTTCGAACTCAATTTAGGTTGAGCGAGTTGCTCATGCTCTTTGATTTGATGGTCTTATTGTTTTTGTCTCTATCATATGAAATCTCTCGTTTGAGTTTGTGTCTCATATTAATTAGATATATGCTTAGTTGGAAAAATAGTAAATAACCCTTTAATAAATAGTAATTGGTACTATTATGGTTATTTAGGAAAAAATGCCATTATTTTTAAAAAATTAAAAATGATCTACACAAAAAAGTAATTTAGAGAAATTGTCATTTTCTATATTTATTAAAGTTATTTGAGTCGGGTTCAGGTGACGACGATTTTTATCGTGTCAACTGATATCTCAATACATAATATGATTCCGCCGCTTAATATCGTGCCCAACTATAAATATACATTTTAAATTTATTAGAAATATTAGATATGAAAGATGAATTTTGAAAATATAATCTAAATTAAGTTTTGAGTACTATAAATTTATTATACTACACGATTACGCCAATAAAGTAAATTTATCTATATTTATTTATATAGTATAATAATAATAATAATAATAATAATAATAATAATAATAATAATAATAATAATAATAATAATAATAATAATAATAATAATAAATAAAATATCAGTCGATTTATTAATTATATATACATGCATAGTCAAAGTCAAGCATTAAATATAAATTACAAATTAATTATATGAAAAATTAGGTTGAATGAAAAAGGAAAAACATGGAACTCATTGAATATGACGGGTCTTATTATTTTATATCCACTGTATAGGTGACAAATGTGTCATTCGGTTCGGTTTCAGTTCGGTTTATTTCGGGTCTGACTATATTTGATTTAAGTCGATTTAGGTCTGGTTTGATTTTAGTTCGAGTTTATGGTGATTGCGACTGTTCACGTCTCACCTTTATTTATTTATTTATTTTAATATATTTTCTTTATTTTGGGTTGCCTGCGGTTCGATTCTATTCGATTGAAAATTAGTTCGGGTCCATTTTTGATTCACTTGAAATTCGGTTCGATTCGTTTTATATCGGGTTTCAGATCAAATTCATGTCATCGTGTTCGGGTCATTTCAAGTAAATCAGTTCGATTCTCGGGTCAAGTTTGCGAGGTTTGTATAACTTGATTTCGAAGAATGAAAATTGTCTTTTGGTGCCATATATATGTCCCAATATTCTAACCGTAATTTTTAAATATTAAATTCTAAATGCTAAATAATAAATCTCACACTCTTAATTTTAAACCCTAAACATTAATCTTAAACTCAACTTTTTTAGAGTTGAAGCATACATAAATACACGAAAAGAGACAAAATATTTATATTTGATTTAAATCACCCGTTTTAAACCATCCCACTATCTTAATTGAAAGTGCATCTTTGCCTCTCTGGTATACCAAGTGTCAAAACTACCCAAAAAAATGAAAGAAATCTGGTTATTGATACAAGAAATGCACAAGAGCAGTTCATTGTTACACCTACATCTGCGGGGCCTTACCCAGAGATAATTCCACTATTAAAATCATAATACAAAGAATGATTAAAGTCCAACCGATCTCACAATTGTTGCAGCCTCACCTAGTATGAACTATCTCCCTCAACACATTTCCAACCGAAAGTGTTTCACTCACTATACTCCTCATTTACAATCTGTGCATTGCAATTGCATACATAATAATGTTCCTAGTCATGAACCACATGTATGCTCTGTCAGCTCTTCTTCACTTGTACATCGAACATGGAGGACTTGAAGGCTCTTGCTTCGGAAATCTCGACGCGTCGAGAGGCTGTAGTCCTTGAGCTAAGGAAATCTTGGAGTACTCAAACGGCCTACCATTGGTCTTGCATCCACTTCTGAAAATAGAAAACAAGTAAGCAATATTCACATGTTGAACATAGAAAAGAATATAGATTGTTGTAAAATTGGATGGATGAATGATTCAAAGGATAGGAAGCACCAACCCCATGCGCGAAAACATGTGGGATGTGAGCAATCTTATACCAGTCCTCGCCATAGACTCTGTGACATCTCATCCCGTCCTCCAACATCGGAATTTGTTCCAACATCAATTGTTGTAGAGTGGTCAGGCAACACATCTCGTCCGGAAGCGATGTTAAATTGGGGAAATCATTGAGATGGAGTTTTCTAAGATTCGTTAGATGTTGAATCCTCCGAGGAAGATTCCGACACTTTGGAATACTTTCCAGATATAGATCACCAAGGCATGTATAATCTTTGAATGTTTGGATGCCATCCGTAGATAACTCCAGCTCCTTGCAGTTCCTTATTCGAAGCGCTTCAAGGGAAGTGAGATGCTGGAACACAGGAAAGAGTGACCTCAATCCACAATTTCTAATGTTTTCAGTTGAACAAGATGTTGAAGGGAAAGGGGAAGAGACACCAGCAGTGGGATGTTGGCAATACTCAAGGAAGAGAGATTCTCAAAACGGCACTCATCTAGTGTGCTTTGGTCCAGTTCCTTGACATTATTCAAACATAACCATTTCAATTTGGAAAGAGGAAGAGAAGAGGTTGATGGACTGTTGATGTTCATCTGAATGGTCCGCTTCAAAGGCCTCGACCTGGTGGTGATCAAGGTTAGGTCATCATCGAGTGATGGATACAACGTCATTGAAGTCAAAGGGCAGTCTCTAATATGTAAACTAGAAAGACAAGGAAATGCCATGGTTGATGTTTGTATTTCAGTTCCATTGTCATTGTTGTTATGATCATCAATCTGCCTTTTCCTCCGCCAGCTCTTTAGATTCGGGCATTGCATGAGTCTGAGAGATGTAAGCGATGGGAAGAATGGTTCTGATCCTCTTCGTCCTCCGCTAGGCTCACTATTCTCCATGTACTCCAGCTCAGTTAACTTTTCAATGCACAAACGTTGAAGATGAGTCAATTGAGCAAAAGAAGGGAGATGTTTGAATTTACTAGGACCTTGAATTTCAATAGCAGTGAGATTTGTGAGCAAAGAAAACCAGCTCGGAAACTTGGCATTTCCCCTCCATCCTTTCACCTTGAGCTCCTTGAGATTAGGATGGGGCTGGAGGTCTTCAAGTGACTTCTCTTCATCATCTCCAGCACCATCGCTCCATTCTAAAACCAATGATCGCAGATGTTGCTTCTCTTTCAAATTAGCAGCCCTGAACTCATGTTTTGCATCTTCCACTCATCCCAAATTCTTTATTGTTAGCTTTCCCCTTAAGTTGTTAAGGCCACTCAGTTCACTTAGACCAGCAGCAGCACCATGAGAACCACGTTTATCCACCACAAACTGGCTTAATGTCTGGAGGAAAGTCAGCTTACCTATTCCCCGTGACATGTGAGTTAAGCTATCACAGTTTTCACACGGGAGGTGGGTAAGATTCACCAATTTTTCAATCTTCTTTGGCAATTCTACAAGATCCCAGCAACCGTCGAGTTTCAGCACTTGCAAATTTTGTATCTTGGAAGTACTCTTTGGGAGGATCTTAAGACTTCTATTCCTAGAGAGGTCAAAGTACCTCAAATGTTGCAACTTATGAATCGAGTGTGGAACAATATTACAATTTACATCATTAAATTCTAACACACGCAGTGATCTACAATCAGAAATTATAAAATCCCAAAATTTCTTTTTCCTACATCCTCCAGAAAATTTTAACAAAGTTCGCAACTTCTTTCCCTTAAACAAAGGAATTAATGAAAAATCAGCCGATACATGACGGCAATTTTCATCAACCTCACTTGCACTTGATTTCAAATCTAAAATACTACTCTCTCTCCCTGCTACTGTTTCAGAAAGATCATGCATTAGATCATGCATTTTAAATGTCATTTCCCGGTATTCACATCCTTCCACCTCTTGAAAGAATTTTCCTTCCACTAAATCTTTAAAATACTCCGACCAAATCTCTTCAAGAGATTGACTCGGATTTGATTGCTTTACAAAGCCTTGTGCAATCCAAAGTTGAACAAGAGTTTGCACATTGATTCTATGATCTTTTGGATATAGCCTGCAATAAGCAAAGCAATGCTTCAAATGGGATGGGAGATGGTCATAACTCAACTTTAAGTGTAGGTATAATTTCACCATCTTTTTGGGACATTATAGTAGCAAGTACATTATCTTTGAGAGAACGCCACTCATTTTTAGTTTCTTTAATAGATAATGTACTAGCTATAGTCCTTATCACTAAGGGAAACCCACAACACCTCTCCAAAATTTGCTTTCCTATTTTTAAAAAGGCTGAATGTTTTGAGTTCGTTGATCTTTGCTCAAATGCTATTTTTTTGAACAAAGACCAAGCGTCATCATCAGACAAGCCTTTCAAAACATAAGGCTCGCAGTTACTTGTAATCTTTGCTACTATATGAGAGCGAGTAGTTACTATTATCTTACTTCCTCTAGCCCCACCCATAAGTAACTTCTTTAATTCATCCCACTCTCCCTTCTTCTCGTTCCAAATATCATCTAAAACAAGCAAATATTTCTTTCCTTCAATTTTATCTCAGAGTTGTTTTTGTAGCTGATCCAATTCGAGATTTTGATTGGGTGCATCGTTTGTCACAGATTTGATAATGTTTGCTACAATCATTTTCAAATCAAAAACATCAGAGATGCAGACCCACATCATCAAATCGAAGTGATATTTGACCCTTTCATGATTAAAGAGAAACTGGGCCAAAGCAGTCTTGCCTAAGCCTCCAAACCCCACAATTGGAAGGATAATAACATTCTCTTCACTTTGAAACTCTGTATCTAGCAAGAGTTCAAGAAGAGCAGTTTTATCATTTTCCCTCCCTATTATCTCATCTTTACGCACAAAAGAGTGCGTTTGCTGCCTCTTTTTGGCCATGAAAGAGGTTTCCACAGGATGATCACGCTGTACCAAGTTTAACCCATTGGTCTGCGTTTGAATGGAAGCAAATCTGGCCTTGATGGCCTTGATTTGGTTACCCATTTTGAGACCGTAAGCAAACTGGTTTGAGCTGGAGAAGAAAACACGTACCTCTTTCCTCAGCTTGTTCCCACTCATCACATCCTTCCGCAAAGCTTCGGTGTAGAAATCATCGAGCAAGTCATCAGCATCATACAGAGCATCTTTCAGCTTTTCGAGCCAATCTTTGACGAGGTTGCTGGTCACGGATTGCTCTTCAGCGTCAAGAAGCACGAGTTTGATTGCGGAGACGGTGTGTTTGAGGTCGTAGAGGTCATCTTTGAAATTCCACCACAAGCCAAGTTGTTGGATAAGAAGAGGGGAGCTCAATCTAGCAATGATGTTAAAAGCTACTGCTTCGGCCATTGGTAGTTGAAAGAGAAATGAAGGCAAAAAGTGTTTGATTATTCATTTATTTGCAAGACGAGGAAGTGTGAAATGATCGGAATAAAACGCAGGTACTAACTACTAAATACTAATACATGTAGAGCCTAAGCCTAGCCCTCCTTTACACACGACATCGCCACCCACTGGTCACTGGTGAATAAAGAATCTCAAGTTGTGAAAAGTCTTCTCTTTTGAAATCATACAAAAATGCCATTAGGATTGAGTATGTATTAATATTTTGGGTAAACTACATAGATGACCACTTAATTATGGGGTTGACATCAATTTGATCACTATACTTTTAATTTTTGGAATTATACCACGTAACTATTTAAGTGGTTTCAATTAAGCCACCAACCGTTAAAACATAACGGAGAGGCTGACACAGCTGTTAAATAAAACTAGTATAATTATACATTAAGTCATCGTTATTTACACAATTTATTAATTTGGTCCTAATTTTAATTTAATAAAATAAATTAATTATTTAATTAGGTGGACTTTAACCGATATATTTAATTTAATAAATTTATTTCCACCTCCAATCAAATTGTGACACGTGTCACCTGATTGGAGAAAGAAAATAAATGAAAAAAGCTTGGCTTGGGGGGAATTGAACTCGTGTATGCTTAGTGTAAATGGCATACTTTTGCCATGGGAGTTTGGGATAAGCTCAATTTTGAGATAAATAATACAAAATTTAATATAACAAATTTTATTTAACAACCACGTGTCATCATCTAATTGAATAATTATTTTATTTTATTAAATTAAAATTAGGATCAAATTGTTATATTGTGTAAATAATGAGGGACTAAATGTGTAATTATACTAGTTTTATTTAACAGCCACGTCAGCCTCTCCGTTATGTTTATAAGTATTAGTGTAAATAATGAGGGACTAATTGTTATATTGTTATATTTTTTATAAGTATTAGTGTTCCAGTCTTATCCTGTAAATGATTTATATAAGAATAGAAATCCCCTCTCCTTTTCGATGTTTTTATTGATGTCTCCACGTTGAAATATTAAAATTATGGTTTATGATTTAGGGTTAAGATTATTATAGTTAAAGAGAACAAGGCACACGGGGTAACTTTTAGGGTTTATAGTTAAGGCTTATAATTTATTTTTTTAGTATTATGACATAGAAAGAGGCACCGAGAAAGGGTCATAGGATTTTTATAATTTATAAACATGTTTATCATGGAATAGAAATCCTCTATTTTTTTTGGTGCCCCTATTTATGCCCCATACTAAAAATTAGGTTTAGACTTTAGGGAATTTGGGGTAAGTATATTTTTTTAGGGTGTAAAGTTTAGGATTTATGATTTAGAATTTATGGTTGTGGCTTAGAATTTAATTTTTTAGTGTTGGACATAGAAAGACAGGCCTATAAACGAACCGAACGAACACGAACAAGGATATGTTCATGTTCATTTGTTTAATTTTAACCGAACAAATGAACAAACACGAACAACTAAACGAACATAGTTTCTTGTTCGTGTTCGTTTGTTAAAATAATAAACGAACACAAACGAACATTGAGTATTGTTTAATTTTTTTTCTTTCTTATTTCATATTTTTAATATATGTTTTTAAATTTTTTAAATATAATAATTTTTGTTATGAAAAATAATAATATAAATGACATATGTGAATAAATTTAAACGGACATAAACGAACGGATTACCGAACGTTCACGAACATAAATGAACGTACAAGCCTCTTGTCAGTGTTCGTTCATTTAATTAAACGGACAAAAAATATTGTTCATGTTTGTTCGTTTAATAAATAAACGAATATAAACGAACATCCCGCCGAACGATTCGCTGAACGTTCGGTTCGTTTACAGCCCTATAGAAAGGACATATGATTTTTATCCTTTATCATTTTATTCATTTGTGATAGAATAAAATTGTTCCAAGAATGTGTGAATTAAGAGTTTAGAGTTTGGAGGTTTGAGTTTAGGTTATAAGGTTTAATGTTACTGTTTAGGATTTATATTTCAAGATCCATATTCTAAGGCTTAGAGTTTTAGAGTTAGGGATTTAAATTTTAGATTTTAAATTTTTAGAGCAAAGTTAAAGGTTCAAATAATGACGTTGTGAATGGAGAAAATTGAGTTGAGAGGGTTGCCCCCATATTGGGCCTTTACAACACTCGGTCTAAATTGGTCAACAAATAAATTAGATACCAATAATTAAACAAAAAAAATCGTAAAATACCGTGATGCTAGATTAAAGTATCCTCCAATCTAGTTTACACATAATTAAATAAAACTGTATAAATATATTATGAGTAATTTTATTTATACAAGATCATTGTTGTTTAAATTATAAAATTTAAAACTTAAATATTTAATCAAGTCTTAAAATTTTATCTTTTAATCTTAAACTCTAAAATTTAAACTAAATTTATACACCTTAAAATATTAAAATTTGTGTACCTGTATATCTAGGGACAAAGCTAGAATTTAGAGTGAAGTTAAATGTTAAAAGTTGAGAAGTAAATTCATAATTAATCTAAAATTTTCAATAAAAATATATAAGAAACAGAGATTTTTTTTTCCTGTGTGAGACAATATCCCCTCCAAACATAGATGTAGGTTCGTCCTAGTGTATATCAAATAATTTTCATATATTATTATATAAAATATTTTCTCTCGCGTGACCAAATATAATTTCTCTATAATTTAATTAATTTAGCTTTCTCTTCCAACCTAAAATGAATTTTTTTTTAATATGCTGGTGTGATGCAAGGGTAACATCTGTTCAACTTTCTTAGTCTTTTCAAAGACAACACACACAGCATGGTGTTACTGATGCTCGAACCCGGGTCCCAAAAAATAATAAACATCTAACTTTACCACCAGGACACAAGAGGATGAGCATCTAAAATGAAATTCTGCATGCAAAATAAATGATGCATAATATGATCATTAATTTTTTTTTCACTTTTATTGCTACATGAATTTTGTGGATTTCAGAAATAAATAACAGTTTGGCCACAGGTTGGTGTTATGATACCATCATTAATCTTTTAATTTTTATTAATTTCTATTGGTATTTGACTTTTGTGAATAAAAATAGAAATATTGTAGTTGTCTACTGCATGTTGATGTTATGAAGAATGATTAATTGTTATTTTTATTAACTTCTATTGTTATTTGACTTTTGCAAATCTAAATTACTCTTCGGCATTATCATCACGGTTGGAATTTGAAATATTACAATAATTATTGGAGTGAGCTAGAATATAATTTAATATCTTGGAATGTTTTAAAAATTTTATTTAATAAATCTAACGAGTGATGTCAGTGGAAAAGAATATGGTGTTTATTTTAAGAGACTCGAGTTCGAGCAGCTTTGCCTGTAAGGTACGTGTCTTATCAAAAGGATTAATAAAAAGTATAATAAATACTACATTGTAATCACCTATCTTGAGTAGTTCATAAGAGGAAAACAACTAAAGAAAATGAGCGAAAGATGCAATTATCGAACAAAATAACAAATCAAAGATCATGCCCCCACAATGTTAACGAATGATAGTCTTCATTGGAAATTCTTCAAGCCAAGTACAATTGTCAAGTTTAGCACTTGCAATTTGCAAAGGTTGTATCTTGCCAATATATAACTAAACAGAAGTGAAAGTGCATGTCTGGTTGATAGTTGCCTTTTTGGTTGTTGTAACTTGTAACAAGTACTAAAGACATGCAGATACAAGAATGCACAAGAACACAAACACATTGGTTATGCAGTTCGGTGTCACACCTTCGTCTGCGGGGCCTTCCCCGAGATAATTCCACTACTAAAATTACAGTACAAAGAACGATTGAAGTCGAACCGATCTCATAATTGTTGCAGCCTCACCTAGCAACTTCATGTTCAGTGCAGGAATGGTGCTTAACCACAAAGCCATTGTTATTTGCCTTTCCAATGCAAGTTTAACAAAGCAATGAACACCGAGGATTGTTAACGCAGTTCAGCATCACACCTACATCTGCGGAGCCTTGCCCAGATAAAAATTCACTACTGAACTCACAGTACAAGATACATTTTGTATGAATCTTTCTTACTAGAGGCTGTACCAACACTCTTTACAAACAAAGAGACAATTCCAAAAACGCATCATAAAACAAAACTTCTTGGTGAGCAGTTTTGATGCTTCTCAACCTCATCAAAACCTTCTTTTTGGGTAGATCTGATGTTCCAAATGCATGAACTTCATGGAGGGTTGCAGCCCTTTATAAAAGGCTCTAATAAAGCCGGTAAATCTCATCCATTTCATATGTGCAACCACAATGAACCTGCAAGTTATAAATACCAGTACTCAATATGTTAAAGTTTATCTCATCAAGTCGAGCATCATCAGAATGTAGAAGCAGCACTTACTGTTACTAAACAAAACTTTGTATTCTGTGCACGAACGGTGGCCAACCACAAAGCCGTCGTCTATGTTTGAACTCGAGTAGTAAAGAATTGGGCGATGTTGATTACCTTCCGGAATAAATTTATTTGGTATGAAGTGCAATTTCAAAAGAAAACAGAGGGCCTCTGCTTCAATGACAAAATTAGACCTAACAAATTCTGAATAAACCTTCAACCCATGAATAAATAAAGAAGAGAATGTGGTGGAATGGATCAGGTCTTGAAGAATGAAAGTCATGTTTTGGCTCTTCCATTGAACTCATTGCTGACAAAAAGGAACATTAGATGAGTGCAATTCTATTATGATTTAAAAACCTAAAGCAATTACATAATAACTAGTACTACCTCTCTTTCTGCATATAAATTCTTGAAATACTCAAATGCCCTACTCCTACTGTAGGTCTTGCACCAAAGTCTGAAGATAGAAAACAAGTAAGCAGTATTCACATGTTGAAAATAGAAAACACAATATATTGCTGTAAAAGTGGAGAAATGAATGATTCAAAGGATAGGAAGCACCTACCCCATTCACCTCAATGTTTGGGATGTGTGCAATCTTATGCCAATCAGCACCAATGCCTTTCCGACATCTCTCCTCCAACTTGGGAATTTCATCAATATGCAAGTATTCCAAATTGGTTAGGCAACGCAGCTCCTCTGGAAGCGATGTTAAATTGGGCAAAGTTTTGAGATAAAGATCTTTCAGATTTGTTAGATGTTGAAGCCCAAGGGAGAGAGACACCAGCTGTGGAATATTATTGATCTCCAAATGACTGAGATTCTTAAGTGATCCCCATTGCTTGTCCTCTAAATCAAACTCCTTGCAGTCTCTTATGGTTAATCTTTCGAGACTGCTCAACTGTTGCAACCACCCAGATGAAGACTTATTCTGCGTGCACTCATCTACAATGCCAGGGTATTGTTCCTCAATGTTCTCCACATGGAAGCATTTCAACTTAGAGAGAGGAAGCGAAGAGGTTGACGCTGCTACATTCATCTGCATGGTCTGCTTCAAAGGCCTTGAACTGGTTTTGATCAAGGTTAGCTCATCCTCGAGTGATGGATACAACGGCATTGAAGTCAGAGGGCAATCTTCGATACATAAACTGGAAAGACAAGGAAATGCAATGGTTGATGCTAGTATTTCTGTCCCATTGTCATTGCTGTTCTGATCATGGATTGGCCTTTTCCTCCACCAACTCTTCATATTTGGACAATCAGTGAGCCTGAGATATGTAAGCGACGGAAAGAATGATTTCGATACTCTTTGTCCTCCACTGGGATCACTATCGTCCATGTACTCAAGCCCTGGAATATTACTGATCTCCAAATGAGAGAGATTCTTAAGGGTTTCCCATTGCATGCCCTTTAAATCAAGCTCCCTCCAATCAATGATTATTAAACTTTTGAGACTGGTCAACTGTTGCAAGCACCCAGATAAAGACTTTTTTTGACTTTGAGTGCATTCATCTAGAATGTCAGGCTCCAGCTCCTCAATATTCTCCACTACGAAAGATTTCAATTTGGAGAGAGGAAGAGAAGAGATTGACGGTGCTATATTCATCTGCATGGTCTGCTTCAAAGGCCTTGAACTAGTGTTGATCAAGGTTAGCTCATCATTGAGTGATGGATACAGCGGCATTGAAGTCAAAGGGCAATCTACAATTTCTAAACTGGAAAGACAAGGAAATGCTATGCTTGATGTTAGTATTTCTGCTTCATTGTCATCTTTGTTATGATCATCAATCGGCCGTTTCCACCACCAACTTTTTAGATTTGGGCATTGCCTGAGTGTGAGAGATGTAAGTGATGGGAAGAATGTTTCTGATTCTCCTTGTCCTCCACTGGCCTCACTATCCTCCATGTACTCCAGCTCTGTTAATTCGACAATGAACAACTTTTGAAGATGAGGCAATTGAGAAAAGGAAGGCAGATGTTTCAATTTACTGCTATCCCATATTTCAATAGCAGTGAGATCTGTGAGCAAAGAAATCCAACTAGGAAACTTGGCATCGCCCCTCCATCCATTCACCTCGAGCTCCTTGAGATTAGGATGGGGCTGAAGGTCTTCAAGTGACTTTTCTTCATCATCCTCGCCATCTTCATCGTCAAGGAAAGGAAGGCCGCTCCATTGTAAAGCCAATGATTGCAAATGTTGCTTCTATTTCAAATTAGCTGCTCTGAACTCCTCTTTTGCATTTTTCACGAATCCCAGATTTGTTATTGTTAGTCCTCCCCTTAAGTTGTTAAGCCCACTCAATTCACTTAGATCTGCAGCAGCAGCCCCATGGGAACCACGTTTATCCACCACAAACATGCCTAACGACTCAAGGGAAGTCAGCTTCCCTATTCCACGTGGCATATGAGTTAAACTCAGGCAACCACCAAATGAAAGATGGGTAAGATTCACCAATTTTTCAATCTTCTTTGGCAACTCTTCAAGGTTCATACACCCCTCAAGTTTAAGCACTTGCAAATTTTGTATCTTGCAAATACTCTTAGGGAGGATCTTAAGATCATAATTATGAGAGAGATCAAGGTATCTCAAATGTTTCAACTTATGAATAGAGGATGGAACTACATCAAGAATCAAATCATTCAATTCTAACACACGCAAGGTTCTACAGTTTGAAATTATTAAATCCCATGTTTCCTCACTCATATTTCGATCTTCCTGGTTAGGAAATCGTAACAAACTTCTTAACTTCTTTCCCTTAAACAAAGGAAAGAGTGGAAGCTTAGTTGATATGTGACGACAATTTCCATCAACCTCATTTGCACTTGAATTCGAATCTAAAATACCACTCCCTCTCCCTGCTACTGCTTTAGCAAGATCATGCATTAAATCATGCATTTTACAGGTCATTCCCTCGTATTCATCTTCTTCTACCTCTTGAAAGAAATTTTTCCCCACTAAGTCCGTAAAATACTCCAACCCAATCTCTTCACGAGATAGGCTTGAATTTGATTTCTCTACAAAATCTTGTGCAATCCATAGTTGAACAAGTGTTTGTACATTAATTTTATGGTCTTTTGGGTACAATCTACAATAAGCAAAGCAACGCTTCAAATAGGGTTGAAGATGATCGTAACTCAACTTAAGTATAGGTATAATCTCACCATCTTTTTGGGATATTTTAGCAGCAAGTACATTATTTTTGAAAGAATGCCACTCATTTTCAGTCTTTTTACTAGATAAAGTACTAGCTATAGTCCTTATAACTAAGGGAACCCCACAACACCTTTCCAATATCTGCTTTCCTATGTCCAAAAAGGCTGGATTTGTTGAATCTGCAAATCTTTGTTCAAATGCTATTTGTTTAAACAAAGACCAAGCATCATCATGAGACAAATCCTTAAGAACGTAAGGCTCACATCTACTCGTAATGTTTGCTACTTTATGAGAGCGAGTAGTTACTATTATTCTGCTTCCTCTAGCCCCACCCATCAGTAACTTCTTTAAGCTAAACCATTGTTCTCTCTTCTCCTCCCAAACATCATCCAAAACAAGCAAATATTTTTTTCCATCGATTTTATCTCGAAGTTGTTTTTGCAATTGATCCATCTCGAGATTTTGTTCAGGAGATTTTTCAGACGCGGATTTGATAATGTTTGCTACTATTATTTTCAAATCAAAAACATCAGAGATGCAGACCCACATCATCAAATCGAAGTGATATTTGACCCTTTCATGATTAGAGACAAACTGCGCCAAGGCCGTCTTGCCTAAGCCTGGAATCCCCACAATTGGAAGGATAATAACATTCTCTTCACTTTGAAACTCTGTGTCTAGCAAGAGTTGTAGAAGAGCTGCTTTATCATCCTCGCTCCCTATTATCTCATCTTTACGCACAAAGGAGTGCGTCTGCGGCCTCCTTTCGGTTTCCACAGGATTGTCACGCTTTTCCAAGTTTAACCCATTGATCTTACTTTGAATGGAACTAAATCTCGCCATAATGGCCTTGATTTCACCACCCATTTTCAGACCATAAGCAAACTGGTTTGAGCTTGAGAAGAAAACACGTACCTCTTTCCTCAGCTTGTTCCCACTCATCACATCCTTCCGCAAGACTTCTGTACGGATATCATCCAGCAAGTCTTCCGCATCATACAGTGCATCTTTCACCTTTTCAAGCCAATCTTTGACGTAATTGCTGGTCACCGATCGCTCTTCTGCGTCAAGAAGCACGGCTTTGATCGCGGAGACGGTGCTTTTGAGTTCCTCGAGGTCGTCTTTGAAATTCCACCATAAGTCAAGTTGCTCCAGAAAAGGGGAGCTCAATTGAGAAACGAGCCCTTTGGCGATGTCGAAAGCAACTTGATCGGCCATTGGTGGTTGAAACTTGAAAGAGAAACGAAGGCAAAAGTGTTTGGTGATTTGCAAGAGGAGATGAAATGAAATGCAGGTGATGATAATACATTCGGAGTCTGGTATTTTATAGACATAGATCACACCATTGACCCATCCCACTAGCAAATTTTTTCATGTACAATGCTTCGAACAAGCTGAGACGTGGGTGTTTATATAAGCCAATTGCTACATTTAGTACATATTTATATAACCACTTCCCCCTTGTTGTAATTTCTCCATTTTCTCTACATTACACGTAAACATAAACAAATAGATTTCACCCAAACTTGCTCGTTGAATCCCAATATTAAAATGAACAAGTTAAAAAAACCCATGTGCAAAAATTAAAATAAACAAATTATAGATTGGAGGGTTGACAAATTAATCAGTCGGTGTATTGACTTTTGGATCAATCAGCATCAGACTGGCGTTGTCATTTATTAGGGGTGAACAAAATTCGACTCGAAAAAAATAATTTTTTAATCAATTCAATACAAAAAAAAAACTTAACTCGAATCGTAATTTCATAATCTTGTCTTGACTTGAAAAAAATTCAAATAAATTTTTAGTTATAAAATGGGAGATCGAATAACTCAAATTTTTTAGTAATAAGTGGATCAATTTTCAAGTTCGAGTCAAGTTCCTCAACTATGCCTGATATATGTATATAACATGTGGAAGATATGAAAAAATACATATGCGTATCACATATAAATATCGAAAGCGGTTTAAACTAGAATCAATAGCGTAATGTTCTTGTTTGAATTTTACTTGTATGGTGATGGTTGTTAGAGCTGTTGTAGTATTTTCTTTTGTTGGGGGGGGGGGGGGGGTGTTGACATAGGGAGGATACATATTCCTTGTTTCATCTTAGGCATGTTTTTTCGCTTTGTAATTTTTAGTTGTGTTGTATTTGATGCTTGTCGAATAGTGATGCACTTTAAAGCAAGTATATTTCGTTGAATTAAGTAATAAAGTGATGATTAGAGTGTTGAATCCACGATGATTGAATTAATAATTACAAAATTATCGAATTCAACTCCAGCCATACAATATGTTTCTCTTTCACTCCAACACTCCTCCAACATCTACCAACATCATGCACATGCACCACAAAACACCACATTTCTCGTAAAAAAACACTAATATATATATGACATTTAAGCGCAGACGGTGTAACTCCCTATCTACATGCAATTATATATACAATCTAACCTAAATGCAATCTATATGAGCTAGAAAATATGTAAAAGACCAGTAAAAAAGGCATATAAAATCAATACTCTTTTTCTTTTTCTTCTTGTAAGATTGGGGAGATCTTTAACGAGGCACACAATTAAATTTCGGCTTGTATGAATCATTCTTTAATAAATCATATTTGCCGAACAAAAAGTAAATACATTTTCTAACCTTATAAATAATTATAATTAAACTTGAAAACTCTCAGACCAAGTTATTTTTTTATCCAATAGAGGCAAATCCATCAATTTACAGCAATCAATAAACTTGTAGAAATCAACAGAACCATCATATAAACCTACGCAGCCACTTTTTTCACTTCTATCTCTACCAACGTTAAAATTCCCTCAAAAGTCGAATAGCCCAAAAAACTCAGTTAAAGCAATATTTATGTATTACATCATATAAACGGAGATCATAAAAGGGATTACATCATACAAACTCTACAGAACCATCACATAAACTTTTTTTCGCTAAGCAATTATTTTATTAATAAAGATTCAAACAACATAAAGTGAATTACAAAGTACCAGGCATGGATATCAACACTCAAACGACCAGGGATGTAGCCACAAAGGGGGCTGGCAGCAGCCCACTCTTACTATCTATACTTTTACCTTTACGATTTAATTTTTTTCAAATTTGATCCCTGAAAATTTTTAAATTATAATATACTTTTTGATATCATTAAACAGTTCTTACCTTAGTGGTATAGTGCGTAAGTAAAAGTAAACTTATTTTACAAGTCAACAGATGAAATCCTACCATTATTCGAGGGGTTGTAGAGGTGGCAACAACTATAGAGGTAGAGTGTTGAAGGAAATGCTGAAAATCAGGAATGCTCTTTACAGCTGGAATCACAACTGTCATCCATTTACAAAGTTTGCGGTACCAGACCTCGCATCCAATGCCAACTTTGGGGTAAGCATGGTCACCTTGTGGACCGTTGTTGGCACCGTTTTGATCACAACTTCAAGGCATCATCATCCACCTTTCAACCTCGACCCAATTCCACCACTCAGGCCAACTCTTGTTCCTACAAGCAAGACACAGTAGAAGAAGCTTATGATCCCTACATAACCAACACTGTTGACACTGAACCACCAAGCAACTCTGAACCCTCATCTGGTGATATGCAAGTTTATACAGTGGTAGCATCCTCGACCATTTGGCACCCTGACTCAAGTGCTACACATCATGTGGCTAGTGATCTTTCTTCTATGGCTGGTGGTTCTCCATATTTTGGTAAGGGTTCAGTTCATATAGGTGATGGATCCTCCCTCTCTATAACTCAAATTGGTCACTCGATAATACCTACTCCTACATGCAGTCTTACATTAAATGATCTTTTACTTGTGCCTCGCATCACTCGAAACCTCATGTCAGTTTCGAAATTCACCAAGGATAATTTAGTTTTTCTTGAGTTTCATTCGGATTATTGTTGTGTGAAGGATGAACACACATGCACTACCCTATTGGAAGGTTCACAAGAAGGGGGACTCTACAAATTAGCTGGTGAACTTGGTAACAAACCTATCTCTGCCTACTCAACACCTCTCAATAACACCTCACCTTTTTGGCTTTGGCATCGACGACTGGGACATGCCTCCTCAGAAGTCATCAATTCTGCATTGAAGAAGTCACTGGTTATGGACAAAGATTCAGTTTGTAGTGCTTGTCAACTAGGAAAATGTCACTCTTTACCTTTCAAGCAGTCTGTAACCATGTATGAGTCACCTTTTGAATTAGTGGAAATTGATCTCTAGAGACCAGCTCCTGTTATCTCCAATGGATATTCCTACTACATTTCTTTTGTTGATATGCATTCAAGAAACCGTTGGTTATATCTGCTCAAAAATAAATCTGAAGCATCAATAGCCTTTACACTATTTCTCAAGCTTGTTCACACTCAATATGGCACAAACATTCGAGCTGTGTAGACAGAAGGGGGAGGAGAATTTCAGTTTCTTGACAATCTTCTACCCAACCTTGGCATTCATCAACACATCACCTGCCCACACACCTCCCAACAGAATGTAGTGGTCGAGTGAAAGCACAGACACATCGTTGACATGGCACTATCTCTGTTGGCTCAAGCCTCAATGCCCTTATGCTACTGGTCCTATGCTGTGTTAAGCTCAGTCTTCCTTATCAACCGATTGCCAATCAAGAAACTTGGCAACATCTCACCTTACCAGAAGCTTACAGGTAAGACACTTGACTACAACTTCTTCAAGGTTTTTGGGTGTTAGTGCTTTCCCAACCTACGCCCCTACAACTAACATAAACTAGCCTTCAGGACAAAGTCATATATCTTTCTTGGATATTCACCCAAGTACCAAGGTTACCAATGTGCTGATGACACAGGTAGAATCTTCATCACCCGGAGTGTTACCTTCAATGAAACCTGTTTCCCCTGTGCGAACAAGCCTCCTGACACTACTGTCCCTACAGAGGCTCGTTCATCCAGGCCCTTTCCAAATATACCAACCCCAATAACCAGTCAATCATCTACAAGCACAACACCAAACCCACAACCTACTACTCCAACCACTACTAATACAACCGAACCATCCTCTCCCATACACCAAGACAATGACACGATCATATCTACTCCCTCATCCACCAACCCTACTCATACACCAACACCACCTACACCAATATCAACTACACCACATTCCCTTTCACCACATACTAATACTACAACTCCACAGCAACAAAACCCTGACCCACCAACAATTCCTTTACCTCATGTACCTCCTCCCCCACTCAACAACCATCCAATGGTTACCCGAAGCAAAATGGGAATATTCAAACCAAAACTCTACTGTGTCGAAGCTCTACCACCTAATGTACATGAAGCATTACTCAATCTGGCTTGGGCAGAGGCAGTGCATCAAGAGTACAAAGCTCTTCAAGAAAATGAAACATGGGAGTTAGCTGAATTACCACCTGGCAAGAAGGCCATAGGCAGCAAGTGGTTGTTCAGAGTTAAATACAACTCAGATGGCTCTATCAGCAAGTTCAAAGCCAGGTTAGTTGCGAAAGGATACTCTCAAACTCCTGGATTGGATTTCATAGAAACATTCAGCCATGTGGTCCGTTTCTTCACAGTCAATATCATTGTATCAGTGGCCACCACGAATCAATGGCAAATCCACCAAGTAGATGTAAACAATGCTTTTCTCAAAGGAGAATTGCAAGAATCTGTCTACATGCATCAACCAGTAGGTTTCCAACAACAGAATTCAACTGGTCGACCTCTATTTTGCAAGCTCAAGAAAGCTATTTATGGCTTAAGACAAACCCCTCGCAACTGGTTTGCTCAATTAAAAACATTCTTGTGCACGTTAGGTTTTCTTGCTTCTCAAGCCGACTCCACATTATTCATCCTTAGGCAAGGTGAACTCACCATCTACCTTGCGGTCTATGTTGATGATATGTTGCTTACAGGGAATATTGAATCTCAAGTTCAACAAATCATTCAAGCCCTACATGCTCGGTTCTCCCTCAAAGACCTAGGTCTACTTCACTATTTTCTTGGTATTGAAGCAAGACTGCTTGAAGGAGGGGTGTTTCTCAATCAACAACAATACATCACTGAACTCTTACACAGAACAAACACATTGGGAGCCAAGACCACCTCGACACCCATGGTCACATTCCCAAAGCTCAGCAAACACGATGGTACTCCCCTCTCTAAAGCACAATCCTACAGAAGCATCATAGGGGCACTCCAATACATTTGCCATACAAGGCCAGACTTGTCTTTTGCAGTCAACAAAGCTACTCAGTTCATGCAAACACCATCTGAAGTACACTGGCAAGCTCTCCAACGAATTCTACGATACCTTAGTACCACACTAGACTATGGTATATGGTTTCAACCACAAAGCAGAGATAATATGCAAATCACAGCATTCTCCGATGTCGACTAGGGAAGTGACCTAGACGACAGACGATCAACGACTGGTTACTGTGTAATGCTTGGAAGTCATCTGATTTCATGGTGCTCGAAAAAACAGCGTGCAGTGTCGAGATCTTCAGCAGAGGCTGAATACAGAAGCTTAGCGGATGCAGCCTCAGAAGTGATCTGGGTCGAATCCATCCTCACTAAAATGGGAGTCAAACAACACAACATCCCGCAACTCTGGTGCGACAACACCAGCACTGTATCGATGGCAGCAAACCCAGTTCTCCATGCAAAGACCAAGCATGTTGACCTCGATCTGCACTTCGTCAGAGAAAAGGTCAGCACGAGACAATTGCAAATCAATTACATTTCAGCACGTTGCCAAATCGCAGATATCCTCACCAAGGCTCTCCCAACCCTGCAATTTGAAGACTCCCGTGCGAAACAAAACACCAGAAGAGTTGAAGAAAAAATGTGCGGAGGAAATATTGAAGGAAATGCTGAAAATCAGGAATGCTCTTCACAGCTGGAATCACAGCTGTCATCCATTTCCAAAGTTGTTGGAAGAAACTCCATTTAGAAACCAATACGTGTCAACCTTATCTTATTAGGGTTTCTCTTTACTTCTGTATATGAACCAATGTTGTAAATGAATACAATATGCTTCAGATTTTACAGATCCAATTCTCTTCTTCATTTAGTCATACGTTTTGTATGCTCAACATAGAGGTCATGGTGGATACAACCAAAATCAACCACAATGTCAGCTATGTGGTCGTTTTGGTCATACAGTTCAAAAATGTTATCATCGTTTTGATCAGAACTACCATGGCTCCACCTATAATAATGAAGGTCGAGATGATGGCTATCAACACTTTAACAATTTATCCAGTACTGTTGGTTATTCTCAGAGTCCTATGCAAGTCTACACTCACACAATGAGTTCAGTGCCTCCTCAACAGTTTGTAATGCAACCTGGTTTTGTTTCTTCTCCTGCACACGGGGTTGTTTCTGCTGGAAATCAAGGAGTCCTGAGGAGTGCAGGATATCCTCTTGCAATTGTCTATGTTGCACCAGTATCATCACCGTCTGCAGGAAATATTTTTTCTTCTTTTTCGGGTTTTATATTTCTTTGGAATATTACTATATTTTTATTGGAAGATAATAAAGTTAGTCGTAATATATTTTGAGAAGTCTTGTCCCCTTGGTCCCCTCTGTTTCACCTGGAAACATCAACAATGGAAATTTCGCCGAAACCAAACAGCCCGCAACTTTGACTTTTGAGGAACACCGCAGGTTCCGTAGGCGAGGGGTGTTGGACTCAGGTCAGGTGAAATATCTATAAACAACAGCAATAGCATCTCATCTTCTTCAAACCATTTCCCAACTAATCATTCAGCTGCAGCCCCGAGCAATGGCAGAAGCAAGTGCTTTTAGCGTCATTGATAGATTGAGCCCCTGATGGAATATAGATCGAGCAGAGAGAATGAAAGGATGGAGAAGAAGGGTGATGAAGAAACAGAGAGAAGAAATGAAAGAGCTTTTCTTATTATGAACTTGAATCGAATACAACTTGATTTACAATGCTCTTAGAGCTTGTTTATATACACAAAACTTGAACTATAACAGATTCTTGATCTTTGATGACAACTGATAACAACTCAGCATTTCAGCTGTTACAACGGCTTTAACAGACATATGCTAACATACTCCCTATCTTCCTTCCTTTCTAAAACAGAAAAAGAACAACAAGATTAAAACCAAGATTAAAACCATAAATGAAGTATGTATGTTGTATGTTGACACATTCATTACATCCTGTTCTTATTGACTTCTTCTGAGTAAAAAATGATGTTGGCTTGCAGCTGAAGTTCTGTAGGTGAAAAAACTATAAGCTTTTGTCGTAGATGTAAGAAGAAAGCTGCAGACAAAGGCTTAGTAAACACATCTGCAACTTGTTCTGAGGTAGGGACATAATTGACTTGGAATGATCCTTCAAAGACCTTTTTCCTAACAAAGCTGAGATCAAGCTCAACATGTTTGAGCTTTGCATGATGAACAGGGTTAGCTGAGTGAGCTATCGCACTTGTGTTATCACACCAGATTACTGGAGTTTTGGAAAGCTTGATCTTAAGTTTAGTGAGAAGAGACTTCACCCACATGGCATCACATATTGAATCAGCCAGACTTCTAAATTCTGCTTCAGTAGATGATCTAGAAACAACTGATTGTTTTTTTGAACACCAGAAAATTAAATTTCCTCCTAGAAACAAACAATGGCCACTTGTTGACCTCTTATCATCCACATTTGTTCCCCAATCAGAATCAGTGTAGCCAACTAAAGTATTTGTCAAAAAATTGTTACTGAAGAAAAGACCATGCTCTAGAGTTCCTTTAAGATACGTAACAATCCTCTTTACAACTTTCCAATGTTTATGACGAGGAACTTGCATATATTGACTGACCTTATTAACAGAAAACTGAATGTCTGGCCTAGTGGTACATATATGTTGCGAAGTATCTACCACTTGTCTATAAAGAGTACTATCTTCAAAAGGATCCCCATCATTTAAGGAGAGAAGAGGAGATGTTACCATAGGAGTTGATGTAGGTGTAGCCTTAAGCATTTTTGTCTTTTCTAACAACTCCAATATGTGTTTCTCCTGGTTAAGAATCATCCCTTGATCTACAGCTATGACACTCATTCCAAGAAAAAAAGTAAGCTTTCATAGATCTTTAAGAGAAAAGGCATGATTGATATGCTGAATAACAAAATTGACTTCTTCAACATTGTTTCCAGTTACAACTATGTCATCAACATAGACCATTATATAAACTATGTTGCCTTTAGACTCTCGAAAATATAGAGAAGAATCAGCTAAAGAAGAGGAGAAATTCAACTGAGAAACTAAGTGACCTCTGAATTTTTCGAATCAAGCTCGAGGAGCTTGCTTAAGCCCATATAAAGATTTCTGAAGCTTGCAAACTAGTTGTTGACCAGTAGAATCCACTTGTTCAAAACCAAGTGGCTGTTGCATATATACTTCCTCTAAAAGATCACCGTTCAAGAAAGCATTGTCCACATCAATTTGTCTTAGAGCCCATCCATTGTTTAAAGCAATACTAAGAAGAACCCTCACTGTAACAGGTTTAACTACAGGACTGAAAGTTTCAGAATAATCAAAACCAGCCTGTTGAGAGAACCCTTTGGCAACAAGCCTAGCTTTATACCTTGACACACTACCATCATAATTTTGTTTTACTTTGAAAAGCCACTTACAACCTATAGACACTCTATTAGGAGGCAAAGCAACAAGTTTCCAAGTGTTCTTAGAGACAAGAGCATCAAATTCCTTCATGACAACATCTTTCCATTCTTGAGAAGAAAGAGCTTGAAACACATTATCAGGGACAGAAGTTTCAACTTCAGAAAGAAAAGCCTTAGGCTTGAATATACCAATTTTAGATCTAGTCACCATAGAATGAGTAGGCACCAAATCAGGGACAGATATGAGATTCTGTTGAAGATCACACTGAATAGGATGAGAGGAACTAGGCTCTAAATCCTCTTGAGAATGTGACTCTGGTAAGACCAAATTCTGATCTCCAAGCTCCAAATTCTGAGGAGAAGTACAAGAAGAAACTGGTGAAACAGGATTGGAGTGTTCATGTAGTTGGTCTGAAGGGACTGAAGGAACAACATAAGGAACTGAAGGAGCAAGATGTTGAGTAGAAGAAGACTCATGACCAGAGGAGTTAGAAGGAACATCATAATAATTCTGAGAAGAAGAATGAAAACCAAACATGCTGGAACTAGACTGAGAACTGGAACTGATCTGAGTATTTGAATTGTTCTGAGAAGAATGAGCGTTGCAAGATCTGGGAGTGAAATACTTGGCTTTAACGGACTTTGAACTAGACTGATCAGTCTGAGATTGCTTGTTCTGCAAGCAAGGAAAACAACTCTCATTAAACTGAACATGCCTAGACACATAAAGCTTACCTTCACTATCTAGACACTTGTAGCCATGTTGAGCTGAACAGTATCCCAGAAAAAGACAGGGCTTTGAACGTAGCTGTAATTTGTGCTGGTTGAAGGGTCTGGTCAGGGGAAAACACTGACAACCAAATACTTTAAAAAACCATAGTCAGGAACTTTACCAAAAAATCTTTCATAGGGTGAAATACCTCCTAAAACCCTAGCAGGCAACCTATTGATCAGATACACAGATGTGTAAAAGGCATCAGACCAGTGTTTAAAAGGTACACCACTCTAAGCTAAAAAGGTTATTCCAAGTTCAACTATATGTCTATGCTTCCTTTCAATCCTATCATTCTGTTCAGAAGTATAGGGACATGTATGTATAAACTGAATACCTTTTTGCAAAAAAATATTGTTCTAAGGGTTTAAATTCAGTGCCACAATCAGACTGAATAACTTTTAACTTACAACCAGATTACCTTTTCACATGATTATGAAAATTAACAACAACATTAGGCACATCAGATTTTCGAGCAATAAAGTAAATCCAAGTATACTTGGTAGCAGCATCAAGAAAACTAACATAATAAGCATAATTATTAGAAAGAAGAGGGGCTGGACCCCAAACATCCATTTGAACATGTTCTAAAGGCTTATTATAAACAGAAATGGACTTCTGAAAGGGAAGCTTATGACTTTTACCAAGTTTGCAAGCTTCACAAAAAAAATCTTCTTTATTGATATTGACAAATTTACAGATTTTGGACAGCTTGGCTAAAGTATCAACAGAAGGGTGTCCAAGACTTTTGTGCCAAACATGAAACTCAACAGAAGAATTACAATTGAAACTAGCAGAATCTTTACAATCACTTAATGGACTATGAACAAAGTGATTATTCAAAAGACCTAAAATGTTGTTTGTAGGCAAACAAAAACCACCATAAGACTCATCAGACACAGCAGACCCAACAGACATAAACTTGTACAATCCATCACTTTGAAAACCTCGAAGCATCAGCTGTTGAGTTGTCAAATCCTTAACAACACAAAAATCAGGAAAAAATTCAATAGACACATTATTGTCTCTGGTAAATTTAGATACAAAAAGCAAATTCTTTTTGATAGAAGGCATATGAAGTAAATTAGTAAGAACTAATGCTCTAATAGATGAACTAATGGCATAATTACCAATACTAGAAATAGGCACAGTAGGACCATCTGCAACACTTACTCTACTAGAACCAAAATAGGGTAAGGATGAATAGATATTACCTGCATCGGGTGTGAGATGAGAAGTCGCACCGGAGTCAGGATACCAGGCCACATCTCCAAACACAAATTCGTCAGACACAGCAGCAATCGGAGCAACTACAGGCTCTGAGGAACCACAGACAGTTTGTGCAGGCAGATTAGCTTGATCAAAGGACTGATTCGATTGACTAGAACCTTGGTAGAAATTGCCCTGATACACTTGACTCGGTGCTTGATTGAACAGACCTTGAACAAAAGACTGGTCTTCGCCTGAATCTTCAGAATAGGACACCTGATTGACAGAATTGTCGACGCCTTCGAACGCCTGATCGAAGCGAAAGAAGCATCTGCCAGCAAGATGTCCTATCTTTCCGCAGATCTGACACTATGGACGGGACCGGCCACCAAATAATCGACCTCCACATCCTCTGAAAGGCATCCCTTGATTAGGGTTTGTAGGACGAAAGACAGGTGCGGCTGGCCGTTGTGAATTCGAGTAACCAAGAGAATTTGAATAACTCGTATTAGGGTTATTATTAGAACTTGGGCCATTAAACGGGCTTTGATGTCCCACTGAATTACCCTGATACACGCTAGTCGAACCAGCCTGATACACGCTAGTCGAACCAGAAGGTCCATGAAAGAAGTTGACTAAAGACCCATGAGACAGGAACTCAAGTTGCCTAGACTCGGTGTCGATAAGTACACTGGCAACACCATCGAGTTTATAGGGTTGTTTGCTCGATGTGATGACGGCTACCACCGGCTCATACTCCGACGACAACCCTGAAAGTATAGCTGCAGTATGCATTGTCTCTGTTAACGGGTTCCCACACGCAGCAAGATTGTCACAGACACTTTGGATTTGGGTAAGGTACTCACGCATTGACTGGTCGCGTTTCCTGATGTTCTTGAGAGAATGGTGTAAATGCATGATCCGAGTGGTAGATGTAACAGAAAAAACCTGATGAATCTTGCCCCAAATTTGAAGAGCGTTCTTGCAGTTCACCAAAGAAGGAAGAATGGACTGTCCAATTGAAGACAATAACCAAGAACAAAGAGCATTGCCCTCTTGCTTGAACCTGGCATACTCTGGATTGACAGATCGACGTCCACCATCTCCGGCGACATACTGCTCAGGAACAGAAAAATAATCATCAAGATGATCCTGAAGAGATAAACTCTCAATGGCAAACTGAATCTGCTGCTTCCAAAGAAGATAGTTTGTGTCATCTAGCTGAATGGAAATAGACTTGTTGGTGAAAGGTTTCGAACTTTCAGATACCTCTGATACCATGATGGAATATAGATCGAGCAGAGAGAATGAAAGGATGAAAAATAAGGATGAAGAAGAAACATAGAGAAGAAATGAAAGAACTTTTCTTATTATGAACTTGAATCGAATACAAATTGATTTACAATGCTCATAGAGCTTGTTTATATACACAAAACTTGAACTATAACAGATTCTTGATCTTTGATGACAACTGATAACAACTCAACATTTCAGCTGTTACAACAGCTTTAACAGATATATGCTAACAGCCCCCTTTGCTTCTCCAACAACTTGGCTTGTGGTAGAATATCAAAGACGACCTGCAGGACGTCAGAAGCATTGTCTCCACAATCAAAGTTGTGCTTGTTGACGCAGAAGAGCGATCTGTGAGCAGCAATCTTGTCAAAGGCTGTCTTGAAAAGCTGAAAGATGCTCTTTATGATGCGGATGACTTGCTTGATGATATCCACACCGATGCTTTGCGCAAAGGTGGCGAACGAGGTACGCCTTTTCTTTTCAAGCTCAAACCAGGTTGCTTATGGTCTCAAGATGGGACGTAAAATCAAGGCTGTTAAGGTCAGATTAAGTTCCATTCAAAGTCAGACAAAGATGTTAAACTTGGTAGAGCATGATCATCCTGTGGAAACACCTTCCATGGTCAAAATGAGGCAACATATGCACTCTTTCGTATAGAGGGATGATGATTAAGCAGCTCTTCTGCAACTCTTCCATGGGGATTAGAGGCTTAGGCAAGACTGCGTTGGCGCAGTTTGTTTTTAATTATGAAAGGGTTAAAGAGGACTTTGAGTTGAGGATATGGGTGTGTGTTTCTAATGTTTTGATGTGAAAACAATAGTAGCAAACGTGATTAAATCTGTAACTAATCAAGCACCCGATCAAAATCTCGAGATGGATCAGTTGGAAAAACAACCTCGGGAATAAATATTTGCTTGTTTTAGATGATATTTGGAACGAGGAGGGGGAACAATGGTTTAGCTTAAAGAAGTCACTGATGGGTGGGGCTAGAGGAAGTAGGATAATAGTAACCACCCGCTCTCTGAAAGTAGCGAAGATTACTAGTAAATGTCAGCCCTATGTCCTGAAAGGCTTGTCTGGAGATGATGCATGGTCTTTGTTGTAACGCTCCGGTTTTGGGCTCAGAAGTTTTGGGCGTTGACCGGTTCGGTCAAAGTGCTGATCGAATATATAAGAGTGAATTTAGGAAAGCCTAGTTCGGGTTGCATTAAAAATATGGAAAAATGTTCTAAAATCATCTTTTAATATATAAAAGTGAACTGTGAAATCAATTTTGGAAAATGAGGTTTGGAAGGTTGACATTTTGGCTAGTGACCAAAATGTAATTTTTGAAAGTTTGGTGACTGTTTTATAAAGGATTGAAACTTTGAATCTTTAAGGAGCTATTATTCCAAAAAGAGTTTCTCCAGATTTTTCTAAGATATTTTAAGGTATTATTCTGATTTTAAAACATATTAAAAGTGGAGGGAAAGCCATTTTGGCTATTTTGGATAACTAACTTTTCCATTTTCTTTCTCTCATTTTCTCTCAACCCAAACACTTTCTCTCCAGAGAATTTGACCTGATTTTCTCACCTAAATTCCTCCTTTCAACTCTCTTTTGATTCTTAATCATCATATCTACAAAACCTCATCATTTGCCACTTGTTTCATCAAGGTTTTTGATTCCAAAAAGAGGAGAAACTCAAGTTTGGAGGTAAGAACGTCCTTCTCCTCTAAACTATCAGTTCTTTACTGAAATTCCTAAGTTCTCAATCCTTGAATTGTGATTTGTTAAAGGCTTTTCAATTGAAATCTTGATTTTGGCTTAAAATGCAAGATTTGGTGATTTTGGTGGAATTTTCGTGTGATCTGTTTGGGCAGTGTTTTGAAGTGTCAAAATGATGTTAAATGAATGCTAAATTGATTAGAAGTTGAGGTTTA
Organism: Hibiscus tridactylites; assembly: GCA_958450335.1. Taxonomy (NCBI): domain Eukaryota; kingdom Viridiplantae; phylum Streptophyta; class Magnoliopsida; order Malvales; family Malvaceae; genus Hibiscus; species Hibiscus tridactylites. Next base: position 23,281,495 of record OY288267.1, on the reverse strand, counting down.
ATTAATGCAATCCCGGATAGGTTGAATTTCCTAAGTTTGGCTTGAGTTTTTGGTTGTGTTTGGAGTGTTTTTGGTGATCTGTTATACCTGGAGGTATAAGGATGTGTTTGTGATCATTTTGGATGTTAATTGATGTTTAAAATTGGTTAGAAGTGATGGATATTGGCTGGGCTAAGTTTTGGAAGTGTTTGGAGGTGATTTCGGTTGTGTTTGGTAGCCGAAATGTTGGATTTGTGATGAGCAGCGAGTTGTGTTGTTGTTGCTGGTGTTTTTAATGCATAAAGATGCATTAATGCTCTGTTTTTGTGTGCTTGAAACAGGGGAGTTTGATCCGTGAGCTTTAGAGGTGTTGCGGAAGGTTTCGGATGCTTGGAAGGCTTGTTGGCTAGCCTTGTTTTGTGTATCGGTGAGTGAAGTTCGGTTTTCAGCTTTTAAACCAAGGTTTGGAGGTTTTGGGAGCTTAGTTTAAGTCTAAACAACTTTGCTAAGCTCAAGAGTAAGTAAATGGATTTCTTTCTTGGTTTGTGATTATGAAATGGCTTTTAAAGCAATTGTGGTTGATGATTGATATGCATGTGTTTTGCATGATTTAAATTCTGTTTTGAAAGCATATTGTAAGCATGGTTTAATGCTGGTTTAGAAAGCCATATGTAAAGGATGCTCAAGGTAAGAGATCCTTGGTTTTGTACATTGAAAATGTGGTTTTGATGCATGGTGTTGCATGATGTTCAATGGCTTTGTGTAATGCTTTAAAACAGGGGATTGATGATGGTAAATGATGGTTTTTGCATCATGGTTATGCATGTGAATCATTGGACTAATGATGGTAAGTTGGTTATATTGGCAAGTGATGTAAGTGGTTCTTGGTTTCTTTGATCGGATATAGTTAGCCGGCTATAGGATTGGGTGCACCGTGAATAAAGTCGCCTTGGAGGTGGAGTGGTTAAGAGTGAACCGATAAACTCCCTTCAAGTATCCTAACGAGATGGTTAAGGTCATAATGGAGGTGGAATGCCCATTCGAGGACCTTGGTTAAGCAAAGGTTATATGGTGGTTAAAAGTCCATATGTGAGAACCTTGTGCTTGTTGAGATCACAATGGAGGTGTAAAGTCCATGTGTGGATCTTGTGTAGGGTGTCCCGGATCTCGTTAGTGATGTTATACAACTACCAATCGGTGATGCAAAGGTTGTATGGTGTTTGAAAGTCCATACATGGGAACCTTGTGCATGTCAAGGTTGTATGGTGTTTAAAAGTCCATACATGGGAACCTTGGGAAAAGTTGAGGTTGTATGGTGTTTAAAAGTCCATACATGGGAACCTCGGGAAAAGCTAAGGTTGTATGGTGTTTAAAAGTCCATACATGGGAACCTTAGGATGTTGAGGTCAAATGGTGTTTAAAAGTCCATTTGGAGACCTTGGATTGGTAGTGTGTATGAAGCGCAGGGGACAACGCTTGTGATCCGCGTATCCGATCGGGTGTTGAGTTGAAAAGTGGATGAGGTTGGTCACTTGGAAGCCAATGTAATGTTCTTGATTATAAAGAAGCATGAGATGCTTGAAAAGATGCATGGTTGCATGGAAAGTGTGTAATGCTTGAAAAGATGCATGGTTGCATGAAAAGTGGTTAATGCTTGTGAATGCATGTTTACTTGTTAAGTTGAACAAGAGTTGATTATCATTTGGTAAATGATGCATGTGTGCATGGAATTTCTTTAATGCATTGGAGTCTTGTTAAGACTTGTTTAAAAGGCATGTGATGATGATGTTGTGGTTTTTATATTGCCTTGGTTAATGCATGTGTTGGATTGATTGAGTATATGGTTTTAAAAGGGTTTCTTGCTTGAATGGTTTTCAAGTATAAGAAAGGTATGTTGTGGAATGGAGGTGTTTTCCAAGGTTGAATTTAGCTTTGCATATGGTGTTTATGCATGGAATGGCTAAATGGATGATTTTGCAAGTTGTGCTTTGAAAAGGTTTTCTTAGCTTGCTAAGCTAAGGGTTGGTTTTCATGTATGTGCAATGCATGGTTTTAAGCATGATGTTGAAAAAGGGTTTTCAAGCTTTGCTTGGTTAACAATCGGGTTTGTTTTAAATGTGTTTTCATGACCCGCTGCATTGATGGTGTTTTGGTTTTGAGCATTCCTCACTAAGCATTATGTGCTTACGCTCCTTTTTGTCCATCAATGCAGATTCTTGAAGTTTGGACAGCGAGAAGCAAGGGATTCAAGGGGGACTCCAATTGAGATGTATGTCTCGGTGAATAGCTATAGTTAATAAAGGCAATGAGGTAGAATCTCTTGGGTTGATGTTATGTGTTCGTATATGTTCGGACAAGGATGGTTTAATGTTGTTGTTAGTGTTGTTGGAACATGTATTTGGCTTTTATAAGATTGATATGGAAGTTTAAGCTTGAAGTGGTTGCTTGTGTAGGAAGCATGCCTATAGATTTGGGGCTTTTCATATATGTCTCATATATGTTGAATTGTTGATGCAAGAATGTCTCATATATGTTGAATTGCATGTTGGTAAAGTTTGGTGGCTTTTGGAGCATGTTTGGTTGATCAATTGCATGATTAAGTATGCTTTTTGCTGTATTTCGTGCAGGGTGTTTCGGAACAGTTGACACCGTTTCGGAACGGGTGCCCTGAACCAACCCAGGCGTCCGAAACGGGTGACACCGTTCCGAAACGGAATGGCTACTGCCAGACCCCCGTTGCGGTACGCGTTGCGGAACGGCCCCGTGTTTCGAAACGGGTTCTGCCTGTTTCGGAACGGGTGACCGTTGGGGGCTGACATTGGCGGTTAAATGTTTTGAAATGTTTGCATTTTGGTCCTGAATCTTGTTTGTGCAATTGTATGAGTTTGGGATGTCCGTTTGAGCTGAAGTTTGGCAGAGAAGCATGAAACATGATTAATTTTAAGTTGGTAACTTAAAATCTGGTTAAGCCCTCAAAGTTTTCAGAAATTGCAATTTGGTCCCTAAAGTTGTAATTTGTTCAATTGGGTCCCTGTTTGATCTCTGATGTTTGTGATCTTTGAGTATGATGTTTGTGTGATCACAATTAGGGCTAATGTGCATCTAGACAAGATTAAAAAGAAAAAAAAGGGTCGTTAATCAAGGTTGACTTTCGAGTTGACTTTGGTTTTCCCCGTGTGACTTTCTTAATTCGGGTCAACCGTCTGGCCCGGGTTAAGGGGGTTACATTTGTTCAAAGAAATAGCATTTGAGAAAAGATATGCAGACTCGACAAATCCAACCTTTGTGAAAATTGTCGTCACATATCGATTAAGCCTTCATTGATTCCTTTGTTGAAGGGAAAGAAGTTGCGAACTTTGTTACATTTTCCAAACAAGAGAGATAAGAATATGAACGATGCAATTTGGGATTTAATCATTTCAAATGGTAGATACTTGCATGTGTTAGAATTAAATCATTTAAATCTTAACACAATTTCACTCTCCATTCATAAGTTAAAACATTTGAGGTACCTTGATCTCAATTGGAATGGAAATCTCAAGATCCTTCCAAAGAGTATTTGCAAGATACTAAATTTGCAGGTGTTTGAAACTTGACTTTTGTTAGGACTTAAAGAATTGCCAAGGAAGATTGAAAAATTGGTGAATCTTGTCCATCTTCCGTGTACTAGTTGCTAGAAATTAACTCACATGCCACGAGGAATAGTGAAGTTGACTTCCCTTCAGACATTTAGCCAGTTTGTAGTTGATAAAGATGGCTCCCATGGCGTTGCTGCCGATCTAAGTGAATTGGGAGGGCTTAACAACTTAAGGGGAGGAGTAATGATAAGAAATCTGGGATTCGTGAAAAATGCAAAAGAGCAGTTTAAGGCTGCTAACTTGAAAGAGAAGCAACATTTGCAATCATTGACTTTAGAGTGGAGTGGTAATAACGATGACAAGTCTGTGTTAGAGTAATAGAGGTTTTTCTATTAGTTGGATCAGCCCAACCCAAAGTTTGTTAAAATTGTTATTAGTTTGTTATAACTGTTTGGGCTGATCATCTTAGCTTGAGATGGGCTATAAATGTCAAGCCCAATCATTTTGTAAATATAGACTTGAATAATTCCCCAATCATTAAAAATAACATTTTCTCTTTTCTCTTTCTATTTCTCTCTGTTTTAACCATTCGTTTCTTCACCTTTCCTTTTCCTACACTCACCGTCATTCAACACCATCTCCAACATCAATGCCACCATTCTCACATGGTATCATTCGCCATTAACGGTCCTGACGTCGGTTCACTTCCGCTGCCGCAAATGGTCCGATAATCGTTTCTATTTCGCAGTTCTCATCCGGATCTGACTCACCGGAGTTGTTTTCTGTCCATTCTTTTGTCGATCGTTGTTGTTGCTTTCTCAGTCTCAGTTCGTTTTGCCTTTCGCCGCCGCCATTGCCGTTTCACATTTGCTTTCGCTGCTACTGTTGTGAACCAATGTCAATTTCGCCACCGTTTCTTGATTTCAGATTATTAAGGTTTGTCTTCCGGCTTGTTACCAGAGATCCTAAATCATGATTTTCATTTGCATCGCCGTTGGTTTCATCACATGTTGTTACATCCGAGTTTCTTGTTGTTTATTCTCTAATTTGGCGTTGTTTTGGGTTGCAATGCTTTGGTTATCTGATTTGCCTAATTGCCTTACATTGACACACTGGATTAGATGCTTAAATTGTTGGTGCTTTTGTTAGTATGACTCTGTTGTTCATCGTCAAAACACTTCGATCGTGACAGTTTGAGTTGCTGGTAGTGGTTATCTGCTCTGGTGTGTTAGTGAATATTGTGCTTTCTGTTTGGTTATTACTGCCTATGGCTCGAAATGGATTAATCTGGTTTGAATTAATTCTGAAAGTGTGTCTCAATCTAGTTATTGTTTGCAATTACACCTAAACTGTGATGGAGATGATGATTTCTGATTTTGGAGTAGCATGTGCAACTGAGTCTGTTAATTGAAGAAACTACAGTGAAGAATGTGTTTAATAGTCCTTGTCATACTGTTCTTCTACAATTGTTATGGCTTTTTCTGTATCAGCTGATGAGAGTTAGTAGAATTGGGAACAAGTTGTGTTAGGTGTTGTATTGCTGCTGCTGATTTTTTGTTTCCCGAAAGTTGGTGAATGCTGGTCATTTGTTAAAAATATTGGGAACAAGTCTGATGATAAAGAGAAGTCACTTGAAGACCTCCAGCCCCATACAAATCTGAAGAAGTTGGTCGTGGACCAATGTAGGGGAGATGCCAAGTTTCCTAGTTGACTTTCTCAGCTCACAAATCTCACTGATATTGAAATATTGGGTTCGAGTAAGTTTAAACATCTCCCTTCCTTTGCTCATTTGCCTCATCTTCAATGTCTATCGATTTCTGAGTTAATTGCGCTCGAGTACATGGAGGATAGAGAACCCAATGAAAGACGAGGAGAATCTGAATCATTCTTCGAGTCACTTACGTATCTTCACCTCGAGAAATATGCCCAAATTTAAAGAGTTGGTGGAGGAAAAGACTGATTGATGATGATAACAACGGTGGAAATGGAACAGAAATACGAACATCAACCGTGGCATTTCCTTGTCTTTCCCATTTATATGTTAGTAATTGTCCTTTGAATTCAATGTCGTTGTATCCATCACTCGATGATCGACTAGTGGTGGTGAATACCAGTTCAAGGCCCTTAAAGCAGACCATTCGAATGAACACCGCTTCTCTTCCACTCTCGAAATTGAAATCCTTATGTTTGAATAATGTGAAGGAACTGGACCAAAGCACACTAGACGAGTGCCGTTTGGAGAATCTCTCTTCTTTGAGTATTTCCAACATTCAGCGGCTGGTGTCTCTTCCTCTTTGGCTTCAACATCTTGTTCGGTTGAAAACATTGGAAATTCAGAATTGCAATGGTTTGAGGTCACTCTTTCTTGTGTTCCAACATCTCACTTCCCTTGAAAGGTTTGAAATAATTAACTACAAGGAGCTGGAGATGGCATCCAAACATTCCAAGATCATACATGCCTACGTGTTCTGTATCTGCAAAATATTCCAAAGTGTCGGCATCTTCCGGAGTGGTTTCAACATCTGATAAATCTGCAAAGGCTGGAGCTCATTGATATATCCAATTTAACATCGCTTCCGCACTGCCTGACCACTTTGGAAAGCTTACAAATCGAAGGAATTCCCCAGTTGGTGGTAAGATGTGGAAAGGACATTGGTGCCGATTGGCATAAGATCGCTCACATTCCGCACATTAGGGTGAATGAGGTTGGTGCTTCCTAGTCCTACCCTTTCAATCTCTCACGTGTTTAATCTCTTCAGACAGAATAAGTTACCAAAGTAAAAGGCAGACATATCTCACAGTGTAATCGATCTCATGGGACTTTAATCATCCTTTGTAATCTGATCTTAGTAGTGAAATTATCTCTGAGCAAGGCCCCGCAGATGTAGGTGTGACTAGGGGTGTTCGCGGTTAACCAAAATACTATAACGGTTAACCTATAAGTTATGTTCTTAGTGCAAAAGTTATATGTTTTTAATGTAATTAGAGGGGAAATGCATAGAGAATGTATCTAAGAATGCATAGAAAATTAGAGACTCATTCTTAATGGTTAACCATGAACACCCCTAGGTGTGACGCCGTACTGTGTAACCAATGTGTATGTTATATTTTTCAATAACATTTCAGTTGCATAGTAACATTTTAAGTTCCGTATTTTTTAACATTTCGATTGTACCGTTTTTTAGCCTTAAATTAAGTGGCCACAACCTAGACTCCCCGTACTATTTTCCCCGAAGAGTATTTACAAGGTGCAACCTTTGCAAATTGCAAGTGCTAAACTTGACCATTATATTTGGCTTGAAGAATTCGTTAACGTACGTTGTGGGGCATGATCTTTGACTTGTTATTTTGTTATATTATTGCATCTCTCGATCACACCTCCATAGTTCACTTTCTTCGGTTGTTTTTTTTTTACGGACTATTCAAGATAGGTAACTAAAGTGGTATATGTTTATATATATTTTTTAATTCTTTTATAAGACGCACGCATTGCAAATGAAATTGTTCGAACTCGAATATCATAGAATAGACGTCAACTTTTTCTTACTGAAGCCACTCGTTAGAATTATTAAATAAATTTTTTAAAACATTCCAATATATTAAATTATATTCTATCTCACTCCGATAATTATTGTAATATTTCAAATCCACAAAATTCATGTAGCAATAAAAGTGAAAAAAATAAAGATTTATCATGCATCGTTTTAATTTGGGTAAACTTCACCGGAGGTCTCTTTTGTTTGGGTCGTGTTCTATTTTGGTCACCCATTTTGAAAAAAGGTTATTCATGCTACTTACGTTTTCGATCTGTTTTATTTTGGTCAATGTGTCGTTAACACACGTTAATTTGATGATGTGACACGTTAGTCAAAAGGGTTAATTTTTAACTTGACCCCTAAACTTTAAACAAAATATCAATTTAACTCCTAAATTCTCTCAACCTCACTTTTATCCCATAATTTCTAATTCCCATTTTCCATTTAACAATCATTTCATTATATATGAAACTTTGAATTCGTGCAATGATTCCTTAACTTAGTCATGTCAAAATGAATAATAAGGTTGGTTAAATTTTTTATATATATAAATTTTATATCTCAAGTAGGGGGATGGAGAGAAACGGGGACAACAAGCATCAACCTAGATTTGAACCTCGTCGGAACAGTGAGGGCTTTCGTCGGAGCACCGATGGTAAGGAAAGGACGGTCTTCGTGGACAGGCTGAGCAGAAGAGTATCAAGAGGAGCATTATGGGAGTTATGTGGGCACTATGGAAATGTTAAAAAGGTTTTCATTCCGGCGATCAACAAGAAACCTAAATACAAAGACGACACTTTCGCCTTTGTTCATTTCTACAACGGTGAAGACATGGTTAAGGTGATTAGGGCTATTGATGGCACCAAGATTGATGGTAGAATAGTCTACGCTTGAGAAGCTAGATTCCCTGTCAGATCGGTTCCCCATAAGGTGGCTCATCAGGAAAAGGTATACCAGAGAGTGAATGGAAGGTCCTCAAATTCTGATGCGTTGAAGGAAACTGCGCCAAGGGTCTTTAAGACCAATCCCAGAGATACTAGGTCCTACAAAGAGGTGCTTCTGGACAACCCTGATGTGGGTGCTGTTCTAGTGTCTTCGAGATGAGGTGTGGAATCTAATAGCGTTACTAGATCCTCTGAAGATGGGGTCACTGAGTTTACCATTCCTGCAGAAGAGTCGCTATGGCTCAAACATTCGGTGGCCGATCTGATAAAACTAGGATTTGAGAGAGACTTCGTGCAACGAGCTTTGGATAGTGATGGAATCAAGGTTACAGTAGCTAAATGGGGCAACCTACCAAATTCTTGCATTATTATCTTTAATTCTACAGAAGAGTTAGAATTAGTCTGGGCAACGAAGAGGGAGGAATTATCTTTCTGGTTTGAGTTTCTGGATAGAGAGGTGATAGTTGATGGTATTCCTTTGACTTTCTGTCCTATATCCTTAATGGGCATCCCGATTCATTGCTGGAGTTTGAACTTTTTCACAAAGCTTGCTAATTGGTGGGGTAGACTAATCAAAATCCATGAATCCACGAGGAAAAAGGATGATCTTACCACAGCGCGCATGATACTGAGAGTAGCCAGCCAGTTTGACATACCTGAATTCATTAAGGTTCGCATAAATGGACGTTTATTCAAGATCGGGATTAAGAAAGATGAAGTCTTCCCAGAACCGTCGGAGGTAGATTTTTTCCCCGAGTCGGATTCAGTGGACAACGACGGTCCGGACGTGTTCGTTGGGATGGACAAGGAGGGACCGACGGAGAATACCAATGAGCAGGCTCCAACGGTCAATATCCAGCCAGAGAACAATGCATGCTCCTCAAAATCTTCGTCACATTCAATTCCTATTGGGAACAGGGAGGGGCTCAATCAAAGCGTTTCGCACGTTTCTAATTCCAACGTGGCAATTGATATGCTGGCGTCGTCTTTTCATGCAGAGAATGTAGAGATAAACTCTTACGAGCAGACGGCTATCGTGGGGGTTAAGGGAGGGGCCCTGGGCCTCAATGCAGCCCAAACAACGGGTTTTGGTGAGGGCTCTATCCGAAATATTGGCCAAAGTATTTCTTTCGATCTGGCGGGTATTGGGCCGCATAAAACCTTAAGGGTCCAATTATCAAATTCCATTATTAATAATTCGATAAAGAGAAACTCATTCTGTCGATACCAACGAGGCTCTATCACAAAACAATCTACTCTCTGCAATTATCCCTAATAGTTGGGATAATTCTATCCCCCATAATATGTCCATTCAGAAGGGTATTACAATTCCTGGGAATGAGCAGCACATATCGGAGTCGACGATCAGAGAGCCTAATTTCTTTAAAGCCGGAGTGCGTAAGGCAATCAGGAGCCAAGTCCGCGATTCGTTGGAGAAAAAGAATGGAAATCAGAACTCAAACCATTCAAAATCTGGCCAAGATTCTATTCATTTAAACTATATCGAAGAGGCTCTTTCCGTTTGGGGTGTAAGTAATATTTTGGACATTTCCTTCGTAGGAGGCAAGCAAGCAGTCTTAGAAAAAGTGGTGGAGTTGGAAAGAAACAGCTGAGGTATGATTTATTTCTGGAATATTCTGGGTTCTTTATCTATCTAATGAATTTTTCTATTCTTTCTTGGAACCTAAGAGGATTAGGGAAGAAGGAAAAGGTGAGAGCAGTTAGGCGATTAGTAGGGAGTAAGAAACCGACTGTCTTTTTTCTACAAGAAACAAAGCTTAGCAAGTTCGACCCGTCGATGTATAGATGGCTGGGATGTGGTAATCTAATGGAATCCATAGCGGCTCCGGCTATCGGATCATCTGGAGGTCTATTTTGTGCTTGGAACTCGGAAGTTTTCGAAGTCTCAGATAAATTTGTTTTCAACAGGTTCACGGCCATAATTGGGATGTTCAAACAGACTCAATTTCTTTGTGGTTTTATAAACATATACGGTCCATCGGTGGAAAGTGAGAAAGTAGAATTTTTCAATGAACTCGCCGTGTTTATTAAGAATCGAAAATTGCCTTGGTGTGTGGGGGGTGATCTCAATGTGGCCCTCAACAAGGAAGAGAAGATTGGTCTAGCTTTTAATCCCTCTTCCACTCGTATTCTTCGCAATTTTTTACTAGAGACTGGTCTGATGGATCTGCCACTAAAGGGAGGATTATTTACTTGGTCAAACAATCGGGATCCACCGACCTTCGTTCGGTTGGATAGGTTTATACTAGACCCAGAGTTCTTCTTGAATTTCTCAAATCTCACCCAAACGCTACTGCCGAATTCGATTTCAGATCACAACGCTATTTTGCTATCAGAGGATATTTTGGATTGGGGTCCGAAACCTTTCCGTTTATTTAACTACTTATTGGACGATGAAGATCTAGTCAAGTCTGTCCGCTCTAATTTCTCTATTCTTAAAAGTAAAAACAGACGAGTCGGCATGGTTGGACTATTGAAAGGGTCAAAAGCAGTTATCAAAGCTTGGTCAGCAGAGAAGAAAATTAATCCTATTGATAGGATTTCTCTAATTGAAGAAAGTATTAGGAAGTTGGAATTGAAAATTCAACAGGGTATTAATACGTCAGAAGCATGGAAAAGAATCACTTCATTGAGGAAGGAACTATGGCAGTGTCTTAGGAATGAAGAAAGTATCTGGATACAAAAATCAAGAATCAAATGGAGTAATGAAGGAGATCAAAATACTCGATTCTTTCACTTGGTGGCTTCGAATCGAAGGAAACAGAATCTAATTTCCTCTATTGTTCACGATGGGAAGGTGATATCAGATCCTAGTAGTCTGCGGCTAGCGGTAAAAGACTTCTTCTCAAAGGCATACAACTACAAATCAACTCTTGAAGTAAACTCGCTGAATCTCAATTTCAACAGAATCTCCCAGGATCAAAACAATAGGCTTGAAAGACCATTCTCCGAAGAAGAAATTTGGGAAGCCTTGACTTCCACGGATAGTTCGCGGGCTCCTGGACCCGACGGTTTTAGCATGGGGTTCTTCAAGAGGTTCTGGCCTGAACTAAAAGAGGACATAATCAGATTTTTTGACGATTTTTTCACGGAAAAGACTGGGAAAACGGCGTTAATCACACCTTCATCACCCTCATCCCAAAGAAGACAGGTTCCAATTCTTTAGAAGATTTCAGGCCTATCAGTTTAGTTGGGGGCATCTACAAGATTCTGTTAAAAGTCCTTTTGCGCTGATTCAGAGAATGTGCGGATAGCGTAATCAGTAAATCACAGTTTGCATTTCTTCCGGGTAGGCAAATCCTAGATTGTGCCTTCATTGCGAACGAAGGTATTGAATACATCTAGAAGCAAGGTTTAAAAGGAATTGTCTTCAAAATAGATTTCAAAAGAGCATACGATTCGGTCGATTGGTGTTTCCTTATGAGAATTTTGAAGGAGATGGGTTTTGGTGACACTTGGTGCAACTGGATTCTTAAATGCATTTCATCGGCATCGATATCTGTTTTGGTGAATGGAGTTCTTACGCCCCAATTTTCTATAGCCAAAGGTCTCCGACAAGGATGCTCACTGTCACTGTTACTATTTAATATAGTCGGAGAAGCCTTACATTTGATGATCGATAAGGCTGTCAACATGGGGCTATTCCACGGGTTCCGGATAGGGAAGGAAAACAATACGATGATCTCACATCTCCAGTTTGCGGACGACCTCATTATCTTTTTTGGAGCGGCAGTGGGCGAAATTAAAAACGTAAAGAGGGTTCTGAGGGTATTCGAGTTAGCTTCTGGTCTTCAACTAAATCTAAAAAAGAGTTTCCTCTACGACATTAATTCCGATTGTGAGACCGTGACAGCTTGGGCTTCAGAAGTTGGGTGTAATGCTGGGCAATTTCCGACAACATACCTTGGACTTCCATTAGGATTTCACAGGAATTCAAATATTTTGTGGGAGCCGGTTGTTAACAAATTCTACAAAGCACTGTCATCTTGGAAGGCGAATAATCTTTCGATAAGTGGTAGACTTGTCCTCATCCGCTCGGTATTATCTTCTCTACCTATCTACTATATCTCGCTTTTTAAAATGCCAGTTTCAATTGTTCATAAGATCAATTCAATTATGGCTGGATTTCTTTGGGGGGGGGGGGTTCTTCCGTGTCAAGGAAAATTCACTGGTTGAAGTGGGATCAAGTCTGCTCGACTATCCCCAATGGCGGCCTGGGAGTTCGGAACATTGAATTACAGAACCGGTTACTACTGCACAAATGGATATGGAATTTTTCACATGAAAGAGATAGTCCGTGGAAAAAAGTCATTTGTTGTGTAAACAACTTTGACAACTCGGATATTTTGCCCCCGCAACAAAATGGTAGACTTTCATCGTGGGTTTGGAAAGGGGTGGTCAGCAACTTCTATAAATCTGATGAATTGGGCTGCAAATTGAGAAAGGCGACGGTAAGTCTATCGCTTTCTGGCAAGATAAGTTGATAGGTGAGGCACCTCTAATGAATTCTTTTCCGCGAATTTTCGCTCTTTCTTCAAATAAAGTCGGTAAAGTGGTTGAGTTTGGATCTAAATTGTCGTCGGGTTGGGAATGGAATATCGATCTTAGACGATGCCTCTTTGATTGGGAAGTGGGACAGTGGAACTCGATGATGACACTGATCAACATCGTTAAATATGACGGTTTCAAATTCGACTGTTTACTATGGGAAGGTTCGGCGGATGGCTCTTTTTCGGTAAAAAACGGCTTTAAATCAGCAGTGGTTTAGGACTCGGACAACTCTTTTTGGTGTAACTATGTTTGGCTGAAACTCGCCCCTCCTAAGGTTGAAGCTTTTGTATGGCAAGCTGTGTGGGGTCGTATCCCAGTGAGATCGAAACTTAGGAAAAGAGGTTTAACATCTCTTTCGGATAATCGTTGTCCTTTATGTCAGGAAGACGAGGAAACTGTAATGCACTTACTATTTCTTTGTAAAGTCACATGGGCGTTGTGGATGAAATTTGGAAAGATTTGGAATGTTCACTTCATATTTCCCAGGGACCCTATCTTAGCATTATTGTGCTGGCATGCTGCTTGCCCATCTGATAATAAAAATGCTATCTGGAGACTCATCCCAGCAGCGGTGATGTGGTCCGCTTGGTTATGAGAAATGAGTTAATTTTCCGAGAAGGTAAGCTGGACGTTTTTAATTTATTTTTTCTAACCCGTTTCAGACTTATTGCTTGGTTTAAAGCCAAATACCCGGAGTCTATGGTCTCTTTCGAGGATCTCATGGCAAATCCTAGTATTGCGGATAATCTGAAATGGTCCCAAGTCCCAACAGGCTCCTAAAAACGTACTGTCTTGGTGTCCACCTCCCTTGGGTTATTTGAAGATGAATGTGGATGGCGCTATGCTTAAAAATGGTCGCGGAGGTGGTATCGGTGGAATTCTCAGAGATTCGGATGGGCGGACGTTGATGACTTTCTCAGAACCGACGGGTCCTGGACCACCTATACTTGCTGAACTTCTTGCGATCAGGTTTGGTCTCGCTTTATTCAACGCGCTATATCCAGGAAACAACCAAAGATTGATTCTTGAATGTGACTGCCAAACTGCTGTCAATTGGATTTCTAGTCCAGCAGGGTGTTCCCTGATTTTCAAAGATATTGTCCTAGAAATTGTGAGATTATGTAGAATAGGTGAACGCAAACTTAGGATTATTCCAAGGGCCATAAAAATAGGGGCTGATAGTCTGGCAAAGGATGGTATTGGTTAACTGTTTTAGTTTGTAATTTGACTCTTTGGAGTATTTGAATTAATGTAATAATAATATGGTACTCTTTTTCTCCTTCCGCTTTCGATCTTTGATCCGTGAGGATTGAGGATTGTTATGAAGGGGGTTTTTAACGAGACCACAAATTCTTATAAAAAAAATTATATAACAGGTGGACCGGAGGTACAACTATTACTGTGAACAAATGCATACGGTGGTGAACTCATTTGGTCTGGTGATGGGTTTCGGTGCAGCAGTGCCTTATATTGCACTAGCTAAAAAAGCAATGTCTAGGCATTTCAAGTGTTTGAAAGATGCAATTTTAGGCACAGTTGCACCAAAGTTGTGAGATACTAGATGAGACATAACAAAAGGAGGAACACCGAGATTAAAGATGTTGGAGCAAAGCTTGAGACATCAAAGAGCGTTCCAGCAAATGGGGATGATGAAACAAAAAGCTTGGAGACCAGAAAGGGACTTGCTTGAACATTCTGTCAACATTTTGAGAGCTTGACTTTTCGAGCATTTTCTTCACTTGTACGTGTTTGCCTTTGTTTTTACCTATATTATTATCGATCTCATACTAGTCTAACACTAACAATCTGCATCTTCTTAATTTTTGAAAAAACTAAAAAGCTGGAATCTTAAAATACAATCTATCATAAATAAGTATACATAAATGAATCTTTATTAGTTCACAAAATCCAAATTTTTTCCCTCCTTTGTCACAGTTTTTATTAGTGTATAGAGAAAAAAAAAAACAATAACGCATATTGTCCCTAGATGTTACCAAAAAGCTGGCTAAAGACCATTAATTTCCCTCTCAGCTTTTTTTTTCTTCTGATAACATTACATATATATATATATATATATATATATATATATATATATATATGCATAGCTTTACTTTGTCACTAACAGACCCAGGAATTAGTTCACCACGCCTGTATTTGTTCATAGTAATGGTTGTATCTCCGGTCCATCTGTTATATAAGAAATTTAATATTGCACGAATTCAAAGCTTCGTATACAGTGAAATGATTGTTAAATGGAAAGTAGGGGTCGAATTAGAAATTGTGGGATAAAAGTGAGGTTGAGAGAGTTTAAGGGTTAAATTAATATCTTGTTTAAAGTTCAGGGGTCAAATTAGAAATTAACCCTTTTGATTAACGTGTCACGTCATCAAACTAACGGGTATTAAACGCACAGTGACCAAAATAAAACAGATCGAAAATATAAATAGCAAGAATAATCTTATTCAAAATAAAACACGACCCAAACAAAAAAACTTCCGGTAAAATTTACCCTTTTAATTTTGCATGCAGAATTTCATTTTAGGTTATAAGAGAAAGCTAAATTAATTAAATTGTGGGGAAACAAAATTAAAGGTAATAATGAAGGGGAAATTGATTAAAAATTATATTTGGTCTCGCGGGAGAAAATATTTTATATAATAATATGTAAAAATTATTTGATATACACAAGGAAGAAACTACATCCATGTTCGGAGGGTTTATTGACCCATGCAGGCAGGAATGGACTTAGAGTGGGCTGGAGGAAGCAATTGCCCCCTTAAAAATTAAAAATTCATATATAATTTAAAAAAAAATTAGAAATTTTTTATATATTTTCTATTGAAAATATATTTTCATCTCCCTAAAATTTTATAAGTTCGCCCCTCCTTAAAATTTTATAGGTTCGCCTCGCTTAACATAAAATTCTGTGTTCGTCCCTGCACGCAGAGAATTTTTTTATCTTTGTTTATTTTTCTATTTTTTCCGAAAAAGTTAAGTTAATTATGAATTTAACTCTCCTCTTTTAATATTTATGTTTTGACCTACCTCAAATCTTAACTCTGTCCCTGAATATAAAAGTATGCAAATTTTAGCTTACATAATTATAATTATTTTAGAGTGTATAGATTTAGTTTAGGTTTTAAAGTTTAGAATTAAAAGGTAAAGTTTTAAAACTTTGACTCTAGATTTTATAACTTAAATAGTGATGGTGTATAAATAAAATTACTCATAACATATTTATACATTTTTATTTAATAATCTGTAAATTAGATGGGAGGATAGTTTAGTCTAGGCACCAGGGTATTACGGATTTTTTTGTTTAATCATCGGTATCTAATTCATTTGTCGACTAATTCATATCAGGTTTTGCAGAGACTTGATATCTCCCAACTCAGTTTTCTTCATTCATAACGTCGAGATTTAAACCCACTAACCTTGATTAAAGGACCTAATACAAATATAGACTATTTTAAGTTTAAAATCTAAAATTTAAATCCCTAGCTCTAAAACCCTAAAGCTTAGAATATAAATCTTGAACTATAAATTCTAAATTCTAACAATAAACTCTAAACCCTAAACCTTATAAGCCTCAAACCTCCTAACTCTAAACTAAATCTCTTAACCCTTAATTCACCTGTTCGTGGTAGTTTTTTTTAAGGTAAACTACATAAATGACCACCATACTATTGATAAAGTCGCGATTTGACCACCTTACTTTTTTTCGAAGCAATAAAACCACCAAATTATTTAATTGGTTGCAATGTGACCACCAGCCGTTAAAAACTAACGGAAGAAGTGACGTGGTAGTTAATAAAATTGGTATAATTACACATTTGGCCTCCGCTATTTGTACATTTTATCAATTTGGTCCTAATTTTAATAAATAAAATAATTTTATTAGGCTACGACACGTGTCGCCGTATTATTGGAAGACTTTATTTATATATTTTTAATTTAATAATTTTTATTTTACTCCTCCAATCAGGTGGTGACACATGTTACCAGATTTGAGGAGCAAAATTAAAAAAAAACAAGCACCTTACCTCTAATAGGCTTCAAACCCACATTGTCTAAGTTAAAAGTGAGTGCACTTACCACTAGACCAAAGCTATCCATATGATGCATTGTACAAAAGCTAATATATATTTTATTTTGTTGTTTGAAATCTTAAGCGCAAACGAAACACCGGGGCACATTCTTCTACCGCTGCTGAATGGAAAGAGTTCAAAGTTTTGTCCCCTCACATCTACATCTTTGTGGGTAGTCATGAATCTTTCCGGTCGGAATTCAGAAGGGTTTTTCCATATGCGTGGATCGCGTTGAATCTTTCAAAGATTGAGAATAAGCCAAGTGCCAGTTGAAACATGATATTCGTTAACGGTGCAGTCTTCAATGGCTTCATGGACCACAGAGAGTGGAGCAGCAGGGTATAAACGTAATGTTTCCTTAATGATGGAGTGAAGGTAGATCAAGTTTTTGGTGTCTGATTCTGTCACGAACAGCTTATCCTTACCGACATGAATGTCTAGTTCTTGTTGGATTTTGTTCAATACATCAGAATTGTTAATATATATTGTACAAAGCTAATATATATTGTACAAAGCTATCGAGCAAACAACAAACTAAGATATATATTAGAGTTTGTACAATGCATTACAAGGATAGCTTTGGCTTAGTGGTAAGCACACTTACTCTGGGTTTGAAACCTATTGGAGGCAAGGCGCTTGTCTCATTAATTTTGCTCCTCCAATCAGGTGGTGACACGTGTTGTAGCCTAATAAAATTATTTTATTTATTAAAATTAGGACCAAATTGATAAAATGTATAAATACCGGAGACCAAATGTGTAATTATACCAATTTTATTAACTGCCACGTCACTCCTTCCGTTAGTTTTTAACGGCTGGTCGTCACATTGCAACCAATTAAATAATTTGGTGGTTTTATTGCTTCGAAAAAAAGTAAGATGGTCAAATCACGACTTTACTAATAGTATGTTGGTCATTTATGTAGTTTACTTTTTTTTTTAATACATACTCAATGCTAGTGGCATTTTTGTATGATTCCAAAAGAGAAGACTTTTCACGGCTTGATATTCTTTATTCACTAGTGTGGGTGGTGATGTCGTGTGTAAAGGAGGACTAGGCTTAGGCTCTACATGTATAATGTATTAGTACCTGCGTTTCATTCCGATCATTTCACACTTCCTCCTCTTGCAAATAATCAAACACTTTTTGCCTTGGTTTCTCTTTCAACTAACAATGGCCGAAGCAGTAGCTTTTAACATCATTGCTAGATTGAGCTCCCCTCTTCTTATCCAACAACTTGGCTTGTGGTGAAATTTCAAAGATGACCTCCACGACCTCAAACGCTCCGTCTCTGCAATCAAAGCCGTGCTTCTTGACGCAGAAGAGCAATCTGTGACCAGCAATCTCGTCAAAGATTGGCTCGAAAAGCTGAAAGATGCTCTGTATGATGTCGATGACTTGCTGGATGATTTCTATACGGAAGCTTTGCGAAAGGACCTGATGAGTGGGAACAAGCTGAGTAAAGAGGTACGTGTTTTCTTCTCCAGCTCAAACCAGTTTGCTTACGGTCTCAAAATGGGTAACCAAATCAAGGCCATCAAGAATAGATTTGCTTCGATTCAAAGTCAGACCAATGTGTTAAACTTGGTAGAGCGTGATCATCCTGTGGAAACCTCTTTCATGACCAAAAAGAGGCAGCAAACGCACTCTTTTGTGCGTAAAGGTGAAATCATAGGGAGGGAAAATGATAAAACAGCTCTTCTTGAACTCTTGCTAGATACAGAGTTTCAAAGTGAAGAGAATGTTATTATCGTTCCAATTGTGGGGATTGGAGGCTTAGGCAAGACTGCCTTGGCACAGTTTGTTTATAATCATGAAAGGGTTAAAAATCACTTCAATTTGAGGATGTGGGTCTGCATTTCTGATGTTTTTGAATTGAAAATAATAGTAGCAAACATTATAAAATCTGTGACAAGCGATGCACCCAATCAAAATCTCGAAATGGATCAATTGCAAAAACAACTCCGAGATAAAATCGATGGGAAAAAATATTTGCTTGTTTTGGATGATGTTTGGGAGGAGAAGAGGGAACAATGGTTTAGCTTAAAGAAGTTAGTGATGGGTGGGGCTAGAGGAAGCAGGATAATAGTAACTACTCGCTCTCATAAAGTAGCAAAGATTACTAGTAGATGTGAGCCTTACGTTCTTAAGGATTTGTCTGATGGTGACGCTTGGTCTTTGTTTAAACAAATAGCATTTGAACAAAGATTTGCAGACTCAACAAATCCAGCCTTTTTGGAAATAGGAAAGCAGATATTGGAAAGGTGTTGTGGGGTTCCCTTGGTCATAAGGACTATAG
Source organism: Hibiscus tridactylites (assembly GCA_958450335.1). Taxonomy (NCBI): domain Eukaryota; kingdom Viridiplantae; phylum Streptophyta; class Magnoliopsida; order Malvales; family Malvaceae; genus Hibiscus; species Hibiscus tridactylites. Next base: position 23,262,500 of record OY288267.1, on the reverse strand, counting down.
CTAGTACGTTATCTATTAAACAAACTGAAAATGAGTGGCGTTCTTTCAAAAATAATGTAATTGCTACTGTACTATCCCAAAAAGATGGTGATATTTTGCCCACACTTAAGCTGAGTTACAATCATCTTCCACCCTATTTGAAGCATTGTTTTGCTTATTGTAGATTGTATCCAAAAGATCATGAAATTAATGTACAAACACTTGTTCAACTTTGGATTGCACAAGATTTTGTAAAACAATCTAATTTTAACCAATCTCTTGAAGAGATTGGGTTTGGGTATTTTGAAGATTTAGTAGAAAGAAGTTTCTTTCAAGAGATAGAAGAAGATGAAGATCGGGGAACAACATGTAAAGTGCATGATTTAATGCATGATCTTGCTGAATCAGTAGCAGGAAGAGAGAGCAGTATTTTATATTCGAATTCAAGTGCAAGCGAGGTTGATGAAATATGTCGTCATGTATCAGTTGATTTTTCATTAATTCCTTTGTATAAAGGAAAAAAGTTGCGATCTTTGTTACACTTTCCTAACCAGAAGAATCAAAATAGGAGTGATACAACTTGGAATTTAATGATTTCAAATTGTAGACGCATACGTGTGTTAGAATTGAATGAATTAAATCTTGATATAGTTCCACGCTTCATTCATAAGTTGAAACATTTGAGGTACCTTGATCTCTCTTGGAATCTTAATCTCAAGATCCTCCCAAAGAGTATTTGCAGGATACAAAATTTGCAAGTGCTGAAACTTGACAGCTGTCGGAGGCTTAAAGAATTGCCAGAAAAGATTGAAAAATTGGTGAATCTTACCCATCTTGCGTGTGAAGGGTGTTGGAGTTTAACTCACATGCCACGTGGAATAGGGAAGCTGACTTGGCTTCAGACGTTAAGCCTGTTTGTGGTGGATAAACGAGGTTCTTATGGTGGTGCTGTTGCAGATCTAAGTGAATTGGGTGGACTTAACAACTTAAGGGGAAAGCTAACAATAAGAAATCTGCATTGGGTGAAAAATGCAAAAGAGGAGTTTAGGACAGCTAACTTGAAAGAGAAGCAACATTTGCAATCATTGGTTTTACAATGGAGCGGCCCTATTCCTACTGATGATGATGGAGATGATGAAGAGAAGTCACTTGAAGAGCTGCAGCCCCATCCTAATCTGAAGAAGCTCAAGGTGATAGGATGGAGGGGTGATGCCAAGTTTCCAAGTTGGGTTTCTTCTCTCACAAATCTCGTCAATATTGATATAGGCGGTCCCAGTAAATTGAAACATCTCCCTTCCATTGCTGAATTGCCTCATCTTCAGCGACTGAGTATTTCTCAATTAACTGAGCTGGAGTACATGGACTATAGTGATCTCAGTGGAGGACAAGGAGAATCAGAATCATTCTTCCCATCACTTACATCGCTCACACTCATTGACTGTCCAAATATGAAGTCTTGGTGGAGGAAAAGGCCTATTGATGATGATAACAACGATGACAATGGAACAGAAATACGAACATCAACCATGGTGTTTCCTTGTCTTTCCGGTTTATATATTAAAGATTGTCCTTTAACTTCAATGCCTCTGTATCCATCACTCGATGATAAGCTATGGGTGGTCAATACCAGTTCAAGGCCTTTGGCGCAGACCATTCAAATGAACATCACTGGTATAACTCCATCAACCTCTTCCCTTCCTCTGTCCAAATTGAAATCATTCCGCGCGGAGAATATTGAGGAACTGGACCCTGACATGCTAGATCACTGCCTGCAAAATATGACATCCCTCAAACACTGGGGTATTGGTTCTTGCCATTGGCTAAAGTCTTTATCCGGGTGCTTGCAACAGTTGACCAGTCTCGAAAGATTATTAATAAAAGATTGCAAGAAGCTTGATTTGGAGGGCCTGCATTGGGAACCCCTTAAGAATCTCTCTCATTTGGAGATCCATCATCTTCCACATATGGCGACTCTCCCCCTTTGGCTTCAACATCTTGTTCAACTGAAAACATTAGAAATTGAGAATTGTAGTGGATTGAGCTCACTCTTTCCTGCGTTCCAACATCTCACTTCCCTTGAAATGCTTCGAATAAGCAACTGCATTGAGCTGGAGTTATCTGCAGATGACATCCAAATACTCCAAGATTATACAGGCATGCGCTTTCTATTTCTGCGAAATATTCCCAAGTGTCAACATCTTCCGGAGTGGCTGCAACATCTAACAAATCTGCAAAGGCTTCACCTCATTGACTTTCCCAATTTAACATCTCTTCCAAATGAGATGCGTAGCCTAACCGGTTTGGAAAACTTATGGATGGAACAAATACCCCAGTTGGAGGAAAGATGCGGGAAGGACGTTGGTGCCGATTGGCATAAGATTGCTCACATCCCAAGAATTAGGGTGAATTGGGTGGGTACATCCTATCCTTTGAATCATTCATTAATGTACCCACTTTTACAACAATACTGTGAACATATCTCTTACTCGGTTTCTCTCTTCAGACATGGGTACAAGATAAGTGACCAAAATAAAAGGCAGACTGATCTCATGAGGCTCTTACTACTATTGGAAAACAGCAATCAAAGTAAGAGGTATCATCTCATTAATTCCTTTATTTAATTACAAAAATACTACTTTTGGAGGCACAAATATTTCTTCAAAGAACTGTGTATTTGATCTCAGGGACCAAGACTGAATCCGGTACTTAATATCAACTGACTCTCAAGTGATGTCTTTTACCATTACACTACAGGCTTGGTTGACAGAGGACTTGTTAGTCTTGAAAATAGCAATCAAGGTAAAAGGTAACATCTCCATCAATCCCTCTATTGAATTACAAACGTAGAACTGCTGCTGGTAGTTTCAAATCCACAATATCCTTTGATGCAGGGCTGCATTTTAGCTGGTTGGAATTTCAGCCAACTTTCTTCTTGAAGCTTCGGAATACTTGGAGGCGAGGACTCCAACATCTCGTCGCATCAAGATTTCCGGAGGAAGAGTCTTTATCTTATGTTTAAATGATGAGGAGGGGGTTATACGAGCAAGGCCTTCAAGTCCTCCATGTTCGATGTACAAGTGAAGAAGAGCTGACACAGAATATATGTGGTTCATGACTACCAACATTATTATGTATGCAATGCACAGATTGTAAATCAGGAGTATAGCGAGTGAAACACTTTCGGTTGGAAATGTGTTGAGGGAGATAGTGTAGGAAAAATATTTGGTTAAACCGAAAAGGGTTGAAAATAAGACTTGCTTGAGGCGTGCACTAGACACTGTCCTTAAGGATATTTCGCGGTGAAGCGTACCCTCCAGGATTCAACAAGCACTTCTGCTAAAGTAGGCAACAGAAAGAGCAAAGAACCAATGAATACTCAGCTTATAAAAGGTGTTTAAAATAAGAGAAAGAAGAAGAAAATAAGTAGATGATTCTACTTTAGATGTGAATTATGAAGGCATATGTGCATGGTATTTATAGTACCATGCATGCCTAAAAAGGGCATCTAAAAATAGTAATTAGTCAAGGGCAAATCGGTCGAAAATAAAATTAATGGTTAAGAATAAAGATATTTTTATTTGAAATGAATGGTTAAGATTAATTAGAAAAATGGATGATTAAAAATGAATATAATTTCATTTTAAAATGGATGGTTAAAAACGAACTTTAAAAATAATAAATAAATAATAAAAATAGATCGAGCCTCTAGTTCATGCACATGGGAAAATTCGCCGGTTTCAACTGGACTAAACTTCTTGACCAAACCTCATGTGCGCACAACCACCATTATATTTTTCTCTTACAAGCTCAATACTAAGTCTTTATATTTAAAGACAAAACAAATAATATAAAAGAGAGATGTGGGATTCTTTGAAATATACTATGTAAACTTATATTTTTACAACAATCCCCCACATATTTCAAAGAATGAAAAAAAAGTTTAGCTGAGTATTCTGACATAACGTATTCATTCTGGTGTCTTTCGGACTATGAACCAAAACTTAGAAAAATGAGACATAACTTACAGAGTAATTGGTAAAACACGTTTCTATGAACCAATAACTCATTATTGTAAGCTAACATTCTCATTAATCATATTATATCTATTCTTGCTCTTTATCGCGGTTGTGCGCTAATAGGCCATGCGCGTGCCTGGTTTTCATAAGTGGTCTAGAGACTTTGCCTTAAATCTCATAGAAGCGGCCCCACTTCACACTTATATAGGTCAAGTCATCAAGTGTATTCTGCAGATCAATACACCACCTATAAAGGCTATGAACTTGATTAAGAGTTTTATCACCCTCACCATCCTTGCAGTTTTAGCACTATTTACACCATAGGAAGGGACAAAAAAAATAATGTAGTGTTTTCTCTACAAGATCAATCAATGACTTGTTATTACCCATATGAACCTTCTTCATGGGATCGCCAATCACAAAGGTTGGGTTACCATCACTGTTGATTTCTTATATTGGCATAAGTCCCTTTCCCCTCGATGTTTCACATATTAATTTTCTTCTCAGGGGTTTAGCTGAATGATTTGGCCAAAATCATTTCTAACTTCACATAATCAATTGATATCACTTCATCTTTTTGCAGCTGCTTTATTACCTCATGGCATTAGACAAATATGTCTAGTTTAATCTTTGTAAGTTTTTATTCTTTGCAATGTCTATTGCTACTTGACAATCATAACGCATTGGCACTGAATCTATCATTTATGTGCCTAATGAAATACAGAATAAGGGTTTTTTCAACCGCTCAACTTCAAATACATGCTAAGAGATCACTTAGCTTTATTGTTCAGGCTAAGAAGTTTTCCTACCACTTAGCTTCATTGTCAGGCTAAGAAGTTAAAGAATCCACTTAGCTTCATTATTAGCCAACTCTAATGCATAAACACAAACTTCATAGTAAATTTTTTATAAATGTCTGTTTGGCTAGTTTCAAGATAGTGTTCTACCTCTAAGGGTGAATACATAACCACTAGTAGCTCTAGTATCACGTGAATAAGATATTCAATTGTCATCATTGTATCCTTTTAATACAACAGGTATTTCACTAAGTAGAATATCATAACTCCTGATATCCTTTTGATATCTTATTAACTTTACTACATCAACTCAACAATAATGATTTGAGTAGTGTATATCAGCTCAATTGAAAAATAACATGTGTCATCTCAGGTCTAGTAAAATTCATCAAGTGCATCAATATTTAATAGTTTTGTGCATACCCAATTGAGCAACATGATCACATGTATATTTTTCTCATTTGAATATTAGCATCACAATGAGTATTTACAGGTTTGGTATCAATATATCCAAACTTCTTAAAAATTCAACGTTATGTTCTTGTGATAGCATTTTGCTACCACGCTTCATCATGATTTAAATACTCAATATGACATTTGCTTCATTCATGTCTTTCATTGAAGCAAGATACCTTTCAGTCTCACATAATAATTACTAAGATAAACATGTAATCAATACATAAATAAATAATCACACAAACATCGTCAATCAGTTTGGTATAAACAAAAAATATTATTAAAATAAACATGCTACCAATACAAACAAATAATCACTCATGTTTTCACTTATCCCTTGATTGAATTTCTCATTCCACAATTTTGGAAGTTTGTTTCAAGACATACAATGATTTGAGAAATTTACAAACTTTGATTTCACAACCTGATACGATGCATTCTTCGGGTTGTTCACTATATACTTTTGAGTAACAAAAAATATGACTTTAATGTCCATTTGGCTGATAAAAAAATTGTATTGAAACTAGAGAAAAAGACTCTAATGAAAAAAATTCTTGTAAATGGAGTAAAAATATCAAAACAATTTATATTGTTTTAAGTAAAAGCTTTTGCAATATATATTTATAAAATAATTATTCTTAAATTTTCTTTGTAAAAAGAATTTGTTTGCAATCGATAACTTCTGTTTTATGAAGTAAAAAACTAATTTACAAACGTTGTAAAAATGAGGTACATTCAATATTAACCACTTTTCAAAACAAAAGCATCGTAAGAAGAAATCGATTCAGAAAAATTGTATCATTTCACTACACCAAGTTTCATATATAGCGGCACTTTTCGCGGCGTTTTTTAAAAAAACGCCACTAAATTTGTACATGCTGCGGCGTTTATTAAACAAACGCCACAAACGACACATTTCGCGGCGTTTTTGAAGAAAACGCCACTAAAACTCGTACTTTAGTGGCGTTTTTGTTGAAAACGCCGCAATAGGTTCAGTTTATTAGTGGCGTTTTGTAATAAAACGCCGTAAAATGTGTCTTTTACTGACGTTTTTTTTACAAATGCCACAACAAGTATCCTTTTGGTAGCATTTATTTTTACAAACGCCGCAAGGGAAACTCATATTCTCACGCTCTTAAACTTCCTCACCCTGAATCCCTAATACCCAATCTCTTTCGTCGTTCTTTTTCTAACAATCCATCAGACGCCTCTTTTCATTCTTTTCCCCAATTTACTGCTTCTCTCGTTGCTCCATCTCTTCTTCCTACTTCTCAATCTCCGATTTTCTCTCCGTAAATGAGACGACAGTTCCAACTATCGCTAACCCTTGGTGGAGATCCATGGCTATTTTCACTCGCACGTAAGTTCTCGCTTCCTTTTTTTTTTCCCAAATAAATTTGATTTCTTACCCTTGTTGCTGTCGACTTTGCAGCTTAAGGAACAGGTAAATATGAGATTTTGATTTCGATGTTGCATTGTACGATTCTCTCTCTCTAATAAGGGGATTTTGTGGCTAATCAAATTGTTAATTTTGTTTTGAATGAACTGGTTGTTTGCAGCTTAAGGAACTAATTTCTCGCGGCTATGAGGTTGTTTTAGTGACTTCAGGTGTTGTTGGTCTCGGCCGTCAAAGGCTTAGATACAGGGGATTAGTTAATAGCAGGTTCTATTCCTTCAAAACCCCTTTTCATATTTTGGCGTCAAGAACACTGATAAATTATTGCTTTTTCAGAAATTTTGAATTAAAAAAGATTTGATCTTTGTGTTGTAGCTTGGTTGATTTCCTTCAAAACCCACCAGTTGAATTGGATGGCAAGGCTTGTACTGTTGTCGACCATTATACATAATTCTGCAAGGCCATATGGAATATAACTGTTGAGATTTATGCTTAATGTGGTAATACTATTAAGTTTATGTGGGTTTTTGTCCAGTGATACATCATTTGGTCTTTGGCCTTTTGTTTAGAATATCTATTGAATCAAGCAAATATAAGATGAAACTATTTCAATTGTCTCCCTTTTCTCCCTTATCCTTGTGTATTGTTGTTTGTGGTGTGGAGGTGCCAGGATGGCTTGTGCATTTCCTAGCTTAGAATCCTCTGATAGCTATTGTCGTTGGCTTTTAAAAAATGTTATAAGGCTCTCTTATGAATGTAATAGAAGAGAATAGTTCTCATCTAGAATAGAAAGATGTCAAGGGAAGTTGATATGGAAAGACATTTACTGATGCTGGTGCTTTGAGAAAGCATTCACACATTCATGGACAGAGACAATATGTTTGTCACTATGAGGGTTGTGGGAAGGTATCTTGCTTAAAATTTCTACTTCTGATGCATGATACTTTCAGATTTATTTTATGAAAGTTCCTCTAAGAATCACTGTTAGTGTTACGTAATGAAGCAGTTCTGATTTACGCTTGCTTGGGAATTTTGGAAATACTTAATTGTTGATACTGCAGAAATTTTTGGATAGTTCAAAACTGAAAAGACACTTCCTCATTCACACTGGAGAGAGAGATTTTGTATGCCCACATCAAGGCTGTGGTAAGGTGGTAAATCTGTCCTTTTCTTATTAATTTATATTATATATATAGCTTGCATAATTGTTCCATTACTTGTTTTGTTTAAAATTGTGAATTGGTTTTGATAGCAGGAGATGTAAGGGACAATGAACGTTAATTTTAAACCATAATGAAACTTAGTGAAATTGCTAAGTAGAACATTTATGATTTTGTAGACATAATTTTGCAGTGTCTGGGGGTATCAGGTTTTCGGCACCTGTTGTTTTGTTTTAGAGGCTTCATTTATTAATTTGCTTCTATGGGCACGGGCATATATGCATAACATGCTTGCGCTGTATATTTGTTCCGAGTTCTAATGGATTTGATTGTAGGAATGACAAGCATTCTCTTTGGATTTCAACTTGAGGTCACATATGAAAACACAATCACAAGAAAACTATCATATTTGTCCATACCCAGATTGTGGAAAGAGATATGCTCACGAGTACAAGCTAAAGAACCACGTTGCATCACACCATGAAAAGGTTTGCGACATTGCTGTCATAACATGTTCCTGTTTTATATAACATGACACATATGCCATCTTGTTAACCTTGGGATATTAAATTTGATATGGATTTCACCTTTGCATTTGGTAGAACACAACACCAGAAGTGGCAAAATATATCCCGCCTGTGGAGAAGATAATTAAAATACCAAAGTCTGCCGGCATTGCCTATGGTTCTGCATCATCCGATCGCCCTTATGCTTGCCCTTATGAAGGTTGTGAAAAAGCTTACATACATGAGTACAAACTAAAACTCCATTTAAGGAGAGAGCATCTGGGTCACATGTCAGATGAGAATGCCAAGAACGCCACACCTAATGGCGACAATGAGATGGACGAAGGCAATGATCACGATGCTTATGCTGGAAAGCGATTTAATGGAAAAAGTCAGAAACAAAGTAGGGCCAAGCCAAACGTGAAGATGCCTCCTGCAAAGATTGCAAAGCAGAAAGGCTCGAGTCCTTCCCCTGTGACTTTGCCTGTACTAAAAAAACAATGGTGGTGCAAATATTTTGTTTAACCAATATTTTAAGTTAATTGTGACAATATATTTTTGGATGAAATAAATATTTTATTTAACAAATATTTTGAATTTGTAATTTTATATTTTTTTGACGAAATAGAATAGGGAAAATTTAATTTTTATTATTATTTTATTTCCCCTACAATCAAGTTTAGCGGCGTTTGAAAAACAAAATGCCACTAAAAGTCAGGCTATTGCGGCGTTTGTAAAAGAAAACGCCGCTAAAGGTCAGGCTTTCGCGGCGTTTGAAATATAAAACGCCACTAAAAAACAGTTATTCGCGGCGTTTGTAAACACAAACGCCGCTAAAGAACTTGACTTTTTGCGGCGTTTGCATAAATAAACGCCACTAAAGAACACTTATTTGCGGCGTTTGTACATACAAACGCCGCTATAGATCTTGACTTTTGGCGGCGTTTTTTACCTAAAAACGCCGCGAACTATTGCGGCGCTACTTTAAGCGGCGTTTCTTGCGGCGCTTTCTTAAGCGCCGGGAAAGTTATTAGCGGCGCTAAAAAACGCCGCTATAGGGTTAAAAAACGCCGCTAAAGAACTGTTTTGCTGTAGTGTTTTCAGCCAAGTATAAATACAAAAAATAATACTTCCAAAGAATTTTACAGTTCTAGGTCGTTCAGGTCTTCTCAAATCATTATGTTCACAATCAAGATTTCAAATAAGCTTGGCTCATAAATTAGAAGAAACAAGCGTGCAATTTTAATGATACACCAATTTATAAGAGGAGATAGATCACAATTTATTATTTCTTTTTCATTATAGTCATTAAACAAAATAAGCATCTCCTTTATCTTACACATTCTTTTATTCTTGAAATAAAATATGATATAACTCGAAACCACGTATCACAAAAATTGACATAAATTATAGTCATTGTTTGTTTAACAATTTTATTTCAACCAAATATGTTATTGTCCAAAGCATATATGCAACATTGTGAACATGCAATCTAACATTTTAGAAACAATTATTTTTCCTTACGAACTAGAAGCATACATTTGGCAAAATACCCCCACACTTAAAAATATTTTAAGAACATATAACTTTTATAAATTTAAAGTGTCTCTAATCATTTTCACATAGAAAATTCAACATACACATTTTACAAGTTATGTTAATATTAGCATGTCAAATCAATCATAACAATATAAGTTCTCACATTAATATGTCACATAGATCATCATAACATTTAATCATACAAGAAATATAAATATAATGCCTAACAATTTTGAATAAACATGTTACAAACTCTTTTCACAGAATATATTCTCAATTCGTCACATTTGAAGGAAACTTAGGCTAAGGATTTTTTTTTTAACTTTGAATAATACATTGCCTCTTCAAATACTTGTGCAGTTTCAAACGGTGTTTAAGATAGACAATTTCTTTCCCTTCCTCTGTAAGGGGGTATGGCATAAATATGTGCCTAGTAGCACCATTGTCTATCATCCACTCTTTTGTATTCGTAAATATATCAACTTTGAGAAATGGTTACAAAAATTTATCTCATCTGCTTCAACCAAATTAAAATTTTGGCTTAACAGGATTAACGACATCTGTTTCGCCCAAATTAATATTTGGCTTAACATGATGATTATTTCTCATTGAAATTTCTGCAGTAAGTTATATGGTGGCTCAATGTGTCATCATAATTGGAGATAAAAATTGTGGGCATAGTCAATGAATAATGCCCCAGGTAGGTTCCTATGAAAGAGAGGTGGTGTAAAAGACACTCTTAAATACCAAGTCTTTGATAGGACCAATCCTAGACATGCACTTTCACATTATACCAACAAACAATTATGGAGTCCGCCACACATAAAATAATTTTCCTTTTCCTTCTTTTTTTTCAAAATATTATTTTAAGTTTGTAACGAACTTCAATCATGCTTAAAGCTCAACTCACAAAATACTGTAAGCATAGATATTAGGCATAATAATAATAATTCAATATTATAGCATAAATAAATAAAATTATTATCTAAAAGCATCATCAAAAATTCATAGACAATACATACCTTTTTAGCAGTGGAGTTCAAATTATGATTTACAGACAACATCACGACTGTAAAGGGACGCACTAGAGTACTGCACGGACAACGTAACAACAACAGCAACACCAACGGAAATCTTTGTTAAGAGGTCGCGAGTTTTCGGTTTAAAATAGGAAATGAGAAAATATCCTTAAGATTGTAGGAAAAATATTTGGTTAAACCGAAAAGGGTTGAAAATAAGACTTGCTTGAGGCGTGCACTAGACACTGTCCTTAAGGATATTTCGTGGTGAAGCGTACCCTCCAGGATTCAACAAGCACTTCTGCTAAAGTAGGCAACAGAAAGAGCAAAAAACCAATGAATACTCAGCTTATAAAAGGTGTTTAAAATAAGAGAAAGAAGAAGAAAATAAGTAGATGATTCTAATTTAGATGTGAATTATGAAGGCATATGTGCATGGTATTTATAGTACCATGCATGCCTAAAAAGGGCATCTAAAAATAGTAATTAGTCAAGGGCAAATCGGTCGAAAATAAAATTAATGGTTAAGAATAAAGATATTTTTATTTGAAATGAATGGTTAAGATTAATTAGAAAAATGGATGATTAAAAATGAATATAATTTCATTTTAAAATGGATGGTTAAAAACGAACTTTAAAAATAATAAATAAATAATAAAAATAGATCAAGCCTCTAGTTCATGCACATGGGAAAATTCACCGGTTTCAACTGGACTAAACTTCTTGACCAAACCTCATGTGCGCACAACCACCATTATATTTTTCTCTTACAAGCTCAATACTAAGTCTTTATATTTAAAGACAAAACAAATAATATAAAAGAGAGATGTGGGATTCTTTGAAATATACTATGTAAACTTATATTTTTACAACAGATAGTTCATACTAGGTGAGGCTGCAACAATTATGAGATTGGTTCGACTTCAATCGTTCTTTGTACTGTGATTTTAGTAGTGGAATTTTTTCTAGGCAACGCCCCGTAGACGTAGGTGTGACACAGAACTGCGTAACTAATGTGTTTGTGTTCTTGTGCATTCTTGTATCGGCATGTCTTTAGTACTTGTTACAACAACCAAAAAGGCAACTATCAACCAGACATGCACTTTCACTTCTGTTTAGTTATATATTAGCACTTGAAGCCAAATAAGTAACTGTTTTTGAGGCGGAAGAGCCTTGCTTTGCATGTTAAATCAAATGCGCCGTCATTGGAATCCAAGTTGTGCTTCTGGACGCAGAAGAGCGGTCGGTGACCAGCAATCAAGTCAAAGATTGGCTTGAGGAGCTGAAAGATGCACTGTATGATGCGGAAGACTTACTGGATGATGTCCATACTGAAGCCTTGCGGAAGGATCTGATGAGTGGGAACAAGCTGAAGAGGTACGTGTTTTCTTCTCCAGCTCAACCAGTTTAATTACGGTTGCAAAATGGGTCGTAAAAAATCAAGGACATTAAGGCAAGTAATTTTTTATCCAATAGAGGTAAATCTTTTGCGCTTTTTCGACTTCATCACACTTAGGGGTGTTCATGGTAGGTTAACCGTACCGTTTAGCTTAAACGGTTGGTTAACCGTTATAGCGGTTATTATTCGTAACTTAAACGTTACTAACCGTTAAAAAACTGTTAACCCTTAATTTTTTAAATGGTTAATTATTATAGTGGGTAACCATTAAGGAACGGATAGTTACATGTTAACCTTTAACCTATTACGATTTTCTTTTTAAATGTTCATTATTTCTTTTTTAGAATAATAAATATATCTCTCCGATAAATATTGTATTAATTTTTTTTTAAAAATAACTTAAATATAGAAATTTTAAACACAAACTTTACACTTAGTTAAAATAAAGTATCTATAGGTTAACCATTAACCGTCTTTTTTAGCGGTTCGGTTAACCGAAACCATTTAACCTTAACGGTTAGGTTAATTAACTTATAAAATAAACGGTTATATCGGTTAACGGTTACGGTTTATTTTGCACAACCCTAATCACACTAAATTTATGTTTAGGGTTTAGGGTTAGAGTTTAAAATTAAAGTTTATAAAATTTGGGGTATGGTGTGTTTTTTTAAGATTTAGGTTTATGATTTGAGATTTAAAATTTAAACCTAAAGTTTAGAATTTAATTTTAGTATTTGAGCATACAAAGAAATACTGAAAAGGGAAGAAAAAAAATGTGTCCGCATATAACATGAGTACACATCTCAACAATTAGTAGGAAGTGATTACGATGTTAAACTTTCTTGTTATTGATAATTTTACTCCAAATCAAAACTTAAATTTGGCTCCAAAAATTTAAGGCGTTACATATTATTTTAACTTTAACGATACATTCAAACCTTCCACAGATGCGGTGATTTACTAATTGACTTAATTACTAAAGATATTTATATTGTTGTATTTTATACAGGTTCAAATCTCGACATGAAAATATAATACATATCTATTTAATAAAAATAATTTTACAGTTACATATTAAGTTCGAGTCTCATCTACAGATTATTTAGTAAGTGGTTTATAAGTAGTTGTCTCTAAAACTTATGACACGCAGCCATAAAACATGTTTTACTTTGAATTGAGATGACATCCTCTCAGCTGACTTAAATTGCTATAGGGTAAGCCCAAAATGGAATGGGATGGGTTATGAACTTATATTCGAGTATATCTAAATAGATATTATGTTTACATATGTATCCCTACGTCATTACATCCCAATAAGGAGATGACTGACTGGGCTAAAGTGTCGGATTGCTAATTTGTTATACGAATTATTCGTACCGAGGGTTTGAATCTCTTTTCGTTTTAATTTTTTGTTATGAGAAAAGAGATACTATTATGTGCCTCATTAAATAATTTTGTAACGAATTATTAAATAGCTTTGCAACAAATTATTAAACCCTAAATCATACTACATATTTATAATATAATTAACTTGATTGCAGAACAAACTTGTCTAACAAGAAAATCGACAACATGTCATTAGGGTTTGCATGTTTTTTTTCTCTCATGGAATTCCACGTTACCCGCATGCAAGAAAACCCCAAACACTCGTTCACACTCACCTTACTCCAACGGGCATGGGCAGATGTAGTGACCATTGATGGTGAGTATCTGTATCTCTATCTTATAAAAATAAGTCTAATTTAATATATTTTTTTTGGTAAAAAAAGTTTAATTTAGTATGTAAAGAGAAAAAAATTACATGCTCATTTGAGAAGAATAATTTTAGACTCTCGTTTTTGAATTTTTAGATTCGTCATTGTTAACAGAACCGTTATTAAAATATGATCTCGAATATAGAGCTGTAAAACTGAGCTGTTAGTTTGTTAAGTTAGGTCGTTGATGTAACCGAATTAGTTAGAGGCTAACAATCAGTCAAGCCTTTAGTATAGTTGGTAGAATTCTCAGGGTGCGAATTGGGTAGAGAATATTTGAAAATCGTGAGGATCCGAACCGATGGGGTTGGGAAATAACCAAAACCTTCACCCATGAGGACGGGGACATGAAAAGTTTTATCACCGAAGCTCAAATGAGGATGGGGACGAGATTGTTATATTCGAACAATGGGGATAATTGAACTGTAATCGTATAAATAACTATGAGGATCCCCGAAAAATATCCGCAAGGATACTAATATTTTATAAAAAAATTAAATATTTATAATTAACTCTCATTTAACTGTATATCTATCTATCTTATAATCAATATTCCAGTCCATCAAGATATTTGTATCATTTGTTTAAACATTATTAAGTTTGAGTGACATCTCTAGTAATTTACCTCTTTTGTTAATTAAGAGTATATAATCCATTTATCCCCTATTTATGATCGCATTCATGTTACGCAAAAAACCTTGTTCCCCATCAACCATATGTTTAATTCTTGAGTATATGATTGTAAATTGAAATAACCATATATTTTGGTTAGTAATTAAAGTAGTAAATTTTGTTTAATTTATGGAGATGGGATTCTTTGAAACCTGTGAGGATCTGATGGGAATGGGAATGAGGATAAAAAAATCACGGAAACGTATAATGAGAAATACTCAAAAGTCAAAACTATACTCGCAAGTGTTAGGGATGAGATGGAAAATATAAAACCGTCCCCACACCGACCGATTTCACCCCTCACAGCCGCCCACCACTTACCTGCCTTATCCAATACCATATCTTCGGGCAACTGTGTTATTGAAAACAACATGCCCATGTTCTCTTCTTTGTTTATGATTAATGTCTTTAGATTTACTTAGTAAATCAAATAACTTAAACTCCTAAATACTTTAGTTTTGAGAATTTTATTATTTTTGGTGTATTAGTTTCGATTTATGAATCTTCATTTTTTTTATAAAAATAAATACGAAATTGAAACCAAGACCCAAACTCTAAAAAATGAGTCTCAAAGTGCTTTGATTCTGTATTAACGACAAGCTGGGTAAAAAAGGAAAGCAATAGTGCTTTAAGAACTTGTTAATGGAGGATAACAATTTTTAAACGGACCACCTGAAAATAGACCATACAAGTATAATGAATCAAATTTACTTTTGCCAATCGTAATCGTAGTAATATGTGTCAACACTTGATTGGTGAAAAATAAATAAATTAATTGAATTAAATAAAATTAATTTAAAATTGTCATCATCTGATTAAAAATTAAAAAATTGCATTTAAAACGGTTTTTAAAATTTCTTATGATATGCTACTGAAACAAATTGTTTTACTAATGGTAAAAAAAGGCCTTTGAATGTGGGTGGTTATTTTATCTTACCGTATAGGTTTGAGTTAGCCTCTCCTCATCGTATTTCTCCCAAGATGAAAGAAAAGATAAACAATTTGTATTTTAGAATTACCACCCAATTAAGAAAAATATTCTTGTGACAAGCCATGTTCCTTGTAAAAATATAGTGAAATTACCTTTCCTATTTTTTTTCTCAGACCCTGTTAGTAATAAGGATGTTCGTTTCTTAAAATATCTCATATACGTAGGCAAAAATAGGGGAAGGGGACAGATTTATCCCGACAAGAACAAAAGTAACAATTTAGGACTAAATTGATATAATGTGTAAGTAACAAAGACTAAATGTGTAATTATATGGAAATGTTTGGCAATTAGCGGATAGCTGATAGCGGATTACATTAGTTAATAACTGATAGTGGATTATATTAACTGATAGTTAATAGTTGAATGCCTTAGCTGATTTGACTAGCGGGTTGTATCAGGTGATTGTATAAAAGTGTTTGGTAAAATTAACTGATAGCTATAGTTGTTTGATTATTTAAACAAACAAAATGACATATAAGGACATGATTATAATCGATGATTGTTTGAATAGTTTATTAGTTATTTATATTTTGTATCTATTATCGTTCAAAAAAATATTATGTATCTATTAATATTAATTAGATTATGAAAAATAATTTTTTAATATAATATTAATTTATTATTTCTATAATTATTTTTAATATAATTTAATTAATTATTAAATTTAAATAAAAATATAAATGTGTGAGAATAAAAAGAAAAAAACAAAAAGTATTGCTTTACAAATGTCAAAATATAGATATGTGAGGATGAAAAATTAAAATAGAAAAGGTTAAATTTAGGTTGTTTAGAGATATTTGATAATTGTTAAGAGTAAAAGGGTCTTTATAATTATTATGTCAAACCGCTAATTTTAAAAAACTCCTATTAACAGTTTTTTTTATAAAAATTATAGGTTTCACCTCAATCTGCTATTTACCAAACATTCAAATTAACGTATTTGACCGGTCAAACCTCTAAGTGAGCTCAAACCTATAATTTTGACTCAAACCACTACTTATCAAACAAGGCCTATAAATTTCTGTTAATTGCTACGTCAAATTCTTCGTTGAGTTTTAATGATAAATAATTTGATTGATATTATTTAAATAGTTGAATGGTCTGATTGAAAAAATTAATAGTTCGATGGTCAAAACATAATTAATCTCGTGATTTAGTGAGCACCAATATTTTACTTTTAAATAAAAATATTTTTTTGAATTACAAATATTTAAAAATATCGAGGATGGACGGAATTTAACCACCGTCTGATAATTACAACATTGATCATATGGTATACTTGCACGATATTTTTTTTTTTGACAATAGGTCTACTTGCACGATTGATAAATAGAAACAAAGGACCATTCATTTTCACGTGTTATTATGAGATCCAAAAGTAAAAGTTAGGCATAGGAAGAAAAAAAAGCTAAAAAAACTTGGGCCAACGCCCAACGCCATCCGACCAGTATTAATCACGTGCACGAAATCCCACTCACACTCTCCCCCCACGATATCCTAACCTACACCTTGCTCAACCCTATTACTCCACCATCACCAAATCAAAACCCGACACGTCATATTAACACGCGAGACACGCCACATCATCGAAGAGATCTACTTACGTGGCGTCCTACGTGCCACTCCCCCAGTTCCAGAATTATATAGAAACACACACACATACCAGCTTTAACCGTTTAAAATTCTCAGCTCCTTTTCTGCAAGTTCCCCGAAAGAAGATTTTGTCGTTTGATAACGGAACCCTAAGCTGAATTTTTGCGCCATGACCAACGACACGCAAGCTCCGGCGGTGGCGGGGGTGCCGTCGTCGAGTTCGAGTGCTTTCTCGTTCATTTCGAAAGGGTGGAGGGAGGTGCGCGACTCAGCAGACGCGGATTTGCAACTGATGAGAGATCGAGCCAACTCGTTCAAGAACATTACGGCGAGTTTCGACAGGGAAATCGAGAACTTAATTAACTCAGCGACCCCGCCTTTTTCGGTACCGCCGATCCGGCAATCCTCGGAGATCGAATTCATGAAGAAGTTTCATCCTAAGGTACCGGAGTTTCGTAGAGTTTATTCGGCGCCGGAGATTAGGCGGAAAGTGATGGAGAAATGGGGACCGAGGGCGAACTTGGGGATAGACTTGTCAAGGATAAGGAACACGATCGCGGCGGAGGTGGATGGGATCGAGGAGGAGGATGTGGAAGGAGTTATTGAATTTAATAAGGTCAGGGAAGGGAGGAGTGAGAGGCGCGACGAGGATGGGCAATTTGGTGATTGGGAACCAATTCGGGCGTTAAAGACAAGGTTAAGGGAGTTTGAGAAGAAAAATTCTAAGGTTGAAATTTTTGCTGGGTTTAAGAATAATGAGTTTGTGGAGAAAGTTAAGTCTAGTTTGGTAAGCTCTTTATTGTTTTTGGCCTGAATTTTTTTAATACATATAATTATTTGTGAAATAATTAGAGGTTAATCTTAAGTTTTAGAAGGGCAAAAAATTGATGGTTGTAGTTAGTCACACATAAGGTTCACTTATTTGTTTTCGGTTTATGCTTTATACATGTATTTTTGGTTGTACAATTCTCTAACTGGAACATTATTGGAGATCAATATTGACTGTCTGGTGTAATCAGAGACTTAAAGTGTTTGAGGTTTTAGCATGCTTGATTTTTTATGATAAAAAAGTTAATTTAAAGGGTCTTGGAAGATTCATTGTCTTACTAATGAAGGGTTTGCTTGCATCTCAGACAGTGGCTGTTAAGTTGGAAATTCTATTATTTCATTTTTTTTGGTTTCTTGGATGTACTTTGATTCGAAATGGGTGTGTCAGAGGTTTGAATGTAGTTTGTATGTTTATGATTTTAAAGGATAAGATGAAAATTATGGTAATGTTTGGACTTCATTAAAAAATAAGCACGTATTTATGGCTTTTAAAGGCTGAATCCAATGGAAACGGATCGTTGTTTGATGATGTTCGGTTTGAACATTTTAGCTTGTAAAGCTTCTCTTTGTATATTCTAGATGTTTATGTTATGATTTTTTATCTTGATTATTGCAAATTAAATGCAATTGTTTATAAATATGTTTATTTTGCAGAAAGCCATTTGCAAGGAGCCTCAGGAGTCAAAGGTTCCCTTCTTACCAATGGACTGTCATTTCCTTTTTGTGATAATTTGCAAAAACAATTAAGCATTCGTGCCATTTATATGTTTCAGCGAAAATTTTCCATTTATGGGCATTTCAATGTGTATACTGTAATTAAAGGCTTACAGATATGCCAATTCCATAAAAATGGCATTAGTAACGCATGATCTATCATCAGTTATTTCTAGTTTCTAGCACCCGGCATTAGTAAC
Organism: Hibiscus tridactylites; assembly: GCA_958450335.1. Classification (NCBI taxonomy): domain Eukaryota; kingdom Viridiplantae; phylum Streptophyta; class Magnoliopsida; order Malvales; family Malvaceae; genus Hibiscus; species Hibiscus tridactylites. Next base: position 23,243,481 of record OY288267.1, on the reverse strand, counting down.
ACTTTCTTCCTACCACCTCATTACAATTACAAACATCTTTATTAGAGGATGGAATCATGGAACCAACTCTTTCGGGAATGTTAATTTTAGCATGGACCTAGCTGTTAATGGATATTATATGCATATGAAAACATAATCTGATTTTAAGATGTTCGGTAAACTAGCTGTTGCATTATGCTGAATGCTTTTGTATTTTCTGTCTGATATAGGAAGTACCACCACTGGATGTTCCAGAGCTGTTAGCAGTTTTGCTCAGGCAGTCTGGACCTTTTTTCGATCAATTTGGCATCAGAAGAAGTAAGTAGCTGCATCTCTATTATTCTTCTGTTTGATATGTGCAAGGATGAGTAGTTTTTCGTTCATCGAGTTTAAAATTTAAATTACTGTTCGGTTTGATCTATTCTTGTGAATGCGACTATATATACTTGAAGGGTTATGTTCTCTTGTTAGTGCTTTCTGTTATGATTTCCTTTTTAGGCCGTTGTAGTTTGTATTTCAGCACATGTTCTGTCTACAAGTAATTTTTAAGAAAGCTTCATCTGACAATTTAACCAGGTGCTTTTCTTCTGGATTAAATTGGGGTAGCATCTTTAATGCCATTTCTGTGGAACAGTCATGTCATTTCATTGCTTGAAATAGTCCAAAACATTGCTTTCTCTTCTGGGAGTAGTTAAGCTGAATAATTAATAGTCTTTTGTTCTATGATAGTTCATTATAGGAGCAAGTGTTTAACTTTTAACTGTTTTCTTAAATGTGATTTCAGATATATGTGACAAGATAGTCGAAAGCTTGTGTAGCAAACGGAAAAACCAACTTGTTTTGCGCTCCCTCACTGCAGGAGAACTCCCTGCTGCCAACCCTGATAAGATTAATGATGAACTGGATTTAAGGATAGCCAGTGTTATTCAAAGTACAGGGCATTGCACTGAGGGTGTTGGCTCCTGGACAGACTTAATGAAGCCTGATGTTACAGATGGGAAAAGGCATGTTGCCATTGTTACAACTGCCAGCCTTCCATGGATGACAGGAACTGCAGTAAACCCACTTTTTCGGGCAGCATACTTGGCAAAATCGGAAAAACAAAAAGTCACGCTCTTGGTTCCCTGGCTTTGCAGATCTGATCAAGAACTTGTTTATCCCAACAATCTCACTTTCGGTTCACCAGAAGAGCAGGAGAATTATATACGTAACTGGCTTGAAGAAAGGGTTGGTTTTAAGGCTGATTTTAGAATCTCCTTTTATCCGGGAAAGGTAACCTTTGGTGTATTGCATTTCCACTGTATCACTCATTACACACATTTTATCAATGACAATCTTTTTGCAAATTGTTTTAGTTTTCGAGAGGAAGGCGAAGCATAATACCTGCTGGAGATACTTCTCAGTTTATCCCATCAAAAGATGCTGACATTGCTATTTTGGAAGAACCAGAACACCTGAATTGGTACCATCATGGTAAACGCTGGACTGACAAATTCAACCATGTTGTTGGTATCGTCCACACAAATTACTTGGAATATATTAAGAGGGAGAAAAATGGTGCTCTACAAGCCTTCTTTGTGAAACACATCAACAATTTGGTCACCAGAGCACATTGCCACAAGGTGTGTATCAATTTTGTTTTATGCTTATGCGGCATCTCTGACCATCGTTTTCTTATTTTTCAATTCTAAATTTATCATAGGTTTGGTGCCTGCTCATTCTGTTGGCCACTTAAAAAGTCATATTGGTAAACTTTGAATCAATTCTTTGTATTGTGTAAACTAAGTTGTTTGTGTTCACCTTCAGGTTCTTCGTCTTTCTGCTGCAACTCAAGATATGCCGAAGTCTGTGATTTGCAATGTTCATGGTGTAAACCCGAAGTTTTTGAAAATCGGGGAAAAAGTTGCTGAAGAAAGGGAACTTGGGCAGCAAGCCTTCTCTAAAGGAGCATACTTCTTAGGCAAGATGGTTTGGGCAAAGGGATACAAAGAGCTGATAGATTTGCTGGCAAAGCACAAGCATGATCTTGACGGTTTCAAGCTGGATGTCTACGGGAACGGTGAGGATGCACACGAAGTTCAGAGTACTGCTAAGAGGTTGGATTTGAATCTTAATTTTCTGAAAGGAAGGGACCATGCAGACGATTCTCTTCATGGGTAAGGATCCTCTAGGCACTGCCTTTTAATAGTTACATTATTTCTACCCGGCTACAATGATTGTATTTTGAAAATTTATTAGGAGGGGTTCTTCATAACTTCTGTACGTTATCATTGTTTCGGTATGGTTATTCTGTCTGACTCTCTAACATTACTTTCTTTTCCTGAAGGTACAAAATCTTCATAAACCCTAGTGTCAGTGATGTGCTCTGCACAGCTACTGCAGAGGCACTTGCAATGGGAAAATTCGTAGTATGTGCAGACCATCCATCAAATGAGTTCTTCATGTCATTTCCCAACTGTCTGACTTACAAGACACCGGAAGACTTTGTTATTAAAGTGAAAGAAGCTCTGGCAAATGAGCCTCAACCCCTTACGCCCGAACAAAGATACAACCTCTCATGGGAGGCTGCCACCAAAAGATTTATAGAATATTCAGAGCTCGACAGACTTTTGAACAATGAACATAATGGTGCAACGTTGAGAAAATCAAATGGAAAAATAATTGCAAGATCGGTTTCAATGCCAAGCCTTTCGGATATGGTCGATGGAGGGATAGCATTCGCCCACTATTGTCTCACGGGGAATGAATTCCTTCGACTTTGCACCGGAGCAATACCGGGTACTCGGGATTATGGAAAGCAACATTGTAAAGACCTTCATCTCTTAGCTCCACAAGTGGAAAATCCCATCTATGGCTGGTAAGTAGATGTAAAACCATATCGATTGTAGGAGCCTGCTAACAATGGTTGCGAGTCTAGAGGTTTTTTCTGCTTCAGTTAATATGCTCGTCCCAGACTTAGTCCTGTTGGTTTATGCAGTTATCTTTAAGAAGTAGCATCCAGCAAGTCTGAAGTTCGGATTCCGTCGACCCTAACCCTTCCTCTTCTGCTTACATTCATTCTATCAAAGGAAAAAAACAATATATTAGTTTTTGAGGACTGGGATCTAGCCATCTAGGCAGTCTTTCCACCGTTACGTTGGTAGATTAAAAATTAGATGCCAAATTATTATTTTATTTTTTTATAGATTGTGAAACCGAACGATGGTCTTGTTGTAAGTACATTGCATTTATACATATCAGCACAAGCTGTAATAAGATGGGGGGCAGTTAGATTTGGATTCTAATTTACCTGTTAAAATCAATAATTGCGTAATTAAACGAATAGTGGTGTCGTCGAGTTAGATGAAAGAGGGATTCATGGTCGGATTAGACTATAATATTATTTTTTTATAATAATAGTAGTAGCAGTATTATATATCTTATCGGACCATGAATCCCTACTAAAGATTATATTTTATTATATGTCTGCACTTTTTAAACATATTCCAAACTTAAATATAAAAGTTCTTTTAATTTTTTAAGCAAATAATATGATATTATAATACTATCTGTTCATTTTTCTTATCTTTTAATAGTACGTATCTTACATATAAATTCTGAACCTACTAAGAATCATAATATTCTCTCTTTTTTCATTAACACAACGAATTCAATTACTTTTAAATTTTGAATATAAATCTGGCAAACTTAGTATTTCGTAAGAAAAATAATTTAATAATTAAAACAAATTTGAATGACGGATATCCGTAATATCTATCGGCTTCCCTAATCCTATAACTCTAAAGTCTAAGGGCCTGTTTTTGGTTGCGTTTCGCAACCAAAAATCATTTTTTAAGTGCTTTTAGTTAAAACGTACTGTTTTTGGTTGCTTTTAAAACTAGCTTTTCCACCCAAACCAAGAAGCTGAATTTTATAGCTTCTTGGGTGGAAAAGTTAGTTTGAAAATAAAATTATTTTTTTACTCTTATTATTTAATTATAATTTATTGTTAAAATAATGTTTATGCATACATAATTGTAAAATAATATATATTTTATAATATTTATATTGAGAATAAAATTGTTTTATTTGTACTTTATTTTATATTTATTATTAATGTGTAAGTGGTATGCCAGTATATAATCTAGAATGTAATTTATATTTTTAAATTAAATTTTATAAAAAATATTTTTTTATTATAATTGAAATTGATTTATTTCATAAATCATAACATTAATTAATTTGAACAATCACCCAAATTTACTTTTACTTTTTAATATTATGTCTAAAATAGACTTTTTATCTCATGAAAATCATTTTTTGACTTTAATAACAAACACTAACCAATTTTTTAAAATTATTTATCAACAGCTAGTTTGAAAATCACTTTTTTCACCACACTTTTTAAAAGTAACCACAAACTAAGCCTATGCTAAAATGTACAAAAGCCTGGTCCATTGGGCCCAATTTGAAAATAATGGATCGTGTTTGCTTCGGCTAGGCTTCCCATTGTCACCCATCTTCGTTTATACTCATTTCTTCAACCTCTCTCTCGCTCGCTCTCTGTCACAAATTCGAAACCTTAATTTGACACCAAAACAAAGCAAAACAAAAAGAAGATCGGATCGAAGAATCTGCTGAAAGAAGAAGGCTATATTCTCCGGCACTGATCTAATTGATTCTTCAAAGTCCCCGAGTCAACTCGCCCGGAAATCACACCCGACTCATTAGCTTCCAGCGGAAACGACAATCGGAGGAGAGGGAGAAGGGGAGAGTGATGGCGGATCCGGCCAACACGCCACTTGGAAAAATGCTATTGGAGGAGATCACTCCCGTGGTTATGGTGCTCTGCACTCCACTTGTGGAACAATCTTGCCTCAAGAATGGACTCTCCCTTGTCCAGATGCTCTCCCCTTTCTGCGACTTCACAAACATCGACGGTGAGAATTTTCAAATTCTTTTATATACGGATTTTATTATGTGCATTTATACGTGTTTTTGTATCCGTGCATCTCACATTATTTGAGGTGATTTCTTCGTTTGTTGCTTGTTACTTATCTGAGTTTTTGTGGCAGTGCCTGTACGGACGTCGAGTGATCAACCTTACAGGCTGCAGAAGTTCAAATTGCGCCTGTTCTACTCCTCGGATGTTCGGCAACCGAATCTGGAGGTAATTTCTAATTTTCTATTTAGATCACCTGTTTTGTAGCTTAATAATGTAGTGGTTTATGTTTTAATTAGTTGAATTCAATTGGTATGAATTGGAATCGGTACTTGTTGAGTTGGAAGCTACCTGGAACAGTTTCTGTCGGCATTGATTCTTGAGATTTGGTCAAGTATTTTAGCTTTGGAATAATGGAATCTGTATTTTAGTTGATTTGATCTGAGGGTTGGTTTTAATTGCAAAATAAACTGACGAGGGAAGTTGATGGGGTTTTGGAACCAAATTGGTGGATTTGAGCTACATAGTTCGCATTCAATTTCAATCATGTTATAATATTCATATTCATATTCAGTTTTTCAATTTTTTTTTTGTTCTGAAACTAAATTTTGATTTCCTAGGTAGCAAAAGAGAGGCTAAAGCAGGTTATTACCCATGCGGGAGAGAAAAATTTTCTTGAATCTTCAGAACCATCTCAAGTTAACAATTTTCTCTCTAGTAAGTTTACATTTGATTTTGGTATTTTTAGTATATTAGCAATTTGTTTCCTTGGTGACTAAGTTTTTTTTTTTTCATTTTTAATATACTATTGTGATTGTCCAATTTCATTGCTTGCCCTTTATTTTGTGGTTTTATTAAAAGTTCACTTTGCTGCTTTGATTTATATATGTTTTTTTTTTTTTGCAGGGCCTGAATCTGAAATTTTACCATCATGGTTTCAGTTTTTTAACAAAGAGCTTGTACGTACCTTGTCTTTTTCAGACCATGAAGCTTTTGACCATCCTGTGGCATGTAAGCTTTGGAAATTTATCAGAGAAATCTCTTCCCTTTTTTTTCCTGTTGCATGATTAGATCTACTAATCTTGTTTCTTTCACTTACGGGTTACTTAAAATGTTTATTCTGTGGACCGTATTGCATTCAGTTGTTGATTATTTCTTGTCCAAAATGATTTGTAGGTCTTTTGGTTGTGTCCTCGAAGGATGATGAACCTATAAACAGATTTGTGGACCTCTTTAACACCAACAAATTGCCCCCTCTTCTCAATGATGGTGCAATGGACCCAAAGATTTTGAAGCATTACTTACTTGTGCATGATAATCAAGACGGTCCTTTAGATAAGTATGCTACAGTTTATTATCTTGCTATGATTGAAATTATTAAGTACAAGCATGGCAAGGAGGATGTTAAAGACTGATCTATCATTCCAGAAGAATATGCATGCATGTATAGGCTTAACCTTTTATTTTTCTGTTTGAAGTTGGTAGAGCAATGCAGATATATATTATTTTTTCTCACTTTTCTTATTCAGACATGTAAAGGAACTGCGTGTATGACTTGGAAAAACATTACTGTTCATCCTAATTGGATGCACTGGATTTAACAATCAGCTCTAAGTGTTAAGAAATGAGTCCATGTGAAGAATGAACAAGAACATAGGTTTGAATAGCAAAAAGTCACTGAGATTCCCATCATGTATGAAGAAAACTACATTACATGGAATAAGACAAATGAAATGATTTGGGTAGAGAACATCCTCAAAGAAGCTTGTAGGAAATGGATCGCCATAATGTGAAAATTGGAAAAGACTTGGCTTTTATTTAGGCTGGGGAAGCCAACTTCAGACCAAGTTACATTCACATTATGCTATTCAGGATTTTCTCATAAGTTCTGCTTGATTGTTGGATAGTTTTGATAACATAATCAACAAAAAGGAAGCTAAAGACCTGATATAGATTAAACAATAATATTTCTAATTTTCTATATATTGAAGTTAATTAAGTGGATATCATATGAGCGAAATGAATTTATGATAAGATCTATAGTGCAGCCAGCTGAATGTTATTTTAACTGCCTTTTTGGTTGCAGGGCTACCAAGCTTTTTGCTGAGATGAGAAATGCATTTGGCCAAAATAACTGTCAAATAATTTGCATTAATTCTTCTCAAGATGGGCAAATCCAGCATCAAGATAACCCTTGGGCGCTATTTGTAAATTACTTTGACTTTGAGGGTTAATTATCTTTCAGTTTATTTACTTGTTCATAGGAAAATGTTAGCTGAATCTTATGTTGGCTCAAGGTGCCAGCTAAAGTATATGATAAAGTCAGTCTAATGCTTTAGTTCATGTACTTTTGTGACAGAAACCTGATGTTTTACCTACTGAGAATCTTGGTGGTTTCCTCAATCTTGATGACTTGAATGAGGTAACTTTCCAACTCCTTGATTTGATGTTCTTGGATATTTTTGTTTGTTGTTCTACTTATAGTTGCATTATTTGGTAACAGATAAAGGATTTTCTGCAAGAATTATCATCTAAACATATCATTCCTTGCATGGAACAAAAGATACGTGTGTTGAACCAACAGGTATTTTAGCTCCCCGGCTTTGTTCCTCATGTTCATATCAGAATTTCAATATATTGCCCTTTCCCCCTTAAATTTTCAAATAATTTTCTTATTCCTCTTGTTTTCTTTCTTATTAAACTTAGGTTTCTGCTACCAGGAAAGGTTTTAGGAACCAAATTAAGAATTTGTGGTGGAGGAAGGGGAAAGAAGATACAGTAGATACCCCTAATGGTCCTGTGTAAGTGATGCTGTTCATTCATTGAGATTCGAATCTGTTTCTCGTTTCTTCATGAGTTTATCCTAATTTTGTTTTATTTCCTCTGTTCATAGGTATACCTGTAACTCAATTGAATCTCAGATTAGAATTTTAGGTGACTATGCATTCATGTTAGGAGACTATGAACTCGCACTATCGAATTATCGCCTAATTTCCACTGATTACAAGATTGATAAAGCCTGGAAGCGCTATGCTGGTGTGCAGGTTATTGAAATGTTCTCTCTCTCTCTCTCTCTCAATACCATTTGCCCTGTTCTCAACATTGATTTTTTCTTTTCACTTGCTTGGCTTGCGTTTAATGCGAATGGTTTGAAACTTCAAAATATAAGGAGAGCATGTACTTCTGTTTATTCTCTTTGAAATAGATCTCATGAAAACCATTTACTGTATATTTGGGCTTGCTTATGGATTTATTTTACCTATTTTGCAACCTTAACGTGTCTTGTTCATTTCTTCAGGAGATGATGGGACTTACCTACTTCATGCTTGATCAATCAAGAAAAGAAGCGGAGTATTGCATGGAAAATGCATTTAATACTTATTTAGTATGTATAGTTCTTGATTCCTTTCTTTTTTTTCTTGTAACTATTTTAGGCTTTAGAACTGAATATATGTTGTCATATATAATTTATATAATTTACATGAAAAGATGCAGAGTATTGTCTGGAAAATGCATTTAATACTTATTTAGTATGTATAGTTCTTGGCTCCTTTCTCTTTTTTTTCTTGTAACTATTTTAGGCTTTAGAACTGAACATATTTTGTCAGATATAATTTATATGAATTTTCCTTATAGCTTTCCTTCTAGTACCTTTAGTTTCTTAAAAGCTATCCATGACATGGAACCCTTGAATTTTTAAGCTGAAGAAGAAAATTGATTAATCGATGAATATATGAAAAAAATCGAAACCACTAAATTTAAGAACTAATTCTAGATATCATCACTATTTTGCCTTGTATTAGAATGACCTGTTTGATAAAGCCATTTCTTCCTCAAATTATCAGCATCTTCAACATCCATTTTGCTATAGTAGGTGTGGATACTTGCTTTTAGATTAACAGTTAGGTTTGAACCATGAATAAGATCTATGTGTATGCTGGGATTGAAGAAGTTGTCATGCGAATGACATTGCACAAATTTGGTGAAGTTTTCTGCATGTGATTTGTGGTGGATGGGGATTGTGGCTTGCAATAGCTAGGTGGATGTTGTTTTCTTCATAAGCCAGGGATAAACTTAATGTGTTCTTCAATAGTAAAGAAATCCCCTTGGTATATGAAAAATGACCTTCATTGTTGTTCCATATATGTTGGTCCAGTATTTAACATGTAAAGTACTTGTGGTCTTGGGGATGATTTGGTAATTTTTGTTTTGCTAGATTGAGCTACGTCTTATATCGGTTTGCATAAGTTAGGATCAGATGTGGTGACAGTTAGGAGTGGCAGATATCAAGTTAAATTTTTATATGTAGCAAACTCCAACTAAGTGTTAATTCCTTTCATTGATTTTTCCTTTTCCTTTATTTATTCAATTAATGCAGAAACTTGGATCTGCTGGTCGACAAAATGCTACCAGATGTGGTCTTTGGTGGGTAGAGATGCTGAAGGCAAGAGACCAGATTAAAGAAGCTGCCACTGTTTATTTCCGCATTTGTGGTGAGGTAATGTTCTATTTCCTAGGAATTGCTTTGGGCATGTGCATATTATCTGCCACTCACAACCTTCTTTGTTTTCTGCCCTTAGGATACTTTACATTCGGCTGTGTTGCTTGAGCAAGCATCTTTTTGCTACTTGTTATCAAAACCACCAATGTTGCATAAATATGGGTTTCATCTTGTTCTCTCTGGCGATCATTACAAAAAATGTGATCAGGTATCCAAAACCCTCAAGTATTGTTGGAATATATCCAATCCTCCCTCTTCTAATATTTTACAATGTCTTCTTCAGATTAAACATGCGATTCGCACATATAGAAGTGCTATTCCTGTTTATGAGGAAACCACTTGGAGTCTTATCAAAGATCATGTTCATTTCCACATTGGACAGTAAGCTTCATATATGGTGCAGCTGGATCCTATATGAAAGTAGTTGTTGCAGAGTTTTATTGTGGAATTTTTCTAATAACACTCACTTGATATAGGTGGTATTCTTTACTGGGCATGTATGATGTTGCTGTCTCTCATATGCTGAAGGTCTTGGCTAGCACTCATCAGTCAAAGACAACGCAGGAGCTATTTCTGAGAGATTTTCTTCAGATTGTTCAGGTTTCTCAGAAGTTAATTTGATTTCTGTTGTGCTTTGTTGACTGAGGAATCTGAAAAGATATAGGGGCTTCTTAGATCATAGAAAACCTACCCTATATTTGAAAAGTGGGATTTGTAATGTGCACGTTTAACAGGGTTGTCTAATTGCTTTTTTTTCATGGACGATACAGAAAACTGGGAGGACATTTGAGGTGGTGAAACTACAGTTGCCTGTTATCGACATTTCCTCCCTTAAGGTCATTTTTGAAGATCATAGAACTAATGCCTCTGCTGAAGCTGTAAGTGGAATTATTATTTGTTCTTATCTGGAATTGTGATTTTTTTTGTTCAATATCAATGAAAGAACCTCCCCCTCCCCCCCCCCCCCCCCCCCCCAACACACACACACCACAACCTTTTTACTTGTTAATGTCACTGTTTATTGATGGATTGTGCATGCATGAAAAGCACACAAATAATGATATGGAAGTATTAGAACATGAAAAGAGGATGGTGGTTCAAGTTTCTGATGTAGATGGTTCTATACACTTGATACTTGTAGCCAACCCTAAACATATTGGCTTAAGGCTTGCTAGTTTGATTTACTTGTATTGTATTTTTTTGCATGGAATTACTTAAATCGATTTGTAAACATGAACAACATATGCCCTCCATACTTCATTGATATGCTTAACTAATTTGTTTCAAAAGTCAGATTATTTGTGGATGATGTCATAGATTCATAGGTGTTTCATTCTTTCTCAGGCTAGCGTCAAAGAAACTGTATGGCGTTCACTGGAGGAAGACATAATCCCATCTTTGTCTACTACCAGGTCCAACTGGCTGGACTTACAATCAAAGCTTATACCACGAAAGTATAAAGAATCAAATATTTGTGTGGCAGGAGGTATGAAGGTGTTATACAATATATAACTTTAATAATTGTTTTCTGAACATAGAATTTTGTCAAAACAAATAATTAGAAGTTTTTGGCTGGCAGCTGGTTCAAATTTGCTGTTTTTTAGCAACAAAGCATACTACAAATATTAGACAATTAAGTCAGCTTCATAGTTTATTGTTTCCTAACTAACGAGATAGGCTACGTTAGCTTATATTCTTTGTATTGGCAGCGAATGAGAATTTTCAGGGATTTATGGTTCAATTAGATTTCCTGTACTGATCCTTTCCTAACATAGTGTCGAGGATTTTGCATTCCTTGGATGGAATTTCAGATTGAACCATTAATTTGAAATCTCAAACTTTTACCCATAGTATTAGTAATGTATGATGGTCATTTCATTTTAACAAAGAGAATATTTAATAGGTGTAATTTATTGTTTCATTGATGGATTTTTTTGGGGATATATTCTTCATCTTTTTGCAGAAGCAATAAAAGTGGATATTGTATTTAAAAACCCTCTGCAAATCCCTATTTCGGTCTCAAGTGTTTCTTTGATGTGTGAGCTCTCTGCAAATTCTGAAGAAGGCAAGTTTTCAAAGTTTGTTAACCTTTTCTTTTTATGCATTGTTCCTCTCATCGTTCCTTTCAACTCTATATTGATTAAAATTGTTTTTGTTGCATCAATTACGATGCAGATGCTACTAGTTCAAACAATGAGATCCAAAATAATGAAAGCAAAACATCAACCTCCATTGGGTATGTGTTACCGTATTCCTATATATGACTGTATATATATTGATTTGCTTACAATATTCTTCCTGTTGGGAGGTTTCAATATTTCTTTGCTATATACAACTGCTGATATAGGTGTTTGCGTGCTGACTGCAGGGATACTAATTTGTCTTTGATTTTATCTGAGGTTGACTTTTCATTAGAAGGGGGTGAAACAACCTTGGTGCGTATTTTACAGGAATACTCGAATAATTTATAGATGGGAGTGTTAGTATGAATTTCCATCTATATTAATTATATTGTGAAGATCTCTAAAAATTGATTATATTGACTATTATAGACTTGTGTAGGAAATTGAAATTATGAGGAACAGTATATCACCTAATTGATGTTCTTATCCTTGTACCATAATTAAAATACTTTTTTCATAAATTGCTATAATTTTCTGAATATTAGTTATTATCTTATTTCAGGTGCAATTAACCGTTACTCCAAGAATAGAAGGCATTCTGAAAATAGTTGGTGTGAAATGGAAATTGTCAAGTTCAGTGGTAGGTTTATGTAATTTTGAATCTAACCCTGTGAATAGAAGAGTTGTCAAGGGAAGAAGGAAGGCTAAGCATTCTCCTAGCAATGACTTGAAGTTTCTAGTGATTAAGGTGCACATGTTTCCTCTGAACTTGCCTTTGTTGTCTCCCTTGCTCTCTCCCCCTTGTAGAACTGCATCTGACTTGCACTGATTTTTTTATGAATGTCTAGAGTACACCCAGACTTGAGGGTTTTATTCATTCTTTACCAAAAAAAACCTACACAGGAGACTTGCGACCTCTTGTGTTGGAACTAAGTAACCCATCAAAGTTTCCTGTCAAGGTACAGTTTTCTTTACTCATTTGTGTTATAATCTTTCTATATTGCTGTTGACTTAGTGTCAACCGTCTCATTCTAAAAAAAATCAATATACATCTTTATCTTGTATTTGTATGGATTTTATTTCCTGAGTGCCCCTGACATCAAGATGATGATGGTGGGTCATTTGTCTGACCTTGATCAATGGTTGAACCACGAAGCAACATAATCATGTTAAAATTGGTGGTTATCAATTATATGCGTGTCTAATTTGTTTAATTTTTAAACTTATAGGGACCTAAGTTGCCATTGGACCAAAACATTTTTGGGGACCAGGGCCCCTCCCATGTTCCATTTAGTTTGCTTGGTCTAGTCTCAAGCGTTATGCCTGAGCTTGGCAGGGATTAATTACTGCAGTTTCCGTTATATATGCTTATTCAGGATTTGTTTCGTATGTCTTTTTATAACGTGGATAGTTTAATGGTTATTTATTTTATAATGTGGGTTATAATGATGTTCTGACAGAACCTAAAGATGAAGATCAGCAATCCCAGATTCCTGTATGCTGGGAATCAAAGGGAGTTGAATGTAGACTTTCCTGCTTGCTTAAAAAATATGAATGTTGAGAAAAGCGGTGGGCATACTAATGGTAATAAAATGCCACAGAATGTCTTTCACTTTCCTGAGGTAATGTTCCACCCTGAATGCTTTGCTTACCATTTATACCAAGTTTGTAGTACCTTGTTATTCATACATTTTACATTTATCTATCCTCCAGGATATATCAGTGCAGGAGGAAACATCATTATCATGGCCTCTTTGGTTTCATGCTGCTGTTCCCGGGAATATTCATTTGTTCATTACAATATATTATGAAACGGAAGGTGTATCAAGCATCATGAAATATCGCACTCTACGCATGCATTATAATTTGCTGGTAAGTTCTTGAATAGGAGAAGGCTGTTTCTTTTACCTTTATTTTGCTATATTATTACCAATTGTAGCTCAAAATATGGGTTGTTTCTTGATTAGTCTTTATTCAGTTTTTGTCTTCTGAAATCGATTTGTAAAGTAACAAGGTAAAAGGTACACTCAACAACATTTTAATCTATTTGTAGAAAAAAAAATGGTTGTGGCTGCAATGTGCTGCGGCTAATTGCTAGAAAATATCTGTTAGAATGTAGTTCAATAGAAATTATATGGAAGTTGAGTGCTAACTTCATTTATTTGAATTTCCTCATGAGATATTTAAATCATTGTGAGCCCATAACCACCCACTTCTTAATAAATTAAATTCTAAGTACTTAAATTAGAAATTAATTTTAGAATAGTAAAATGCTAATGTATGTCATCTGGTGGTAATCAGGCAAAACTTCCTTAATAATACTATTTGTACTTGCCAATTATGTAGAAGCAATCCTTCCATGGTATTTATCTAAGTACAGTTCAACTGGGTTGTTTCTTAGTTGGTTCTATGTGTCTTTCGGCCTCTATATGTGTCAGTTAGCTGCCTGTCCATTCTTAACTTTTTTCTCTTCATCTCTGCTAGGTTTTACCATCATTGGATGTATCATTTGAACTTAGTGCTCGCCCATCAAGATCGCAAGAGTTCCTCTTGCGTATGGATGTTGTCAACAAGACCAGTTCTGAATGCTTTCAGGTTCATCAGTTGTCATCTGTTGGGCGGCAGTGGGAGATCTCGTTGCTTCAACCCGTTGATAGCATCTTACCTTCTCAATCTTTATTTGCTGGTCAATCACTTTCATGTTTCTTCATGCTTAAGGTTGGTACAACTATGCAAGAATTAGCACCTTGGATTATCCATCCGGTATAAAATATTTATGCACTAGTTTTCCTTCTAATTTGTTCATTAAACTTTATAACGACTAGGATGTTACATGTGCAAAGCTAGGCATTAGGCGAATTTTTTCTTTTTCTTTTGTCGGGCCAGAGGGTGTTTAATCAAATGCCCTCCCATTGGCTCCGTTGGACATGATAATAACTTTAGATCATGATGTTATTCATTAGAACATAAGCCAACTTCAACGCTCATTGATACAAACTTGACAACCTGTAAAATGAATAGGCAAGGGTTAAATCTGGGGCTTGGTCGCGGTCCAGACTAGAGTAACAATGTCATCTGACTTTTGTAGATTTTGCATAAGTTGTAGTTCCACCTTATATTCGCCTACCGACCTTATCACCTTTTTGTCTAAGTATGCTATATGCTTCATATTAGCTTCTTAAAGGTTTGTTCGTCATCCCGAATTCCTTGACTGCCAAGTAATACTTGTTTGTTTCTTTCAGCCTTTTCACCAGTTGATTCGAAATTACTCTAATTTTCCCTTCAGGATCGTAGGATGTCATCAACTTCTGAAGATAGTACTCCTCTTTCCCTTATTCAAAGTGATGTAAGATTGGGCCCTCATGATAGTAGTGAAGCCCCCTTTGATGTATCGAGTTCACCTTTGGCTGATTTCCATGATTGTGAAAGATCAAGCCAGGGAATGTCATCTCAGGTTGGTAACCTTATTGCATTTTTTCGTATAATAGATCGGATTGGTTATTTGTTAATTCTTTTACACTAGCCAGCTGATTCTTTCTGCTTATATTTTTCATGGACCAGGGGCATGAATATAAAGCTGATTTTGTTTTCATCACTCAACTGCCGAAGGGTAATATTGATTCCGGTGCTCCTAATACGCCACTCGTCTTTTCCCATCATGCTTGTGATTGCAGGTAAGACTTGGGTAACCAAAATAACTTTTAACGATGAATCGGTAGATGAAACTTGTTTCTGATGTTTGTTTCGATTTCCCCTTTTTCTTTTCTCCGGTAGTCTTTCTAGCATGAGTCCTATATCATGGGTAGTAGATGGACCTCGGACCATTCAACATAACTTCTCAGCTCCTCTATGTGAAGTAAATTTGACAATGACTATAACCAACACCTCCGATTCGGTTGCATCTGTCCATATCAACACCTTCGATTCCCCCAGTAGTAACAACCAACCCATACATGATGCTACTGCCTCTCAGCCTCCGGAAAACCAAGCCGGGTGGTCGGATATTCCCATTGTCAGCGATACAAAGATCATCACAAACGATGCCCTTGCAACACAATCTTCCAAGTCATTGTCTCTCGAAAGTGTCCCCCAGTTCATTTGGTCAGGCTCGAGCTCTACTAAACTCACACTTCAACCTAGGTCGACTGCCGAAACTCCTCTTCAGATTTGTGTTTTTGCTCCGGGGATATATGACTTGTCGAACTATGTTTTGAATTGGAATCTTACACCCGTTGACAACGTGGTAAGCCAAGGAGAAGCGAACAAGTCATCGGGATCCTGCCAAGGATATCCGTATAACCTTACCGTGCTCGAATCCACTTGAAAGGATAGTTATTGTTTATCAGTTTTATTGATGCACCATTACTGATCAGATCTTTGGTTTGTAGTATTTTTTGTAATTTCACATTTATGGTGCCTACAATGTACAATTCTTGGTATAATAGGAATTGATAAAACCGAGTGAAGAAGGTAGATGAAACATTTTTTTAAAAGATTAACTACTGGGATGGTCACATATGTTTCTTCCTAGTACAGAGTTGGTCACCGATTTTGAAAAACGAACAGTAAGGTCATTTACGTTTTCGGTCACTTAGCTGTTTGTTGCTATTAAATAAAAAAAAGATAAGTTACCTAGACAACTACAAAACTATTATTTATTTTTATTTTGACCACCGGAATAAAAATAATTTGTATAATTATACATTTATATTTTATTATTTTTTCTCTCCTTCACTTTTTTTCATATTCTTTTTCAGCTAATTTAATTTTTAATTTTCTATTATATTAATTTTCAATTCACACCGTATATTATAATTTATTATTGTATATATCCATGTTTCAAATAATATTTGTATCTCTTAATATGGTTCAGTACAAAATAATGTCTAATTTACGTGCAACAATATTTACGTAGCATATTCGAAAGGCTTAAATGAAAATAAATGCCTGAAGTATACCTTTTTTAAACTTTAGCTGCCTAAAGTATTTTTTTTTGTAAAAATAGGTGCTTAAAGTTTTAATCGTTATAATTTTAGGTGTCAGACCGCTAAAGAGGTGTTAAATTATCAACCAATCAATGCTCGACATGTGATACTATTTTTATTTTTTAAAATTAATCTAATGGAAAAAAACTTTGAATTTTTAATGTTTAATCCAAAAATTTTACAAAAAGTCATCAAATCCTTAAAATTACTCAAACCCTAAATTACCGCTGCTTTCGCCGTTGATTGCTGCCCCTGACCACACCCCTTTGGTCGCCAGAGCATGGCGGCCATTTCCCCTAACATGACGTCACCGAACACAGTGAACGTCATTCCAGTCGTACGTCGATTTTGCGTTCGACATTCGGTTGCACGTTGCTCGCCGTTTCTAGTGACGCTGTGTTGGGGAAAATGACCATGCTCCGGCGACTAAAGGGGTGTAGTCAGAGGCGACGATCGACGGTGGAAGCGGCGACGATTTGGGGGGTTTGGGTTTAGGTAATTTTAGAGATTTGAGGATTGCTTTGTAAAATTTCTAAAATTTTAATTTTTTTTGAAAGATTAAAAATTCTAAGTTGAGGATTACAAACATTATTTGAAACATGGATATATACGATGAAGAATTATAATATACGGTGTATATTGAGGATTAATATAGTAGAAAATTAAAGATTGAGTTAGATGAAGAAAAATAAAAAAAATATAAATATAGAGGATTAAGTGTGTAATTATACAAATTATTTCTATTTCGGTGGTCAAATAGGAGTGAAGTAATAGTTTAGGGACTGTCTAGATAATTCATCTTTTTTTTTTTGTTTCAGATCTACCTCCCGTCAAATGTTAACGACAACAAACAGCTAAGTGATCAAAAGTTTACGCTTTAAAAACGTATGTATCTTTACTAGTCGCTTTTCAGAATCGGTGATCAACTCTATATTGGGGAAAAAACATAAATAATCATTCTGATAGTTATCCCTTTTTTAAAAAAAAAATCGGACAACAATAAGGGAAAAACGTGAAATGAAAAAGAAAATTTTTTTATTTCATTTTGTTATTATTTTATATGAATAGTTTATTATTTTAATTTTTAAATATCTTCTTACTTAAAATATGATGAATTTCAAAAATTATCACTCAACTTTATTCTTATATTTTGGTCATTCAACTTTAAAATGTTTTAACTTGATAATTAAACTTTTTAATTGCTCCCTTTTTTATCACTCATGAGTTAAATTTTACACATGAGAGTGATGTGATAGTTATGTGTGTTAGTGTGAATTGATTTTGTTGATGTGGCGGTCACATGTTGTTTATTATTTTTTTTCCTTCTAAAATATTAAAAATTGTTTTATTTACGCGTCGGGCTAATGTTAAAATTGTCGTTTGTCGACATTTGCTCTAACCACTTAGAACACTACTAATGAATTTGTTTCATCGTCCCTTTTACACTTTTCCAAAAACTCGCGAAACCCTAAGCCATTTATTTCATCGTTCGATTAGTGCGGAATTAAAATATATTAGTTGGTCTCTTTCACCTCTCACCATTGAAATTCAAAAGAAAATGCTCGAAATAAAAAAGAACTCGAGACCAGAATTTTTTTAAAAAAAAGAAATATATAATTTTCCCTAAAATAAGTTGATTCAATTGAACTACGAACCAATATGATGTTAAGTAGGTTTGGTTATCACCATAAAAGTAACCGATTAAACTGTTTGCCTATTGAAAAATAGAGCAAATAAATATAGAATAAAACATGAAACACAAATTAAAATACAAACATATTAACCTTCAATACACTACGTGCACAAACATAACACCGTAACCAACTCATGCACACCACAAATTCTGAATATTTAATGTTACAAACACCATAACCAAAGTTTCATAGTTTTTACTGGATCAAATGGAAACACCCCCACTATATAGTCTGATTCATATTTCATATGTATATAAAAAGGTTTCAGCATCTTCAACCTGTGGTAAAGAAGAGCTTACTTGAGCCAAGAATGATTTGCCTAGCAACCAAAGCCCTGTGCTGCAAAAAACCCTATAAGATTTAATGCAAACCCAAGTTCATCCCTCGGTTGCTGCAGGAGGAATGTGGTTTGTTGTGCAAGATTCAGCACCAAATCCCACAATTATCCCCCGGATTGATGTCAAACTTTCAGGTTGCAACAGCCGTCCGTTGTTGCAACCATGAAAGTGTCTTGACGATCGTTGATCATCGATGGGAGAGACTGGACCGATAGTCCGAGATGATTGATAAAGAAGTGGTGGTCGAGGTCTCCCCTGGAGTACATGCTGGTGACCTCTGATGACCCTGAAAATGCAGAATCACCTCCATTTTGTATCTTGGATGAGTTCAAGGTTCCACTATCAGATGAACCAGTAGGGTTAGAAATCAGTCCATGAGCGGCTTTCTTCATCCCAATGTCATCTTTTTCCGAGCTCGGACTTCGGGTATTCAGGAACCGGCCGCCAGATCCCCTTGGCCGGCGCATTGCATGCAGATGGCGAGAGTGGTGCATATATGGCTGTGAAACAAAAATGCAGATCCTAAACAATTTGACATTAAAAATTTTCCAAATGAAGAACAAGAATCTTATACTAATGGACCATGATGGTTCTCTTATTGAAATTATCCACAAAAGCTTATTTAATCTCAATAAACTGACCACATATAAAAAAAACTAAATATACTTATACTGAGTATACATTTATATTCGAAACTTACACTCGAGTCTGAATAACACACGTACCTTCCGGACTTTAGTCAATTTATTCTCAAGCACAGCCTTTGCACGAGACTGCCGGCGCCTCATGATTCCATTGTATTGCTTGGCATTCACGTATATTGGTCCCTCTTCGGATGCCAAGTTGAATGGCAGCATTATACGACCCTATTTACAATCTATTAAACATGAGTATAATATAACAAAATATTTTAAATACAATTATAATAAAAAATATAAATTGAATAACACATGAAAAACATGGTTTTCTAGTCAAGTTTGGCAGTTAATTTTGCAGGCTTGTAGGTTCTCTGTTTCTCATAGTTACTGGATGGATCTGATTAATTGGATGCAGAAGGTTCTCTTATACTTTTTAAATATATTTTAGATACATATATCGCACATGAATATTTCAGGACAAATGAAGAACTTGAGGATATACAGTATAATCCAGAGAATTTATTAGCTAGAGATAATGAAAGACAAACCGAGATTTGAGCTCCATAAGTTGGGAAAACTCCATAGAATTGATCCATGCAAGGATATTTTGCACAGTCCTGAAGTTCACAAGGGGAAAAGAATATTATTAACATAACAACACTAATTCCCAACATGATATAAAAATGGTAGAGTACACAGAGAGTCACTCAACTATGATTTCTTTTTTACTTTGGTCACTATTTTTTTTTTTTTTGCAAACAAGTAACCAAACGTTAAGTACTACTAGTTAATGTTTTGGACAAACCTGGGTTTGAATCTCAGCTCAAACCCTCCAAGCAATTATTTTATTTTTTTCCAACCAATCAAAAGGTGACAGACTAGCGGAATTAAGCATGAGTGATCAAAATGAAAATGGAAGCTAACTTTCGTGACTTGTTCGCAAAAAAATCAGTGATTAAAATGAATTTTTTTTATAGTTGAGAGACTATCTGTGTAGTTTGTCCTATAAAAATTAACATGAACATGACATGAATATATGAAGCTCCTAAAATCTACAAAAACCAAAATTTCTAGGCATTTATAGAAGAAAGTTTCTGAGAAAATGTACCATGGGCTGACCAAATCCTAGTTCGAAGCGAGCACGGTTTTCTGAAGGATCTGATTGCAGAGAGATGACTGCCTGAGATTTATGTTCATCCCCTGAATTTTTGCAATCACCTTCATAGAAACACCAGTTGGTTGGTTATTAATTTTCATTACATTAATGATTCGTGTTATCCGATTCTAAGCAAGCATCAGATAGAATATATATTCAATATGAGCGTAGTTATTTTTATATATAGGGTAAACTACTGCAGGGGTCACTTTCGTTTCTCGTTTGTACAGATTTAGTCACCACTTTTGAAAAGTGTCAATAAGTGGTCATCTACGTTTTCGATGTGTAAAGACTTGGTCACTCCGACGTTATAGTCCGTTAGTCCCCTAACGGATTGCTGATGTGGCGGAATTAATTAACGAAAAAATAAGGGTAATTACTGCAATAGCCATTAAAATTTATCTCATGTACATTTTTTCTCCTCAATTTAAAAAAGTAAACATTATATTCACTAATAAAAATGTTTCTTTATAATTTCACCCTTAAATTTTTAAAAATTCATTTTTCAATCCTAAAACTTTACAATCAATTAGTACAATAATATTATAAATGCTTAGATGAAAAATAGGTGCTCAAAGTATACCCTTTGAAACTTAGGTGCCCAAATTGCTCCTATTTAATAACTCGAACTTAAAAATTTAGTCCACTAACTATTAAAAAATTCGAGTTATTGGAATTTCTATTTTATAATTCAAACTTTATTTTGAATTTTTGAGTCGAGTTTATGAAATTATGAGTCGAATATTTTCACATCAAACCAAAAAATTTAATTTTTTCAAGTCAAGTCGAGTGTTGCACTTCCCTTCACTGATTACAACCCAGGGGGAATACGAAAGAAAATATTCCTTCCAAAAACATCTCCAAAAATTAAATTCAGTTCAAGTTAAATACTCGCTCAAACATCTGAATATTTACTTGGTCATCATTAATATAGTTATTAGTTTTTATTAACACAAGATGATAATTTTATCCAAATTCAATAAGTTCGATTCGATCAATTTTATAGGATCGTATTTTGAAAAAATGGTTTTGGGATTGATTTTTTTTTCTCTAAACAGTGGTTGGATTGGATACGAATCAGAATTTTAATTTTATTTTCGGTTCGGATTAAGATCGTGTAAATGTATTTTAAAAGGGGGGCGGATCGAAGTAATATTTTGTTGTGTTATTGTCGAGTCATGTTTGGGTCTACTAAAAGCTCGACCTATTGTCATCTCTACCCAAACAGAAGGAAATGTTATATTGAACATATTTTTATTCTAGTAGAATGAGACACTAGGTTCTTTAAGCAAGATAAGATGTTCACTAATTAGGTTTGTGTGTAGGGAAGAAATATAATTTTTAATTTTAATACATGTTTGTATGTAGGGAAGTGCAACACTCGACTTGACTCGAAAAAATTAAATTTTTTGGTTTGATGTGAAAATACTCCACTTGTAACACCCGGGTTTAGGGGTTAGGTGGAAATAATATTTTAATATTATCCGGGCTCGGGTTTATAATTAAAATAATCCTTTAAGTTTCGGGTTTCAAAAATAAATATTTGAAATTGGACCAAATCGAATAAATTGTAAATTGAAGAGCTTTTAAAGAATAAAGGAGATAGCCATTCATTAATGGCCTTTTGGTAATTTGCCCATCTTTTGATTTAAATCCCCCCTTTCCACCAAATAGACACTATTCACTCTCTTCTTCATCCATTCCAACGTGAAAAGAGCTCTCTCCCTACAAGTTACTATTCCATCCAAAAAGCTCATCCATTTCAACTCGTTTTTGAAAGGTAACGTCGTTTTTGACTTCTCCTTAACTCCCTCTCTTTAAAAGTACCATTTGTTTTCATTTTCATGGAAGTTTTAGAAAATGGAGTTTTGAAAATTTTGATTAAAAATGGAAACTTTATGTTGTTAAGCTTAATGTTTTGATTTAATATGGTCAGTTATGAAGTCTAGGAACTAAATGGTACCACATATGTGAATTTTGAATGATTTTGAACAATTCCCGAATTTAGGTATAAATGGGGTTTTTGGAGGGTTTTGGGTGAGTTTTGGGGGTTGTTTTAGGTGGAAATTGATAGGCTATTGATAGTACTATGGTTAGGGGTTGATTTGGGATCATTTGTGGGTGCAATGGATGTTGGAAACATGGATTTTGGATGTAGTTTTGGGGCTGTCCGAGATTGCTAATTATGGGGTTTGTTCATGGCTTGCAACATTGTAAATTGTATTTGAATTGTATTCCGAGTTGGTATTTTGATGTTGGGCTGATTTGAGGATTGTTGAATTGTGATTGAGGTTGTTTAGAAGCGGGAACTTGTGTTGGTGAAGCATCGAGAGGAAATCCGGAAACGTGATGGTGGTTGCTTGCTTGGCTTGGAGCTCGGAAGCTTAGGCGAGTGGTTAAACGTTTTACGTGGTTTTTAAATGGTTGGTTCGAGTATGTGGACTATGTTGGGCTTGGTAGACCCACCTAGAGTTAGGATTAGGGTGGTAGCCTAATCCTAAACTTGATCTAGAGCCATTGGATGAACTTATGTTTGGATATTTATGCCTCGTATGACTTGTGATATGATTAATTTATGTATGATGTGATATACATGTGAGGTGAGGCATGATTTGTAATGCTTATGGCATGCATGGAAATGGTTCATGATTGTGATCATGGTGAGTACGTGCTAAGCACGAAATTGATTGAAATGAATAATGTGAAATGAGTAAAATGTTGGCACTAGTATGCTTGAGTACAAATGATCGATCATTAAGATGTTAGTGTGCACACATGAGTCTAAATTCGCGCGTGGCCTTGGTGGCGTCGAGTCACCAAAGAGGAGTACGGGTTCGCCCGGAAATTGTATTTATATTTGTCGATGATGAGTGGAATCCCATCGACGGGGCGTGAGGATGAGTGAAATCCCCTCCGCGAGATCGGTGATGAGTGTAATCCCACCGTGAGATAAAGTGGTTGTTAGATGTGAGTTCCAACGAGTTTATCCGCGTATTCGGGTCATAGCTAGGTGCCAATGTTGATTGATATGTATATCAATGTGTTGTAGAATATGATTTCTACTTGGATGCTTATATGTGATTGCATATGTTGTGAAATAAAGCTTGTTGAGCATGGCATGTAATTGAATATTGTTCATGCATCTTTAACTTGTGGCTCTTGAGGATTCTTGGTAATTATGCTTTTACCTTGGCTAAGATCGTGCTTGGACCCTGCATTGTCGAGGTTTGTTTTTAAAGAGCTTACCCTCACTAAGCTTTATTGCTTACGCTCTTTCTTTGTTCGACAATGCAGATCCTTAGTTCGTGAGTTGCTAGGAGCAAGAAGGGGGCCTCCAAGTGTGCTTGTGGTGCTTGTTTGGCTACCAAGTATGAACTTTTAAATTAAGATGTAATGGTCAAGCAATGAGACATGTAATCGTATTATGATGTTTTTGGATCATGTTGCTATGGTTGTTGTTTAGGAGCATGTTAGACTCCTCGTGTGTGCATGTTAAATTGGCTTTTGGGATGTATGCTATGCTTGAAACCATGTTAGTATTTTGCTATCTAGAATTTCCTAAGTGTTGGACATATGAAGCTATTACCTTTTATGATATGCATGGATGTATGGCTTGTTATGTTGTGCCTTAGTGGGTAGCCTTGTTTTATTGATGTTCAAGCATGCTTGTAAGTTAGTTTGCTTTAGGTTTAATTGTTAGTGTGATGTTGGAGGTTTTGGTGGTGTTTTGGGGCACCCTTGTGCCTTAAAACAACCAAAACCAGTCTGCAGACAGGTGACGTTTCGAAACGGGCTACCCTGTTTCAATACGGTCCCCTTTGTTTTGGCCGAGCGTTTCGAAACGTGTAGGGGCCGTTTCGGCACATTTTTGCTACTGAAATTTTGAGAAATTGGCGAGATAAAGGCGTTCCGAAATGGGTCTTTGATGTTTCGAAACGGTCAAATCTCGTTGACCACGAGAAGTTGACCGTTGGGGTCGTTTCGATACGGGTCACCACTGTTTCGGAACGGTCTCCTCGGGTTGTCCCTGGCCTGTTGACTAGGTCAAGGCGTATCGAAACACCCTAAGGGCGTTTCGATACGGCCTGCTGTAAAGGGTTAAAATGAGTTGTTTAAAGTGTTGTCTTGGTTGGTCGATGTTGGATTGTTTGTGTTTTCGCTGTCGTGCTTCACATAGGATTTAATAATGCCTATAGACAAGATAAAGTTAAAAGAAATTTTCTGGGTTGTTAACCGAGGAGGAACCTTAACGGGTTTCGCTTCGGTTTTCCCCGTGTGGCCCACTCGGACCGGTCGTCCGACCAGACTGGGACGAGGGGGTTACACGACTCATAATTTCATAAACTCGACTCAAAAATTCAAAATAAAATTTTTAAAAATTTAAGGGTGAAATTATAAAGAAACATTTTTATTAGTGACTATAATGTCTACTTTTTAAAATTGAGGAGAAAAAATGTACATGAGATAAATTTTAATGGCTATTGCAGTAATTTATCCTTATTTTTTCGTTAATTAATTCCGCCACATCAGCAATCCGTTAGGGGACTAACGGACTATAACATCGGAGTGACCAAATCTTTACACATCGAAAACGTAAATGACCACTTATTGGCACTTTTCAAAAGTGGTGACTAAATCTGTACAAACGGGAAACGAAAGTGACCCCTGCAGTAGTTTACCCTTATATATATTTAGAGGAACATTCACTCGTATCCAAATCTAAATATATGTTAAACATAAATATTAAACACCGATATATAAAGGAACCGATATAACTACATAATCATTTTGTAAATATGAGAATATGACCTTCAAGTATCCTCCAAATGCATGAAAATACTAAATTATATGGGAATATACTTGCCTTCTACAATCCTATCTCTAACCAAACTGTGCTAAAAAAAATGTTGTAATTAATTTTGAGATTTATATTTGATGCATTGACAATTATTGTTTAACACAATCATAGTGCACTATACCAAATTAGGAATTTTGTTTAGGTGCCAATACAAAATTATAAAACTTAGGGGTCAAAGCAAAAAAATTGTGTATAATTGGTCTAAACTGAAATTTTAATTCTTAAGAGGGGCCAAAAATAGAATTATTTTTTCCCGTTGAATCAATGGAGTAAAAAACTATACCGACCGTGTATCAATTAGTAAAGCATCATAATGCAATTTCTAAACAATCTTCAAGTCTAAAAGTCATAGGTAAGAATGTTCATTATTCAATCCCAACTAAATTAATTAGTCAATTTTTAGTTCGAGTCATAAAAAAAATAATTCGGTTAATAGAGGCGATTTAAAAAACTTTTGATTAATTATGAATTTCAACGAGTGACTCTAGTGGAAAAGATGACGATGTTCATTCTAGTAGATTAGGATTTGAGCACTTGCGTGTGCAAAGTGTGTGTTTTATCAAAAGGTTAAAAAAGTATGAACAGATATTATCATCTGATCAAACCAGTGTTTTTAAAAAAAAAGCTTTTATGAAATAGTTTATAGAAAAAACTAATCAAACTAATCCCATTAGCAAATCTATAGATAAAAAGAAAAAAACAAGCTTTGTAAGTGATGAAACTGGTAATGAGATTTACCAGGGAAAATACTGAGTTGTTGATGATCTCCATTGGAGGGATGCTCCATCAACAAAGGCTTCAATTGAAAGGATTGATGAGTCCCCAATGGCAGTGATGATGGAACTGGTGCCATTGGATTATTTCCAATCTCACTATGCTCTTCAAGATACAGAGTTTGCATTATGTTCCAATTATATCAAACTGTTTTCCTGCAAAATTGAAACTCAGAATCAAACATTTATCACAGGATTTTGCTACATTTCTTCTGAAAACAAACAAAGCTAAAATTGCATATCTAAAAAACAAACAAATTGAGTCGAATTTCATTCTTTTTAAAATGTAAAGTACACCCAGAGAGTTCAATCAGTTGGTTCATATCATCACAATTAAACGGATCTAAAAACTCGAATCTTAACGTTCACTAAACTTCATCT
This sequence comes from Hibiscus tridactylites, assembly GCA_958450335.1. Classification (NCBI taxonomy): domain Eukaryota; kingdom Viridiplantae; phylum Streptophyta; class Magnoliopsida; order Malvales; family Malvaceae; genus Hibiscus; species Hibiscus tridactylites. The sequence goes on along the minus strand of OY288267.1, from coordinate 23,217,134 downwards.
TCTTTAATCACCCTTCAAAATATGAAAAATTCAGAAGAAGAAGAAGAAACAAACACGAATTGAGTTAAAATGAAAGAAACCCAAGAATCCTGAGGAACAAAAAAGGTAAAAGAGACAATAAATCAAACAGCTAAAGATCATCATAGACTAAGCAAAAAAAGGAGAAGAAGAACAAACATAAAGAGTGAAACAAAGAGAAGAAGATGCAGAGATATAGCGAAAAAAGGCAGAGAAACCCCAGTTGTTAGGAGTCATGTCGTTATAAATTTAAGCAAAAAGGAATTAGAGAGAGAAAGGGAATTGACGGCCATTGTTGAAAGCTTACATTTCACAAGTGTAAGTGTAATAAATGGAAATACACGCCACTCACCAATCAGCTTCACTTTTCATGCAAAGTTCTTTCTACTATAAGTGATACAATAATAAATGAAAACAAAAAAATATACATATAATCAAAACGAAACAAATGACATTGTCAGAATTCCATTGTTCATTTATTCCATTTTTTTCTTTTACTTTAGTTTATTTAGAGGAAAATATTTTAATATACAAGTTTGTGTACAGTGGCGAATGCACTCAGTCTTGGTGGGGTGCATCTGCATCCCTATTTTTTATTTTTTTTTAAAAAATATGTTAAATTTAATGTTATTTTTCTAGAAAAAAGATTTTGTTTAGTATTTAGAGAAAAATTTTATTTTTGCATACTCATTTGAGAAAAAAAATATTTTAGACTCTATTCTTGAATTTCTAGATCCGCCTGTTGCGTGTAAAAGAGTCTATCGCAATTGTAGTGCAAGTGTACACGACGCAAGTAGTAAAGTGATACGAAGTATCGGATATCGTCTCCACAGGGATTGGGCTAATGACTTCACCTTATTTCACTGCACGAAGTAAAGGAAATAGTTTAGAAAATTGTCACGAGAATAATAAAGAAAAACGTAAATAAAAGAGTTGAGATATCAAGATGGAGAGAATGGGCTGGTATTGAATTGCTCAGTAGTGCAGGTATTGAATTGCTTAGGAACTCCAGTTCTGTCGTAGCGCCCGTCGCCGACAGCACCTGTCGCGGCGGCTGTCCGTTAGCTGTCGCGGCAGCGAACACACCAACTCCGTACTTCAAGTTTGGCAAGAGTCCCAGATTTGCCTTGGCCTATCCCTAGGTCCAAGTCTGTCGATGATCACGTCTTTGATGATACCTCCCGGCGTGAATCGAAGGATGAACACCGATGTGTATGAATTCTTCCTTAGCCACTTAACCTCGCCCTATCCCTAGGCACGAGATGGTTCAACTATAAACTAGGGAACACGCTCTTATCTCTTTCGTATACTTAACTCTCCCGATGCTAAGTAAATAGATAACCTCACAATGCTCTCCCGAAGCTCTTGCAAGATATTAAAACCAAGATAAGAGAACTTGAAGTTTATTTTATTGAACTTGGAAAATCCTAAAACAAAACAACCCTTGCAACTACTTTACAAAACAACCCGTGGCCCTAGGGGGAATTTAGGACATGTCGACGACGGGTAGACGGCGGAGGGTTTAGGGATGTCGGTTATGGGGTAGAATGAGGGATGATGCCTCCTAGGTTAAATCTATGCCCTTATATAAGCTTTGGGCTCAAGTATTCTAGGTTAACAAGGATTGCAACTTTAATGAAAAGTAAGATTCTAATAAATGCATAATCTCTTAAGGATTCCTACTTTCCAGCCGCATCCTTGCTTTATGGGAATTCCTCTCCTTGAGCTTTGGCTTGACATATCTTTTGATCCGGGGCTTGGAAAAATATTTGGCTTTCACACGACAGACGAGCAGATTTTTCTCTATCTATCGAGGTCCACTTTACTTTTCCTCTTCATAAGTCTGCTGTCACCTTGCTGTCACGACAGGTCCATGGCAGCTTCATCTTCTTCGGCTGCTTGTCCAGTTCAGCTTTCCTACTTATCTGCCCTGCGCCTGCCTTCCTCATCGACTATGGCAGCAACCTGCAAAAATAGCCATCTTTTAGTAGAATCCGTACCTTTAATCCATTTGTGATGTTTTACTGAAAACTAACCTAAATGCAATGCACTGATGCTTGAATGCAGCAGAAATATGGGTTAAAAAGGGTGTAAATAATAGAACTTTTACACACTCAACACCGCCACTACTTGTGTAAACCTTTACACAAACTTTTTAATTTTAGGGTTTACAGATTTAGGTTGTGGTTTAGGAGTTTAGGTTGTAGGGGTAAAATTAGAGTTTATGGTTTAGCGTTTAGGGTGTTAGGACTAGAGATTTAAGTTTTAGATTTTATAGTGAAGGGTTATATATTTTTTTATACAACTTGTGTATCAAAATATAACACATTTTTATAACCATTTTTATTTACTAGTCAATTAATCCGAACTACATGCTCGTTATAAGGGTGATTATTTCGATCTAACTTTCTTCGTTCATGGTGTCAAATTTACGTCTCTAAACTTAATAAATCTAATGTTTTATCTCACTGAACCAACCCATACCGACGATAAAATTATACTTTAATAAATCAAGTTTGGTATTAGGACATTTTTTTCTGTCTTATTTCTCCAATTAGGTAAAAATGACCAATTTTTTGTCAAATGTTTTTTAATTGACACATTTATATCAACAACTGTAACTGTTTCAAGTCAATTAACAACTATAATAGAATCTTGTTAAAAAAAACTATAATAGAATCCAATGAATTTTATCTGGGTTGATACCTCTTGTAGATAAAAAAAGTTTAAATGTACTTGTCTTTAATTTAAGAGTTTGAGAGAATTATGGACTTAAAAAAGTTGGAATAAAATATGGAAAATACTTTGATGCACAAGGTAGTGTTACACAAGCCTTTCGTTTTTAGGGTTTAAAGATTTTAGTTGTGGTTTAGGGTTTTAAGTTTTAGGTTGTAGTATGTAGAATTTAAGGTTTATGATTAAAATTTAGAGTTTAAAGTTTAGGGTTTAGGTTTTAGGGTGTTAGGGCTAGAAATTTAGGTTTTAGATTTTATAGCTTAAATATGAAAGGTTGTGTAATTTTTTTACACAACTTGTGTATCAGAATATAACCTATAAAATATATCATGATTAATTATATATTGGGTAAACTACTGTGGTGGTCACTTATGTTTTCCCCAGTACAGAGTTGGTCACCGATTTTGAAAAACGACCAGTAAGGTCACTTACGTTTTCGGGACGTAAACTTTTGGTCACCCAACCATTTGATGTCGTTAAATTTTGACGAATTTCTGATCTGGCAGTTAAAAAATCCCTAAATTTTCAAAATCCACAAAATAAACCCCATATTCGAAATCCCAACTCACCAAAACATAAATCGCAATTTAAGTCGATTCCGTCGCCGATTGTAACGCCGCCGCCCATCACATCTGTCTCCGGACCACCATGATCGTTTACCCTACCACGCCGCTGCCAAAAATTGATCGGAGTCGTGCAAAATGTCGGACGAAGGTTGAAATATTTGAAAAATTCATTCGATCGATTTGCAACAAGCGGCGATTGAACGACGACGATTGGTGCATGGGTGTTTGGGAGAAGGGAGGACGCTCCATTCCGTCGCCGGAATCGTGGCCAACGACGGCAAGAGTGACCAGATTGAGGGATTTAGGTATTTAAGGATTTAGGAATTTATGAATTTGGGGTTTTCTGAAATTTTGAGAATTTTGGGGCCATTGCAGTAGCTTACCCTTATTTTTTCAATTGCCAGATCAGAAACCCGTTAAAGTTTAACGGCATTAAACGGTTGGTGACCAAAAGTTTACGTCTCGAAAACGTAAGTGACCTTACTAGTCATTTTTCAAAATTGGTGACCAACTCTATACTAGAGGGAAACATAAGTGACCACCGCAGTAGTTTACCCTTATATATTTGAATAACTTTTTTAGAATAAATCTGAATCCAAATCATATACGAAAGATTTAAACTTGAAAACTCTCTGAACTCGTCAGCTTAATTGTTTTATTTCCGTAGTTCTTAAATATACTACCAATACTATAAAGAGTATTTTGTTGTGAATAAAATAAAGAACAATAATAAAAATAAAGAGATCAAAGAAAGAGTGGGACTTCTATTATTCTCAATGTAGTGTTATATACAATGCTTTCTCTAATATCTATATTTATAGGCACAAGGGGAAAACTCTAATATCAATGGGCATTAAACCCTAATAATAAAGTACATTAAAGTCACATTTATTACATGGATATCCACTATAAATAAATATTCCTAACACTTCCTCTTGGATACCCATGAAGATAGTGTGTCTCGTTAAAACCTTACTAAGATAAAAATCCTGTGGTGAATTTTCTTAGTGAAGAAAAAATAGTGATAAATAAATATTCATAACACTCTCCCTTGGATATCCACGAAGATAATATGTCTCGTTAAAACCTTACTAAGATAAAACCCAGTGGAGAAAATTTTCTTAGTGAAGAAAAAATAGTGCATACATCTTTGATACGCGTAACATGTTGTCTCATTAAAAACCTCACCAGGAAAACACATTGGGACAAAACCTCATTTAAAGGAAAAAAGAGTGCAACGTGTATTTACTCCCCTCATGAAAACATCAGATAAGATCTTTGAATCTTCATAATTCAATCTTGAATACTATTTTACTAAAGATCATGATGGATGAAACTTTAGAAAAATATGTTTTATTTTGTCATATTTGACGTATCCATCTTTCGATAGATATGTAAATTTTGCATTATCTCTGCACAAGATATCTTGTATATTATCTTGTGAAAATAATCCGCATATCTTCTAGATATGTTTAGCCAAACACATTTTTCGACTTGAAAATAATTCGCATATCTTGTGCATAACATGATTTCAAGAAGCATCGAGTTTTGAAAGATCTAAATGTAATGATCTTTGTAGCATTTAGATGATATTTCTTGACCAACTAATATATGGTGCTTCCATACCAATTATTTATTCATATTTCTTTCAAAGATAAATATATTCACACCCAATAATCTTGCAATCATAAGGATACTCAATAGATATGATTTATCCATATTGAATCATTTTTAAGATTCTTTCATGTAACCCCCTTGACCCGGTCTAGTCGCAAGACCGAATCGGGAGAGTTACACGGGGATAACCGGAGAGAAACTCGAGGATTTCCCACCGATTAACAACCCAAGGTATATTTTTTTTTCTTTTTATCTTTTCTAAAGGCTTCATTATTATTCTATATGTTCATGCAAGAAGCGGTTAAAACCTCACCTCAATCGGACATCGATTCGAAGTCTAATTGGCCCTTTTAGTGATTAGGGACTAAAACGTAAAAATAGATAAAAACATGTAATTTTAAGAAATTAAAGTTACCAATATGCAATTAGTCAGGTTTTATGCTCTCGTGTTAAATTTCAACTCTAAAAGATCATTCAAACTCACTCAAATGCATGTTAAACTAATTTTCAACTTTACCAAACAAAGGTTTCGAAACTTTCCTGCAGATTTCCAGAAAATTCAACAAGTTTCGAAATCTGAAGGTTGGTTTCGGAACCAACTTTAAAAGGTTTCGAAACATATCCAACTAGTTTCGAAAGTTACCTACAGATTTTTAGAAAATTCACATTCGAGACGCTTTAGAACCTTCCTAAACATAACCGAGACTACCCCAAAACTCTAACAAACTTCAAACATAACCACAACCTGATTAAAGATCAAACATCATCTACATAACACATAAACATCATCAAAACATAACAATCATGCGTTAAAATGAATCTAGAGGCAAACCACCCTAATACAAGCATCAAACATACATACTTACACAAATTGGGTACATAACCAAAAGGCTAAAGGAAACATTTCAACATAAGACATAAGCTAGCCAAAACACAAGGCATGCATACATAAAACATAACAACATTCCACATAACACGGTCTCAACATTTAAAACACGTTAGCAACAAAAACAACACGGGAGTTTAGACACCAAATCCCCAACACAAAAGTCTAGCATTCTCATTGCCTAAGTATTATTACAACCATAAAACCATACTTGAGCTAGCAAATGAACTCTAGGGTTCTTCCTTTGCCCCGCTTGCCTCCTGAAGTCACTAACGACCTGCATTGTTGAAAAAGAGAGCGTAAGCTTGATAGCTTAGTGAGCGAAGCTTAAAATCACAACAACAACAACAATACAGTTTCAAAACATATATCTATTTTAAAGACAAAATCATTTGGAATGGAATATACTAAACCAGAAACATAAGTATGAGCATAAACATGTCTACACGCTTGAAGTCTCAATCCAAGAAAAATCTTAATTTATCACAAGGCACAATTCCAACACAACATAAGAACGAGTTATGGTGTGCACAAGCACAACCATTCCTGATGGGACTACACATCACCGTTCATAAACAACTAGCATATTTCCGGTGGGACTACACATCACCATACACATCTACTAGTCAACTTCCGGTGGGATTACAATCACTGCGTTCAACAACACAATTCCCAATAACCATCACGTAAGGCTTCGACAACAACAGCAACAACATGATAACATTCAAAATGATGTAAAAACAAATAATACCTCACCCAATAACATATATAATCACATGCACCAACACTTAACAAAACAAAGCGAGATTAGCTAAACTTACGCTTGGGTTTAGGTCGGCCCCTCAAGCTCAATCCAAACCCCAAGAAAACCCCTTTGAGACATTTCAAAGCTTTAAAACATTACCACCCACCAGCATAGCCCGAACGATAGCCGAAACACCGATTTCAAGCCTCCGTAACACTGGGTATCGCGTCTGAAGTACCCAAATCCGTTTCTACTGCTTCTAACAATCCAAAACAGAGTATTAATACCCCTTTTCAATATACAAGCCCACTGAAATTCACAAACACAATATTCAACAACATTCTCTCATCGATTCGTAGCCAAAGTTATCCGAAAATATCATCACATCATCTCTAACAAAAACCCATCAATATAATCATCCAAAACACATATATTTACTCCGAAAACATCATTCCAAAGCTACAAAACCATCAGGGGTCGTTTCAACCCAAAACCAAGGCAAAAACTCTAGTTTTTCAACCTTTAAAATTACCCACTTACCTAGTTTCGGGATTTTATGATTGAACTAGCATCTCCACATCATTTAACACCCAAAATATTGCTTTTAACCAACCCAAAACATAGCAACATCAATTCACACGAAAATCCCCCCAAAACCCATTATTTTCAAACAATGAACTTTGAGAAAATGGAAAAATCATTTGGGTTTTGAAGAGAATCCACCAAAAGGAGTTCAATGAAGGAAAAACAAAGCAAATGAGAGATTACCTTCAAGAATCTTCAATGGAGATGGTGTTTGGTTGAAGAGAAAGTGAGAAAACTAGTTTTGAGAGAAAATAACGTGATTTTTCCTCAAAAGATGACAACTTATAAAATAAAAACCCTTTGTTATAATTAAAAATCCCTTTTTAAAAAGAATTTACCTCTTTACCCATTTTAAAATATTTTCATCTCAAGACATAACCCTTTTTGTGAAAAAAATAGACCCGAAACTAGTCTAACCCGGCCAACGGATTCGGTTCGACCCTTAACCCGATCCGGTAACTTCCGGCCCTAAACTTTAGGCGTTACAACTCTTCCTCACTTAAGAAATTTCGTCCTCGAAATTTACCTTATAGAAAGAGATACGAAAATTGTCTCTTCATGTCATCATTCCTCTCCAAGTATCTTCTCCCACACCTCGATGTCTCCACAAAATCTTGACTAACTCAATGGTCCTACCTCGCAGTACCTTGCTATCGGTAGCTAGAATCTCAATTGGTTCTTCATTATACGATAAATTCGGATTCAATTCGATCTCTTCCACTAGAATCACATGAGACGGATTTGATCTATACTTTCGGAGCATCGAAACATGGAACACATCATGAATCTTCTAAAGTTCGGATGGCAATCTCAACCTATATGCAACAGGACCAATCCTCTCAACTATCTCGTAAAGACCAATAAATCGTGGACTCAACTTCCCCTTTCTACCAAACCTCATTACCTTCTTCTACGGGGAAACCTTCAAGAACACTTTATCACCGATAGCATACTCAATCTCTTTCCACTTCAAATCTGCATACGATTTCTGTATGTTCGAAGCTGTCTTCAAGCGATCACAAATTAGTTTTACCTTCTCGGTAGTGCCCTTAAGCAAGTCTATCATGGGTACAAGCTTTTGTCTGGCTTCGGGTCAACAAACATGTGTTTTACATTTCCTACCATACAGAGCTTCATATGGTGCCATCTGAATACTAGCCTAATAACTGTTATTGTACGCAAACTCTACTAGCAGTAGATGTTTTTCCTACGAACCCTGAAAGTCGATGATGCAACACATCAACATGTCCTTTAACACTTGAATAACTCTCTCTGACTGACCATCTGACTGTGGGTGGCACAAAGTACTTCAATTCGACCAAGTTCCCAAAGCTCGATGCAAAAATTGCCAAAACCTAGCCGTAAACCTCGGATCTCTGTCTGACACAATCGATTTCGGCACACCATGCAATCTCACTATCTCACTGATGTACAGATCAACCAACTTGTCTAGAGAATAAGTAGTTTGAACATCTAAGAAAATGAGCACACCTAGTGAATATATCAACTATTACCCACACCGAATTCTTCTTTGACGACGTCAACTATAAGCCTATCACAAAATCCATCGTAATCCTTTCTCATTTCCATTCTGGAATCTTCAACGATTGTAACAAACCTAAAGGAAACTGATGTTCGGCCTTAACACACTGACAAACCATACATTTGCTCACATACTCGGCCACGTCTTTCTTCAAACCAATCCAGAAGTACTCATCTTTCAACCCACGGTACATCTTCGTACTACTCGGATGCATAGCAAAAGGACTGTTATGAGCTTCATTCAAGATAGTACGTCTCAACTCGGCATCTTCTGGAATAACTACTATATTCTTGAAACATAAGATCTCATCCTCACTAAAGTAGAAATATGTGGGTTTACCCTCGGTTATATCTTGCACGTGAGGTGCCAAAGTTCTGTCTTGCAACTGTTTCTCTCGAATTAACTGAACTAATGAAGGTTTAACTTGTATCTCAGCTATCAAACCGACATCCCGTGACACACTCAATCTCGACAACATAGCTCGCAACTCAACTACCACCTTTCTACTCAAAGCATCAGCCACTACATTTGCTTTACCCGGATGGTACTCTATTGTGAGGTTATAGTCTTTAAGAAGCTCTAACCACCTACGTTGTCTAAGATTCAACTCTTTCTGAGTCATCAAATATTTCAAACTGTTGTGGTCGGTGTAGACTGTGCATTTCTCACCATAAAGGTAGTGTCTCTAAATCTTTAAGGCAAAGACCACAGCCGCTAATTCTATGTCATGGGTGGGGTAATTCTTCTCGTGCACCTTCAACTGTCTTGAAGCATAAGCTACAACTCTTCATTCTTTCATAAGCACACACCTTAAACCTATATACGTCGCATCACTGAAGATTACGAACTCTTTCCTTGGTTCAGGCTGAATCAAAATAGGAGCTTCTGTCAATGCTTTCTTCAACTTTTCAAATGCTTGTTGCCTTAAATTTGTCCACTCATACGAAACATTTTTCTATAACAATTTAGTCAAAGGTGCATCAATCTTCGAGAACCTTTCAACAAACCTTCAATAATACTCAGCCAAACCTAGAAATTTACGGATTTCGGTCACTGACTTCGGTTGTTTCCAACTCACTATTGCTTCTATCTTCTTGGGATCCACACTAATCCCATCTACTGAGATCACATGACCTAGAAAGACTACTTCTCTAATCCAAAACTCACATTTGCTCAAATTGGCATACAATTGATTCTCAAGCAAGGTCTGAAGTACTGATCACAAATGCCCATCATGTTCTTCCTCAGTCCTGGAGTACACTAGGATGTCATCTATGAACACTACTACAAATCTATCTAAAAACTCGTGAAACACTTTGTTCATCATGTCCATAAATGCAGCTAGGGCATTAGTCAAACCGAAAGGCATTACCAAGAACTCGTAGTGCCCATATCGTGTACGGAAAGTTGTGTTGGGTATGTCCACATCCTTTACCTTCAACTGATAATAACCGGATCTCAAATCAATCTTCGAAAATACCATAGCACCTCTCAACTGATCAAGCAAATCGTCGATCCGCGACAAAAGATATTTGTTCTTCACTGTTACCTTGTTCAACTGCCTATAATCTATGCACGTCCTCATACTGTCATCTTTTTTCTTCACAAACAAGACCGGAGCACACCACGGAGAAATACTAGGCCTAATGAAACCTCTATCTGACAGTTCCTGAAGTTGTGTCTTTAACTCTTTCAACTCTTTAGGTGTCATTCTATACGGGGCAATAGATACGGGAGAAAAATCTGAATATGTCTCAATAGCAAACTCAACATCCCTATCTAGAGGGAAACCCGACAACTCTTTTGGAAAGACACTTGGAAAATCACTGGCTGTTCTGATGTCTTGCAGTCTAACTTCACTCATGTTCAGATTCATCGCATAGGCTAAATATGCTTGACAACCCAAATCCATCAATCTCTGAGCTTTTTTTCTAACAATGCAGATCGTTAGTGGCTTGGGAGGCAAGTGGGCAAGGGAGGAGTTTCTCAGAGTTCTCGGGTAGCTCAAAGTATGGTTTATGTTTTGTAATAGCACTTAGACAATAGGATTGCTAGATTTGTATGTTAAGGAGTTGGTGTTCAAACTCCTATACTTGCTTTGTTTATGTTTCAAGCATGTTTTAAGTGGTGATACTATGTTAAATTGAGACTTGATGTGGCCTTGTATGAATTGCTATGCATGTTGCCTTGTTAGTGTTTTAGAACCTAAGTGTTCATATGAGCTTAGGGCTTGAAATCCTTTTTGGTGCTTGAATGCATGTCTAAGAAGGTGATTAGGGTATTTTGTATCTAGAAAGTATGTATGATATGTTGCTATATGGTTTTTGATGATTCAGGACAAGTTTGAGGATGTTTAGAGGTGTCAAAGTATGATTGCGGGCCTATCTGTGTGCAGGCGTTTCGAAACGATCGATACGGTTTCGGGACGGTTGATAGCTCCAAGGGTACTCGTACTGAAACAGGGTGGTGTCATTTTGATACGATTCGCCACTGTGAGCCCCCGTTTCGGAACCCGTTTCGATACGTTTCGACACTGTGAGCCCCCCTTCTGATACGTTTTATCACTGGAAGCCTTCGTTTCGGAATGGCTTGGTCTCCCTTCTAAAATGGAGCCCGCGTTTCAGAACGTGCAAGCCTATTTCGAAACGTAGGCAGTTAAAACACTTAAATGGCACCTTCGAAGGTTTTCAAATGTTGTATTTTAGTCCCTAGAGCTTGTATGCTTTCATTGTTGAGTCTATATGTATCCCTTATGATGGTTTTGCTCCGTATGCATGCAATTTGACTAGCAACTACATGGTGAGTTTAAATTAATGTGTGCCCTCTACTTGTTCGTATCTATATTCGCTTATCCGTTGTTGTCTACTCACCTAGGGTTAATTGTGATATCTAGTCAAGATAATAAAAAAATAGGGTTGCTAACCGGAGTGAGGCCTTAGCGAGTTTCGCTTCGGTTTTCCCCGTGCAACTCGTTCGGTTCGGTCTGTTGGCTAGGCCGGGACGAGGAGGTTACAACTATTAAATAGGAGGCTTCCAATTAAAATTTACTAAACTATATTTTTCATAATCAATAGACTTTCTGACAATTATTTCAACTAATATAGCCTAAAATATAAACCAACTAGCATTTGCAAGACGAATAATCTAATTGCATAATTTGAATCTTTTTCTAATCAACCTCAAAAACTTCTGGTTGTAAGTATATAACGTGTTGTGAATAAAATAAAGAAGAACAAGAATAAAAATAAAGAGATAAGATAAAGAGTGAGACTTGTATTATTCTCAATGTAGTGTTATATACAATGATTTCTCTAATATCTATATTTATAGTCACAATGGAAAAACCCAATGGGCATTCAACCCTAATAATAAAGTACATTAAAGTCACATTTAATACATGGATATCCACCATAAATAAATATTCATAACATATTTTTAATTTATAAAAATTCTTTATTTTTCTGATATTTTATAGTTTGTCTGATTCATTAGTCGCTAACTTAAATCGAGTAGTATAAAAATTTATTATGGGATAATCTTTCTAACCTAATTTACTTCATTTACAATTTCAGAATTCAAAATTTTAACTTTATTTGAAATTCTTTATCTTTCTAACCTAGTTTGTGGGTTTGTCAAGCTGTTCATCTTTGTTCCCTCATATTTCCATAGGTCATGGGTTCTAGACCAGCTGTAACACCCGAGTTTGGGGGTCGGGTGAAATAAATAAATAAATTAATGTTTCAGTTTTATTTTGCAAAATTAAATTTAAGGTGTTGGGTCAATTTTAATATTTAAGCCCAATAGCCATTTTAATGGCATTTTTGTAAATAGATGACCTTTCCAAATAAACTCATTCCTTTTATTATATTTCAAATAAACAAAATTTGTATCTTCTTCTTCTCCAACAAAGACCAACGACACTCCTCCCTCTTACATGGATTTCACTATTCCATCTTCTTTCTCCCTCATTTTGGCTCGGTTTTGAAAGGTAAATACATCCTCATCTTGCTCTCATCTTCCTCTCTTTGAAAGTACAATTAGTTTTCATTTTGGTCCATATTTTGAGAATTTGAGCTTTTGAGCTTTTAAGTTAAAAATCCAAACTTTGTTGTTCTATGTTGAAGTTTTTGATTCCTTGTTAGTATTTATGTTATTAGCAACCCAAATGGTCCAACATATGTGATTTTTACTTGGTTTTATAAACATTCCCGGATTTGAGTTTTCATGGGGTTTTAGAAGGGTTTTAAAAGAGTTTTGGGGTTGTTTTATGTTGGAATTTGAGGGCTGATGTTAGTATGGTATATGAGGGTCACTTTGGGTGTGTTAGATGATCGTTTGGTTGTTTGAAATGGAAGATTTCAGTGGGTCTTGAGGGCTGCTCGGGAATTCTGTTTTGAGCATGAAATTGGGTGTTAAATTGCTTGGAAATGTTAATCCGGGTTGTTCCGACGACTAGTAATTGATTGTTGGTATTTTGTTTGTGTTTGGATTTGGTTAGAATCAAGGTTTGACATCGGTGAGACATCGGAAGTGAATTCGGAAGCTTGAAGGTGTTGGTTGCTTGATAGTTGAGCTTGGAAGTGAAGGTGAGTGGTTTAATGCTTTCAAAATGGTTTTGAGTATTTGGTTCAAGCATGTGGACTAGGTTGGGCTTGGTAGACCCACCTAAAGTTGGGATTAGAGTGGTAGCCTAATCCCAAGCTTTAGTTAGAGACATTGGTTGAACTCTTTAATTGTTGTTTATGCCTCATGATGATTTGTGTTGATGATGGTTATGTATAAATGTGTTATACATGTATGTTGAGGCGTGGTTGTGATGCATTGTTATATGCATGAGGTATGGGCATGATGTTAATCATGGTGAGTACGTGCTAAGCACGGAAATGGTTGTGAATTGATATTGTGGATTGTGTTTAGTATTGACACTAGTATGCTTGGGGTACAAATGATCGATCATTAGGATGTTAGTGTGCACACGTGAGTCAAATGTGCGCGTGGTCTTGATGATGGTAGTCATCAAGATGGAGTACGGGTTCGCCCATAAATTCTTCTTTTATATATGTTAGTCGGTGATGAGTGTAATCCCATCGACGGGGCGTGAGGATGAGTGGAATCCCCTCCGCGAGAACGGTGATGAGTGTAATCCCACGGTAAGGTAATGATTGTGTTGGATATGAGTTCCAACGTGGTTATCCGTGTATTCGTCATAGCTAGGTGCCAATATGAGTTGATATGTGTATGAATATGTTATGAAATGTGATTCTTACATGGATTATTATATGTGTTTACATATGAAGAGGATTGAGCTTGTTGAGCATGGCATATCATGAAATTATGTCCATGCATCATTGACATCTTGACTCTTGTGGATCGAAGGTAAGAACATGCATTTACTTTGATGTGCTCGTGCTTGGACCCTGTATTGTCGAGGTTTGTTTTAATGAGCTCACCCTCACTAAGCTTTATGCTTACACTCTCTTTTGTTCGACAATGCAGATCCTTAGTTCGTGGGTTGCTAGTGCAAGAAGGGGCCTCCAAGTGTGTGTGCTTTGTGGTGCTAGCTTAGCTAACAAGTATGGATATTTTAGTTATAATGTAATGGTCAAGCAATGGGACATGTAATTGTGGTGTGATGCTTTTGAAGTATGTTGAAGTTGGTTTGTTTAAGAGCATGTTTAGACTCATTTTATATGCTTTGTTGGTTAGGCTTTGGATGCCATGTTGCTTGTAAACCATGCCTATTATGCCACCTTAATTGCCTAAGTGTATAACCTTGTGTAAGCATGAATCTTGAATGCTTAAGTCTATGACATGTATGATCTTTGAACGGATGTTCTACCATGTATCCTTGTGTATTTTGAGTATGTTGCTATAGGGTGCATGCCTCTAGAATGTATTTGTATGATATGTATGCTTCTTGGGGTCGTTACGGACGTTTGGAATCATTTGGAGGTGTTTAAAGCTGATTTTGGGAATTCACAGACAACAGGTGTTTCGAAACGGGTAGCCCTGTTTCGAAATGGGTGTGGTTCCAAGGCCCCGTATCGAAACGTGTATCGATACGTTTTGGCTATTGTGAGCCCCTGCTTCGAAACCAGTTTCGAAACACTTTGGCTACTGGAATTGCCTGTTTCAAAACGGGTATCGAAACGGCAAGGCAAAATGAGACCCTGTTCCGAAACGGGGTGGATGCGTTTCGAAACGGGTGTCTGACTTTTTAAACTGGAGCTCGTGTTTTGAAACGGGCTTTGACTGTTTCGAAACACAGGCTAGTAATTGGGCTTTTTGACATCTCCAAAAGGTTTCAAGGGTTGGGCTTAGGCCCTGTTTGTTGTCGGGCTTCCGCTTAGGTTTAATTAATGCATTCTAGATAAGATAATAAATGAAAAAATTTTCCTAGGGTCGGTAACCGAAATGGAGCCTTAACGGGTTTCATCTCGGTTATCCCCGTGTAGCCCACTCGGATCGGTCAAGCGTCCGGACCGAGACGAGGGGTTACACCAGCTAGGAGCACTTCTCTTCCTTCCCATAAAATTCTCATTCCCTCCCATCTAAGTAGGATTAGAATTATAATTATAATTAAAATTTATCAAAAAAAACTTTATTTAAAAAATTTAATATCGAATTTTATTAGACTAATGGACTGTCGCTATGTTTATATGAGTAGTGTTGTACATATTGACAAAAATATGGGAGGGACTCCTAAAAAATGCCATCAAATGTCATGATTGGGTCCCACATCGTGTGAAATGCTTTTCATTTAATTATATAGCTTTACTTTTACAAATGTGACATTTTGGTAGGTAAAGCCTTGGATTAGACCCATGATCTAACGGTTGAGACAAAGGTATGTTGTCTTATTGAACCACCAGTATAAAATTAAGGGTAGGCATACACATTCTAAAGGATTTATACATATAATTATGATTACAATTAAAATATTTTGAATAATTAAAATTAAAATTAATTATTACAATCATTTCTCGGAAAACTAGTTATTTTAGAATATGATTTTGATTGACAATAAGAATATGGTGGAACTAAATTAAAATAAATTTAGAAGAAAAAAATTACATACGATGAAATTCTAGTAGGATGGAACCAAAAATTTAGTGTTGGGATCGAAATAAAATTTTGATAGTTATATTTAAATGCAAAATAGTTGTATTAATATAGGGAATTAAAGATAAAAGAAATAAGTATAAATAATTATTACAATAGTCATTAATAAATTATTTAAATAAATAAATAAATATTTTTAACAATAGAGCCTTAGCTCAGTTAATTTCGTTGTTGTTGTTGTAAGATGTAGAAGGATGATGATTCAAGTGCATATAAGCGTGCAATATCTTACAACTTATATAGGCAGGAGGAATTGCATGTATTTTGATTATTATAAGCAATAAAAATAAATATACAAACTATTAAAAAAGGGCATCGTTTTGTCTTAATTGACATTAAGTTTCATACTCGAACTAGGATGGGCATTTTACCTGGACTCGACGGGTTTCGACCCAGCCCGATCGGGTTAGATTTTTTAAAGAAAAATTGAGTTTAGGTTGGGTCGGAGTTTTGTTAAGGGTAAATTCGGCTTGGGTTCGAGTTTATGGTGAAAAATATCTGACCCGACCTGGACTAATAGTGTAATTTTTCTCTAAATTTTTTAGGGATATTTATAATAATACTCATCTTTATATTTTTTATTATTAAGTCCTTAAAATTGAATTTTTATTTATAATTTACTCTTTTAAATTATAATTTTTTACAATTAGGTCCTTAAAATTAATTTATTTTATATAGGTCGAATCGGGTCAAGATCGAATTTAGTATATTTATTTTCGGGTCGTGTTAAATTTTTTTAATAAATATATATGTTCGGGTCGGGTCCGGATGGACTAAAACCCCGACCTTACCCGACCCGTGCCCATCCCTAATTCGAGCTCATCTAATCTATCTTCTTCATCTTATAAAGAATAATTATTTAAGAAAAAAAATCAATTATACAACATGATTAAAATGAAAGGGATATGTACTGCATATAAATGAGTTATGGAGTCGTGATTGGGTTGTGCTTTTGCAACATATGAAGCGTGAGGGTAATCAGGCTGTGGATATTATGGCAAACTGGTGCTCGGTGCAAATTTGTCGGTACAATATTTTTTGCGTCCACCCCATGAGGTGCTCCATCAGTTACACGAGGACGTGACACTGCTTGCTCGGAATAATGTGGAGGGGCTAGTTTAGTGATTTGTTGTTAACTTTGGTTTTATTATTAGTTGTTTTCGGTTTTTCAGATTTTCTTGTATTTTGACTCTTTATTTACTATCATGTGTACTATTTTTTTCTGATTAAGTTTAGTGAATTTTTTTAATAAGGCACATGATTGTAATTCTCTTTTTCGTAAAAAAATGAAAAAATATATATACTACGTTATATACTTAAATCTAAATTTATGGGTTTTTTATATTGAAAAATCCCCTTTATATCTAGAAAATTGGTTATTTTTTTAGAAGTTGGTGATCTCATTGACTTTTATTTAGGAGTAAAAATTTCTTTCATTTTTGTTGATCTGTTTCTTGTACAATTTTGATAATAATAACAAGACATGGTAACATTGAAAATGACCTGCTAATGAACTTTGGAATAATTAACCAAAGCACATAAAAACTGTTTTTAATGCAGTCTAAAAATAAAAAATATTGTATTCAATGAATTTTGAAATTTAGATCTATTGAATATTATTTAAAAATAATTACAGAAAAATCGTATTAAATATTGAATTTTTTATGAGGCAAAGTTTATGAGTGGAAAAACTGAAAAAGACCCTAAAACAACACATGATTTAGTTTTCTTTTCTTCAAATTTATAATTTTTTTCAACTATGTTTTGTTGAACCAAATTGACCCTTTCCACTTACTTGTCTTATAAGAAGCAAGAAATTGTTTTTTTATAAAAAAACATTTTTTATTAGTTGGTAACTGTGGAACTATTAAAAGTAATAATTACGAAATGGTCAGATTCCGTGAATCAAATATTTATATTAGTAAATATTTATTCGAAAATTTTCTAATTATGGAATATAAACATTTGAACATAAATAATAATAATTTTATTCGTATAATTACTAACGAATGTTTATATTCAAATATAAGTAACAAATTCAAAACTTACAAAAATTACCGTGTTTTTATAAACTAAAATGCTCTCAAATATGAGTGAAGATTTATTTATGGACTAAAAATAATTAACCACTTTATTAATTTTTTTCATTTTATCTTTTAGATTCACTTGAATGATATGAGTGAATATGAGTGAAGATTTATTTGATAAAAATGATATAAAAAAGATTAATAAAGTGAGTGTTTTTTATTAGTCGGGACCATGGATGACGTGACAAAAGGGGTCTACGATATAATTTCTCGCTCTTATGGGTTATGATGATCGCCACGTATAAGTTATTGGGAGCAAGTTATGCCTTATTGGCACTAGAGTATAAACAAGTCAAGTCGAACCCGAGTAATGTTGAGTTCGAATTGATCCATGTCGGACTCGAGTAGCTCGCGATCTGTCTCGTCTTATTTACATGCCTAATAATAATAATAATAATAATAATTGTTGAGTGGATTTATTCAACAACAACATATATTTTAGTTCACTTTATTTTTAAAAAAATTAAAAGATTGTATATTATATTTTCAAGTAGTTCGGGTCTTTAAGAACTAAAGCCGAATTCAAGTTAAAGTTCTAAAATTTAAACTTTAATCGAATGAACTTAAATAACTTGTTATCTGTATAATATCATTTACGGTACTAGTTGGCACTCACGGATCCATCCAAATTGGAAATCTTTTAAAATTTCACGTAGAGAAGTATGTATTTTCTTCGTGCACTGTTAAATATTGCATTCCACGTCATCCTTTCTGTAGATTTTCCCCTTTGTAAACGCCAGCATTGGCGTCGTTTGATGTAATAGCCTTTTCCTTTTGTATTTTTTATTATTTCTTTCTCAGCTAAATAAAAAGGAAAAAAGAGCTAAAGAGATGCACCTTCTAAAAGCGTGCTGATGTTAGCAGAAATAGGGAAATTTTAAATAAAATTACGGTAAGAAAAAATACATAAAAGTCTTTTTAATTTATTTTTATTTAATTCTTTTCTCTCATATTTTTTGTCATCATCAACCTTCTTCTATTTATCCCTCTTCCTCCCTACACTTTTTTATTTTCATTTTTATGATTTTTATTTTTTATTGGATAAAATACACTAAATGCTATTTAGTTATATATTTAATAACAAATATATCTTTCTTCTTCTATTTTTGAATGGATATTTTTCTTCTTCTAGGAGTAATAATTAAGTTATGTTGGGGAAACCGGGTTATTTCCCACACGAACGTAGCTTCAAATCTGAGCTGAGATGTCGAGATCGAAACTACCGAAATTTGCACAGCGGACAAACCCGTCAACTATTGAATATTGAAACCCAATGGAAAAACCCAATAATAAGCAAGCGAAATAAATAATGGAGAGAACACATCAAATTTACGAGGTTCGACGAAAATGTCGTCTACTCCTCGGGCACCACCACCGGATGATAACTTCACTAATACCAAAATGGTACAAACAAATGCAATTCCTAAGAATTCCCAAATATTACAAATGGGAGAAGAGAAACAAATGGGAGAGATAGTATGAATGTTGGGATGGTTTCAAATGACAAATGCTAGGCCTATTTATAGTTGAGTTTTAAGGACTAAACTTGTAAATAGCCTAACTTTTAGGGACCAAAAATTAATTTCCCCATTGGTAATTTCAACACTTACCAATGGAGCATTAATTTACCGTTCCAATTTTCCTCCTTTGCTGCACCTAAAACTGACAAATTCAATTTGTCAATTCGGTGCCCACAATGCTTGGCTTTTCAAGCCACAAATTCAACAAATCTCCACCTTGGCTTGAATTCATCAAGCTTTCTCAAAATCTTCTTCTCTCCAAACGTTATCTTCTGTAGTGCCTCCAAATGCGCTCACGAGCGTCATACACCCAAAGGTGCTCAAGCTTGGAAGATGTTAATCAAGTTCAAACAATGATTGAACTTGATTGATGTTACCACCTTGGTCAACATATCTGCAGGATTTTCTACCGTGGCAATCTTCTGAAGTAGAACCTTTCCTTCTTCAAAGATCTCCCGTACAAAGTGATACCTCACGTCGATGTGCTTGGTTCTTGAATGGTAGACTTGATTTTTCGCTAAATGAATAGCACTCTGACTGTCACAATAGAGACTAATGTGACTTTGAACAACTCCCAAGTCTTCCAACAATCCGTTAAGCCAAATCGCCTCCTTAACAGCCTCTGCAACTGCCATGTACTCTGCCTCTGTAGTTGACAAAGCCACCGTTGACTGTAAAGTAGACCTCCAACTAACTGGGGCTTTTGCTAGAGTAAACAAATACCCAGTAGTAGACCGACGTTTATCTAAATCACCAGCATAGTCGGAATCAACATATCCAACCACAAACTGACCAAGTGTTTCATCTTGCTCAAACACTAAACCAACATCTACAGTTTGTTGGAGATACCGTAGAATCCATTTCACAGCTTGCCAATGTCCTTTTCCAGGATCATGCATGTACCTGCTCACAACTCCAACTGCTTGTGAAATGTCAGGTCGCGTACACACCATCGCATACATCAAGCTCCCTACTGCATTAGCATATGAAACTTTTGCCATATATTCTCGCTCTTCATCAGTTTTAGGAGATAATTGAGAACTGAGTTTCAAATGAGAAGCAAGTGGGGTACTTACATGTTTTGTGCTTTCATTCATGCCAAAACATTGTAATACTTTTTTCAGATATTGCTTCTGAGTCAAATAAAGCTTGCCTCTCCGTCTGTCTCTACTTATCTCCATGCCGAGAATCTTTTTGGCCTCACCTAGATCTTTCATCTCAAACTCTTGATTCAACTGAGCCTTCAATTTGTCTATCTCTTGTTGACTCTTTGAAGCGATCAGCATATCATCAACATACAAGAGGAGATAAATGAAAGATCCATCTTGTAGCTTTCGCAAATACACGCAATGGTCGTATTTGCTTCTTGTGTACTTCTGCCTCTTCATAAAGCTATCAAATCGCTTGTACCACTGCCTCGGAGATTGCTTCAATCCATATAGCGATTTGTTCAGCTTACAAACCCATTTCTTACCATCAGCATCTACATATCCTTCTGGCTGAGTCATATAGATCTCCTCTTCCAAATCACCGTGTAAGAAAGCCGTCTTTACATCGAGTTGAGCTAGCTCCAAATTCAACTGTGTTATCAAGGCCAACAATATTCTAATGGAGGAATGCTTCACAACAGGGGAAAATACTTCATTGTAGTCGATTCCCTCCTTCTGAGCGTAGCCTTTAGCTACCAACCTTGCCTTGTAGCGAACATCTTTCTTGCTGGGAGATCCGTCTTTCTTTGCAAACACCCACTTGCATCCAATTGACCTTTTACCTTCTGGTAAATATGCCAAATCCCAGGTGTTGTTCTTCTGGAGAGATTGCATTTCTTCATCCATGACACTTTTTCACTTGTCACTTTCTAAGCTTTGCATTGCTTCTTGATAAGCGGCAGGGATATCATCATCAACAACTGGAAGGGCATAGGCCACTGTATCTGTAAATCGAGCAGGTCTACGAATTTCTTTCCTTGGCCTTGTAACTGCAAGTGGTTCTGGTGTCTCCAATGGTTCTTGGTTTTGAACCTCTTCATCTTCTGATTCCTCCATTGGAGTTGGAGAATCAGTAACATCAATTGCTGGACTAATCACCGTCTCTTGAAACTCCACCTGGTTTGGAGTATACTCTACCTGTTATGGAGTACTACTTGTCTGAACAGCTCCATTTGTTACCTTCTTCAACATGACAGATTCATCAAAGGTAACATCTCTGCTACAAATTATCTTCTTTGTGTCTAAGCACCAAAGTCGAAATCCCTTCACTCCATGAGTGATTCCCATAAAGATAGCCTTCTTTGCTCTAGGATCAAGTTTTGACTCATTCACATGATAATACGCAGTGGATCCAAATACATGTAAGGAATCATAATCTGTAGCAGGTACTCCAGATCATACCTCCAATGGTGTTTTTCCTCCAATCGCCGATGACGGTAGACGATTGATGAGATGGCCAGCATATGTCACGGCCTCAGCCCAAAATGGTTTGCCCAACCCAGCATTGGACAACATACATCAAACTTTCTCAAGTAGTGTTCGATTCATACGCTCTGCCACCCCATTCTGCTGTGGTGTATGTCTAACAGTGAAGTGTCGAACAATACCATGCTCCTGGCAAACGTCAAAGAGCGGATCACTTCTATATTCCCCTCCATTGTCCGTCCTAAGCCGTTTGATCTTCTTGCCAGTCTGGTTCTCGATCATATTTTTCCACTTCAGGAAAACTTTGAGCACTTCATCTTTAGACTTCATTGTATACACCCAAACTTTTCTGGAAAAGTCATCAACAAAAGTTACAAAATAGTGTTTTCCCCCCAACGACGTTGTTTTGGAAGGACCCCACACATCTGAGTGAACATAATCAAAAATACCTTTCGTATTATAGATAACAGTGCTGAATTTCACTCTCTTCTGCTTTCCCAGAACACAATGCTCACAAAAATTTAACTTGCAAGCCTTTGCACCATTCAACAATCCTTGCTTTGCCAAAATTTGCAAGGATTTCTCACCAGCGTGTCCCAACCGCATGTGCCACAACTGAGTAGAATCCAATTTGTCTCCTCCGGAAGCTGCTGCTACTGCTCCAATAACTGTACTACCTTGGTAGTAATACAAGTTATTTTTCCTGATGCCCTTCATTATCACGAGCGCGCCTGATGTGACTTTCAAAGTTCCATCTCTCATAGTGACAATCGAGCCTTTGGATTCCAAAGCACCCAATGAGATGAGATTTTTCTTCAAACTAGGCACATATCGGACATCAGTCAAAACTCTAGTTGATCCATCTTGATTCTTCAATCGGATTGAACCTATCCCAATCGTTTTACAGGCGTTGTCATTGCCCATATAAACAACTCCTCCATTTAGTTCTACTAAATCGAAGAACCACTCCCGATTAGGGGACATATGATAGGTACAACCCGAATCCAATATCCACTCGTCTGAACGAAATGATGATGATGAAGCAACCAGTGATATTTCAGAGTCACTAGTATCATGCTCTGCAACACATGCATCTGGAGCGGCTTTTCCTTTCTTCTTCAGCTTCGGGCAATCTTTCTTCCAATGACCTTTCTCATGACAAAAAGCACATTCATCTTTCCCAAGTCTGGACTTTGACTTTGATCTCCCTCTTATTTTTGGCTTTTGGCTTTTCGAGCGACCTCTTACCACCATGGCCTCCGCTGCATTGTACTTGCTCTCCATCTTGGTTTTCTTTCTGAGCTCGTAACTATACAGAGCAGTAGTTACTTCTTTAAGGGTCACCTCATCCTTTCCATGAAGTAACGTTGTTTCAAGGTGCTAAAATTCATCTGGAAGGGATAACAACAACATTAAAGCCAAATCTTCATCTTTGAAAGTTTCATCCATTCCCAACAGATCTGCCACTAACTCATTGAAGGCAGTGATGTGTTCATTCATACTAGTGCCTAGTTGATAATCAAATCTGAACAATCTTTTCTTCATGTGAAGACGATTCTGAGAGCTTTTCTTTAGGAATTTTTCCTCCAACGCTTTCCACAGTTTGCTTGCAGAAGTCTCGTTCTTGTAGGCATACTTCTGCTCCCTGGAAAGACGAGATCGAATCGTACTGCACGCCATACGGTTGATTGTTCTCCAATCTTTCTCCACCATATCTACGGGTTTTTCTTCCTCAATGGCAATGTCTAGACCTTGTTGAAATAAAGAGTCTAGCACCTCGCCTTGCCACATGCCGAAGTGACCGGATCCATCGAACAACTCCACCGAGAAGTTTGCATTTGACATTATCCTCCTCACCGGTATAGACGAAGAGCTTGATGCACCATCTGATCCGTCTTTTGCCATGGCAACGAATAATATTCAACAGCACGAACTGGATATTGAAACACTGCACCAGGTAAGTTCCCAGGAAAGAGAGGTGGATCACACGGATCACTTAAATACCAAGTCTTTCCTAGCCAGAACTTTCCTAGACATGCATTGTCACAACACCACACTTCTTTGCAGCAACCGAGCGACCGTGATAGCCTTCATCGAAGCTCTGATACCAATTGTTGGGGAAACCGGGTTATTTCCCACACGAACGTAGCTTCAAATCTGAGCTGAAATGTCGAGATCGAAACTACTGAAATTTGCACAGCGGACAAACCCGTCAACTATTGAATATTGAAACCCAATGGAAAAACCCAATAATAAGCAAGCGAAATAAATAATGGAGAGAACACATCAAATTTACGAGGTTCGACGAAAATGTCGTCTACTCCTCGGGCACCACCACCGGATGATAACTTCACTAATACCAAAATGGTACAAACAAATGGAATTCCTAAGAATTCCCAAATATTACAAATGGGAGAAGAGAAACAAATGGGAGAGATAGTATGAATGTTGGGATGGTTTCAAATGACAAATGCTAGGCCTATTTATAGTTGAGTTTTAAGGACTAAACTTGTAAATAGCTTAACTTTTAGGGACCAAAAATTAATTTCCCCATTGGTAATTTCAACACTTACCAATGGAGCATTAATTTACCGTTCTAATTTTCCTCCTTTGCTGCACCTAAAACTGACAAATTCAATTTGTCAATTCGGTGCCCACAATGCTTGGCTTTTCAAGCCACAAATTCAACAAGTTACTCAATTATAAGTTTAGAAACATACTTTTCTTCTTAAAGTAATAATTCAGCCACTTAATTATAGGTTTAAGAATAAATAAGTCACTCAATTAGAATTTTGTGACAAGCAAACACGTCACTTTCTTGTCTCTACAAGTTTTGGTTTTGCAATTGTTTTGTTTTTCTTTCAAGGTTAGTTAGATGAATGTTCAATTCTTTCAAGCATATCAATAAGGCAACTAATTGCTAGGGTAACCTTATCTCAAGCATATCACTCTATTTGAGAAGTTATTCCTTATAATATTTCGATTGTTATTAATGAGATAATCGATTGAATAACATTGATTCTTCACAAGGATTTAGATTTTGGTATACTGAATAAACCTATTGACTTGAGAGCAGCAATCCTTCAAAGTTTCAAATGTTATGTTTTGATTTTTAATATAAATAAAGTTTGAATTTTTTTTTTGATAATATACAATCATCTAATTTTTTTTATATATAGTCGACGAATCAATTATAAACTTTTATCATAAATATCTAAAAGTCAAATTATAGTGGTTGGTATTAATAAATCGTAATTGGATAATTAAAGACCTTTCGATTATTAAACGTAGGAAATTGTAAAGGATTTCTTGCACTTTTTTAAGATATTAAACTAATGGCTTATTGAAAAGCAACTTAGGGTGGAAGTAATAGGGATTGTCACTAAGAAACCCAAGTGGATTAGCTGTTTAAATAAATTTTGTTTTCCCCATTAGTGAGTCAAATGTCTATAATTAATGTGACAATGTAATATAATAATTGGGGATGAGATCCACTTATATAGCGTAAGAGTTTTTAACTTTTTCACATTTTTTGATCGTTAGATGAGTGAAAAGGGTGAATGAAATTAACATTGAGTTATGTGAAGATTATCACTTGAAAAAAATAAAAAATTAATCTCAATCATCTATTTTACCATTCCAACGATCCAAAAACAAATAAAGCATATAGTTTTACATTCTATATAAGTAGATCCTATCTCATAATCATATATTATCATATTAATTAAAAACATATAACTTTTCTTTACTGAGGTGTTCTTATGTTTCCCCATCATATACAATTTCTAAAATGTTAATACAACAAACATATAGTGACAAATTATGTCAAACCACCAAGTTTTGGGTTAGTATATGTATTTTTTTTTGGTAAAAATAAGATATCCACACGGGCCTCGTTAAAAAGTCCCTAAACCTAAGTGAAGGAAAAGAGTACCCATGATTGTATTATAAGATAGAGGTTAAAAAACTAAAAACCTAAGAGAAAAACCAAGATAACTAAAGCCATATGGAATAAAAAACAAAGCTAAGAACACAACTAAACAACATGCATGTGCTATGGTGGCCAACTAATCTCCAGGTAAGTTAAGAACATCGATCGAGTCCGTCTGTAACATCTCATCCATGCAAGGAGGAGCTGAATAGAAAATTCGTACCGAGAGTGAGGTGGAATCATGCATCTTGGCAATGGTATCCGCCACCATGTTACCGGATAGTAGAACATACTGAAAACGAATAGTCTAAGCCCGTGATTGCATCATACGTATATTTTCCAGCAAACAACCATCCATGAGGTCCTGCCGATAATTCAAAATCAATGATAGGGCCTCGAGTCTATTCATCTCGAAGATGACGTTGCGCTATCCCTCATACCATGCACATAATCTACCTTGAAACACGCCCCAAATCTCTGCCATAATAGGAGAGCATATACCTAAAGATTTGTTAAAACCAAAGAGCTATTGCCCCGTGTAGTTGTGCAGCACCCTCACACGCGGTACAGTTCTCACCAATCGAGCAAGCCCCATACGTATTCATCTTGACCCACCCAAATTCATTAAATAAGGAGTATAATTTCATTAATAGTAAAAAAATATAATTAAAAACACATTTCAAGTTTAGAAAATATTTTTTAAATATTTTTAATCCATAAAATCTATCAATCGTCATCATTTTTTTTTGTCTCTATTTGTAAGAATTCTAACATAATGATCCGAATAAAAACGAACGGCGGTGGACGGTGTGTTGTAAAATTTGAGTGAGTAGAGAATTTTTTTGACACATCAACCATGTATCTTTATTAATAAATGAAAACAAAATCAGAACATAACTTAGAGGTTTTGAGAACAGAACAAAAAAAAACAATAAAAACGACAATAACAAATTTAAACAGAAAAAAATAATCGCTAGATCAATAAACCATATATTTTATCAAAACACGAAATAGATAAAGTCTCTAAAATTATCACAATAGCAGAGTGTTTAACCCAATAATAGAGGATACATATATTATTACTAAACAAAGAAAACAAGGAAATAATGAATGATGATATGGTATTTTATTAAAGTAGACCAATTATCACAATTCCAGAGTGTTTAACCCAACTCAATACTTGAGTATGGCTTATATAGCCCAAACTATAACATAAACCATTAACAAATTCTTAACAAACTACTAACTAATTACAACCAACTTTCATCTAATTACATTCTAACACTATCGACCTAGACACAAAAGTATTAAAGTAGCAGACGTCTTCAAGCAAATCAATTTTACAAGCTGCTCTTCTAATGGTTATGATTGTATTAGCAAATCATCACATATGAAATTTAATTATATTAGATCATCGACATTTCCTGATCAGAGTGTTTTATGATGATCTATTCACAAAAAAAATACAACAAGATGAACAAAAAAGAACTCAAAATAGATAAAAAAAATTATTCAAAACTAAAAACAAATAAAGAAAAATAAGAAGAAATCAATTGTGGACACTAAAATTATTATCGAAGATAGTTTGTAATATACTCATTTGTGTGTGTATATATATTGCTTTTTATTATGTCAAAACTTCATATCATACAACAAAAGCAGATATGACAATTGTCTCTATGAATTACCGTCCATGAGTACTTAAAGCACACCATTTATTGATATCACTTGCCATCAAATGTCAACTATTCAATGAAGTAACAATAGATGCCAAAAATTTATCATATTTCACATTTTCTTTATAAAAAATACAAAAATATTCTTCTTTAACATTGATATGTTCTCCTACATGTTGATTTAACAACTTTTAATAACATGCATTTGATATATAAATTGTATAAATTGAGGGGGGAAATATATATTGGTTCGGGTTTAGGTCCGGATGGAACCAATAGGTATAGGTAAAATAGTCTTGGATTCTTGGTTTTCTTTGTGGGTTGGATGGGAAAAATTATATTATCAACCTCCTTATCACATTAATTATGATTTCAACTAATAAAATTAGGGTAATTGTTCTATACACAAGCGCTTGTAGAATTTTTTTTACACAAGCGTCTTAATTTTAAGTGTTAGAGACTTCGTTTAGGGTTTAAAGTTTAGGGCTATAAGTGTACTAGTTTTGAATTTAGGGATTGTTGATAGAATTTTGGGTTTAGGGTTAAAATTTAGGGTTTATAGGTTAAAACCTAAATCCCTACTCATATTACCCTAAAACTAAACCCTAACCCTAAACCCTAAATTCTAACTCTAAATTTTAAATTCTAAACATGAACCCTAAATTCTAAACATTTACACTAAAACCCCTAAACTCTAAACCCTAAACTCTAACCCTAAACCCTATAATTGAGGCGCTTGTGGAAACAAAAAATTTCCACCGCCAGTGTATAGGATATTAATCCATAAAATTATTCATTTTATTTTTTTCAAGACAATTATTTTATTATATGGTGGTTGAGCATTGCGTGTTTTTTTTTAATTTTAATTTAATTACAAAATAATATTTTAGTCTAATTTTAATTTTAGACGAACTTACACTCGTATAGAAATAAACTACATTTGAACCCGAGTCACTTAAATTTTCACAATGTCATTTATCACTAGGACTACTCAATATATTCAAAACATTGTATGTTAAATATACAAGAGATGTATGTAATGTATAACAAATTATCAAAGGTAAAACTTCACGTGTCAAACATGTAAGAGATATACGGCATAACCTACATTTGGCAAGATGTATTTGGCAACATCTAATGATGTTATCTTTGAGGAGTTCTCTTGTGGCACATATATGACACGTGTGGCAGGTAACTGGTGCATGAAAAATGCAAGTCAATTAATATTCTAAAACATGAGTTAAATTACTTGTAAATTCTTCGGTTTCATATGAGTGGTTGTCCGTCACGGATATTTTAGAGGAATTTAGGGGTTAAATTATTATTTTATTTAAATTTAAAAAGTTAAAATAATATTATAATTATAATTATAATTCAGTGTTGAAAAGAAGTAAAGAAATAAAGTAAAAGAAGAGAATACACGAGGTAGTTGTTTATTCCATAGCTGCAGTGTACAATTTATAGCAGAAGATGAACCTGCCATGCAGAAACCCTAACTGCATAACAACTACTCAACAACCTAACTGTATAGCTAACAACACAACCAACTCAGCTAATTCTAGAAGGTTTAACATTTTTCCTATTTTTTTCTCTCCTTCTATCTGACAAAGTTCACTAAATGACATTACATTGAGCTTTTGTCGAAACAAATCAAAGTAGGAACTCATTAAGGCTTTGGTGAAGGCATCAGTTGTCTGATGCATGGCAGGTACGTAGTTCACTCGAAAACTTCTATCTGCAATATTTTCCCTCACAAAATGAACGTTTAAATCCACATGTTTGGATTGCGCGTGAAAGACAGGATTCATGCTTAACGATACTGCACTCGTGCTATCACTCTAGATCACAGGAACATGTTTCTGCACAACTCCCATGTCTGCTAGAAGAGCTTGAATCCAAGTAACCTCTGAGGTAGTATCTGCAATGCTACGATACTCAGCCTCCATTGTCGAACGTTAAACAACCTTCTATTTCTTTGAATTCCACGTGAGGATGTTGTTGCCAAGATAGACACAATTGCCCGCAGTAGACCTTCTTTCATCTGAATTGCTACCCCAATCCGCATCTGAAAACGCAATGAGACCTGCACCTTTTTCAGATGTCTTAAACACCAGACCATAGTGTAACGTCCCACTCAAATACCTCAAAATCCGTTTGACAGCCACAAGATGACCTTCACAAGGACGATGCATGTATTGAGCAACTCTATGCACACTAAACATAATTTTTGGTCTTGTATGACAGAGGTAAAGTAGAGCACCTACAATGCTTCTATATCCAGTAGCATCTTCAATGGGACTGCCTGCATCTTCACTCAACTTTGCTGAAGCAATCATTGGTGTAGTGGCTGCATTAGCACCATCCATTTTTGTCTTCACAAGAAGTTCCTGAATATATTTACGCTGGTTCAAGAATAAGCACCCATTATACCTCTGAACTTCAATGCCTAGAAAATAATTCATCTGTCCAAAATCCTTAAGTGAAAATTTCTTCCCTAGCAGATCAATTATTGTAGATACACTCAACTCCGAGCTACCTGTAACGATGATATCATCCACGTATACCAAAATATAGGTAAAAACATCTGATTCATCTCTAACAAACAAGGAAGAATATGCAACAGACCGTCTGAACCCAATGCCAAGCAAAAAATCTTTCAGCATTGTATACCAATTCCTTGGTGCTTGTTGTAGGTCATACAATGCCTTTTCAAGTTTACAAACCAGTTGTGTACCATCACTAGCTGTTGTTTCAAAACCAGAGGGCTGCCTCATGAAGACATCTTCAGTCAACCCACCATTTAGAAAGGCGTTGTTAATATCAACTTGCCTCAAATTCCACTGATTCGACATAGCCAAGGCTGTGAGCGAAAAACAAATTTGTGTGAATTGAACAACCTAAGACACGGAAAACACTTGCAGCCAAACACTCTTAGCATATTATATTTAGGTTTGCAACCAAACAATCTCTCAAACGATGAAACTCCCTGAAGAACCCTGGTTGGCAGTCTATTGATTAAGAAAACAGTCGTAGTCACAGCATACGACCAAAAACGCAACGGGAGTGAAGCTTGAGCTAAGAGTGTCAAAGCTGAGTCAATTACATGTCGATGCTTCCTCTCCACAACACCATTCTGCTGCGATGTATGTGGACAAGTAATTCGATGAATTATGCCTTATTTAACCAACAAAGCCGAGAGACTACAAAACTCACCCCCAATCACTCTGAATAGCTTTGACATCTTTGTTAAACTGAGTTTTTATTAGCTTTTGAAACGACTGAAACGCAACTATAGCTTGAGACGTGTTTCAAAAGATAAATTCAACAATGTCTTGTATACACATCAACAAAAGACACATAGTAAGCAAACCCTTGAGATGTTACTGAAGCTGGTCCCCAAAGATCTGTAAATATCAACTCAAATGGGTCGGTGTAGACTGTGTTGGAAGTAGGAAAAGGAAGAAAGTGAGACTTGCCCATTTGACATGCTACACAAACATCTGCTCTTTTATTAACTGTTGAATCAATATGTACATTGCATTCTTTACAAACAGAAAGTAAAGTGTCAAAGGCTGGATGACCAAGCCTACAATGCCACAAATTGAACACATCAATCGTGTTACACTCTTCACCAATCTCAGCAACATCAGCATCACAGCAATCACCCAAGGCTTTTGTAGAAACTGAGGAAGACCGAAACCTGTATAGGCAACCAACTTGATCTCCTCGCAAAATAACATCCTTTGTAACTTCATCACGAACAAGGCAAGATTGAGCATGGAACTCCAGAAATACACCATTGTCACTAGCAAGCTTAGAGACAAATAGAAGGTTCTTAGTGACTCTAGAAACATGCAAAACATTGCTCAAAATCAAAGATCGAGAGGAAGACCCTAACACAGACTAACCAACCTTAGAAATAGACAACCCTATACCATTCCCAACAAACAACTTACCAGGGCCAGTGTAGTCTGCTCCATTACCCACATTCGCAGCATCAGGAGTAACATGACGCGAAGCACCTGAATCCACAAACAATTGAGCATCATTTTTGTTTGCAACATGAGCATGCGCATCAGTGTCATCCCTGGATCACTCAGTACTACGGGCAGTCACACCAGGAAAGCTTTCATCGAACCTATGCCAACACCTATCAACCAGGTGCCTTATTTTACCACAAAGTTGACATTGGGGCTTCATATTGGACTTATATCCCATCCTGCCACGACCACGTTGGCTCATACCAGCACGATAGAGCCTGAAATGTGATCGACTATTTTCCTGAGAGGAATCTTGATTAGAGTTAGGGACATGAGCAACATTAACATAGGGGATTATATCTGAAAATGAAGAAAATTGAGAATTTGTGTTCCAGCGTCCATCAAGACCGAGATTGCTGCATCCAACGTGAACGGAGATTGACTGGTCGTGATAACCGCCACAAAGGGTTGATATTCCACATGAAGTTCTTTGAGAATTGAAGCAATCTTTTCAAGATCAGATATAGGACTCCCGCAAGACGAAAACATGTTACAAACTTCTTTAATTTGAGCAACATATGCCCTCGTGTTAAGATCACCCTTCTGAATAGAGTGAAGTTTGTAATGCAAACTCATCGACGTCGTCGTTGATCGACTGGAAAAGAACTTGAGAACGGTGGACCAAATATCTGCTGACGTTTCTGCACCCATGAATTGTGAAAGCAGATAAGGGCTTATCGTGGAAAGAATCCAAGAAGCTAAGGCATTGTCCTGTGCCACAAAGATTTCATGAGCTTCGTTCTC
This sequence comes from Hibiscus tridactylites, assembly GCA_958450335.1. NCBI lineage: Eukaryota > Viridiplantae > Streptophyta > Magnoliopsida > Malvales > Malvaceae > Hibiscus > Hibiscus tridactylites. Next base: position 23,184,904 of record OY288267.1, on the reverse strand, counting down.
AACCTTATCACCTTGATCATTGGTAATCATGGCCGGAGGTTCCTTGAGTAGGCCAGTGAGTAACTTCTCTAAACGATGACTCCGAATGGCCAACAATATCTGATGCTTTCACAGAAGAAAATTTGTTTCATCAAGAACAATACTGACTCTTTTGTTGGTGAAAGCTTTGCCTGGAACGGAAGAACCACCAGTAGCATCACTGGGTACAAGAGAAGAATCTCCTGAATTCGTCATGGAGCAACGACAGACTCAAGACACGAGAAGAAAACGAAAGAAATGGAAAATATGCTACGCGGAAGCAAGAGCCAAAGACTCCCCAGCAATTGATACCATGTTGAAAAGAAGTAAAGAAACAAAGTAAAAGAAGAGAATACACGAGATAGTTGTTTATTCCATAGCTACAATGTACAATTTGTAGCAGAAGATGAACCTGACATGCAGAAACCCTAACTGCATAACAACTACTCAACAACCTAACTGTTTAGCTAACAACACAACCAACTCAGCTAATTCTAGAAGGTTTATCATTCAAAGATCAAGTTAAAGTGTATTTTTTATTAACATGTTATGTCCTTAAGCTAACGTAAGTTAACGACTCAACGACTAAAATATTATAATCAATAATGTAACTGAACAAAATGTAATAAGTAAATAACATAAATAATTAAAATATAACTTTTTAAAATCAATAACCAAAAGTGGAGATTGATAAAATAAAAGTGATCATCTCAGCAATATGACCTAATTTATGACTTGTCAGACAAGAATAGAAATTATCTACCTTTTGCTCTATTGATTTGCTCACACTGAAAATTAGGTTTATGGGCAGGGTTTGAGGAATTTAGGGTAGGGTGTAGGGTTTAGAATTAAAATTTAAAGTTAGGGTTTGAAATTTAATTTTTAAGTGTTGGAGCATAAACAAGAACACCGAAAAGGGACAGATAATTTTTATCCGTGAGACGATACTTCATTAACATTTTATGAGCATAGTTAAAAGACAAATCCTTTTCGTCCTATATTAAACCAATATAAAATTTGATCCAAATTAATTGATTAATAAAGCGAATATCGATGATTAAAGAAACTAACCCTTTTATATAATTTTCACACGATTAATGATTTAGAAAAATTATTGAATTGTGCTATTAATCGAATGGAATGAACACCTAGAATTTCATCCTCGTAAAATTGTATGATCATTGATCAAGGTGATAAATCTGGTGAGGGGTAATCTCAGCTCATCTTTTAATAATTATGTTACTTTTAATAATTCATTGACGTCAATGATTAAAATTCAATAATTAAATAAATTTATACAATATGAACGTTAGTTGACAACCAATTGATATCAACCTTTTCGATTAAATTTGCATTTCCGTACGCAAATTTTAATCCACTTGATTTTTTTTAAAATAAAAAGTCAATTTTCACAAAAAGTACAAATCTTTTATTAATCCTTGTATATTAAAGTTGCGGAATTAGTCTCAGTAATCTAAATGTATTTTTTTTTGTTTTATATGCGGGGCAAAGTTAAGATCGATCTGTGAGAGGACAAGTTGATTAACTCTCAGACGAATAGCCTTACAAAATAATTAAATCATAAAAATTAAGGGAATTCAAATTTAACTCACTAATTTTTAAAATAAAAGGGTCTTAAAAAGTAATCAAACCAAAAAAATAAAAGATCAAGGTTTAATTTCATTAATTTTAACTAACTCGATGAAATTAATGGCATGAAGCGAGAAATTTCAAAGGTGGAATTGATGTATGTATCGCGCGAGCAGAACAATATGGCAGATCATTTGGCGAAAATTGGAATCACTAGACCGTTACTATTCAAAGCATGGTGGTGAGTGAGGTTTTGTTTTATGTTTTGTATTTGAACAGTGGTGTTTGATGGTGTTATGTGAGAAGTCCGTGTAACAGAAACCAAATTGGATCGTACTCTTTTCTTCCATTAAGATTAGGAAAGTTTTTAACGAGGCGTCCAACTCTGGTCCTTAATAAAATAATAGAATTTGATTGCTGAGCAAAAAAAAAACTAACATGACCTAAAATAAAATAAACAAGAAATTTTTTAAAAAGAACAAAGACTTAATTACAATGATTTCAAAATTATAAATGTCCTAAAAAAAATTATATCATCAAAGTTGGAAATTGTCCCTCCCACTTTTTATCTGCATCTATCTTTGTCTGTATGTTTCTCGAATTTTGAAATATAAGTTAGTTTCTGACCTAAATTGTAACTGTAAAATACATTGTCAATTTCTGTAACTAGTCAATGTATTATGTGTAGGTTGTAGATTTATTTCATATTCTTCGATTTGATGTTTAACTCCTTATAAACTAGTCATAGTACATTGTCTTTGTATTGTTTGAATTGTGGTACATGATTAAAATTAATCAAAGTAGAGTACATGAATTGAATCCATAACATTATTATAAGGACTAATGACACAATTTTGACAAGAAATACTTAAATCTCATTAGCATATGCTATAATATTTTCTACACTTCGACTATAATTATGTTTATATGATTATATGATATGCTATTAATAGAATCAAATATAAATATAAATGATCTTAATATATATTTATATATTAAAATCAGCATCACAACCTCTGACTTGAGACAAATTAATACCCAATGAAACATAAATAATTTCTCGTACATTGTCCATTTCGGCCTGTCCTATGTCATGTTTTCTTTGACATTCTTACAACTTGACACCACACTGCCATGGCGACCCAACTCATTTGATACCCCATTAATCCCTCTCCCCTCTTCTTCATCCTTTCACTCTTCCATGAAATGAGCACAACGCCAAACTCCGACCAGGAATTCTACGGTGGCCCTGAAAATGTCAGAGGATTCGGATATGGGATCGGAGTTTCCGTTGGAATCCTCTTGTGCATCATCGCCGTTGCATTGGCGTCTTACGTTTGGACCAGGGCCCTTCGACAGCAACGACCCCTACCACCGTCGAACAGCCAAGAAGCCGCCGCGGTTGATTCCGAGAGCTTCGTCGTCGGCCTTGACGAGGAAACGATAAAAAGCTACCCGAAGCTGATGTACTCCGAGGCCAAGCGCTTGAAGAAAGATTGTACGGATATGTGCTGCTCCATATGCTTGGCTGACTACAAGGGTAATGATAGCCTTAGGCTGCTGCCTGGTTGCGGCCATTTGTTCCATCTCAAGTGTGTCGACCACTGGTTGCGGTTGCACGCGACGTGTCCGGTTTGCCGGACGTCTCCGGTCCCGACACAGTTGTCGACGCAGCTTGCTGATAATCAGTCTGTTCCTTTGCCAAGCAGGCCCGGTGCTTGATGTGAAGAATATTGTTATTTGGACTCTTGTTTTTCCTCAATTCTCATAACATTCAATCACCCTACAATTGTTACTCGTAATTTTCTTTAAGTTCTGGTATAGTTGTATTTAATGAATGTGTCTAATACAAATTTATGAACTTTCAAATACTTTCTAGTTTATCCAAAATTCTGACATCTTCGAAACCATGTATTTATGAACAAAGAAGGAAACTGAGATCCCACAAAATGGTTGCGGACAACCTTTTAAGGATAAGTGATTAAATTATTTTTTAAGTTAAACAAGTGTCTAATGTTTTTTTCTGTGACCCATTTAAGGTTTTTTTGTCAATGGTTATTAAAAAAAAAATTCATCATCCAATCAGAACATGACGCGTGGCCTATTTTTTTATATTTTTAATTTCTGAATTTCTTTAGAAATTTAAATTTCTTTAAAAATACCAAAGATTTAATTTCTATCAATTAAAACCTCAAATCACATCACCTTCACCGTACGACATCCCCACAAGTCGGTGGTTCACCGTTCATCGCCCAAAGCGTCGTGTACCTCACTGTTCGACATCCACCATCCTCCGCACATCGACGAGAACCCAATCAGCCTCTTTTTTTCTTCATTGTTGGGTGTTCGCCGACGGTAGAATTAACGATTCATTTGTCAGTTTTTGACGACGAGATGATGGAGTTTTTACCTGTGGGAGTTCGATGAAGATAATGATGGCCGGTGGTGGTTGAATCGGTGGTCGGAGTGGAGAAATTTAAGAATTTAGAGATTGGAGTTTTTTTTAGAGAAATTAAAGATTGTTGGGTTAATTAATATTTTTTATTTTTCTCATTTTTGAATTTTAATCTCAAAAAATGAAAAACTATGCCATGTATTTATATTTCATTGGATAACGGAAAAAATAACGTCTGTCACAGAAAAACCTTAAATGGGTCACGGAAGAAAACGTTAGGCACCTATTTGGCCTAAAATATAGTTCAAGCACCTATTTAAAAAAAAAAGATAGAGCTTGTGTACTTATTTGACTGTTAAGTCTTTTTATAAGAGTCATTTCAAAATGTCAATTGAATTTAACTCAGCTGACATTATGTAGGTAGAATATAAACAAAGACATGAGATAAAACATGTTTAAACGCTCAATATCTTCTGACTTAAAAATATAGAAAAAAAATATAAATAATCAAGACGTTGTATAAAAAGAATCATATCAAAAGATTTGATCCAACTTAATTTTCTTACCACCCCATAACCATAAAATTGAAGAACATTTATGAACTTTTGAAAATTAAATAGAATGAATGTCATAAAATCCTTTTATTTCAATCCAAAATAACTCGATATATTACACAATTTTTTATAAGATAATAGTTTTAGTGTCATTGTTTTCAAGTCAGATTTGTCTTGGTGTCTATTACTCAAATGTTCTCCATCATCTTCATATGCATTTGCTTCTTCTTCTTTTCCCCTTTTTGAATGACTTTTTGTTGTGAAGTCTCAAATTTGAGCTGTGCGCTTTCAGTTGATGTCAAAATTATCTATTTTTTAATTAAGTAAAGAGATATTATATTTTTAAGTTAAATATTAATATTTAAACTTATATAAAATAATATAATATGAACATCTTTAATAATTTGACCAATTAATAGATCTCAGTTATTACCTTAATTTATGAAAAAAAATGACAACAAATGGAATAAAATAAATATTCGTTTAATAAAACTATACGACTTTATTAACTGTGTCTATTTAAAGTAGGTGGATGTGAAGTCCATAAAATATGTAATTCCATGTCAAAAGTGTAAATGTGACAAGTTGTGGCACCTAGCTAATGCGGCCTTTGCACGCTTGCTAATTGCTATATCATATGACCTACCTCAAAAAGCTCAAACCATCATCTTCATTCTTTGATTTCCAAAGCACAATGTCATATGCCAATTGACAACCCAAAATGCTTTGAGAATTTATTTTTTAAAATTTTATAGAAATATTAAGAATAAATTTTACATGTCACTTAAAAAGAATATTGATACCACTTTAAAATAGTTAACACATCTTAAAGGAAATTAACATCATAATTTAAAATCTCTGATTCTGCCACTAGGTGGATTTATAATGAGAATTTTCGTTAAACCGAAGTAAATTCTCAAACGGTAAATCTTAGGAAATACAAAATTGATGAACGGAAAAAATTATGTGATGAAAGGGTGAACGACGGACAATGTGCGCAACAAGAGAAGGCGACTTCAATGCGACGTTGATGATTGACGATCGACTACGAGAATGAGTGGATTTAGGGCTTTTTTTGGATTTTGTGGATTTGGAATTTTGAGATTATGGATTTATGGATTTAAGATTTTTGGGTTCATGGAATTTTAGAAAATAAGAGGGTTTAGGGTTTATGGCTAAATTGGTGCAATTTATACGTAATGGACCTAAATTTATTAATTTTGTTCAAATTAAGACCAAATTAATCAAATGTATAAATATAGAGAACTAAATGTGTTGTTAAACAACCTTATCTGAACTGACACGTCACCATTTTGTAACAAAAAGAAAGTTTATTGACCATTTTGTATCATTTTAACTTCGGTGACAAAAAAGAGTTTTAAGATATAGTTTAATGACTATTTCTGAACTTTACCATTTTGTTTTCTCGTACCTGTTAACAAAAGCAAATTAAACCAAATAGTTATAGCTAAGTGTCACACTCGTAGACTTTCGCTACCTGAAACGTGCGGCCTTAGTCGACTCGCGGAACATTGTTCGACTAAGTAACCCTTAAATCCATTTGTCACGGGGCTAGACTCCTGCTAACAAAACCACGCGACCTTAGGCGAAGCTCTCCTGACAAACGCCTAAGTTAAATTGGATTCTCGCTTTAGAAGATCAAACACTTCTAAAGCCCAAGAATGCAAGATCGTTCTACGCGGAAGCTTAAGAAAAGAACACTGAAAGTGATGGATACAAGAATAACGAAGAACACTTAAGAACAATGACGAACGCACAAAGAGTTTAGAGTAAATGCTTCTTGTATTACTCAAAGAGAGAATGGAATGAGATATGAAGTGATTAAAACTGAGTTAGGGAGGATCTATTTATAATTGAACTCCCTTGGATCCAATGGTACAATTTAAATTATATCGATGAACGAGATCTACCATACCTCTTAGTTTAAATCTCTAATTAATTATCTTTAAGATAATTACAAATAATATAAGTGATAAGTAGGATGGCTTATCACATTTTACCACCCAAATTACCCTGACAAATCCTCCATGGACTTTACTAAGTCTAGTGGGCTTGCGGGCTTGTTAGCTTTCTCCAAGTGACAGGTCAAGTCTGATGGTATTGGCGAGCCCGTCCCTTCGCGCACAACCTCGTTGCTCGATGTTTGCGCCAATGACTCGGTCCCAAAAGTTTGGTCCGTGGCATAAGCAACCATTTAACCCTTCTAAAGCATCGTCGTCTCTTTATTAATGAGACGTGCCATCACCGTATCTTCCTACACAACAAGAGCCTCATCCCCGACGACCGTCATATTCTTCGCCAACTCCTCCATTGTCGCCTCTTTTGCAAGATTAGGCTTCGATAATGGTAACATTCATTCCCTTAAAAAAATTTATTATTTTCACAGCCATATTGATTTCGGTGTTCTGCAAGATTTTGTTATACTTTAGAATTAGAGTTTTATGATCAGCTCTTTGATGCCTTTTATGATTAGGATTTTATAATTATTCAATAATAATTAGAATTCTATAACATGTTTACTACTTATTGTCTATAAATCTAAATTTTGACAAAAAAAATCTCTTTTTATTCTTGTAATTTGTTCCTTAGGATCCAACCACTATTAACTCAACAATCAACTTAATTTTGAAGAAGCAGAGATGGCTACTTCTGATAGCAGATAATGGTCTTAAGGGTGGTCGCGCAGATTGCTAAGATTATAGAAAAAGGGTGAAAAGGTTCTATGAAGAAATGGAGAAAAGAGAGACGGTACTCTCGTTATCTTTATTAAAAAAATGTAACATCTCCAATAGAGACCAGTCAGTATTTATACAAGAGAGAGCAGTTCATAGTCAGTTAATAGGTGATAACTAACATTGAGTTTCCTAACCATCTTTACTAACCATAACTGCTTGAAATAACAAACACGCCACCTAACTATGATTATACTATAACATTCACCATACTTTCCAAACTTTCAAAGACACCTGCTAAAAAAACTGCAAGAGAAGAGAAAACAAAAAGCAACCAATGAAAGAAACAAAACATGATCAAGTTACTTGTCTCATAGCTGAAGCAGTCATAGGAAGAACAAGCAACTTCTCTCGAAACCTGTTGAAGAAGAGAGCAGACAAGGGCTTTTTCATAACGTCTACAACTTGTTCACATGCAGGAACTTCATTTACACACAACTTTCCAGCCATTACTCGTTCCCTTACAAAATATAGATCCAATTCTACATGTTTAAACTTAGAATGTAGAACATGGTTTGATGACACATCCACCGCACTAGAATTATCACACCACAAGGTCGACTTACCATCAGATTCAACACCAAGCTCGCTGAGCAGAGATTGAAGCCACACAACTTCTATTGCTGCATAGGCGACACTACGATACTCGACTTCAGCACTAGAGCGAGACACTACTTGCTGCTTTCGTGAGGCCTAAGAAATAAGATTACCACTAAAGTAAAGATAGAACCCAGTAGTAGATCGTATGTCATCAACATCAGACCCCCAATCAGCGTCTACAAACACTGCTATGGACAAGCAAGAGGAGCTGACAAACCTCAGGCCATATTCAAGTGTTCCTTAGATACCTGAGAATTCTTTTGACTGCATTATAATGTTCATCAGACGGAGTTTGCATAAACTGACAAACCCGATTCACTGCAAAACCTATATCATGCCTAGTGATGACAATATATTGAAGGTCCCCAACAATGCTACGATACTCTGTAGCATTTGTGATGGGACTCCTTGTCCGAGAAGAAAGTTTACAGCTGGACACCATCGGAGTGGGCAACCCTTTACCCGAGTCAAAACCACTCCGCTGCAACAACTCGCTAATGTATTTCCTCTAATGCAAAAAAAAGACCATTTGGAGTGTAGTCAACCTGAATTCCCAGAAAATAACGCAACAAACCAAGATCTTTCAACGAAAAAACTTTGTCAAGCTCAGTAACTATACTCTGAATTTGTATTGGATCACTCCTAGTGACAACAATGTCATCTACATAGACAAGAAGATAGACAACACTGCCACTGCCTTTATTAATGAACAAATATGCATCAGATTTCGACAAGGAAAACCCTACAAACAACAAGTATGTCCTCAATTTCTCAAACCATGCTCTCGAAACATGTTTAAGGCCATAAATAGCCTTATTCAATCGACACACTACATTGCTCTTATCTTGCTATTCATATCTAGAAGGTTGTACCATGTACACTTCCTCAATCAAATCCCCATTTAAAAAAGCGTTGTTAATATCAACTTGCCATAAAATCCATTTCTTAGTCATTGTTATTGACAAGATGGCGCGTATAGTAGACGGTTTGACAACAGGACTAAACATCTCATTATAATCACAACCAGCTTGCTGTAAATAGCCTTTGGCTACTAACCGAGCCTTATACCTAGCAACAAACCCATCAGCATTCTTTTTCAGCTTAAAAAATCCACTTACAACCTAATGCTCTCCTATTAGGTGGTAATTCAACCAAAGTCCAGGTATTATTCCTAACAAGGGTATCAAACTCAGTTTGAGCTGCATCCCTCCATTCATTACTAAGCATAGCTTCTTCAATGGTCAAAGCTCTACACGCATATTGTCAACTAACTTACTGGAGGAAGCAAGATATGCCTTAGGTTTACGAATTTTATTCTTTCCCCTAGTCACCATAGGGTGAATATTCTCTACAACATGTAAAGAAGGTAAATTTTCTAATTCAACATTGCCATTATCACCACACTGACCATTTTGACCAGAAACCAAACTAGGCGAGACATAAGAAGAAGAAGAATTACCTCCTAAAGAAGCTGGCACTGTAGGAGCAAAGCCTGGAGGAACCAGTAAAGAAGGATAACTCACTGGTACTGGAGAAGAACCACCTTGCAAAGCAGACTCAGGTGAAAGAATAGGAACTGAGAGTGGAAAACATCTTTGAGGTTCAACAGGAACTATGAATGAAGAACCCCTGTCATGAGTAACTGGTGGTGCTAAAGGTGGAGAACATCTTTCAAATTCAACTAGAGTTGAAACAGAAGAACCACCTTCAGAAATAACTGGTACGGAAACAGGAGATGACCTTTCATATGCTGGATTTGGACTTGGAGAACCTCCTGAAGAGATAACTGGTGTTGGAACACTTCTTCCAACAGCAATTGAAGTATGAGAGCTTTGTTCAAACGCAGCTGATGTTGGAGAGCCTTGATCAGAAGCAGTTGTTATTGTTGGAATCCCTTGATCAGAAGTCGTTGCTGGTGTTGGAACACTCCTAGCAGGAGCACCTTGCTCTGTAGAAAACTTCAAACCATCCTGAGACGCTGGATTAACCAAATTAGAAGAGTGCAAACCACTCATTCGACCATTGTCAACATTTGATAATATTAATGGAACACCAAAGGAACTGGAAACATCATTGACCTCTTTGACAGACCCAACTTTGGCAGCAAATGGAAAAACTGACTCATCAAAAATAACATGACGAGAAATAAAGACCTTACCACTGTCATCCAAACACCTATATCCTTTATGAGAAGTATAGTACCCAAGAAAAGTACACTGTCTAGACCGAAACTCCAACTTATGTGCATTAAAAGGCCTCAAATAGGGATAACAAGAACAACCTAACACCTTGAGAAAAGAATAATCTGGATCCTGGCCAAAAAGAACTTGACAAGGTGTCTTATTATGAAAAACTGGTGTAGGCAATTTACTTATTAAGAAAACGGCGGTTACAAAAGCATAACTCCAAAATCTTAAATGCAAAGATGCTTGAGAAAGTAAAGTCAGCCCCATTTCGACAATATGTCTATGTTTCCTCTCAGCCTTACCATTTTGTTTTGAAGTACTTGGGCAAGAAAGCATATGTTGCACTCCATGTGAAGCCAACCATTTATCAAGAGCGTGATACTCTCCACCACCATCTGTCTGAAGGACTTGAATTTTACACCCAAACGACACCTCAACAAGTTTATAAAACTCAACAAAACACTGAAAAACCTCAGACTTATGTTTGAGTAAGTAGAGCCACGTATGTCTACTAAAGACATCAATAAACGAGACATAGTACAGAAAACCTCCAGCCGTTACAGACGCAGGTCCCCACACATCCGAGACAACAAGTTGGAAGGGTTTATCATACGTATTGGAAGACAAAGAAAAATGGAGCTTATGTGTTTTCCCTTGTAAACATGAAGAACATACATTCGGTAAGTCATTATTACTTACAGCTATACTACAATTATTTAGAGCAGCCTTGAGAACTGGAAAGGAAGGATGACCAAGACGCTTGTGCCACTGAAAAAGGGAATCGGAGCTTTTTGCCACATTCAAAAGCAGACCCTGCCCAGAGTGAGAACGTTTGTCCAATAAAGCATGAGACTGTAGCTCATAGAGACCCTCAGGAGTGCGCTTCCCTTCCAGCAGCGTAACCTGTGTCTGAGAATCCTTCACAAAACACTCACGAGGATGAAACTCAAGAAAAACATCATTATCTTGAGTCAACTGAGAAACGGACAAAAGATTTTTCTAAATATTAGGAACGTGTAACAAATTCTGTAAATGTAAAGGTTTAGAAGTAGTGAACAAGGAACCTTTACAAATATGTGTTATCGGAACCGCTTCGCCATTACCCATCAGTAAAGATTTATTACCTGAGTAAACAACCTCTGAGTGCAGATTTGAACGATCATTGGTTACATGGTGAGTAGCCACCGAGTTAGGAAACCAAGACGCTTCTCTTGGGAAAGCAACAGTTGAAGTAGAAGGAAACGAAGAAGAGGAGACATTAGGTGTCAGCACATATCCATGGCTAGAGAAAGAAACAAAGGGTGTCACAGTCGAGGAAGCCGATAGAGGAGAGACATGCGGCAAAGGAAACCCTGAATGAGGAGAGGAAAAATTTCCAATGGACAACCCAGGAACAGACCCGTTAACAAGAAATGGATTAGAAGCATAAAAAACATGTCCGCCTGGAAACATAGGCCCATACGCTGAGACTGGAAAACCTTGTCCACAAATAGGAGTGGAAATCGAGCCCAGCACAGGAGAACCAGGGTTAAACACATGTGTGTAGGCTTGAGGTGAATGGGCCATTTGCGAATTAAGAACATACCCATGCTCAATCTTTGTTGTGTGTAAAATAGTCTATCGCAATGTAGTGCAAGTGTACACGTCGCAAGTAATAAAGTGATACGGAGTATCGGATATCGTCTCCACAGGGATTGAGACAACTTCAAAATTAATTTTCCAGCACAAAGGAAAAGATAAATTTAATAAAGAGTTGTGAAAATTCTTGAATATAAACTAAAATAGGTAAAGGAATCGGATTGAGAAAATAGGCTGGTATTGATTTGCTCAGTAGTACAGGTGTTGCACTGTTCAAAGGTCTTATATTGTGTCTGTCATCGAGCCTGTCGCGGCAGAGGTCTGTTGATGTCACGGAAGGGATCAACAACTCTGTACTTCAAGTTTGGCAAGAATCCCTGGAGTGACTTGTCCTATCCCTAGGTCCAAGTCTGTCGATGAACACGTCTTAGATGATACCTCCCGGCGTGAATCAAAGGATGAACACCGATGTTTGCGAATTCTTTATTAGCCACGGAACCTCGTCTTATCCCTAGGTCCGAGATAGTTCAACCATAAACTGGAGAATATGTACTCACTCTTTTCGTATACTTAACTCTCCCGATATTAAGTAAATAGATAATCTTACAATGCACTCCCGATACTCTTGCAAGATGTGAAAACCAGAGTAAATAAACTTGAAGTTTTATTGATTGAACAGAAAATCCTAAGAAACAGTACAACCCTTATAGCTACTTTACAAGATCAATCCTTAGCCCTGGGGAAAGTTTAGAACATGATGGAGAAGGGGGAAGCTAGGGTTTGTGATGGAAAACGGCTAGGAACTAGGTTCTCCCTCTCTAGGTCGAATTACAAGCATATATATAGGCCTTGGGTACAAGTTTTCTTAATGGCCAAGAATACTAGTTCAAATTAAAGTACAATTAATTAAAGACTAAATCTCTGAATAAACGTCATTTAGTTCGCCTTATCTTCTTGCTTTGACTTTCTCCTCAAACTTTGGGCAAGGCCTTTCTTGTGCTTATGAGCTCCAAAAATTATGCGAGTGGTCTCTAAAAATTAGGCTTGAAATCCTCTATCAGTCGAACTCCACTTCGTATTTTCCATCTCTTCTTCTTCACTATCGCCACCTCTGTCATGGCATCACTATTACGACATCACTGTCAAGACATCACTGTCACGGCATCACTATCACGGCATCACTGTCACGACATCACTGTCATGGCATCACTGTCACGGTATCACTGTCACGACAGTGATGTATGAGGCAGTTTTCTTCACTCCAGTTCTTCTGTTCCTCTGCTGCCCTGGATGTTGCCATGACAGTTAGCTTCTGTTCCTCTACTGCCCTGGATTCTGCCACGACAATTATCTTATGTTCCTCTGCTGCCCTGGATTCTGCCATGACAGTTATCTGCAAGATTATTTTCGGAAATTAGCAGCATCTATGCAAAATTATCCATCTGTGATGTTTATGCAAATTCTATCCTAAAATGCAACTAAACATGCTTGAGTGCATCAATAATATGGATAAATGAGGGCAAAAATATAGAACATTTATTCACTCAACAATCTTCTTAGAAGAACCATCAGAATTATCATCAGAATGATCAGTGTATCCAAGAAAATCCTGATCAAACCGATAGCATCACTTTTGCACCACACGACCAACTTTGCCACATAATTGGCATAATGGACGATTATTGGAGTAACGTCCATAACAACGACCACCACGACTGCCTCCTCATTGTCCTCGAAAGAAATTCTGAGTGGTCGAAGTATTAACCTGACTCGTAGGAGCAAAACTCGTGTCTTCAGACTCAATATTATGCTGTGAACTCTATTGTATAGGTGAAGAATTCTGCTGCATAGCAACATTATCCTGAGCTGCTAAAGTGTCAAACAAAAAAGTTTTTTGCCTAGTCTCACAGTAAAACAACATGTTAGTAAGCGTGTCAAGAGAAAGTCGTTCTCGGGAGGCTATCGCAAGGACAGACTCAAATTCGACAGTTAAACCGGCAAGAATGACACTAATCTGTTCTTGTTCAATCACTGGGATACCAACAGCATTGAGTGTATCACAAAGTAGTTTAATTTTGGTCAAATACTCATTGATAGTACAATCTCGTTTCTTTTGAGAATGAAGACAATGTCGAAGAGAGCTGACCTTTGCACTGGACTTTGCACCAAACAATCGAGAAATGGTATTCCACACCGCAAGCGTAGTATTAAGTCCAATTGGATAAGGAAGGACATCATGAGTGACTGTTGACAGAAGCCAAGAAGCAAGGAGTTTATCTTGTTGACGATGAACAAGGTAGGTCTGATTTTCCACCAACACACCTTCTCCGCTAGTCACAAATTTACTCGGAGGTTTATATTGATCAGAAATAAAATTCAATAAACCATATCCATCAATTATCAACATGATTTGATGTTTCCACAGAATATATGTATGTTAAGTCAGCTTAACAATATCAAGTTTAGGAAGATGATGAACAGTAGTAGAAGACGAGTTAGTAGAAGTGTTCAGAGTAAAACTAACTTGAGAAGAACTAGACTGATCCTCACGAACAACGATATCCCCAGCCATATCAAAGAAACAAGACTTTTCACAGACAAAAGAACAAACAGATTATAGGCACAGAGAACAAACAGACTAGCAGGACAACCAAGCTGAGAGAATAACGCTATAATACCTCACAACACAAGAACATGTCAATGAGATACGATTCTTAGATCTAGAAGGACACCTGACAGATCACTAACCTACTCAGTCTCAATCAACACCACGAGTAGATATGCTAATGATCACAATGATAATCCTAAAAAAATTGATAGATCTAAGAAATCGATGCATGAAGAATCAACAATCAAGTACACTAATATGACCATAACTAATCTAATTCAAAGAGAACCAAACCAGCTTAGGATTTGATTTTGAGTCGAGCGTTGATTCGCAATTATAACCGATTCAGCTTAGAATCCAACGAAGAAAGACAATCGAAACAACAACAAGCAGCTGCAGAGAAAGAAACGAACAACAGAAGAAATGCCCGGAATGAAGATGGCGAATGATACCATGCTAAGATTAGAGAAGAATGGTGAAAAGGTTCTACAAAAAAAATGGGGGAAAGAGTGACGGTACTCTCGTTATCTTTATTAAAAATATTGTAACATCTCCAATAGAGACCAGTCAGTGTTTATACAAGAGAGAGAGTAGTTAATAGTCACTTAATAGGTGATACTTAACATTGAGTTTCCTAACCACCTTCACTAACCATAACTACTTGAAATAACAAACTCATCACCTAACTATGCTTATACTATAACACAGATAGTGTTATTTATGTGAATGGAGTTTTCTATTGTTATTTCCTACATGGTCAATTGGGTGCCTTCAATGTTGAACTTGAAGAATGAACCATACCATGTGGCTCAACGGGATCTTTTCCCCTCAGCGGCAACCTTGTTATGATGAATGCAGATTTTTGTGTAT
Organism: Hibiscus tridactylites; assembly: GCA_958450335.1. Classification (NCBI taxonomy): domain Eukaryota; kingdom Viridiplantae; phylum Streptophyta; class Magnoliopsida; order Malvales; family Malvaceae; genus Hibiscus; species Hibiscus tridactylites. The sequence continues at coordinate 23,169,752 of OY288267.1, read as the reverse complement.
TCGGTCAATATGATTTTTGTGTACCCGAGATGGCGTATATGATTCCGGCGTCAAGCCATTTGATAATCTCTTTTCTCACCACTTCTCGCATAGCATCGTTTAAACGTCTCTGAGCATCAATATTCGGCTTATGATTATTTTCCAGGAGAATTTTGTGCATACATAATGTCGGACTGATGCCTTGGATGTCAGCTATTGTCCATCCAATGGCCTTATTATGTTGTTTTAGCATTCCAATTAGTTGATGCTCCTGTTTCTGTATTAACTTGGAAGAGATGATTACGGGCAACGTATCATTTAAACCAAGAAAAACGTATTTAAGCTGCCCTGGCAGGGGCTTAAGATCTAAAACAAGTGGTTCTTCAATTGAAGGCTTTTGGATTATATATTCATTCGAGGTATAATTTAGGGGCTCGAAGAACTTACCTGCACGATTGCCTATCCAATTTACCTCCTCATAACCTTTAGTGTCAGATATGTCTGAATCGGAGGAGTCACTGTCGTCGTTGCTGTCGTGACGGTCTTCTAGATGACTGCTGTGGGAGTGACCAAATTTTATGTCATGGCAGCTCGACCTGATGTAGGGTTGGTCAAGGATTACTTCAGCGATGGCCTTGCACTCTTCTTTTGCGTCAGCATGTTTGATTGCTTGGAGAACATTGAGTTTGATTTCTTGATCATTCACTCACATGGTCAGTTCTCCTTTCTCTACATCGATCACAGGTCTGCATGTGGCTACGAAGGGTCGCCCCAGGATGATCGATGCGTTTTCATCTGCTTCATAGTCTAACACAAGAAAGTCAACAGGAAAAATAAATTTATCCACTCTTACCAGAATATCTTCGAACTTCTCTTCTGGTTGTACGTAAGAGCGGTCTGCCAGCTGCAGCATGACTGTCGTAGGTCGTGCTCGTCCAATACCTAACTTCTGAAACACAGATTTTGGCATTAAATTTATGCTAGCACCAAGATCACAAAGTGCCTTACCCACGAATTTGTCACCAATTATGCACGGTATGATGAAGCTCCCAAGATCCTTCTTCTTCTGGGGTGGATGCATGTGCAAGATAGTCATGCATCCTTCTGTCATTTTTACCGTTTCGAATTCCCCAAGTCTGGATCTTTTTGACATAGCATCCTTGAGAAATTTCGCATAACCTGTCATATACTTGATGGCCTCTAATAATGGTATATTAATATGTACCTGCTTAAAAGTATCATAAATCTTTTTGAGCTGGTACTCATGTTTCTGTTTTTGTAACCGCTGTGGAAAAGGAGGTGGAGGACGGTAATCTTCAAGTCGTCCTTCACATGGTATTCGGATCTGAGGAGGCTTAGGTTCTTCAGCATTCTTTTCTTACTCTTCTGTCCCTTCTGCTGTCGTGATAGGTATGTCGGTAGCAGGTTGCTCTTTTTCTGTCGGGGCAGTGTTCACGGCAGGTGTATCTAGGGTCGGTTCCTCAATTGGTATGGTTTTCATCTTCGGCCCTTGCAGTTGTTTCCCACTCCTAGTTGTAATTGCTTTACACTGCTCATGTGTGGGTTTTCTAGTGACCTCAGTATCACTAGGGAATCCTCCGTTTTGCCTTGGCTTAATATGCTGGGAAACCTAGCCTATTTGTGTCTCCAGTGATTTCAGGGTGGCCTCATAGTTAGTCATCCTCATCTCTATCTTGTCCGTGAATGACTCAGTTTTCTTGACAAAGTGATCCATGTTTGCCATGTAAGCTCCTTTATGTGACATTAATATGGCCAATGTCTGCTCCAGTATACTAGGTGTGGCTACTGGTTGTTGTTGTGGCTGCTGCTGTGGTTGCTGTCGTGTTAGAATTCTGGGTGCCCCTTGGTTTTGGTTGTTCTGCACCTGAGGATTCAGTGCATTGTTTGGATTGCTTCAGGAGAACTTGGGATCTTTCCTCTAGTTGGGATTGTAATTATTGGAGTCGAAGTTTCTTGGCTTATTGTAATTTCCAACATACATCCATTCTTCCAACTATAACGGACAGTCTTCCGAACTATGATTCCTACTGCAAGTTTCACATACCTCTTCTACAGAATATACAAGTTCAAATCTTTTTGTAACAAATTTTCCACCGCCTTTGTGAGGTAAGCAACATGTGATTTCAGGGAATTGTCAGCTTCATAATCCTTTACAGTTATCCCTCGTTTACCTCTCCTTGCTGTAGGGAATTTCTCGTCATTCTTTGCTAGGTTTTTCAACACCACCATTCCTTCGTTTGGATCTTTACCCAACAATAGTCCATTTGCTGCTAAATCTATTCTCATACGAGTGTGTGTGTTGGCAGCATTGTAGAATTTAATGACTTGATTCCACACGGGGAATCCATGCATCGGGCAGTTTCTTAGAAGAGTTGTAAACATGTCCCATGCCTCGTGCATTGGTTCGTCATCTTCCTGTTGAAAAGTAGCAATTTCATTACGCAATCGCTCAGATAAGTGAGAAGGATTAAAACGAGACAAAAATTTACGAGAGAGATCTGCCCAAGTTCGTATTGAACCCGGCGTTAGTTTATTCCACCAAGTTTTAGCTCTGTCTCTCAGTGAATGAGGAAATAACCGAAGCCTCAGTATTTCTGAATTTATTCTTGGTAATCTAAACGATCCACATATTTCTTGGAATGTTTTCAGATGTTCTCGGGCATCCTCTGTTGCAGCACCACTAAACTGGCCAGCAGAATTTATCATGCTGAACATAACAGGTTTCAGCTCGAAGTTCTCAGCTTCCACGTCTGGCAGGGTGGTCTCCAGTTCCACATGATCATTGATCATGTAGTCACGGCAGGACTGTCGTGCAGCAACGGCAGCGGCAGGCCGTCCATTCTAGTCATCTAAGGGAGGATCTTCAGCATTCCTCTATTCATTATTTACCCCATTGTGCATTGCTTCTAACTGTTCCTCAAGATAGTTGTTTCTTGCTATCAAGAGGCGGACTCGGTTCTTGAGGTTGCACGTACGTTCGATTTGAGGGTCTAGTTTGTACTCAGGTTCTTTGTCTCGTCTAGATCTGCGCATAAGCAAACAGAAGACCTTGTGAAAAGCATAGGGTAAACAATACCAATAAAAATAAAAATAATTAAAAATTAAAAGTGCAGTAAAATATGGGTCAAGATATGTTGCCAGTCCCCGACAACGGCGCCAAAAACTTGTTGCGTGTCAAAAGTCCTATCGCAATGTAGTGCAAGTGTACACGACGCAAGTAGTAAAGTGATACTTGGAGTATCAGATATCGTCTCTACAGGGAATAGAAATAGCTTTATCCTATAGTTGTTGCACAAGAGAGAGAAAGAGTTTAAATTGTTTGGAAGGTAATATTGGAGAATAATGAATATAAAAGATTCAGGGTTAAGGGATAGGCCGGTATTGATTTGCTCAGTAGTGCATGTGTTGCACTGAAGAGAAATTCATGTTCTGTCGTCGTCCCTGTCGCGGCAGCACCTGTCGCGACAAAAGTCTGTTGTTGTCGCGACAGCGATCACTCAACTCTGTACTTCAAGTTTGGCAAGAATCCCTGCTATGGCTTGTCCTATCCCTAGGCCCAAGTGCTGTTGATGAACACTTCTTGGATGATACCTCCCGGCGTGAATCGAAGGGTGAACACCAATGTTGTTGAATTCTTCCTTAGCCACTTAACCTCATACTTATCCCTAAGTCGAGATGGTTTAACCATAAACTGGAAAACTCATATTTATTCCGTTCGTATGCTTGACTCTCCCAATATCAAACAAATAAATAACCTCACAATGCTCTCCCGATACTCTTGCGAGATGTGAAAACCAGAATAAATAAACTTGAAGTCTTTATTGCTTGAACAGAAAATTCCTAAAACAGTACAATCCTTGCAACTACTTTACAGAATCAACCATTAGCCCTAGGGGAAGTTTAGAACATGATGAGAGGGGGAAAACGACAAGGGTTTTGGGGAAGACGGCTAGAGATGAGATATCCTTCCCTAGGTCGAATTACATGCCTTTATATAGGCCTTGGTCCAAGTTTTCTAATATGGCAAGAATACAAGTTTAAACTAAAGTACAACTCTATTGGAGATTAAATCTTCTGAGTATATGTCTTTAATCCGTCCTCTTTTCTTGCTTTGGGTTTCTTTCTTGGACTTTGGGCTTGGCCTTCATCCTGCCCTAGGGCTCAGAAAAATATAAGAGTGGTTCACAACATACCAGCTTGAATTCCTCTATATGTCGAGCTCCACTTCACTTTTCCCTTTCACCAATGTTGTCGTCATAGCTTCCACGGCAGCGTTATTTCCTTGACTCCAATCATGTGCTCCAACTTTGCTTCCTTGCTGCCCTGAGTCTGTCACAGCAGATACTTGCAAAAGTGACCAAAATCAGTAGCAGCTGTGTCGTTTTATCTATTTGTGATGTATATGTGAAACTTTACCTAAATGCAACGAATTATACTTGAATGCAGCAATAATATGGGTTAAATAAGGGGTAAAATATAGAACTTTTGCACACTCAACAAGGCAGACAGTGTTAAACTCAAAGCTCAAGCAAAAATTCAGCATTTAAAAAACAAGTGTAAAGATAATTGGTAGAAAGAAAAAAAAATTAAGTGTTTTTCATGCTTCTTCCCATAGGTTTTTTTTAGTATGGTGCGAGTAGTCGGCTAAACTATCATAGGCACAAGTTTTAAAGCTAAAGATTTCTATTTCATTAAGTGATATGGGGCAGAATTTACATATGCATTTAAATGCTACTAAATGAATCTAAAACAAAGAGGACTAATTTCCCCCCAAACTCACGGTTGGCATTATCCTCAATGCCTCTACAAAACAAAAATAAAAGAAAAGAAAAAAAATTGTGTTATAGACTGAGGGAGTTCCCCTATGTTGTTGTCGCGTCAGAGGAGGATTCTGAGGAGGCAGGCATGATGAGGCGGCGCGTAGTAGATGGTCTGTCAGTTGGGTTCTTCTTCTTGCTACATGGCAGCTGGACGCGGCTGAGGGTGGTTTTCTCAGATGGTTTTTCAGCTCCTCCACCCTGGGGCTCTGTTGTTGGCCGCTTTCTCTTTCTATCTACCTTCGTTGGTTCATCATCGAAGGAGTCTGAGATCTCCATGTCTGAGTCGTCTGCATCTTTGGCAGCGGCCCCTTTTGCTACTGGGATGCAGTTGTGGTTTCCTCCTCCTTCTCTGATTCGGGTGAAGAGGTTAGTTCATATGGTTAGATAGGGATTGGAGAGGTTCTTCTCTTGGGGCGGGGGTGCGGCCCCTCGCTGTCATCGGTGGCTGGAGCAGCAACTAGTCTTGGAGTGATCTGGATTGGCTTGGAAGCTGCTAACTCCGTGGGAAAGGCATGCAACTATGGGCATGCGTCCTGATACTTGTCCAGCAAGTAGGCCACAAAAGCCTCTTGCACGTTCGCTACGTATTTGGTGAAGATCACCTGCTTGTGCTTGATCCTTTGGCAGCTTTCAACTAGGCTGCGCAGTAGGGGGATCACTTCAGACGGGAGGGCAACTTCAGTACTGCCCGCTGCGGCTGGGGTGGCGACAGCTTGGGACGGCGGCTGGCGGTGGAAGGTGTGTTTGGATCCGCGTTATGCATCATCTGCTGGCGTACCCTTCTTGTCCATCCTTCCTTGGCAGGAAGAATTATGTCTTTGGGGTCTGGCGACAAACGATTAGAGGGTTTTGTTTGCCTCCTCACGATGATCCAGCCTGGACTATCCACTCGCTTAGACGAAAACGGAGATGATCGGTAATAGAGGAAAACAACAAGGTTTAAGAGAGGTTTCGGCGAGACTTCAACACAATCTCCACGAAAAACGGCGGTCGTTCACCGCGAGTGGAGCACAGGGTTGGGGTCGGGAAGCGACTGCGGACACTGTGAAGGTGGCGGTGCACACCACGGCTCGGCTCAGGCTCGGGCTCATGCTTGTTATCACCCCTAGTATTACTATAAAAGTATATCAAATTATGTCAAATTAAAGCATTTATAAATATTAAATCCAAAATTTGATTATACTAAGGGGACTAAAACCATAATTTAACCATAGCATTATTCTTTTTTTCCAAATATACTAATGTGATTATAAGGTGGCATCTGTTCAAATTTTTTTAGCCCTTTAATAACGCACACACACTGTGTACATATAATGCTCGAACTCGGGTCACCTAGATGAAATACATCATCTCTTATCATTGAGATCACTCCACGGGTTCAACCATAGCATTATTATAACACAAATAATTACTACCAATATAATAGGAATGTAAAAAAATATGCATATAGCTAGGTTAGGGACTAAATAGTAATTTGAACCAATATTGCACTTGGAAAAAAATATTTTACGAAATATGGCACTTTGTTTTTATTTTGTGATTTATTAAAAGTCGTTGGGACTACATATCTACTTCAAACAAATAAAGGTAAAATAAGCCTACAATCATGCAACGTTCAGATTATAATGCATATCACTTCAGCAAACCTCATAAATTACTCTGATTTAATAGAAACCATTATGAATCATGAAATATAAAAGTACCCCAAACCTTAGAAATAAAAATTTCAACAAAGTAATATAACAAAGTTTAAACATACTAGAGGGACCAAAACTATAATTTGACCGATAAAATTCATACCATCTAACAACGTGATATAGGATTCTTTTCCGTAGATGTACACTATCGTATCCGAGCCCGCACGTATTCTTGTTAGATTCTCGTGATCTTGTTTATAACGAGCCCCAAGCACAACGTAAACCAGAAAATGAATGTTTGAACAACAGTGAAGGAATAATTCAGAAGCTCAAAAAGGGAAAATCTGCAAAGCCAATTAGCTCAACATTTGGTATAATAATTCAACTTGGTCAAGAGGTTTTCGCAGAGAAAGGAAGTTGTTGAAAGAATAAAAAGAAGCAACTTTAGGAGAAAGTTACCTTTTTTCCTCTCTGTAATTGGACCATATGTTCTAAAGAAATTTTTTTCTCGGCCTCCAAACACCAAACTTGAGAAAGTTCAGCTTTGCCTTATGTACGCTACAGGAGAAAAGAAAAGAAAATCTGCGTTTTTAGTCAAAGAATCATAATGGTCATCAGCAATCATATGGAAAATTGGATATGTTCTCATTCATATTCAAGTTCAAATAACATAGTCAAAAGAAAGCTCGAACTGGTTCCTCTTTGTTAAATTAAACTGCATTCACATCATAATATACTCGTAGCAAAAAGAAAGAAAACAAGTTGGGGTATATCACATTTTTCCTAGAATTTACAGTAAGTCACTATGCAGCAACTTTGGTTAATGGAGCTTCAGCCAGCAGCGGTTCAGCTGTTGTCATTTGACTAGTGGCTGTCATCGGAGTTGCAGAAGTCTCGGGTCGTGGTTGGAAGAACTCGGTATAGTGGAATTCGATTTGTAGTCGGTGATGTAACGGTGTTGATGCCATTAAACCCTTCTTGATATCTGCCTGCAATTCCCTAATTGGTATAGCAGCCAAGAAGCTCTTTATGTATTCCTTGCAGGACTCTTTTCCTTGGCAAACAACCTCCCGGACGTCCTCACTCTTTACCGATTCCTCGGGTTTGGTTACTACAGAACCTGCAACGGAACCCTCTTTCCCATTGACCTGTTGAACCTGTGAAATCTTAGGTTCAGTCGCAGCCATTGCTGTCTGCTGATTGCCAGTTGGTTTATCATCTAACGATTGAGCCGTATTTGGTAGCTCGTGAATTACGGTATTGCTGTCGAATTTCAAGATGTAAGCTTGATCGCATCCCTCATATAGCCTCTCTCCCAATGTGTCAATTATGTAGTAAGCTTCCGCTTCAACCTTAAGGATAAAAAAATGGTCATTCCAACTAACGATGTAAACTTGCGGTTCACCTTTGTTAAGACATTCTTCACTGGCACGACTAATCTCATCCCAAATGTTATCAAAAGACATTGCACCATTCAAAAAGTCGAATCTTCCCTCATCCATCCCCTCTGGATGGAAAAAACCGATAAAGGATTTTCCTGGAACTACGGTAAGAGGACGTATTTTTGCTTGGAGAACCGTCTCAAGATCAAAGTGCTTGTCAGGGAACCGCTCCCGATAGGTTTTGTTCTCACAGAGGTTCCTCCATTCCGATGAGCCGTCTCTGATCAAACTATCAAATTGAGACTTAATAGGCATCAGATCACGGTTATTCTGAAACCAATCGGCAATGACAGCAACAAGGGCAGTACATGCACTTTCACCGGCTGCTCGCTCACTCCGTTGATCAATAGAAGCAAAGAAGACTTGTGCTTGAAGTTTCATGTGTCCATCACGGCTTACCACTTCTTTTTGTTCCCAACTGCCAATAGCAAAATTATCATCCCCAAATTCAGAAACCGATGAACGATTTGCAGATGAATCTTCACCCGTCTTGTGCCCCTGCCAAAAGAAATTGTAGTTAGAATGTTGGATAAAAAAACTCGGGATTAATCCGAGGTTGTACTTTCTTTCACTTTTCTTCAGGAAAACTGCAAACAAAGATGCGAAGTGAATTAAACTAAAAATATTCAAGAAATGGTTCTTACCCCATGTGCATGAGATTCATCAGAGCTAAGTTGACGGCGGTCAAAATCGATGTCATCCCCACCTTCTTCTCCATAGGATTTCTTCAACAACGGCTCCCCTTTAACTTTCGGAGATCTGAAGCTCAGCTTCCTTTTTCTCCAAGGCAAAATGCTGCGCTTCGAACTCGGCAGCAAGGATGGCTCCGACACTGATGCATCAGATTCCTCGATGTTAGAGGAGCCAACACCAGACTTATGGTTGCTGTAGTACACCCAATCCTCACCTTCCTCGTTGATCTTCATGCTGGAGTAAAATGATCCAGCACAATTTGCATGCGCCAGAGTACCGTAACTAAATGACTTCTGGACAATAGAATCATCCTTTCCCTCATCCGATTCTCCTTCCTCGAAATCATCAAGTGAATCCGTGTCCAATGGATACTCACCATCATCACTCCTGGCAGAACACCTTCCTTCACTGCCCTCATCTTCTCGACAGTCTTTTTTAGATGTCCTGGTAGAAACATACTCTGTAAAAATTTTCACTTTTCTAAGACCAGCTTTAATTGCAGAACGCTCATCCTTTTCCATCAAGACCGTTTCTCCAGACCGGACAGGTGATGGTACGGGCACTAATGCTCTTTGTACCGGCTCAGTGGTTTCTTGAGCAGTTCGTAATTCCAACAGGCTGAGTGATACCTACACAATTAATGACAGCCTAAAATCAGAAAAAATAAAAACCTAAATAAAACACATGAATCAAACATAGTTCAAGTCAAGGCACATACGTAGAGCCGCAGACCAGGCTCAGCAGCACCAGCAGAGACCGTGAGCGGAACATTTAACTCAAACTCTTTCTGTTCAGAAGAAGAAGCATATTCAGCGAGATTCAATGATGATGTCCCGACGATGACAGGAAACTTGTTCTTAGGCCCTTGGTTAAACCCCTGCATCAAGAAAATTCACTTCGAATTAGTTCGAAGTGTTAAAGAGCTAAATTCTCTAAACCGAAAACATAAAAAAATGTGAGGATAAACAAGCCCTTAAGGTAAGAATCCTGAATCCCTCAGCCTCCAATGATCAGTTAATCAACCCCAGTTCCTACATACTATCATGTTTAAGTAAAGCTAAACCACTCAAAAAGTTCAGACAGAACACAATTGGCCCAACAAATATGTAATAGAATTATCAAAATTCCAAGTCAACTGTCATAAAAAAACAACCAATCTAATTTAACAGTAGAAATTATTCTAAATAAATTCAATCCAAAATTCTCAAAAATTAAGGAAAAGGGATTACTTTTGAAGAAAAAAAAAACTTACATTGAGGACAGAGAAAGCGATCTCCCATGGATGAAATACAGTGTCTTTATAAGCCGATAAGCTACAGAGGGTCTGAAACTCCTCGTCCCAGAAAACGACACCGTTCTCGTCAACGCCGTCGACTTCTTTCGTGAAATTCCTCTTCACCGTTCGCCTCAAAGAACCGAGGGAAGCTTTTGGACCTTTCCATCGAATCTCCACCGTTAATTTCTCCGGCTTCTCTGCATCTTCCCTTACCGGATCCCATCCTTCTAGCCTCCTTACGATTAACTTCACCTCGTACTTCTTCGAAACCAGTGGCGGCCATGGTCGCCACTTCATCATCTTCACCACCATTTATGAAGAAAAAAACCTTAATTTCCTTGAATTGTTAAAAGAAAAACAAAGAAACCCAGAAATCTAATATGTTTGACTCTCTGGGCTTTCTGTAATATAAGCACAAGAATGAAAGGAAAGAAAGAAATAGATAATTTGGGGGCTCTTGAACCAAAAGGAGGGTAGTTAATCAAAAATGGAGATTTTTAAAAGTTACAAGGGGAATTGGTTTGATTTGATTTAGAAGAACAGAAAAGCAGTTGTTGGGAAAGATAGAGAGAAGGGAAAGGGTCGTTTTATAATAAATGGGGAGAGAGAGAAACAGAGAGTGAACGTTGGGAGAGAAAATGAAAATGGAAGAATAAAGAAAAAGAGAAAGAGCATGAAAATGGAAAAAGGTTAACAACTACTACAAGGGTTAAAACTTAAAAGAGTTCTACAAATGTTGGAACTCTGTATTCTGTAAATGATATTATCGAGATTGGATAATATAATTCTTTTTTTGCCTCTTTATAACGTCAAGATTCGAACATATAACTTATTATTCTTTTGTTATACAATTTTTTGGTTAATATATATGGATTAATATCCTATACACTGGCGGTGGAAATTTTTTGTTTCCACAAGCGCCTCAATTATAGGGTTTAGGGTTAGGGCTTAGGGTTTAGAGCTTAGGGGTTTTAGTGTAAATGTTTAGAATTTAGGGTTCATGTTTATAATTTAGAATTTAGGGTTAGAATTTAGGGTTTAGGGTTAGGGTTTAGTTTTAGGGTAATATGGGTAGGGATTTAGGTTTTAACCTATAAACCCTAAATTTTAACCCTAAACCCAAAATTCTATCAACAATCCCTAAATTCAAAACTACTACACTTATACCCCTGAATTTTAAACCTTAAACGGAGTCTCTAACCCCTAAAATTAAGACGCTTGTGTAAAAAAATTTCCACAAGGGCTTGTGTATAGAACAACCCTTAAAATTTAGATTTTTAAAAGTATTTTGTTTGTTGATAAAAAATGGGTATTAAAAGCAGCATCTCAATCATATTATTAAATTCTAAAAACATTTATTTTATGAACAATAATTATAGTAATAAAAAATGGCAAACTTCAAATTTTTCTCACTTCCAAATTCTATTGAGAAAGAAAAAAAAAATTGAGAGGTCCCAATCCAATATTCCCATGCATATAAATGAGATGGTCACAAAGTTAAAAAGATTCATAGACATATGTTGAGTCGAGTGTTAAGGAATTCGATATTTCTTAAGTAAGGTATGAAGTTTTAGTTTTCTGAATAAAAGAATAATATTAAAGAAGTTCGGTCTTTCATTTAATAATCTAATCTAACTTAACTCTAGATACAATCAAGATTCGTGTAATTATCGAACACCAGGAGTTTCAGAAGAAGAAAAAAAAACTTTGCCTTTCGACCATCAATTATGGGTGTGGGACAATTCCATTGGCTTTAGGGGAAATGTTTGGTGTATTTAGAGCCTTGTAATGTTGGGCAACTCATTATCAACTTGAATTTGCTTCAACATTTCTTAACCTCGAAAACATTTTGAATGATTAATTTGTTGGCCAAATTCATAATAAAGTTTAGGACCATATTCAACAGCTTAGGTTCAGAATTAAATAAATTATTAAAATAGATTCGATTATAAAACGATATTAAGAAAATGAAGTCAAAAAATATTTTTAGAGATCAAAATTGAATTATAAATTATCTTAGCATTAAATAATTATAATCTTTTGAATCGGTCCATTACTAGTAAATTAAATATTCAATCACATAGTTGCTTTTTATTGGATTATATTTATGTGGAAGTTCAATTGATGGATTTAGTGGATAGTTTAAAAAATCATAGGTTCAGATAGCAAAACTATATGTTAAAAAATCACTGAAAAAAAATTAAAATGTTAAAATTACTTTAAATTTAAATAAAATATTATACATAATACATATATTAAAATAATAATCTAAATCAAATTCAAACTCAATATGTCCGCACTGTGATTGAAACAATAGCTATCAACGGATTGGTTTAAGTGTGCTGCGCTTGATAGACTCGATTTATTTCAATCAATTTAGATAACTAAGTGGTAAAAAAGTTGGATTTTGGGTGATTATGTGGGAGGAAAAAAATGGACAACGGACACAAAGATTTATAGTCGTTGAGCACTTCCAGCTGGTGCGTATCGATACACGTGGCAAGCGTATCGGTACAATCCTACAATTTAAAAGACCAATGGCGTAATTAAGCGTATCAAAATAAATATCTCAAAAATATTTGTTCAAATCCAAAAATATTTTTCATTAAGTTATATCAAAATAAATATCTAAAAAATCTTCTCCTTTTTTCATATAACGAAACCACTTGCAAACAATTGTTTTTGAAATTTCTCTCCCTTAAAAAAATATTAAAAAAAATATTTTAAAAAAATATTAAAGCTCTCTTTTTTTCTTTTTAAAATTTAAATTTTTAAACTTATCTCTCTCCTTTTTATATAAAAAATAATTCAAAATTATTTAAGTTTCAAAATAACAATGGAAATAAGTAATTTTTTTAAACAATAGCTCTCCTAATAAGTGCATTCCACTTTAAGTTTTAGCTTAAAATACTTTAACACTTAAGAAAATCATTGAATTTCAATAAAAATATCAAATTTTAAAATTCATGAAATTCAATTTATCAAAGTCTTTTTAGAGTTCATGCAAAAATAAGAATGAGTATGTTAAACACACATATGCATGAAAAAATTTTCGATGTCATGCATTTATAAAAAAATTAACAATTAAAAATATGCACGAGCTTTTAAAAAATCATTCAAAATGAGTAACCAGATAATCAAAGAGATTAAACTTAGAGGTTATCCATCTTTAATGTGTGAGCATGCCACCTTTGCAAATGAGAGAAAAAATGATTCATTTTGATTCATTGAGCTTGATGTCGAACAAATTAACTCTTTAAGGTCAGTTGAATGTAGAAATAGATCAAGCACTCTTAGGATTTTCTCAATAGTTGTTAGATCGTCGATTTGAGTTTCGTTCTGATATCAATTGTTAGGCTAGATGTCTTCAACCGAAATTACCACCGATAAAGGGTGTGCATGTTTCTTTTGAAATTGGGAAAATAAAAACCGAAAAAAAAATAACACTTTGACACATTTAATTTTAGAGTGGTTCAACCTTCTAACCAAGGTCTACATCTACTACCTTAGCATCCACACCAAGAAATTTGCAATTCACTAACAATGAATTCTTTCGCTTTTATAGGCTAAGGAGGCAACATTTACATCCATATCTTTTCACGGGCTAATATAGAACCATCTCCCTAATTTTTTATAAGGATCAACTAGAACCTATCCATCAACAATAAGGTCTTAACATTGTAAACTAATTATTTCTCTAGTTGGGTGTTTACACATTTTTGGCTCACTAGGATTGGACTAAAGAAATACAAGAGATTACAAGAAATAGACATTAAAATTTTACTCTTTTAATCTTTAAGCTTGGATGTCCATTCTCTCTAAACTTCAAGTGTCATTTGCTTGTATATATAGAGTGGAATGAAAAACTAGCCGTTAGAAAACTAACCGTTGAAAAATTAGCCGTTGGAAACATTTAAAATACTTAAAAATATGTATTTGAGTGAATAACACTTTTCAAAAACTTTTTAAATATATTTTTCAAGATGAACGAACTTTGAATTAATTTTGCAATATTTGTTCAAGTCTAAAAATATTTTTCATTGAGTTATATCAAAACAAATATCTCAACAAAGTGGTAAGCAGTTTGGTATCACTTAAGCAATGTCTCGAATTTTAGGCGTTGTGTGTAAAAATTTCCTACTGAGAGACTCACCCACTAAAATTAAATGTGCGACGCGATTTGGTCCAAATTAACCAGGGCGAAAGTCTAAAACCGAAAAGACAACTCAAAATACAAGAAACAATAGTTGTTATTCGTGACGACTATCAATAGAATATGTAAATGTAAGATCCAAAATTATTGAATTATTTAGAATAATGTTTAAATTAGTAGGATGTGTTAACGCTAAGGAGTTATTATGTTAATTAAAACAATTAAATAAGACCGTATCATTACTTTCATTAACAATTTAATAAAAAAAGTCAAACAAAACCGATCGATTTTAAAAATTATTAATAAAAAAGACCTTCAGCCTTTTCTATCCTTTTTGTCAAAAAGTGATGATTAAGACTTTGAATAACATTTTTAATTATGTATAGATAGATGAAAATGTTTACAACGTAAAGCCAACAAGGCAATTATGTCATCTAGAATAAAAAAGCTAAATTTATTTATTTTAAAAAATTACAGGGAATCATAATTGTATTTATAAATAATATAATATTTTATCCCCTTCATTCAAAAATAATAATAATAATATAATATTTTACAATTTGGGACCAAGAGGATACTTTTACCAAGCTAGGGGGCTAAATGAAAATTTTACCATTTAATTAACTAAAAGCTTTACAATTTTATTCTAGGGACCACAGAACAAATTCACCAAGGTTAAGGCCCCTACCAATCGTCTGGTGTTAATCACACTAATAACAATAATCAGAATTAATTATCATAAAACATGATTAAACTAATAATAAGAATACATCTGAACAAATAATTTACATATGATAAAATTATATACGAAGCCAAAAATCTTTTATTAGAAGAATTAAGATGAAAATATAAATCGTTGAGAACCAAAGTCGAAAATATTATGTTAAAAGATAAATGTCTTATTTGGCAATTAGCGGATAGCTGATTGTATTAGTTGATTGTATAAAAGTGTTTGATAAAATTAGTTGATAGATGTTTAATTATTTAAACAAGCAAAATGACGTATAAAAATACGATTATATTCAATAATTGTTTGAATAATTTATCACATATTAATATTTTGTATCTATTAATATTAATTGGATTATGAAAAATATTTTTTAATATAACATTACTAAGTATATTTGAAGGATCTATATATTAATTTATATTTATATAATTATTTTTA
Source organism: Hibiscus tridactylites (assembly GCA_958450335.1). NCBI lineage: Eukaryota > Viridiplantae > Streptophyta > Magnoliopsida > Malvales > Malvaceae > Hibiscus > Hibiscus tridactylites. The sequence goes on along the minus strand of OY288267.1, from coordinate 23,154,563 downwards.
ATATAATTTAATTAATTATTAAATTTAAATACAAATATAAATGTTTGAGAATAAAAAAGAAAAAAATATTAGTTTACAAATGTCACAATATAAATATGTGAGGGTGAATAATTAAAATAGAAAGAATTGAATTTAGGTTATTTGGAGATTTTTTATAATTATTAAGGGTAAAATGATATTTATAACTCTTATGTCAAAACCTCTACTTTCAAAAAGGTTCCTATTAACAGTTTTTTCAAAATTAGATTTTTTACTTCAATTAATTGTTCACCAAATATCCAAATAATAATTTTAACTGGTCAAATCTCTAATATTAATTCAAACTTTTAATTTTGGCTCATACTGTTATTTATCAAACATATTCACTCCTTTTTTTTTTTGAAAAGATGTTAAAAGATTAAGTTGAATTAGTAAATTTTAAAAGAGATTCAAAATATTTTATTCACAAATAAATAATTTATTTTTAAAAATAATAGTAATTCCTTGCTAGAACTTAAGAGTATATGCTTTAATGCTGAGGGACAAGAGCTTTCCATGGGTGGTGTGGGTTGTTGCCACGTGTCACACCCACGTTTGGGTTGATTAGCTAATTGCCTAATCATCAACTTTTTGACTAATAACTTAAAGGAAAAACTTTTGACTAATCAAATATGATTAATTTATAGAATTTTTATTTAAAAAATAATTTATATTGCCTTTTCCCTTTCATGCTTCAAAAACTATTATTTTATTAACCTAAATAATAAATAAATAAATAAATAAAATCTAATTCAACTCATAAAAAATTAAATTAATTATTATTAAATACACTGACAATAAAATAAAAAAATTTACAACTAAATTATATTGGTATTATGAGTTTTTTATTTTAAAAAACACACGATAATATTTTAAATTTACTTGTAACTTTTTATTCATTAACATTGTGTAAAATAATTACTCGTATAAAATTATTAAATTTATTTTAATGATTTCAAGTGAAAACAAAAATATGATAAACTTTAGAGGAATAGAAAGGGACAAAGTTGAAGGCAGCAATAAAACAAAAAAATAATGTAAGAGACGCACCAAAACCAACCATGATAAATAAACTAAATTAATATTATATTTATAATATGAAAAAAGTAAAGCAAAGAAAAAGAAAGTGGTGGGATATTTTATTGCCGCCCATTTACGAAAAGCCACAGATTCAGTCAGAAACAAGCCAATTGGCTGATAATTATCGTCCTTAATTTTTTATAACAATCTGTGATTTATTAACGATTAATTCAAATTAAATATTATAAAAATTTAATATAAAAATAATTATTTCAATTCAATTTACTTTATTCATAATGTTAAGATTCGAATATCTTAAAATCAACAATGAATCTAACGATTTTTTTTCTTATTTTAATATCTTAATATTTTATTCGAGTATTTGGTAGGCCTGTCAAACTTTTTTATTTGTAATCAGTGTTGAAAACATCAATTTTAATTTGAATTGTAGTTCAAGCTCTGCATAAACAATTGATTCAAAGTCTGAGCATGAAAATATAACTCATACTAGATAAATTACTTTACCCAACCTATCGAATTTTGAAAATAAAACTCGATCGAACTCGAGCCTAACTTTGAACCTTAGTTTGGCTAACCTAAAAGACAAGATGAAGTATATTGCTGCTGCTGTCGTTGTTGCATGTGCAAATCAGTTAAAATGAAAATCCATGCAACAAGATTGCATGAAATTAAATATTCAAGACCTAAAAACTAAATCCTAACTTATAAATCTTAAATTATAACCTTAAACCTTAAATTGAAACAACTATCCCTAAATTCTAAACCCCTAAACCATATACCCTAAATTAACTCTCTATACTTAAAACTAAGGCGCTTGTGGAAACTTTCAGTTTGTATAGGATATTAATCCTTGTATATATACCAATCAAAACCGAAAATCTATTGAATCGAAATGAAAAGTACCTTTCGAGTAGGGCGTAGATCGGATCTCTGCAACTAGGCAGCCATTAATGAGGGAGCTTGGGAAAGTCTTATGAGGTCCACATACCAAGAGACAGCCATTAGTGAGGTTAGATTGTGTAGGGGATTCCTACGAAATGGTGTCCCCCATGAAAGAGCACGCTTATTTTCGGGTATTCGGACCATGTTCATGTATTTTCTCGTGTTTATTGTTTAAAATAAGTAGTTCAATATCTGCAAGCCATTGGATCCCATGCTCTAATCATCTTTCAAGTGATTGATATTCAGCCAAATATGAATTGAAACAATGAAACGATATAAATCAAGGTGAAAGCTTGCGTTCACTTCTTAGAGCACATTTTTGTTGCAATACAGTTTTAGCTAAACATTGCTTACCTTCTCTATTCAGACCGTAAAAAACTGTCCGGAAATTGACGGTACTAGGAACGATCCCTGAGTTTCGCATTTCGGATAAAAGCTGCATGGCTTCCTCGGACCTACCTACTTTACAAAGACAGCTAATGAACATCGAGTAAGTCTTAAAATCAGGCTTCGGTCCATTCATCTTCATATGGTGAAAGACATTCCAAGCATCAGCAGCCTTTCCCGTGTCCATGTAGCCACGAATCATTGCGGAATAAGTAACGACGGTCGGCTGACAACCTCCCTTTACCATTTTTGCCAAAATCCCCAATGCGCTCCCGATCAGCTTCTCCTTGAAGAAATGAACTATTAAGGATGTATAAACATGGACGGTCGGATGAATGCTGGCCTGATTCATGGAATTCACCTTAACCAGTGCTTGTTCGAATCTACCCTTTCGTAGTAGCGCATGGACAAGGCTTCCGTAAACATACTGATCCAATGGGGATGGTTCTGTCCCGACATTATCTAATATTTCCAAAGCTTCTTCGAGTCTCTCTGCTCGACAAAGTGCCCTAATATACAGGGAATAACTTAGTGGAGCTGAGAATCCAATCTTGCTGAGAGATTCTGCGCAGCTTCTAGCTTCTGCTAGCTTGCCAATTTCACATAAACAACCAAGATATGTTTCAAGTAACTCTTTGTCGGGGATATATCCAGAACGGATCATTTCTTGGAAGATTTTAACGGCTTCATCTACCTTCCTACCTTTCCCCCCACAGAGTGATATGATCAAATACTTGTAAGTACTTGCAGTTGGATTACAACCGTCAGATTTCATGTCAGTAAAAGTCCTTAATGCAATTTCAGTTAGACCAGTTCGACCATATTGCATTATCATGATCGCCCATGCATCCGATACTAAACAACCCCTCCTTTTCATTTCATAGAAGAGCCTTCTCATGTTCTTGAAATCTTTCCCACATCCCGAGATTTTAATAGCCATGTTGTAAGTTTCTGAAGTGTGCAGATAACCAACTTGCTTTCCTACCCACGAAAAGAAATTTAGAGCATTTTTACCGTGAAAAGTGCTCTTTCGCAGTATTTCCAAAACAAGTTCTGGTGTAAACTTAATCTTGCATCTCTCCAAACCTTCTTCAACAATGAACCAATCCTTTGAGGATGATAATATTCTATACACTTCTTCCAGGTCCTGCTCGTTGAATGCCTTCGAAAGGGATTGTACTTGGTGACAATCTGTCCTCTTGGGCTCTAAATGTTTATTGCCCAAGTCCGGGAGGAGGTCCTGTCCTTTGAAGCCGTTATTGCTTACCTCATCGGTTTGGGAATGAAGTTTAATTATTCTCTGCATCTGCTTTACTTTTTCAACATTATCCATCTCTCCGTTTCTCTCCATGCAAGATATAACCCAACGAAATATCTCATCTCGAATGACTATCTTCACCTCCTTCATTTTGCTCAAAACATGAAAAATTTCATCTGTCCTTGCAACTTTACCAAGCTCCTTGATGAATACTGAATATGCTTTCCAAGTGGGTCTAATGCCCCTATCCTCCATTGAATTGAACACTTTCCATGCTTCAGCTATACGGTTTTGGCCGATATGACCTGCAACCATGGCCATAATAGCAACGGTATCAGGCTCAACACCTTTCTCCAGCATCTCATTGTACAAATCACAGCCTTTTTTATACTCCTTCAATCTAAACAGGTGTTGCATTAGATCGGTGTACGTAGAAGCCGTTGGCAAGTACCCGGATTCCTTCATGCTTTGGAAAAGATCAAGTGCCTTAGAAATATTATTTCTTCTCAAATACCCATTGATGATAATCTCATAAACCTTCTCAGTAACCAGTTGTCTTCTCTTCATAATATCAACGATCTCCATCGCATCAGCAATCCTATCAACCCTGCACAATCCTTTGATCAGAATCTCGAAATAATGGGGGTCTAAAGACAAATCTTTCTTCTTAAGGTCCCTAATCAGTTCTAAAGCTTCCTTGATTCTTCCAGAAATACAGAAACTCTTTAATACATAACCATAAACTTCTTGTTCAGGAATCTCGGAGATCCTCATCATGTTATCAGCAACCAAGTGAACTGCATCGTTGTCTCCTGATTTTGCAATGCAATTCAATAGCATTTTGTACGAATTCAAATCAAGGCTCATTTCCTTCTCAACCATCTCCTTGTAAAACTCGATTGCCAAATCACATTTTTCAGCATTGCAAAGAGCACGCAACATCGTTGTATAAGCCGTTGTATCGGATTCGAAACCACATTTCTTCATGTTATCGAAGATTTCCAGCGCTTTGCCAATCAACTTTGACTCCCCATATTGTGAAATTAGAATTGTCCAAGTCTTTATATCTTTCTTACAAGATTTCGCTTCCATTTCCTCTAATAGCTTCTCAATCAGCCCATATTCTTTAGCCTGACCACTTACATACAGCATGGTATTAGAAACCTCAGTCGTATAACGAAAACCTTCTCTAACCTTCACCCAGTTGAAGAATCTGAAAGCTAAATGAGGCACCTTAAAGCACCTTTTCAAAACTTTCTCTACAATCTCTGGCTCAAATGAAAATCCTGATTTTTCCAACTGTTCCTCCATGGAAACCAAGGCATTTTCAGCTCTAACTATCTTAGTTATCTCATGAACCACTGGACTAACATCACATTCAATCGAATTCCCCATCCGGGTATCATCCAAAACCGTTACATTCTCCTCTTTTCCCGCCAATTCACTCTTCTGCTGGGCATTTTGACAAACAGCTGGCCTTCTAGACGAGGATTTCTCTATAAACTCAAGCTTCCTGGCATTGGTTCGTGGAGTTGTTGAAAACCCAGATGGGATTTCATCTGAGGTTACTTTAACAGCTCCGAAAATGTCAGTGATTTCATTCCCATCCTTTTCCACCAATTCACTCTTCTCCTGGGCATTTCGACAAACACCCGGCCTTCTCGACAACAATTGCTCTATACACCCAAGCTCCCCGGCATTGTTTCGTGGAGTTAATGACAACCCAGATTTTGTTTCATCTGAAGTTACATTAACAGCTCCTAAAATATCAGTTATTTCATTGAAGAGTGATGGGACGCTACAAGTTTCAGCTTGGTTCTTCAAGTTAGCTTGTTGGGATTTCTTCGTTTGTTTGGATGATTTTGAGAGTGATGAAAAATGAAGAGAGATATGCTTATGTCTCGAGAAATGGAGGCGAACCCCAGATTGTGAATGAAAGTGATGGAATCTGAATAAGTGCCTCATATCCAAGCAAATCTTTTGATCTCATCTACTTTTGTTGCCGATGTTCAATTTCATCGGAAGAATCGAAGGTCAAATTTTATCACTTAGTCCCTGTATTATGAATTTTAGCTCATGTACTCTAAATTTGTCAATTTTTTTCTTATTTTTTCGAATTTTAAAATTCCGATCTTAACTCGACTTAGTGGCTAAGTATGCTCATATTACCCCTATTTTATATGAGTTCGAATCTCAATATAAAATATAAATTTTATTTAATAAAAAATTCTGGTCTTAACTCAAAAGGACAATATAACTGAATTATAATACTTGAAATGATTGAATCAAATGACATAAAATGAATCTACAATATATACATGATACAAAAACTAATATTAGAGTTTAATTTCACATATTTCAAACCTACTATTTTTTTAATGCAAAACTACTATTTGAATAATTGAATCATGATAAAAAAAAATTAAAACTATTTAACAAAATTATGTGAAAAGGTTAAGTCACATTTGGAAAAGGTTGAATTAAGTAATAAAAATATGCCTTTTGAAGGATCAGAAATAATCGAATATAATAAGAATCAAAATTGCAAAAAAAAATTGTAATCATTGTGCTTAGATAAAATTATCTTAATTATTGGTAAAGAGTTCAATTAATATGGAGTCGTTTGGTTCGCAGAAAAAATTATTACTAGGAAGAATAATTTTTTTTTAAATCACATACTCATATTTGGTTCAAGATAATTCCCTATAGGGGTAATACTACATTCCCAATAATACCTTTTTTTTCTCTAAAATAGTGAGAATGTCATTCCCACACAGTATTCTTAGGTATTAGATAATCTCCACCACTTTAGACTAAAATACCTTTAAAATAATATTTTATATTAAATAAATTATTATTTTCTATTTCTCTAACATTTTTTGTTTTAATATGTTAAAACAATTTCTTATTTAATGTAAATTGTTGCATAATAAAATATATAAACCACACTCATCATTAAAAAATAATAATAAATATTAAAAAAATTAATATTATTTCTTCTCTAAAAATTGACGTCTTTTTATTTATATGCTAAAAATCTGTATTATTCAATTTTAAATCACATTAAAATTTTGTTTAAAATTTTAGATTTTAAAGAATGATTTCTAATTTTTAAAATGATGTAAATTGAGTAATAAAACATATAAATGTAATATTTATAATTAATTATTAATATATTTAATTTAGTAGCGAATATGGTAATTATTATAAAAGCTTAGAAATTTGTTTTTTTTTTGTATATTTCAAATATACAATTATAATAAATCACAATTATTTAAATATATAATATTGTACTATAACATCAAAAATTATATTTAATTATTTGTATAAGAACTTTATAAAAGAAAATTATATAACTTAAAAATAGTACAAAAAATATTTCCTATAATTTTTATTTTAATATTAAAAGTTTGACTAGTTAAAAAGAAAATATATCATAAGGATAATTTTATAAAATATGCATTTTGTTATTTTATAATTCATCCACCAAACATTGTAATTTTACTTTCCTGTCAAACAAACCAAACAAAATAATGTAACATTCCCAATAACATATCAAGTAATGAATTATTCTAAAAATCTTATTCTTAAGTTAAGGCTAATGTTATATTCCGTGAACTAAATGACCTTAGATATAAAGCAGTTTAAAACTTATCATCAATGTTTACTTCTTGTATAGACTAACGGAACGCGACAAAGTTAACTTGAAGTTTGAACTTGAGAATAAAAACAATGCACCAAAAATATTTGCCAAATTATCTAAGGTTCGTTTAACTGTATTTGTCTTTGATTTAGGTGTTGCAAAATTACTAATAGTTTAGATATTGTAATTTGTACCTTCAAACAAAATTATGTTTATTAATAGTACAATATACATATACAAATTCAACACGAACCCCATCAAAAAATATTAAAAGAATTAAAAATGTATGTACAAATTGCAATGTATAATAGGAGAAAAATTTTCAAAGGGTTTTACATCGAAGAATCCCTTTATACAAAACCTGCCTATTGAGAGGCATTTTAAGAACCTGCCGTCTATCAGCATCACCACCAACTTTAGCCTTCTTTGCAATGGCCACAGCTCTATGACTTCTCTTTCTGTATTCTTTGTTATTCGATGACGGTTCTCTCACATCATCGGCAAAACGAACCCTTTTTTTCACTTGACATTTCCCACTCCCTAAGCCGAAAAAAAACCCAGAATTTCATTCCATAAAGATAAACATCGAGAAATAATTATAATTGTGTGTCTGTGCGCGTGCGTGCATATATGTATGTACATATTACCAGCCAATTCGAATTCATTGTTTTCATGTGTGTGTGTGTGTCTATGTGCGAACGTGTGCATGTGTGTATGAATGTATGTATGTATTACCAGCCAATTCGAACTCGATCTTTTTCATGAAATTTGAGAGGAGACGTTTATGGACTTCATTTGCAATGAAGACTATACTTCCAGAAACTGCAAAGACTGCCATGAGGCCTAGCCTTAAAGACCCAGTTTCCATTTTTTCTCCCTTGTTTTTTTTTAAAAAAAATGTGTTGCTAAACAAATGGATCAATCAAGAAATGATGGGGAAACAGAAGAGGCATTTGGTTGAACATAATGAAGAGATAGAGAAAACGATGAAGAGAATGAGTTGATGGATGGATGGTTTTATATGTGAAGATTGTGAAACAAAAAGGATTAAATGATAATTATTATCTAATAATACACAGCACCTTGCCTTGTATGCTTAATTTTGACTTATCCTTGAAATAAATTCTCTAAAAAATCAACTCAAATTTGGTTCTTTTTTTTGTTATTTTTAGATAATAACTAAACACCATTAATGCTGAAAGCTAGTGTAACTAATTTCCATTTTATAATTCTGTGTGCCTAAAAGAAGACCAATGATAGATATTCACTAGAATTTATCACATGAAAATCTAAAACTAAATCTATCTATGTATCTATATATAGTAGCATAAAAGATAATAGATTTGGAGATCGATTCATACCGTGTTATGAATTGCAGAGGTAGCTTCATGTTTCCATTGACAACCGGAAAAAATGTTTGTCCTATCAGAATGCAACTATGTAAAGAAATTTGCCAATCTTAGTAAATGTCGTGATTCGATGCCTTTACCTTGATTTTTTTTATAAAAAGTCACTCCAATAGGGTCGAGCTGAACCAGACACTAGTTATCTTGCCATCCTTAATTGTAAGTTCTCAGTTGTCACCAGTAATCCATACAAGAACATGAACCTTCTCTAAAATGATGGAACCGGTTCCGGTCTCTCACGATCAACTCACGCCCGAAAACCTTTGAAATTAGCTTGGTCGCATGGTGACAATCCTCACACACTCGCAAGTTCTTCACTATTCGGATCACCGTTGGAGCCTTGGTTCTCATAATCCCATAAGCAATAGCAAGCTTCTCACTATGTCTATGAAGAACACTTTCTTTTTCTTCCTCGTCAATGTCAAAGAATGCATCAGATGTATTCCCTGCATAACCCGCCAATCTTATCTTCTGGAGAATCTCATCCCAAGTTCTTTCAATCATTTCGATTTCTGGGTGCGACTTTTCTCCCATTGTAAATTTATGAACTTTCCCATTGAGCTCGATCAAACTATAACCCGGCGGTTTTTTAACACCCTTTTCCTTCATCATCTGTCTCATAGTTTCAACATTTTCCCACCTGTTTGTACGTGCATAAATGTTCGAAAGCAACACATAATACCCACTATGTTCTGGCAACAAAGGGATCAATATGTTCCCTACTCTTTCTGCAATTTCTGCATTCTTATGAATCCTGCAAGCTCCAAGAAGAGCACCCCAAATCGGGGCATTCGGTTTTACCGGCATTTGAAGCACAAACTTCTCCGCTTCGGCTAACTTCCCTCCTCGCCCAAGCAAATCCACGACACAACCGTAATGTTCCAACCTCGGCTCAATTCCGTACTCTCTTTTCATGCTCTCAAACAACTCTAGACCTTTCTCGACTAATCCACCATGGCTGCAAGCAGATAACAAATATGTAAATGTAATATCTCTGGGTTTTAACCCGGATTTCACCATTTCGGAGAAGAACCAAAGTGCCCTCTCTGCATAACCATGCATTGCCAAACCAGCAATAACAGTTGTCCAACTAAGAACATCTTTTTCAGGCATTTCATTGAAAACTTTAATAGCTTTCTCAATACACCCACATCTTGCATACATATCCACCAAAGCAGTCCCAAGAATCGCATTCAAACTCAAACTGTTCTTAACGATGTAATCATGAGCTTTTTCACCTAATTCGATAGCACCCAAATGAGCATAAGAAGAAATCACACTAACCATAACCGTCTCATTAGCTTTAACCCCTTTTTCCTTCAGAACCTGGAACAATTCAACAGCTTTATCGAAGCAATTGTTCTTAGCATACCCGCTAATCATTGTACTCCAAGTAACCAAGTTCCTCTCAGGCATTTTATCAAACAGTTCACGGGCCATCTCGACATCACCAATTTTATTAAACCCGGCCATCATCGAAGTCCACGAAACCACATTCGAACAATTCATTCGTTGAAACACTTCATTTGCAGCCTTTACATCCCCACAAGTTGAATACATGTGAACTAAAGAATTCTGCACATAAACATCGTTTTCAAACCCATGTTTTATAACTTGCCCATGAGCTTGAACCCCCATATCAATGGCTTCCAACTGGGAACACGCCCTTACCAAGAACGGGAAGCTGAGATTATCGGGGACAATGTCGGCGCGTAACAATTCGGAGTAAAAATGGAAAGACTTGATTGGGTCTTCACTCGAAAACCCTTTGATCAAAGCGTTGTAAATGAAGAGATTTGGGGTTTCGATTTGCGAGAAAACATTGCGAGCGTAACCTAATGAAAATGTCCCGAGGGAAGGGTCTGTGCAAAGGGAAATCAAACGACTGACGGAGAAAATGTCGAAGATGATATGGGTTCTTATCATGTGGCCATGGATGATCTTCAATTGAGATAAACTGTTGCAGGATTCTAGTAATAGAAGCTTTGGGTTCTTTAGTCTCAGTGTGTTCAACACTTTGCTGCTGACATTGATGCTGTTGTTCATTTTCTGGTTAATCCCAAGTTGTTTAATTCGGACAAAACACAAGAACTAATGATGTTTTTATTGCTGCATCATGTTCTTTAAAATAAGATCGAAGAACAAAAACGGCAGAGCTGTTTATTGGCGGGAAACAAACACCATAAGTTCACAGTCACACCAAGGAAAATAAAAGGCGGCCCCTTAACTTATCAGTTCAGTTGTTTTAGCCCTTGAACTTTTATTTTATTCTTTTTGGACCCCCAAACTTTTACTTCTTTATCAAATTGATTCAAACGTGATGGAAACATAGCACTATTTTTGCCAAGACATCAAAAAATATTATAAGTTATGAAAAGAAGATAATAATCACGTCATAATACCATTAATGATTTTGATGACCTAATGACTAAAAAACAAATTCGAAATGATATTATTTATTTATTTTTTTAATAGTCTAAAGGTGATTACAAAGAGTAGTATTTGTTTATAAATATTTTTAATCTTTTAACGATGCACATACACTTTGTAGATAAACTATTTGAACATGTGTCTTCTAGGATGAACATCATTCGTTTTTCCACTGAAACACTTGTTGAGTTCTACTTATTTTTATAATAAGAAAGTAATTGATATCTACATCTTTTTGACACACAAAAAAAATCATCGGTAAAACTTAGGTTTTTTTTTTGCGATTGTCGTGTCCAACTGTCGTTGTGGATAAACGACAACTCTTTACAAATAATTAACTCTTTTTAAATATGTTAAGAAATAACACCCTTTAAATAAATTCATGATTCTCTTAACGTTTCTTTTTCGTTCAAAATGCATCCTCAATGGATGAAAATCGTTAGTCAACTAACGGTCAACACGATTCGTTGACGTGACATGATTGCATGGCATAACTTGCTGACGTGGCAATGCCACGTGTATGGAGGTGCTGACGTGGTATCAATAATTTTTTTAAAAAAAATAATTATTTTTATATTAATTTTTAACCAATCAAATAATGACATGTGACATCATCCGATTGGTTTCAAAAAAATAGTAAAATAAAATAAAACTTGAAATAATACAAGTAGGATACACGTGTGATTCAAACCCAAGCCTAGCAAATATAAAGATTAACGCCTAACCACTAGGCTAACCCACATTCCTGTTAATCCTTTACCAATTATTATATTAATCAATAAAAATTTATATCATTTCGGGAGAAGGAAAAAACCCTAGCACTCTGTCAATGCAATTAAGAAGGAGAAGCTAATCCCTAATCTACAGTGTTGGAATTGTTTTTGAGACGGCGGCTGGGAACTTGGCGACTTCTTTCTTAGTGAGCTTCCTTTTGCAGACAATTTCAGTCTCTTTCTCGGTCAAAAACTCGAGTTTGTAAGGGGCACTCATTAGTAGGGGTATGCAAAAATATCCGATTTGATCCATTTATTTGGTCTGAATTTTTAGATACCCGATCTAATTTTTTTTAGATAATTCGAATCAGATATTCGATAAAAAATTAAATACAAATCATGAAAATATTAATTTTGGATTATCCGAATATCTAAAAAAATATATGGGCAATTAGCCCTAGGCCCCGGTAGTCCTATCTGACCTGTGACAGAAAACTTTCTTAAATCCCAACCATTAGTCTTTGTATTCTATAGCTTTCACGAGAATTTTCTCTCAAAACATATCTCCCCTTTGGTCAGTTCACATAAATTAACCATAGCCTCAACCCTTATCTCTCACTCTGATTTATTCCTTTCAAGGATTACAAGTTACTACGCTTCACTCTTCTCATTTTTCGATTTTTTCTGTGAAAAGTCTCGATCTATGACGAACCAAAATTCACAGAAAAATCCACTTCATTCTCGGATAAATTCACTGTAATTTATATCAATTTCTTCTAATATTTATTACAATTTTTTTTAATATTTTTCAACCTTTTGAGTTTTGCCTACCTCTCACCCCTCTATGTAATCTATGTAATTTAAGTAATTTGGTAATTTTTGTTTTGCTATCAATTTCGTTTCTAAAAATTTAGTGTTTGGTGTTAATACTATTCATCATCTTTCTCAATTATCCTTATCCTCCATAACCGAAAGGTTAAAGCCTTATGAAAGGAGATTTACATATTAGATTAATTAGTTCAATTAAAAATTTTAATCGATTAATAACCTGGGAATGAGGTATATAAGCATCTTGTTCTTTTATTTTATACAAATAAGCGTAGAAATTTTTGGTGAAAATGTATGTATGTTAGATGAAAGGTTAGAATATAAGATGGTTCAAATGAATTATATTGTTGTGTGAATGGATATGATTAAAACTTGAATTAATTTTGATCCTGGTTTTAGATGATTGATATACATACTGGATATCCAAATCCTCTGTTCTATTTTTTACATGAAATTATAATTGTTGATTGATAGAAATGTTTTAAGTAACTCCTAGTGCTATTTAATGATGTTATCACTTGTAAATTGGATTAAGATCATGGATGCTACTGGTGGTTTAAAATATATTAGATACTTTGAAAATAAATAATCAAGAAATAATGCCTTTAATTACAAGTGCTTCAATTAGTATTTGACCATGATAAAATGTTTTGAATATAAAAGTACATGATGATTGTATGTTGTAAATACATTGCAGTTTATACACAAATTAATGCAGAATTATATGCTGTATGAATGCAAAATTAAGTTTAAAATGATTTTGGTTTGCAGAATCACAGCTTGGTAAACCTTGAAATTTGTTTAGTATTGTATGAAAATCATGAAAATGCAGTTTAGATGAACACGTAAAAACAATTTTGAAAATGCAGTCTAGATGAATGCAGAAAAATAATTTTGAAAATGCAGTCTTGATGAATGCAAAAATACAGTTTTATTATGCAGTTTTAAATGTTATAAAATGCAGTTTTGTCTAGCTGGATAAATGCAGTTTTAGGTCAGATTAAGAAGTGTTGTTTAAACTATGAAATTTCTGGACTGTTTTTAAATTAAATGAAGCAGAAAAAGGATTGTTTTTGTGTATGAAACTGTGTAAATAAGTATAGTTGGGCAGATTTAATATTTAAACATAAATGTTTGTTTTAACTTTACTTTATTTTAATTCATTGTGTTGTAGGCATGAAGAATCTAATTTTGGACCAACTGGACATTATAATTGATGAAACAATTAATACTTTAGATGATTTCTAAAGTTTCAACCTTAGAACTTTAAAGTAATTGGTGATCACACTATTTGTTATTTTGTGTTATTGAGACTTTTTTAGACTTGTAATGTTTATTTCGAATCTCTTGTAGATTTTTTGTAACTGGTATACTTATTTTAAACATTAGACTTAAGAATTAAAATATTTCATTGTGTTGTTAACGCGAGACTTTTATAGTTTTATACATTTAGTTATGTGCGTTGAGGTTGTGTTATGTTAGTTTTCATATCCGAATTTTTCGATCGGATCTAATATTCGAATTTACACACTCCTACTCATTAGGCGGTCGTCATTCAAGACTTCACCCAAAGCTTCCTTTTTCTCCAACACAAGTGCTGAAAGTGCATAGCAAACCCTTAAATTACTCAATTTAAAAAAATAAAAAATTACAGAATAGAAAAAGAAATAGACACGAAGTGAGATCAAACATGAGGAACGGAATGGAAAATCAAAGTAACGGTAAGTTTTACTGAGAATTAAAGCAAAAATAAAGATTCAAAGCTAAGAATTGAGAGTTGAGTCGAGATCGAAAAGCAAAAGAGAAGATGAACCGAGAATTGGGGAGAACGATTGGGTTGGTGTGGAATTGACGGTGGTAATAGTGAATGTGATAAATATAACCATTAGTAAAAAGATATCAAAAAGGGCTAAATTGGGAGGATATTGCACCAAAAAAATATTTTAAAATCTATAACACTCTTTGAATTATTTTCGAATCTAATGTCTTTTCTACAATGTAATTTTAAGGTCGGATTGTAAGCATTACGTCCTCAACAAAATAAAAAAATTAAGGACTGCAGGAAATCAATTCGACCTCACCATTTAAAAAATAATAAAATTGAAAGACTGCATGAAAGCAATCCGACCTCATGCTGCCAACGGGTCTCTGCCAAGCCTGCACTCACGCCGACACATCTGAAAAATGCATGCATGAGACACTGAAAAAATGCATGCATGAAAAGTGGGGCATCTTGGGGCAATAAAGTTACATGTATTGAGGGAAAAGAAATTCACGGGTTGAATGATTGGTCTGCACCCGAGTTGAATGATTGAGGTTGAAATTTTTGGTTGTTAAATAGGGGTTGAAGGTAAGAAATTTTAGAAGAAAATTTGTGAAAAACTGGGTGAAGAAGTAGAAGAAAAAAGAAAATTTGAGGGAAGTGTTGTAAGTTTTTAAGTTTATATATTTTGTTTTTAAATTTAATACGAACATTTGTTGTTATTTTAAAGAAATTTGAAGAAGAAGAAGAAGAAGAAAAGATTTGAAAAAAATTCAGTACAAATATTTTTGTGCCAATTTGTAAACTAGTAAGTTACTTCTTTTTTTTATCATAAAAATTGTATATTTAGTAGTTTTTAAAGTAGTAGTTAGGATTAGGTTTAGATTTAGTGGTAATTGTTTTCTTACTAATATTTTTTTACTTATCTTCTATGTAGTTTTGTTAAAAGGATGGCCGATTCAAATTATATGTTGAGATTACAAAATCAACACATCGCTAATGTTGTGGTTGATGGTATTGTAAATTATTTTAAAGAAATTAATTTGAGATTAGTAATATTATATTCTCTTATTTGTTATTATTAATAAATTTTTTAATTTAATGCAGGCAACCGAAGAAACCTTTAAACATCACCTAAGCATTGGGAGTAATCACCCACACCCTGATATAATTGAATGGTTGCAAGAGGTAAGATTCTATCATGCCACATTTATTCGTGGCTACAAGCTGATTCCCAGTTTAATTATCGCGCTAATTGAGCGCTGGAGGCTGGAGACTCCTATGTTTCACATGTCGTGTAAAGAATGTGCCATTACGCTCAAAGACGTGGTGATGCTAATTGAGATGCCGGTAAACGGGAGTCCATTGGTTAAGGAGCCGAAGGAATCATGTGCACAACTTTGCAGTGATTACCTCAACAAGGTTCCGACTGGAACCGATGTGAGAGGATCTCATATTAAATTGAGATGGTTGAAGAGAGAATTTCAGCTCGGGGACAATAACACACCGCAAGATATTAGTTGTGCGAGTCGAGCCTATATTTTATAACTCATTGGAGGGATACTGATGCCGGATAAATTTGGTAATCTTGTTCACACACGGTATCTACCATATTTGTCATCGGCTTCAGAAGCTGCTAAGTATAGTTGGGGAACAACAATATTCACATTCTTATACTGTGAGTTGTGCAAGGCTGCTCAATTAGATAGTCATGCTTTGAAGGCAAAGGGTGTTGGTGGATGTATGTTGCTATTGCAAACTTGGGCATGAGAACGGCTTCCATTTTTTACACCGGTTATTCGAAGCATGATAAGTTTTCCTCTTGTCAGTAGGTAGTTTTTTTACTTTAATTTGAAAGTTTGAGTTTACTTAATTTTTTTTAAAAATATTTTATCTAAAAAAATAATGAAAAGACTGTTATTTGGATGTGTATGCAGATGAAATGCGAAAAAAGCTCACACATGGTTAGTAAACAACAATTTGAGAGTGTTTAGAGCCTCTATTGATTTATCTTGCAAAGATGAGGTATAAAAATTAAGTTACTTTTACATGTTATTATTTATGTAATTAATTTAAACACTTATTTATATTTACATTTTTTCAGTTTATTTGGAGGCTATATGTCGGTGAACGCGTAGATGTACCAGAAGAATTGATGATTGATTCCTATCTCTGGTGTGCGATTACACCATTGATCCACTTTGCTTTTGTGGAGTACCAGTTTGGAGATAAGGTCCTAAGGCAGTTTGGCTTTCATCAGCCCATTCTGAGAGATCCATTGTTGCATGAAATCAATCATGACACCCTACGCCTTGTGGACTTTCGCGCCAAAGGGCATCATACATGGGAAATAAAGCATCAAAAGTACGTTGAAATGTGGAACAACAGATGTGAATTGTTGCCACCTCGCTCTCGAATTCAAGCCGGTGATTTGGACCCTGATAATTTAGAGTATTTGTTATTCTATCACAATAATGAGAAGCCATACTTGACTACTGCGGATGAACGAGAACAATGTTAAATATTTTTACAAAAAAATTGGTGGCTGTGGTTGATCATCTAATATTGCAACGAATGAATCTCACGGTGAATCTGGTACATCAGATATGTATGTTGGTACTTCTAATCCAGCAATAGCAGGGAGCTCGTTTTCTAATCCAGTGGGCGGGAGCTCAGATTCCAATCTAGTGGATGCCAGATTCTATCATCAGCAGCCACCCACTTATCATCCATCAATGGACGGGAGCTCATGTACGAATGATTTTGAAGCATACAGACCGAATTTTTAGCATCAGCCACCCATGTACTCTAGCTTTGGTGGAAACATGGACTATCAACAGCCACCTACTTATCATCTATCAATGGGTGGGAGCTCGTGTGCGAATGATTTTGAAGTATACGTACCGAATTTTCAGCATCAGCCACCCATGTACCCGAGCTTTGGTGGAAACATGGACTATCAACAGCCACCCACTTATCATTCATCAATGGGCGGGAGCTCGGGTGCGAATGATTCTGAAGCATACATACCAGATTTTTAACATCAGTCAGCCATGTACCCGAGCTTTGGTAGAAATATAGACTATCAGGGGATCATAGATTTCATGGCGGTTACGTCGATTAGCAGTCCCACGTTGGCACCACGTAATACTGACTATGTGTATACAACACCGTCTCATATGCGTCGTGTGATTGATGATGATGATGATGACGACGACGATGACGATGATGCACGCCAAAGACCGCAACGAGAACGACGAGCACCGCAGCGTTACGTAGATATTACATCCCTCAATGGACAAAAATTGCATAGAAGACAGTAGCTCATGAACTCTTCTTCTATGTAATACAAATAATTTGTGGATGTTTATTATTATTTGTTATTTGAATTTTGTTTGAAATCTTTTTGCAATAATTTAATTATTTTAAAATATTTCAAAAATGGCGTGATAAATAAAATTTAAATTTGAGCACTTGTATTTTTTGACATAAAAAATTGAGCACTTCTATACTTTAATCGAGCATATAATTCATTACTAAAATAAACACCGAACCGAACATGCATTAACTAACAAATAAACATATGCATCAAATAACACACTCATAATCAAATAAAAAATGTTCATTCTAATACAAATATAAAGAAATTAAACTAGTTCAACCATAAATAGTGAATGAAATCACTGAGGCATTGCCATGTAATTCGATTGGTTTGGACATTTGTTTTTGGAATGTTATGTACCCCTACATTTCGTAAATCTCTTTGGTTCTTCCGGCTCCCTGTAATGAAGATCCATACTGGTATGGATGCGAGCAGATTGAGGTCGGACTATTGGTTCTTTACGAAGTACCGGATTCGGTAACCATTCGTCATGCTCCAGTGGTGGCCAATATTGTGAATTCACGATCGGTGGGAACTCATATTTGTAAACATTTATTACCGTGTGCAAGTTAAAGCACTCATCCACAAAGTTGTACGGGTCAACCCCTTTAGACATGCATACCACAGTTGCATGCTTACAAGGATATCGCCATGCCTGGAACTCACCACAGTCACACCATCTTTGTCTAAAATTGACTCGAAATTTTTGGTGGTGCTCTCCTTCATTGTTGCGCATAGAATCAACAACATCAAAAATCTGTTCATTAGGTCAAACTCGTGAACAACCATCGATCTTGCCAAATTCACGTTCTTTTCCATCTTTGTCACAAGATTTTCAGCCCAAACTTCCTCCTATTTATCATAGCTTGAATTTCTGACCTTTTATCGGACCAAACCTTAGCCAACCTATAGTACGCCTCTTTCATCAAGCTAGCTATTGGGAGATGGCGTGTTCCTTTTAATACACCATTTATGCACTCCAAAAGGTTGGTTGTTATCTGCCCGTATCGTCGACCTTCATCATACGATTGGGTCCATCTTTTCCTTTCTATATTGTTTTCCCACGCCCAAACATCTTCGTCGTACTCCATGCGTAAATTTGCCAACTTCTGCTCAAAATTTGGTTGTGATAGTTCGTAGCCTATTTCATAATATATGTTGTTAGCATCGACAAAAATCATAACACATAATTAATTAAGTTCGAGAAAAGGAAAATTACATACCCATGTTTAAAATTGTGCTGCGAAGGTGGGGTTTTTTCCATCTTTCAATGGCGTTCTTGCAAATATGGCGTACAAAGAATGCGAGATATGCGTGCGGAGGTGTCCATCCGTTGCCCTGTCGATCAATTGTTGCTAAAATGGTCGTTGCTATATCAGAAATCAAGTAAACCCCATCTTCTTTGATGACATGCTTACGTAAATTACTCAAAAAGAATTTCCAATAGTTCATCAACTCCTTATCAACAATTGCGAAGGCAATCGAAAAGATGATTCTGCTACCATCTTGTGTAATGTCAATCAACAATACATGTTTATATCTTCTGTACAACCACATACCATCAACTTGGACCATATGCTTGCAATACGGAAAGCCATCAATGCATGGCTTGAACGCCCAAAATAGTTTGTCGAATATTTTCTTCCCTTGAATAAGTTCACCTTCTCGGTTACACGCATTCAATGTTTTATACTTGATTATGGTCCCCGGAATGAAAAACGCCATTGCGTGCATTAAGGGCGGTAGCTCATTGTACGACTTTTCGTAATTACCATACTTCTTTTGCAGCGCCTTATCCCTTGCATATCAACCCTTGCCATATTCTATTTGGCATTCAAATTGTTGTTTCACAGTTGCCATAATCGTTGAAACAATAACCTTAGGATTTGCTTCAACCAACATCTTCACATAACGAGATATTACATCGGAGTCCAACTTACGGTGATCTTGGTTGATTGAATTTCGTAAGCAAGTGTGTCCACCACTGTACTTTGTAATCTCCCAAGTAGTTCTCCTCTGAAGTTTAGACACTCGAATCTTCCAATTACAAACTTGTCCATATTTAACACATTTGGCAAACATAGTTCTCGGATTGGATTCTTTAACAGTATAGTCTATGTAGAGCGTTTGGGTGTTCTCTATTTATGAGCGCAAGTGCACACTCTTGTAAAGTTATAGTATAAAAGATATCGTCTTCCACATGGATTGGAGCAGCTTCTATGAATGGTTTCCTGCACAAGGATTTAGTAAATACACAATTAAATCTCTAACTGTGGAAATATAAAAACATAAATAAAATAAAGATATGGATGAAAGGGATGATAGGGAGAGATAAGGTCGATAGATTGAGTAAGGTAATTGTAGTTAAATAGTGTGCAAACTGTATTGTAAAGCCTAAGTGTGTTGTGCTGCCATGATCTGCTGCCTCGGCGGGTATTGGTGGTCGGCAGCTACGACTCTGTCACGCGGCCGCAACAGGTCTTTGCCCCTGCAACTTTCGTTGTCTCGGCAGGTGGAATGGAAATAAGTCATGGCTGCAAGTCTAGCAGATACTCCAAGTTCGCCAGAATAATTCTTAAGTGATCCTTCATATGTCTAGGCAAGGATTCTGTCACCACGTGACGTAGGCAATACCTAGCAATCTCAGTGTAAACCTAACACAAACAATCGACGTTTGGTTCATCCTTTTAGCCGCTTAAACTCGAACTTATGTCTAAGCCGAATTAGTCAACACCTCGACATGATGAGACCGTGCTGAATCTTTTCGTGAGCCTTACACTTTCGTGCCTGACAAATGGATTTCTTCAACTGGACTTTTGAAACTAATTGAAAAAGTGAAGAACATGAATTAAGCAAACTTGGAATATTTTATTAAAAATACACTTAAACTATTACAACCGTTTCTCACAACTACTTTACATACAAAAACCTAAACCCTTAGAGAGTTGGGTCGCGACCTCCAACACCTCCAATCTATCTGTCTACCTCTCCGCTACGCATCTATGCATCCGTGCATCTCTCCATGCCCTTATACCTCACATACATGGGTATATATAGGGCTCATGGCCGGCCTAAGTTTGAGTCCTCCTTGGAGTAGAAGTCCTTAAAGTAACTTTACATTAAATGCTAACTCCTTTTTGACTTGAATGTGGACTCTTTGGACGTTTCCTTCTCTCGCAAGTAAGGATAAGTACTCTTACTTATCAATCTTGGCTCAGCTCTACCGGCCACTACATGCTTCAGAAAATTGCAAGACTGGGGTCATTGGGCTCAGGGAATTACCCTCTTTCAATCGCAACTCATCTTGATTAAGTCGGTGTAACTCCTGCCTGGGCGGCACTTGGCGGCATTGCTGCTATGGCGGCGTCCTTGGCGGCACCTGGAACTGCTTCAGTACAACTCCTTTTGTTCCCAGCTTTCCTATCCTCTTATGTCCTCTGCTCCTCTACACAACTACATCACCTGAAAATAAAAACTAAACTAAAACAATATTTTTTCTTAACCAAACATAAAATATTCTATGAAAGCACGGTAAAAGATAAAATATTGTTATTATGCCTGCAATGCACCTAAATATGTCTAAAAGAGCTTAAGAATAGCAATAATAAGGGTATGAATGTGTACAAAATATAGAACTCGTGGACACTCTACAGTCTACATGCTTTCTGATGGAATACTCTTTAATTGTCAATGTAGATTCTTCTTTGTCTTTAAATTGCATTTGAACTGAGAATTCATCAGAGGGACCCGCAGATATTTGAGGTATGATTGGGTATTCATGTGCCCTCATCATATCGTAATCTATTAAGTTCATGTGAGTAGGAGGTTCGTACCATGTAATGTCATCTCCACCTGACACAAACTCACCACCACCAAAAACAGGCTCATCACCAAGGTCATCACCACTCAAATCGGGATCTCCAGTTTCTTCATCTTCGTCTTCAGTAGAATCAGCAAGCGTTTCTCCCTATCGGCCTTGGAGATTTTCAACGCCAATGCCAACGCTTGGATCAATTATCATCTCAACCGTTGGGAACGTCGAAGGTCCGACATATGGATGAAATGCATCCGATGTCCCACTTTCCAACAGAGCAACAAAACTGTCTCCAAACCTATATGGTTGGTCTTCAACCGCACTACCGAAACCCATTTGAGAATAACTTCCATATACATTTCTGGATGGGCCCGAGTCGTCATTTCTCCCATGCAACTTAGCATGTAACTCAACACTTCAAATACGTATTGAATCATGTTCTGCAATCATGAGTCCAACATCTTCATCATCTTTAAGAGCTATTGCAGAATATCTGATTGAATCATCAGAGGTCTTCCAATAGTACAACAAACGAACAATCTCAGCTCCTATTTTTCTTTCTATTTCTTTCTTCAGCTCTCGAAGGGAAATGTTCTTTGAAAACTTCATCTTTGTAGTGTTTTCCGAGTCAAATACGACACCAGTATCAGTTTTCACAATTTCTCCACCGTAATGGATAACGGCCACAAACACGTTGCTCATTGTCTCTGCACGTTCAAAACCATATACATTTTTCAATAAAATTACAACAAATCAAATTTATTATCGTGGCAAGATATTAGATTATTATTACAGATTTTTTTTTTCTAAACAAAAAATAAAAATAAACAAACAATCTACATATTCAAAACAAAATGTAAAAATCAACTTACCAAAAATTTCTTCAAAATTTATTCCTCTAGTTTTTTCTTCTCCTTCACTCAATTTTCCCGTTATTTACTTAACACAAAAACACAATACACAATTATTCCCGTTATTTACCCCTACATCTATTTAATAACCATTCAAAATTTAAATCCAATACCCCTACCATCTATTCAATCATTCTAAATCGAATTTATTTTTTCAGATTGAAAAGACTTATCAATGCCATGTCTGAATGAAATTTTTTCCAGCCTTAACACTGCGACGCCCTACAAAGACCCGTGATGGCTAGCTTGGCAGACCATGAGGTCAGATTCAAAGTAACTGAACCTCACTTTTTTTATTTTTTAATGGTGGGGTTGGATTGAAATCCTGCAGCCCTCACTTGTTTTTTTTTTTTAATTTTGTTTGGGCATGAGGTCAGATTCCTTTCATGTAGTCCTTCAATTTTTTATTTTTTAAATGGTGAGGTCGGATTGCTTTCCTGTAGTCCTTAATTTGTTTTGTTGAGGTCGGAATGCTTACAATCCGACCTTAAAATTACATTGTAGAAAAGACACTAGATTCGAAAATAATTCAAAGAATGTTATAGATTATAAAATATTTTGTTGGGCGCAATATCCTCTCAATTTAGCCTATCAAAAAGGTGGGTTAATCTGGTGGTTAAGCGTTAAACTTTTTATCGACAAGGCTTGGGTTTGAATCCCACCTATCTAATTTCATGTTTTATTTTTTTACTATGTCTTTGAACTAATCAGATGATGTCACGTGTCATCATTTAATTGGTTAAAAATTAAAGAAAATAACTATAAAAAATAATTAATTATCTTTAAATTTTTTTGTTGATGCCACATCAACACCTCCATACATGTGGCATCGCCGTGTCAGTAAGTCATGTTATGCAAGGTGGCATCACCATGTCAGTAAGTTTTGTCATGCAGTCATCCCATATCATCGAAGGGCGTTGACCGTTAGTTGACTAACAGTTTCCATCCATCGAGGGTGAATTTTGAATGAAAATTAAACGTTAAGAGTTGGTCAGGACAAAAAAAATGAGGGCTAAAGTGACCAAAAGGTCAAACGTTGAGGCTACTTTTGACTTTATGCCTTTTATTGTCGTCGTCAATCTAGTCTCTTGAAATATCTGTTAGTACTCTCGGCCACTAAGAACTTTTTATTTAGTGAACCAAATATTGGTTATAATAAACGACATCGCTCTCTAGTCCTGGATGTTTAATGCTGCTTGCTGGCTGACATTTTTCTCTTTATGTTTCTTCTTGCGGCCTTGTTTTGGCAGTGACAGATTTAAATGGATTTTAGTGGGGTCAATTGACCCCACTTAGTTCTAGAGACTATTTGTAAAAATAAAAAAAAATTAGGGGTAGTGGGGGAAATTAAATATATTTGAACTCACCTGACCCCACTTAGTTCGGTTAATTCTGACTTTCTTAAACCCACTTAATATGAAGTCTAAATCCGCCATTGTGTTTTGGCCACTATGTGTTCTTCTTTGTCTTAGGACTTTGGTCCCTTGTTTGTTCTTGGGTTCATATTGACCCATTTTTTATCGTATGAATGGATCGATCTGTTGTATGTTCTTTTGTTTTGTTTAATATAGTCATTTTGGTATAAAAAAACTTAGATATTACTCATAATATTTAAACTTATACAAATTATCAAATGTTTAGTAGAATAAGATACTAGATCTCTTAAATAATATCAAAGGTTCAAGTCTTAATGTTGTGAACGAAATAAATTAGTTTTAAAAAACTATTATAAACATTTACAGTACTTGTTCGAGATTAATCATCCAATAAATCATCTACCAATGATAATATTAAAAGAGTAATGCTTAAATTTATAAAATATAAATTATTTTTTAATAAATAATGAAATTCATAAAAACAATATTAATAAACATTTTTATGTTTGTCTTAACTCTTACCATTTATATTCTGAAATCTGTGAACCCTAGATATTTCAAAACCATAATATCAAAAAGAAATCTAGGGCAACTAGTGGCACACTCGCCGACAACAAAAAACTTTTTATACATAAAGGCTAAAGCAGCAAAGTGCATGGGCCATGGTGACAAGTGTCCGCCACTGCCAAACGTTGTTAATACCGAAGAGACGAGGCAACCGCTCGTTGTTGTTCGAAAAACTTTCAACTTTCTCCACGACAACAAACGCCACTCACCTTTCTCAACGTATTCATTTCCTTTTCCTTCTCAACAACCCACCACCTTTTCATTAAAGCCAATCAAAAAAACAAAATTGGAAATCAAAACCCAATTGAAACTTCTATTCTCTGATTCTGTCTTATCCCCTCCTTTTTTAAGACCCTCTTTTTGTTTGCTGCCCAACAACAAGTCTCAATTGTCAAATTGTGTTCTTTTCTGTTCAAAAGATTGTTTTTCTTTTTTACAGAACTTTGGATATTTAATCTCTGGGTTTTTTTTTTGTGATTTGGTTTTGATTGGTAATATTGAGAGAAAAAATGAAGTTTGGGGAGACTTTTAAGGAGTATTTGCATGGTGATCAAGAATGGTTTCTAGATAAGTTTTCTCATGTTGAATATAAAAGGCTTAAGAAAGTGTTGAAAAGTTGCAGGCGCTGTAGAGCTTTGCATGAGGGTAGCAGCAACATAGATCAAACAGATGGTGGACAGAATCCAGCATTGTCTCAGTTCTGTCAATGCCAATCTTGTCCAGGTGATTTCATTTTTAATCAATCTTATTATTAGGAAATGTCAGAAATTTGATGCATTAATGTATTAAGATGATGTTTGTTTATTCATATGTAGATTCCTAAATTCCCAGGGCATAAGATCTAGTTTATGTATATGATATTTGTGCTTCACTAAAGCTTTAATTATTCACTTATTTGATTAGCTATCCCTTTTGTCTTAATCATGTATTTTTAGCTGTGTGATGGTGGTTAAACAATGGAGGAATAGAATATTGGTTTCCTATGCTTATTCTTTCACTTTCATGGCTTTTGAAAGCATAAAATGGAGTTGAATTGAAGCAATACTCTGTTGTTTTTTCCTGTTTGTTATTGGTAATGGTAATTTCCAGTTTTTAGAACTTTTTTGATACAAAAGAGACCACAATTTTAAGATAGGGAAAGGTTCTAAACTCGAATATGCCTACATGAACCGAGTTTAGTTCTGGTTTGCATTTTTTGAGAACATTGATTCTTACTTTGTCTGAACAGGCTTTCAACTCAGATTAAGTTAAGTACAAGATTGCAATTCTTTGAGAACGTTGGTAATTCCTTTGAAAATGTAGCTAATAGGCTTTGAACTAACCGAGTTAAACCCGGGTTCTGGTTTTGAGAAATTTGGTTCTTTCCTTGTGTGAAAATATAGCTCACTGGCTTTGAACCTAAGTCTGCTAAATGTTATATCTTAAGGAAAACTATATAAACCAATCGAGCTAAGCGAAGGTTCTAATTTTGAGTACTTTGGTTATTCCTTTGTCTGATAACATACCTTATGAGCTTTTAAAGGCGTATTTATAAGCTTTCTATTGTTTTGATGCAAAATAATGGCAAATAGAGGCTTTATTGCTGATATAAAGTTCATGACACATTGTTTTTGGAGGGTCTAAATTGTTTCAGCATCCTTTAGTGTGTGATCAGATGTTTTTTTCCGAGTTGATGAGGGAAGCAACAGATATAGCTGGATGCTTTAGTTCCAGGGTCCGACATCTCCTCCATCTTCACTTCCCCACCGGGATGCAGCGGTGCATGTTGCGGTTGCGCCAATGTTTTAAGAACGACCAGCAAGTGTTGGTGGAAGAAGGGAAGATGTTAATCGAGTATATCACGATGAACGCGATCGCTATCCGTAAAATCCTCAAGAAGTATGATAAAGTATGCTGCCGTTGTTCTTTTCTTCAATCACTTTGCATTAGACTAAAGAAATAAAGATTTAAAGATGGTTCAATTGGTTTCACCTGTTTTAGATACATAGCTCTGCTAATGGGAAGAACTTCAAGTCCAAAATGAGGGCTGAACATCTAGAGCTTTTGCAATCGCCATGGCTGATAGAATTGGGAGCTTTGTCATTGAATTTTGAAGGGTCAGACAGTGAATCAGCATTCATTCAGTTTTCCGGTTCGTTTTCGTGCGACCTCAATGCGGAGGAACCGGTGATGACATTGTTGCTTCCACATTCAATAAAGCTGGAATACAACTTAAAGTGTGCTATTTGCTTGGTAAGCTCATAACTTCAAAGTACATTTCCATTTTTCTTTTCTTATGCATTGCGATAATCTCATTTTGGTTTTCGTCTTTTATCTATCAGGAAATTGTTTTCAATCCATATGCTTTGAGTTGTGGCCACCTTTTCTGCAAATCTTGTGCTTGCTCAGCTGCTTCTGTGATGATCTTTCAAGGACTTAAAGCTTCAAGTCCAGATTCAAAGTGTCCCATCTGTAGAGAGGTTCAGATTTTTTTTTTCTTACAGTATTCGTGTTCTACGTCCATATCCGACACATATTTGGGTATAGATATGGCATTCATTTCTTGATTGGATGAAATAACCAGAAAGTTGTTCTTATTGATGCAAGTTCAATTCTAATTGCTTTAGGCATTGAATGCTTTTTTCTTAATAAATCTGTTTAATTATGTGCATACTTCGTGTTCTATTTCCCAAACTCAAGAATGTTGGTAGGAGTACTTGTCTGATGCAGATATGCTTGATCTTTAAAAAGTTTTTTTGTGTATTCGAAAATCATATCCGTATACCCTACCTTAATATGCATAGGACACAAGTACATTAACAAAATGAAGAATCCGAATAACATACATGCCCGAGACTCGATTATCTTCTAATATTTTGTTTCTCCTCTCATATGCAGGCTGGAGTTTATGCCAATGCAGTACACATGCTAGAGCTAGATCTACTGATTAAAAGGAGGTGGTCACCACTCACCAGAACTGAAAACTCTATTGATCTCTTTGCTATACATTAGTATACTCGTATTAGATACATACGAATATCTATATGTCTGAAACTGAAACTCACTCTAACCGAAACTTGTTTACAGGAACAAAGATTATTGGAAAGAGAGGCTGGTTGCAGAACGTGCAGAGACGGTGAAACAGTCCAAGGAGTTCTGGGAATCCCAAACCGAATATGTGGTCGGCTATTAAACTTTAGTTCTTCTTCTTATTATTATTATTAAAAGATGAAGCCATTGATTAGTGTCTAGCTTTGCATTAGGCAAGGGAAGCAAAGTTAGGCTTATTAGCTTAGATCTTGTATGAGTTTAAGAGTTTCGGACAAAGATTTTAAGAAATCGGACCGATTCAACTTCAATTGCTGTTTAATAATAATATAGTCCTATCTTTGGATGATGAATCGAGCTCGTAGCTAGATTTGGAGCAAGCTTTGATAAGGTAATATATATATCTGCAAAGTCCATCACTCATATTATTTGAACTATGCCGAAGACGCAACGACGATAAAGCATTTCAAGCATAAGCATGTTAGCTCTCTTGGATTCATTCGACATTTGTCGAAAGTGTGATTTTTTCTTTCATAAAGCTTGTGCCAAGTTACCAAGATCGAAGCGTTGTTGGCAATTCGAACTCGACGATAGTTTCCTATCGTGAGCATTGTGGTTACCCGTCTGATGCCTTTGCCTAACCAAAGTACATGCCTTGTTGTGTAATTGAACTAACTCCCGGTATTGAACATGTTTCGAACATGAACACCCTCTCGTTTACTACAAAGACTATAAAAGGGTAGTGTATTGCTTGTGCTGAAGATACGGGGTCGATTTTTCCGTAGATCATTTGTTTTTCGCTACCCGATCATCTTCTTGTACTCACTTATCATGACAATAATTTCTATAAGTTTTTTCGTATAATAATAAATTTACATGACAATAATTTCTATAAGTTTTTTCGTATAATAATAAATTTAACCTTTAATATTTACATATTTGATTCTTGTACTTTTTTGTGTTACATTTAATTTTTAGACTCCGTTCAAGAACGAGTATTAAATCAGTTTTTAGCTGCCAACAGAAAAGCTGCGACCCAAGAATCTCAATTTTTTCTCAACCAGCTTTTGCATTTGATTTGGTCTCTAGACTAAGCTCTTGAAAACATTGAAAATTTCAACTTTTTCCCAAAATTACCTTTCTCACCCCTTTTTACCCTACGTCTCGTTCCAAAATCATTTTTAACTGAAATTTGACTAAAATATCAATTTTCTAATGTCACTCCCATTTACTTCATTCTATTTTGGGAAAACTACACCGGTGGTCCCCAAACTATTATCATTTTTCTATTTTGGTCCCCAAATTATGTTTTTTGACAAAATCGTCCCTTCTGTTACATAGTTCTTTTGTTTTGGTCCTCGGTGTTAAATAGCTAACGGTTTTGCTGACGTGACATTTTTTAAGAGGGGAGAGAAATGATTAAAAAATATTTTAAAAAATGTCACGTCAGCAAAACCGTTAGCTATTTAACGTCGGGGACCAAAACAGGAGAACTATGTAACAGAAGGGACTGTTTTGCCGAAAAACATAGTTTAGGGACCAAAATAAGAAAACGGTAATAGTTTGGGGACCAAAACAGGAGAACTATGTAACAGAAGGGACTGTTTTGCCAAAAAACATAGTTTAGGGACCAAAATAAGAAAACGGTAATAGTTTGGGGACAACCGGTATAATTTTCCCTTCTATTTTTTAAACTTTTAATTTAGTTTTATTTTTTAAAAATATTTTGTCATTTAAAATTAAGACAAATGATTTCAAATTAGTTTGAAGAGACGTGTATTGCCACGTCAATATTATAAAAGCTAGGTATTTTAATTGACGTTTCCGTTGAAAGTCGAATAAGGTTTAAAAATAAAATAATGACCAAATTAACAAAAGGAATAAACAAAGGGGGTTCAATTTGTTATTATGCCTATTTTTTTTCCAAAATGTTTGGACTTCATTTTCAAAATTCAAAATCGAACTAAAGAAAATGAAAATGACTAAATCAGCCCAATAAGATTTACAATTTTCAGACCAGTCCAACCTATTTTCCCTACTAATATGGTGTTTTTTTTGCTCAACCCCTATTAATATAGTTACTGGTAGGTGAAGACCCAAGCCCCTTGCAATTTCCGATTTAAAGCTCAGATCAATAACCTCGTTGGCGAAACTCTGTCGTACCTTCAGCACCCAGGTAACTCTTATTTCTTCGGTTAAAATTTGTGCCTCAGCCGTCGGTGGCGGCGTTTTTTTGCCTTTCGTGTTTGTGTGTGTTTAGGTTTCCGATTTGTCTAGGAAAACGAAGAAAAATGATCTCTTTATTCATGTGAATTTTGAGAAATTTATGAAAGGAGCTCCGCAAATATACCTATGCTAGTTAGGTTGATAATTGGGAAGGGAATTTAGCAAGGCAGTGACATTGATAAGATTTCGTGACCTTAAAATCCCGTGGGGAATGTCTATGTTCCAAGTAAAGGGGAAATGTAATTAAGTTGATAGCTGAACTCTTTGGTTTGTAGAATTACTTGGGGTAAATTCTGGGCTTATTGGCTTTTTCATCAGGTTTTGGCAATATAATCACCCCTTTTGGGAAGTTTGTTCTATTTATTATATGTTGTTGCTTTTCATCTTCAACTTTTCAAGTGTTCTCTTGGCTACCAAGCTCGATTTTTGTTTGGAATTTGTATTAAATCTTTAAAATATTGGTGTTTTTAAGTATTAGGGTGCTAGAGATGGCGACGGCTACATACCCACCACCACCGCCGTATTACCGGCTCTACAAAGATTACTTACAGAACCCTAAATCGGCACCGGAGCCTCCGCCGCCTATTGAAGGCACCTACGTTTGCCTTGGTGGCAACTACACCGTGAGTTTTCTCATTTTATTTGCAAATTACTTGCTACAATTTGTGAATTATTTATGTTGTTTCTTTTGGATGTAGACTGATGATGTGCTTCCAAGTTTGGAAGATCAAGGGGTTCGCCAACTCTACCCTAAAGGACCTAATATCGGTAAGTTTTATATCTTGCCTTTTGATTTTGTGAAATCGTTAAATGGAGTTCATTTTAGCATGCTTTTTGCTATTTGGTTTTAGGTGATTTTTTATGCTTAATTCGGCTAAGCTAATATTTTTCATTTTTGGTTTTTTAAAGGAGTCTTATGGGTATACAAACATTCTATTAATTAGTGATGATGATAAGAATATGTTTTGAGTGTAATCAAATTTCTTGAGGTGGAAATCAGGAGACATTTTTTGAGTGACTTTCTAGTTCAATTTGTACTTAATACATTATTTTCTTCGGGTTTATGTGGCTATAGGACCCTTGGATAATCCGAGTCTCTGATCATTTTTGTTCATTTTGCTGATATACTTATTGATGAGCATTCTGACCACTTCTAGATTTCAAGAAGGAACTGCGGTCACTTAACAGAGAATTGCAGCTGCACATTTTGGAGCTTGCGGATGTTCTCGTTGAGAGACCATCACAATACGCTAGACGAGTGGAGGAGATATCTCTTTTATTCAAGAACTTGCATCACTTGCTGAACTCATTGCGTCCTCATCAGGTAAAAAACCATGGTCACGTTATCTGGACATTTATTTTTCAGCTTGGTAAATGCTTTTGAATTCACTTGGTTCTATCTATGGTTGTGTTTTGTTTCTGCAGGCAAGAGCAACACTAATTCACATTCTAGAACTTCAGATACAGCGCCGTAAAGAGGCTCTGGAGGATATTAAAAGGTATGTTCCTAAAATATTGGAGAAACTGCTCTGAGCTCATTTTTCTGCCAAAAGAGAACAATTTGTTCTTTGAGTGATCACTGATGCCTATCTGAAACTTTCTCTATAGTCATGAATATTACAATAATGCCTCGTTATGTATACTTAAGATAATGGTTAATGGCCTAGGAAGAAATTGAATATTCTCGTTCTTTTTTTTTCACTCATACGTTAGGGCCACTTAGGTCATGCACGTATTATAGATGAAATTGAATCTGCCCAAGTCTCTTTTTCTCCTTTTCACTCATTCACTAGGGCCAATTTTTTACTCCGAGAATGTAGAAGAATTAACCTCTTATTGTCATTACCTTTCACCGGAGACGAAGACATTCCCCTCAGAGTTCTAGGGTCATAAGATGTTATCAATGTCAATGCCTTAGTAAATGCCCTCATCAAATTTTAACCTTACCGGTTTAGTTATATGGTTGAAATTTCTTTTCATCTGATCTTACGAGACAAGAAATGGTTGTTGTGTTAAAAAGCCATCCCGTGATATACCGGTACCGTTGGACAATGACAGAATTTACTTGCTTGTCCAGGAGGCGAGAAGAAGCACAAAGACTGCTCAAGGAGTCGCTTGCGACTTTAGATGGACAGTAGTCGGTAGTACACCGAGTTTGAGCTCGAAGTGTGAACTGCTTCTTTCATGAGAGGCCAATTCAGTAAACCGAACTTAGATTTTCCATTAATAGTAAGAGTCTGAAATAGATTCAGAGTTGTAGTTAAAAGCTTAACATGCTCCCAACTTGTGGTAATTTTCTTTTTTATTCATGAGGAATCTCTGTTTATATCTAAAATCACTTGGTGTAAAATTATCTGGAATTCCTATAACATTTTCGTTTCCTTGAGCAGTTATTTTTTTATTTCAAATAACTCCAGAGCTGTTAATTTAACCCCAACGTACAACATAAAATAAAATTAAATTAAATTAAAAAATTAAATTATCAATATCGTTTCAGCCAAGTCCTTCCGTCAGTCTAGCATTTGACTTAAACATTAAATATTCGGATGTACGTGAAACATATTTAAAATACACGGATTAATTTTTAAATACTTGTGCACAGGACAGGACTGATACACGATTTTATGACAAGAGATGTAAACTATTAGAATTTATGTTTGAAATTTAAGAGTTACGAAATTACAAAATTTTGGGGCGAGTAAAATTATATCATTAATTAAAAATATAAAAAAATATTTAAATTATACGAAAATATAAAATTTTTGGAGATGCGATCGTCAGTTAACATCCTTCTCAATCTATATGTACGTGTATATATATTGTATGAAGAAAAAGAAACCATTTCATTAAAATTTAACAGGATCATTTTTTTTTTTTGCAACACATCATATTCAAAAACTTGTACAGTAAGTTACAATGCATAAATTTTGATTCATATTTTTTAAATATATTTTACGTTAAATTTATGTTAAGATGTAAATATTTTGAAGTTTGTAATCAAATTAAAATTTGAATTATAATTTAAGTACGTCTAATAAAATCATCGCATTTTATATTAAAAAAACGAGCGGTTTGTAAATGATAATGCTAGGTTAAGAATTATTTATAATATATTTATTTAAGACGGCGAAGGGAGACGGGCCGTTAATTAGAAGGCAAGCCCCCCAAATTGTACGGTCACCAAACTATGTTTCGTAGATTTTCTCTCACTCTCTCTCATTTCCTGAGCTGCAATCTGCACGCAACATCGAATGCCTAAGAAAATCCAAAGAAAATAAAAGGAAAAGAGAAGAAAACACCAAGAAATCAAATTAAGCTTTGTTTTCAGTTTTTCCAATACCATAAAGGTACCCACTGCCCCCCTCTCAAACCCCAATTTCATTTTTGTTCTGCTGTTTCTCTCATCAATTCGCATTGTTCTTGTTTCTGGGTTTTTGATTTTTTGTTTTTCTTTTGTAAGTTCGTACCTTCTTTTTTTTTTGCATTTTGTTGGGTTTTATTATACTAATTGCATTTTCGTTTGATTACGGAAAGGGAGTGGATAAGAAGGCATTTGAGAGGATTTTGAATTCTGGGTTTTTGTTTTTTTATTGGGGTTTGATTAGGTTTTTGTTAGGATTTTTCTATTTTTCTGGGGTTTTCTTGGGTTTGGGAAATTATGAGAACTTCATGGGCAGATTCTGTGGCAAACTCTCCATCTGAAACTGCCGTTTCAAACAACAATTCCGTTCCTCGTCCTACTCGTTCCACTTATGTCCCTCCCCACCTTCGCAGCAGTTCAGCTGCCGACACACCTACCCCGTCAGGTCCGCCCACTGAGAGGCCAAGTTTTAGCGGGAACACTGGTGGGTCTCGTTGGGGCAGCGGTGGCGGGATTAGGCCTGAATCCGGGCGTCAGGGGCAGGGGAATGGTTATGCTGCACCTGGACGAGATGGTGGCAGCAGTGGTCGGAATAATAGAAATGGTGGAGGCTGGGATAGGAGAGAGAGGGAAGTAAACCCATTTGTTAATGATGATAAAGTAGATGATGTGAAACAAGGTTTTAGTGAACATGAGCTCACGGTGATCAATTTCGATGCATATGAAGATATTCCGGTGGAAATTAGTGGTGAAAATGTACCACTGCCTGTAAATACGTTTGCTGAGATAGATTTAGGAGAAATAATGAATCAAAACATTAGGAGGTGTAAGTATGTGAAACCTACTCCGGTTCAACGATATGCTATCCCTATCACATTAGCAGGAAGAGATTTGATGGCTTGTGCTCAAACTGGGTCTGGTAAGACAGCTGCATTTTGCTTTCCCATTATTACTGGGATTATGCGAGATCAGTATGTACAGAGATCGCGCGGAGGACGAACTGTATACCCTCTCGGTCTCATTCTATCTCCCACAAGAGAGCTTTCTTGTCAGGTGAGAGTCTTAGAAGTTAGAACAAGTAATTTCTTTCAATGGTTTGATGTGTTTTTCTGATAAGAATACACTTTCAGATACATGACGAGGCCAAAAAGTTCTCGTATCAAACTGGTGTCAAGGTGGTTGTTGCCTATGGTGGAGCACCGATTAACCAACAGGTTGTTATTGCATCAATTTAGGTTTTTGCAAATCATTATTAATTTATATTATTTGATGTGTTTAGTTGTTCTATTAACCATGTTTCATGCTAAACTGATTCAGTTTTCTATGTTATATATCTATTTGTGATACAAATTTGGCCTGTTATATTTTGACATTTGTCAAAATATTGAAATAGATTTTAGGATTTCTTTGCAAAAATTATGGTTTTCATTTATTTATTTTCACTTTTTATTTACTAATGGAACCGAGAGAGGAGGAGAGGTCTACTTATTGATAAGAGGAACAATGGTGAGGATACATTGCTGATTTTGACTCAACTAGTTCCTTTTTTTTTCAAATGTATTGTAGTTTGCTGCCATTTTCGTCTAATCATAATATCTCCATTAAGAGTGTGGAAGGAAGGAGTCTGTTATGTTTCATAAACTATTAGATGCATTCTCTGTGGAAGATGTGATTTTGCTGAATTGTGGTGATAGCGATATTAGCTTGTTTTGATATATGTTACTTGAACTTGGGTGTTATATATGTTTGAGGCATCTTCATTACCAATGTTTGGATATACGCTTGACATGAATGTCAGACTTGGGTACTTAAAGAAAAATGTCTCTAAAAATGAACCGAGTAACATAGGTCCTATATCGAGGAAACTTAATTTATGTCTTTATATCTACTCATGTTTTCTGGCTTTTCACTTTATGTTCTAATGGATTTTTTCTCTTTTTCCGAATGTCTCCGGTGTCTTTCCCTTGTTGGTCTCCTTGCAAACCCCTGCCTCTCAATATCTGATTTCTGATTGCTTCCTCTCTTCTTTTTTTGGTTTTGTTTGCTATTGTTTTGTTCCATACTTAGTTGCGGGAGCTGGAGAGAGGAGTTGATATTCTTGTGGCAACTCCAGGACGACTGGTTGATTTGCTAGAGAGGGCCAGAGTGTCTTTGCAGGCGATTAGGTACTTGGCCCTTGACGAGGCGGATCGCATGCTTGATATGGGTTTTGAGCCACAAATCAGGAAGATAGTGGAACAAATGGATATGCCTAATCGGGGCGTGAGACAAACAATGCTGTTTAGTGCCACCTTTCCTAGAGAGATACAGGTTGGTTATAATTGTTAAATATGGTTTCTTTGTTATGGTTGAAGTTGTATTTTTTTGGCATTTTTCATATATCTGTTTTGCACTTATAATTGTAAAATGTTTCAAGTTCTTCTGATATGTGATTTTGGTTGGGTGGGGTTGTGCTATCCCTCTTTCAAAACATACCAATCCAAAACAAAGTGAAAACGTTGTATTTTCTTGCTTTAGAATAATTTTCAAATGCAATTTTGATGACAGTAGAGTTTTCGGTAATAAAAAGAAAGACTTTCCAAACTAAATCACATAATTCTTTTGCAAATGGTTACTGTGCAGAGACTTGCTTCCGATTTTCTTTCAAATTACATATTCTTGGCTGTTGGGAGGGTTGGCTCAAGTACAGATCTAATTGTTCAAAGAGTTGAATTTGTTCCCGAGTCTGACAAGAGAAGCCATCTTATGGATCTTCTGCATGCACAGAGGGAAAATGGGGAGCATGGAAAGGTAACACAAGACCACTTTTTATGGGCTTTCTTATGTTCCTTTATCCTTATATCTTTCAATTGAAGATAGATACTGTATTACTCAGTATATTTGTTTGATGAATAATTTCTGTCCGGGGTGACAATTAATAGCTGTGTGTCTTTGACTTAACAGCAAGCTTTGACTTTGGTTTTTGTGGAGACTAAAAAAGGAGCTGACTCATTGGAGCATTGGCTGTGCATTAATGGATTCCCATCAACGACCATCCATGGTGATAGGAGTCAACAGGTAATTTGTTGAGAAATAAATTTGCTGAAGAGAAGTGAAAGAATGAGGCTTTTCTTTTTTTTGAAAGAAACCTTTTCGAAAGAATGAGGCTTTTCTTTTTTTTGAAAGAAACCTTTTCGAAAGAATGAGGCTTAGTTGTGTGGAATGATATACTTGTTCTTTTAATTGTTGTACTGGTTGATATGATTAACTTTTTGTCGCCCATGTTATATGCAAGTCTTATTTACTCTCCATTGAGCGTTACACCCTTTCCAGTGGCTCTAGACTATGTTGCTCAGACTCGAGTCTGAGTGCCGGATACGAGTATATGTCCACCATGGGAATGTTCAATTTCCTTTAAAGTTTTTCCATGTATTTGGAGGATCTTTGGAGAATCGTATCCTCATACCCTTGTTTGGATTCACATCAGACACGGGTTTGGATATGGTTACTTCAGGAAGAATAAAGAGTTGGAATAACATAGCTTCCAGATGCAGACTCGAAGATTAAGAATTTTGCTGGAGCCTGAATTAGCCACAGAAGATCTAGATTTTGCATTATGGTATCTATTAGATATACTTGTCCATGTCTTTGGTGGGTGGTGATGTATGTGTTCATTCTCTCTTGTATTCAATTCATCTTTAGAGGTCCATTCACTATTCGAAAAACTTCTCAGATAAGTTTTCTTAGAGTCTTTAAAAAACTGACCCTAAGCTGGTACATACAAACATTCAGCCAATAGCTGGGTAGTTGAGCAGCCTGAGCTGTGAGAGTTGAGTATTTTGCTTATTCTTGCTGCTGACTTAAAATACTAGTATCCAAAAGGGGCTGTTATCTTTCCTTTGTTCAATATAGTTTGGCTTATGAAAAACGTTATTGCGGTGATATGCTATTTACCTTCATTTGCCTAGTACACGTCTTTACGGGGTTGTTTGTATGCAGGAAAGGGAACTAGCGTTGAGATCTTTCAAGAGCGGAAAGACCCCAATTTTAGTAGCAACTGATGTGGCTGCTCGGGGTCTTGATATACCCCACGTAGCTCACGTTGTCAACTTTGATCTTCCCAATGACATTGACGATTATGTCCACCGGATTGGTAGGACCGGGCGTGCTGGTAAAACAGGGTTGGCCACTGCTTTCTTTAACGATAGCAATATGTCACTGGCAAGGCCATTGGCTGAGTTGATGCAAGAAGCAAATCAAGAGGTACCTCAATGGCTCACCCATTATGCCTCCCGGGCTCCGTATGGTGGTAACAAGAATCGACGATCTGGAGGGCGTTTCGGTGGTTGTGATTTCAGGCGGGAGGAATCATTCGGTAAAAACCTGGATTACTACGGTGGAGGAAATAGTGGTACTACATTCGGAGTTCCTGCGGATTATGGTGGAGGATATGCTCCCGGTGTCACAAGTGCATGGGATTAGGTCCTCACTCCATACCGGATTGTTCTTTTTTACGTGTTTCTCAAGTATGTATATATATATATATTCCATCAGGTCTCCAAGATCATTTTTGCTTTTTCCATACGCATCTAGGGTTCTACCGTAGGGCATATTCTCATGAGTTCTGTAGAGAAGAGGGCTGTAGGATTGATTGATGGCATATGCATTGATATGGCCCCGAATGGTAACCAACCATTTAGCCTGTCTGCTGGCCATGGATAACGAATTGTAGTTCGGAGGGTGACATACAAAACTAACCCGGTTAGGCTTGGGTACATCTGCGCTTTTGCGTGCTCGGTTTGGGTGAGAAATATAGGGAAGAGCCTAGGATGCAAAAGTAGTATGTAAGCATATTTGCAACCCAATTATAAGTATAGGGTGATGAAAGAAGAGATGGCATTTACAGGCCTCCACTGTGTTATAACATGATTTATTCTACTGAAAGAAGCAAATTGTGCCATACTTTTCTCTTGTTTTCTCTCTTCATGTTCAATCATTGCCACTTGAATTGTTTTTATTCGATTCAATTGAACATTCATCCTTATATAAGAAAATTAATAAACTTTTTTGGGACAAAGCTATATTTAGTCCTTAAATTTGGAAATTTTTTCTCAACTTGGTCCCATTTGTTTTTGTCTACAATAGTCTTTTGAGTTAAATATTTGTCCTTTTGATAATGTGATCGATTCTCTATCATGATATCATAATGTCATGTTATCAAAAGGATTAGAAATTAAAAAATTACCAAATTTATAGAGTAATGTGGATAAAATTCCAGTGACTAAATAAAAAATGTATATAAATTTCAAGGATTAAATACTTTTTTCATGATGGAAAGGCAACTAATATATAACTTTTCTATTACCTTTCAAGGAGTCTCCTGTTTTGCTTCAAATAGCATCGACAGTAACGTTTCAACCTATTAGGTTGTCTGTCCTTTCCATAAACATAGCTTAGGTTGTCTGATTATGCTTATGGATGCAACTTTTTTTTTGCTAATTCTCCAAAGCTTTGTTCTGATTAATTCAAATCGATTTGGGTCACATACCTAACCTTCGTAGATGAGTTTTTTAGCGGGTATTTTCTACATACATAAGATTTCGAACTCGAGACCTATTTAAACGATGTCAAACTGCTTACCACTTGAACTAATCTCGTTGTGGATGCAACAACTCTTTAGGCTGAATGCTTCTCATATTTAGTTATAATTTATTGAAAATAAATAATTAAATTTTATTAAATTAAAGTAAAGAAATTAAATCTTAAATTCAAAGTTGGTATGATAGGGGAGGTTGTCAAAAGATTTCTTAATAGCTAATTCTCACAACCACCAAAGTTTATAAATCTGTTCTCTTGTAAGTCATTTAGTAAAAAGTTAAATTACTTGAATCTATATTTATTTATAAAATAAATCAAGTTGGAGTTATGAATCAAATTTGATATTAATTTGATTGATAAATTATTACTAATATGTTTTTATTTTAATATTTTTATAAATAAAAGTAAAGTTAGGATCAAATATTACAAGGGAATAAATTATTTTATATTAAAATAACAAGGATCGGTTAAATATTTAAATAAAAAAGTTAGGATAATTAAAATCTCAGAAATCTTATTTAACTAATATTTATTATTTTTAAATGTCGTTATATCAAAAAATTCGATAGCGCATATCCTCACAATCCCTTTGTGGTTATGCCTATGTCCCTATTGTGAAGCTATTGTCTTTTATACTTTTATATAACATTTAAATAAAAATAACTAAAAACATTACATGAGAATCAAACACGAGATCAATTGATTCATATAAAATATTTTTATTTATCAATTTGGTGTGAAAAAGCTAGTTTGACATAATTTAATTTTTAAACAATACTATTGAGATGAGACACTAGATCCCTTAAGCAAGGTGATGAGTTCGAATCCTGACGTTATGACTAAAATAATTGGGTTGAGAGAATCACCCCACAATAAACTTTTACAGTACTCAATCTGAATTAGTCAACCAATGAGTTGAATACCGGTGATTAAATTAAAAAAAAAAACAATTAGCTTTACCAATTTAGAACTAACAATTAGCATTATCAATTTAGAGCTACTAATCTTATAATATAATGTAAGTTCAAAATTAAATCTCAAATTTTAACATGATAAAAAGACTAGAATCAGAATTAAACCTTTAAAATGAGGAAATATAAAATAAAAATGCAAAGAAATTGACTCATTTTCTTTCGATAATTCGGAGATAGGGCGTTGGAAATCTGAACAGGCGAGTCCGGATGAAGAACATAGACGTTGTATTCAACAACAGCGTTCCCTGTATTGTAATCATATGTACTAGTTCTTGCTTCCGCATATCCACGAGCAAACCGGAAAACTCCACTGCCACCGATCACCGGCATCTCTCTGACGTCGGAAAACACCGGGTTCCGCCCCATGACGGTGAGGCTGCTTCCACTATACATCCCTTCCATGAAGGCAAAGTTATACGCCATTAACAAGCTAGCTTCACTCTGCGACGATGTAACATAAATCCCCTGCGCTCTTCCCACAAGTTTGGAGTCGATATCCGGGCTGACCGTCAAAGCGTCGTCCATCACCACCACTGCACCGAACGGCAACGAGACTGTAGTCGTTGGTGCTTTGGCTACCCGGATAGCGGTGGCGTTTTTTCCGGCGACGATGTCGTGGAAGTAGAAATGGAGGTGGCTTAGTTTCTCTGGTTTGTTTAGTCCCATTGACGATGGGGAGAGATCGCGAGAGAAAGTCTTTGATTCTATGGTGGCAAAGGATGAAGTTAATGAGAGAACCGTGAGGAAGAAGACGGCGGTGGAGGAGAGATTTAGGAGGAGCTCCGCCATGGATGGGGCGGTGAAAGCTTTCGAAGTTAAAAGATAAAATAGGAATAGCTTCTTCTTCTTCTTTGGTGGGAGAATATAAAATAGCTCCTGTGTATGAAATTTAACGTAAATTTTATGCAATGTATGCACTGTTTATGATTTGATTTTGAAAAGTTGGTGAGAAGATTATTCTATAGGTTGAAGATGAGCATGTGTATAGTAGCATTCGATCGAGTCCATTCGAGTTAGTCAAATTGATAATTTTATTTTATAATTTAAGTTTTGTTTAAATTTTTTGAGTCGAACTAAATTGTTTAAGTTTCTGTTATTTATAATATACTGTATTAATTGGTTTTAATTTAAATGATTTTTTATATATATTTTAATTTAAATGATTTTTTATAATCATATAAGATATACTATACTTTTCTTCACATGTGATATACATATATGAAATATAATTGAAGGACTAATCTCGAACTTAGAAAATGATTCACTAATTACAAAAAACTCGAATTATTAGAAGTATCATTTTATAACTCAAATTTTAATTAATTTTTTTTTCGAATAGAACTAAATTTATAAAATTATAATTCGAATCAAGTCAAAAATTTATCTTTTTCAAGTCAGGTAAATCTTATCGAATTTAGAATGCAATCTTTTTATATAAAAAACCAATATCTAATTCACTTGGTTCGATTACTTTAGATTAAATAACGTAAAAACTCATTATTATAAAATAACTCTTCCAACTCAATCGACATTATTTACAAACTGATAATTGATTTAAAAAATAATAACTAATAAGTGAAATATAAATCTCGAGATCATTTTTCAAGTTCTAATACAGCTTCCAAATGAAGGTAACATAGAAAAGGATGATAACATTTCAATCGAGAACAATATTTTTGAAAGCTGAGAATTCTTTGTAAAGAGGAAAAGCAATATAAAATAGAAAGCAATTAAAAGAAGAAAAAACTATTATGGAGCAGTTCCATGGCATTGAGATGTGATCTGAAATCTTTCTAGGTCCTAATTCAGTCTTCTCCTCCTATGCGCACGGGAGTCGCCGCTGTCGATATCGGAGACCCTCAAAACATCGTTTCTTCTCCTAGAAGATGAAGCCGAGAGCGACACTACGGAATCTATCTCGACGGCAGTGTCCATTTGACTCTCTGAGTTTATTACAGCGGCAATGCTTGAGAACGAGTCTCTATCATCAACGACTGCTGGTGGCTGCTCCTGATTTCTTCCCACCGAGTTGCCTCTGAAATATGCCTCAGCCATCCTTTCTGCTGAACTCAATGCAGATGACAGAGAAGTAAATCTTGCAGCTCTTCGCAAGTATGATTGCCGTTGAAGGTATACAGAATGAATCCGGGAGGACATGGCATCGGTACCGGTTGTATTGCTAGGTGTCAAGTCAACATCATCAAGGGGCAAAACTGCATTTTGCTCTCCTCGGAACTCACGAGATGTCAAAATCCTGTTAAGCATGGAATCAGTCCTTTCTACAGTTCCCCGGGAACCATTGGCCTCCCGTGGTGGAGTAAGGTCACGAACCAAATCAAATCTGCTTCCAATCCGGCGAATCATCTCCTCCACAGGGATATTTAAAGGAGTCCGTTGAATAGTTTGCCTCCAACTATCCACTCGCCGTCCAGTGGGCCGAGGAGGGATCTTAAAACCCGATTCCTCTTCTGGCTCATGGATAACATTCCCACGACCAAATATCGGGGTCAGAGTTTTAACTGTCACCTCTCCT
Source organism: Hibiscus tridactylites (assembly GCA_958450335.1). Taxonomy (NCBI): domain Eukaryota; kingdom Viridiplantae; phylum Streptophyta; class Magnoliopsida; order Malvales; family Malvaceae; genus Hibiscus; species Hibiscus tridactylites. The sequence goes on along the minus strand of OY288267.1, from coordinate 23,112,387 downwards.
TTACAGACAGGGCATTCATTGGCATCCGAATGCATATGCAACCATCGGTAGAGGCACGACCAACAAAACAAGTGACCGCAACAAGTTACAACAGGCTCTCGAGCCAAATCCAAGCATATATTACAATCGAAAAAACTCCCATCATTGCTAACACCTTTCTCGATATCATCCTTTCTATCTTCTGAAACCCCATCCTCAAAAAACCCATTGGTGGCTTCACATGCTTTCGACACATCACTCGTTCTTTCCTCGGCCGCAACACTGCCCTCACCTGCCTGCATCGTGGTATTCACACTACCAGAATTCCCCCTAAATTGATCAAATTCCACCGAGAGGCTCTGAGTTGCAGCAGAAATGGGAACCTGATGCCATCTCCATCGCCTCCGCCTAACCGCTTCCCGGATCCTATCAAACGGGTTATCAACTAAATCATCCACATTTACACCTTCATTCGACAGCGATCCAGACCCAGTCTCAGGGGCCGGACCCAGATTCAAATCAAGGTTCATAGTGTCAGATGTTTCCTCACCCATCACAGATGCTCCAAGAAACCCTTATTTTTATAACCACAGATAAACCCTCCTAATTATCTTCACAAATTTAAGGTGCCCAGATATGAAAACCTTAAATTTACCCTAAGATTGAAGAAACCCATATCACAGGATCATAAAAATAAACAAAATTCATCGAAACCCCTAAATTTTCTTTTACCCTAACAACTGATAAGACCCAAATCCAAAAAACCCCATTTCCTTGATTACAATTTCATCAAAACTAGAAAGTAAAACCTTAATTTCTTCAAAAATATCATGAAATCCAGATCTAAGACCCAAATTAACAGCTTCCCATGTTGGAGAAAAAACCCTAGCTTTATGTCATCAAGCTGAAGACTTTAAATACAAGAACAGATAAGCATTGAAAATTTATGGTAAAAATAAAACTTATTGAAGAAAAAAGAAAGACCTGGCCTTAACAGCCGACGATCTTGACCAGAAAACTCGGAGCTTTTCAAGTGCTCTGAGTAACTGAGTTGAATGGCGGGAGGAGCTGTTTCTGAGTTCGGCTTGACTCGCCATGGATTGGGTCAGCGATCTTTCATCTTGTTTGGAGAGAACACAGGGAAGAGAGGTAAAAAAAGAAATATTAGAAATTAAGAAGAAAATTTTGGGGAAATTTTTAGAGAATTCAAAGCAAAACCTAAGGGGAAGAGAGAGAGAAAGATGGAGGGAAGATTCCCTGTATTTGTACTCATTGTATAATCCATGGGTTGGGTATTTATCAACGGTGGTGATGAATTAGAGTGGGGAATTGGATGACGACGTGGCAAAATCATAGGAGGGGACAAGTGGAAATTTTATTAGCTGTGATAAACTTAATATAATATCACTTAAGATCATAAATAGGATTTTTCTTCAAAAATTTATAAGAGTTAACTATTGGAACAGTTACTTTCTGTTTTCTTCAGTACAAAGTTGGTCACCGATTTTGAAAAACGACCAGTAAGATTACTTACGTTTTCGGGGCGTAAATTTTTTGTCACTCAGCCGTTTGTTGTCGTTAAATATTGACAACTAGCTGATCTGGCAGCGAAAAAACAAAAGTAAACTTCTACAATGACCACTAAAATTTATCCCATGTACATTTCTGCTCTCCAAATTTAAAAAATAAACATTATGGTCACCGCTAAAAATGTTTCATCATAATTTCAGCCTTAAATTTTTAAAAATTCATTTTCAACCCTAAAACTTTACAATCAATTAGTACAGTAATATTATAAAGTTTTAAATAAAAAATAGGTGTCTAAATTATCTTTTTTAAATTTTAAGTGCTCAAATTGTTCTTATTTAATAACTAAACTTTTAAATTACTCCAATTTTTTTACTTTAAATTATATTATTATTATAACATGACATGTCTTTTTTTATTATTATTAAATTAAAAATAATTTAAAAATAAAATAGAACCATTTTTATTATTTTCTAAAACTTAAATTACAACTTTGAACAAGTCTTCACTGTTATTTTCTAAAATTTTCTTGATAAATTAAATTGAAGAATTCAACTTTTTCTCTAAACTATAAGTAAAAAATGTTGTATTATGGGAGAATAACTTATTTGTATATGGTTTCACAAATCTAAAATCTTGAAGAAGTTTTATTTTGACATAATTTGTTTTTTTACATCATCAACAAGAATTTAGGTGGCATTTGAGAAAAAGTAATTTGGACATTTAAAAAGCAAGGCATCGAAGAAATTGACAATTGATTAGTTTTTTTTCAAGAATTTCAAGTGACGAAAATGGTTAGAGATTGAAAAGGTTTGAGTTACATTAAAATTTAACTTTTTACAAGTTAATTGAAACGGGAGCGTTTAAAACTGAGGTGCACAAAATAGCAGCAAAAAATGTAAAAGAACAATAGACGATTTGGCTTTAACGAAGAATTGAACAAATGAAGAGTTGAGAAAATGAAAGGAGAAAGTCTGGCGGTAATGACGTCTCTATATCTGACGGAGACATATATGAACGAGAAAGATAGAGTGTGGTTAAAAGAGGGCGGAGTTGTATTTTAAGGTTTGTGTATAAAAAGTAATATATATTTTTAAATATTTTAAATTTAATAATAATAATAATGGTTTTATTTTATTTTTAATTTTTTAATTTAATAATAATAATAAATGACATGTCATGTCATGTTATAATAATAATAATAATAATAAAATGATTCAGAGTGAAAAAAATAGGAGCAATTTGAAAGTTTAGTTATTAAATATGAGTAATTTGGGCACCTAAAATTCAAAAAGAGTATACTTTGGGCACCTGTTTTCATTTAAGCCTTTATAATATTATTGTACTGATTGATTGTAAAGTTTTAGGGTTGAAAAATAAATTTTTAAAAATTTAAGGGTGAAATTATAAAGAAAGTTTTTTACTAGTGACCATAATGTTTATTTTTAAAATTGAGGAGCAGAAATCTATATGGGATAAACTTTAGTAGCCATTGCAGTAGTTTATCCTTATTTTTTTGCTGCCAGGTCAGCAAGCCGTCAATGTTTAACGACAACAAACGGCTCAGTGACCAAAAGTTTACGCCCCGAAAACGTAAATGACCTTATTTGTCGTTTTTCAAAATCGTGACCAACTCTATACTGGGGTAAAACGTAGTGACTATTTCAGTAGTTATCTCAATTTATAAACAAGTATTTTAATTAAATATTATTGTAAATATGTCATTATGTACTTAAAATTGAAATAAAATTTTAATGTGGCATTATATAATAACATTATAATCGTAAAATTTATACATTATATTTATTATGTCCTAATTTAAAACAATCCAATGAAATTAAGTGCCACATCTTAATGATTGGCCATAAAATATACTCAATTTATACGAGTTTATCAATTATTTTTTAATTGTAAATGAAGTAAAGTCTTAGCTAACTATTAAAGAGTTTGACATAAAGAAGATCTGAAATGTCTGGATGGACTAAATGCAAAATTAAGATAAGAGTATGAGTAAAGGTGTGCAGGAAATAATCTATTTTCATGTTGAGTTTGCTCATCCCATCCACAAGCAAAATGACACATAAGGACATGATTATATTCAATACTTGTTTGAATAGTTTATTAGTTATCGATATTTTGTATCTAATTAATACTAGTTAGATTTATAAAAATTACTTTTAATATAAATTTTCTAAACATATTCGAATGATTTATATATTAATTTATTATTTATATAATTATTTTAATATAATTTAATTAATTAATAAATTTAAATACACATATAAATATGTGATAATAAAAAAAAATAGGATTAGCTTATAAATAGGGTGAGAAAATATTTAATTTAAATTATTTCGAGATTTTTGGTAATTGGTAAGGGTAAAATAGTCTTTACAACTCTAATATCAAGCCTTTAATCTCAAAAAGTGCATATTAGGAGCTTTTTCAAAATTAACGGTTTCACCTCAATCTGTTGTTCACCAAACAACAGTATTAGCGGATTTGACTGACAAAACCTCTAATTATACCTCAATCCTCTAATTTTTGTCCAAACTGCTCTTTAGCAAACATGGTCATTCTATTATTTTAGAGTTCTCATCTTATTTTCTCTAAGTAGGATTAGGTTTAGATAGAAATTATAAAAAAAATCTTAAAAATTGGGTTTATATCTACATTAAATGAAGTAATTATTATTTTTTTTTTAAAAATAACAAATGCATATACACAAATGTCGAGTGTACGCAACAGAACAAACCCTTTGAAATGGCGCCATCCAATAGATAATAAAGGGAAAAAGAAAAAACCCGGGAAGAAGGAAGCCATCGCCTTCAGAAGTAAAAATGTCACTGAGGCAAATCATCAAACACTTTCCCTACATTCCAAATCCAAAATCCTTCCCTTTCCTTTCCAGTTCCCCTCGCTTTTCTTCTTCCCTTTCGAATCTCTCAACTCACGACTCGGCATCCGAATCGGATCCATACACTCTTTTGAAGCAGGACCCATTTGATATCTGTCTCTCGATATGGGTCAAATCATTCTCTTCACCACCAAACGCCAGTTTCCCGAACCTCACCGGCTTCCTTTCGAAGTTAGACCTTTGGGTCTTAGCCTACCAACGCTCTTGCGCTCACTTCACCGGCACGTTCCCTCCCCGCAACGCCATTCACACCCAGACCCTCAATTCCCTTCTCTCTCTCCGTAACGCCGTCGTGCACGGCAGCCGTTTCAAGTGGAACAACAAGACCAACCAGCTCATACGTAGCCCGAACGACAAGCCGTCTACGACTGTGATCTCAAAGAGGAAACTTCAAGCCATGCTCGAATCCCCTGAGCCTTGTTTCCAAGACCGGGTTGTCCAGGAGGTTCTTTTGATGGTTTTGGAACCGATTTTCGAAGCCCGGTTTTCAGGTAAATCTCACGCCTTTAGGCCTGGAAGGAATGCCCATACAGTTATCCGCACTATTCGAAGCAACTTTGCTGGGTATCTTTGGTTTTTAAAGGGTGATTTGACTGAGTTATTTGATAATGTGGATGTGGATGCAATGATGGGTTATCTTCAAAAGGTTGTAAAAGATAGGAAAGTATTGAATTTGATTAAATCCGGGCTTAATGTGCGTGTTAAGAGGAGATTAAAGAGTTATGATAGTGGTGGTGGTGGTGGAGATTTGAAGAGCAAGAGAAGGAAAAAGAGAAAAGCTACCAAGAAGAGAATTTTGAACGAGAACGAACCTAAACCGGACCCTTATTGGTTGAGGACTTTCTTCGATTTTGCTCCCGAGGAAGCTGCTAAGGTACCTTCTTATGGTTATTGTGGAATTGTTAGTCCTTTACTTGCTAATGTCTGTCTTAATGAACTGGATCAAGTAATGGAAGAGAAAATAGTTGAGTTTTTTAGGCCGTCTAAGCTCGATTCGATATGGAAGGATAGCATCGATGATGGATGCCACAACCCTTCTTGGCCTGAGTTTGTTCCTTCAAGCGGTAGAGAGAAAACTAGGAAAATGGATTACATAAGATACGGAGGTCATTTCTTGATTGGCATTCGAGGACCGAGAGAGGAAGCAGTGCAAATTAGAAAGAAAATAATCGAGTTTTGTGAGAGCAAATTCGGGTTAAGGTTGGATAATTCTAAACTGGAGATTGAACACATTAGTAGAGGAATTCAATTCTTGGACCATATAATCTGTAGGAGAGTGATACACCCAACCCTTCGTTATACGTCTAGTGGAGGGAATATTGTAAGTCAAAAGGGTATAGGGACTTTGCTTTCGGTTACTGCTAGCTTACAGCAATGCATTCGACGGTTCAGGCGGCTTCAGTTTGTCAAGGGTGATAAGGATCCCGAACCTCTGCCTTGTAACCCAATGCTCTACTCGAGTCAGGCACATACAAATTCACAGATGAATAAGTTTCTTGAGACTATGGCTGATTGGTATAGATATGCTGATAACCGAAAGAAAGTTGTTGGCTTTTGTGCCTATGTGATCCGTAGCTCTTTAGCCAAGCTGTATGCTGCTAGGTACAGGCTAAAATCTCGTGCCAAGGTGTATAAGATAGCTTCACGTGATCTTAGTCGTCCGCTGAGGGAGAGTAGCAACAATTCCGCACCTGAATACTCTGACCTTTTGAGGATGGGTCTTGTTGATGCGATCGAAGGTGTTCAGTTCTCACACATGTCTTTGATTCCATCTTGTGATTACACCCCGTTTCCTAGGAATTGGATACCAGACCATGAGCACCTTTTGCACGAGTATATTAGACTACAAGACCCCAAATTCTTCTGTGACTTGCATAGAGCCATTAAACGTGAGGGCCTAAGTTTGCCTCAAGATGAGATATCTGAGATTGTGTGGGATTATAAGACCTTGGGAATTTGGAGATATCGATCTAATAGCGGCAAAGAAACAAAAGAGGGCTCCGTATAAAATGTAGGGAAAATGTTATGTTTGTGCTTGGTTTCCCTTGCGGTATGGTAGTTATCTACAAACTTATCAAATGCTATCAAAGTGGGCAAATCTTGATCATTTTACAAGCATCATTGGAGAGTGAAAGATCATGAGGAATTGATCGAATATGCCTGCTAAAGTTTCAATAAGCTGTAAAGGATCCCCCCAAATTCAATCCTGCCTTCATCAGATACCAACATTTGGGGAATGGTGGGAAGCAAACCTTTGCTGCTTACTCTGGTCTCCGGCAAAAGAAATAATATCGGATTCTCTTCACATACGAAAAATCCATCTATGCACCTTCATTTTTCGAATCATTGCTCTATTTTCCAACATTATTTATCCACTAGGAGGAAAAAAATTCTTTGATTTAACCTTTACCGGTATCACTGGAAATGCTGCACTCACCCCATGAATGAAGGCCTTTTTGCTCTAAAGGATTTGCATAAACAACCTAAGAGGTATGCCTTTTAAGGTTATCTATTTTTTTTGGCTTAATATATGTTTTTTTTACTATTTGGTTATAGTTTATTAATCCCTCTTTCTGATTGTGTTCAATCATGTTGGGTTCAAGTTTTGATATTTATATCCAAATGTGTAACATTTATATGTTGGGTTTGGGTATTTCAAAATACTCCCACTGCCTAATTGTTGAATGATATTACCATCAATATTTGTCAAAAATCTTAACAACATAGTTAGTTACACACTTTAGTACAAACGAAGCCCAAATGCTTGGCAGGTCCAATGATACAATTTTAAAAATTAGTAATCAGAAAATGTAAACCATTTCACAGTAGGGTTTCAATCTTGATACTTAAATTGAACAGTTTGCAAGAATTCAAACATCAAGAAGCAAACGAGATCCAACTGAACACGTTCAAACAGTTCAATTTTATGAATTGAGTTTGAGTTTTAAACATGAAATTCAATCAAGTCCAAAACTCAAATTCTTATGACTTTAACTTAGACTAAACTCGATTTTTTATAATTTAAAATGAAGTGATGGCAAACGCCAAAACCCCAAATCTTTAACGATAACATAACAGGTTAACATAGTTCTCCTACACGCAACCGCCATGGGCAACCGCAACACTAATTTAAAGCTTGTTCCTAAACCAAAATACACCTTTGCTGCTCTGCTCCCCTTCGTCCGGTTCCACAAAAATACACTCCTTCGCTTCCCTGAATACTGCCTTGTAAAAGGGTGTGCCGTCGAAAGAATAATACTCTCCCAATATCGGCTTGATTGCCTTGGTTGCCTCCATCGCGTGGTAATGCGGCATCGTTGAAAACAAATGGTGAGCTATGTGAGTGTCTGTTATATTATGGAATACCTTGTTCAATATCCCATAATCACGGTCGATAGTCGCAAGCGCTCCTCGCAACCAGTCCCACTCCGACGAGTCATAGTGCGGCAATGCTGGATGAGTGTGTTGCAAGTAGGTGATCATGACGAGGAATGCGTTAACGATGAGCAATGGAACACCATAAACACAAACGACCCAAGCCAACCCTTTGGCCAAGACGAGACGGTACAGCCCATAGGTGACGGCTAGGATGCCGACGTCTGATACATAGATTTGCAGCCGTTCACGATCGTTGTAGATGGGGCCATAAGGATTGTAGTGGCAGGCGAATCCGTCGTAAGGCCTGCCTGCTACATTGAACATCAAGTAAAGAGGCCAGCCGAGGGTGAGTTGAACTGTGACGGTCATGAATCGACCAGGTGGGTTGTTGAGGTATTTCGCCCACCATTTGATGGAGCTACGTTTCCTCGGGACGAATACTTCGTCACGTTCGAGGGAACCGGTGTTGGAATGGTGACGACGATGGCTGTACTTCCAAGAGAAGTACGGGACGAGGAGGGACGAGTGGAGGATAAGACCGACGGTGTCGTCAACCCATTGGTAGTCACTGAAAGCATGATGGCCGCATTCATGGGCGATGACCCAAACGCCAGTCATGACACAGCCTTGGACAGCCCAATAAACAGCCCAGGCAACGAAAGAAAGGGGTTGTGGCAAGTAGTGGATGTAAGTGGTGGCTACATAGTAGAAGAGTGAGATTAAGATGAAGTCGTAAATGAGATAGGAAAATGACCGGAAAAGTGAGCGCTGGAAACAGTGTGGGGGGATGGCTTTTTTGATCTCGCCGAGAGTGAAGGGTGGTTTGGATATCGGGACTCTCTTCAATGAGCCAGATTCCGACTTCCTTTGCGAAGGAGGAACCGACATTCTGCCACCAGCACCCATTGTTCCACAACCTGGAGACAGATCAGAGATGGCAAAACTGGTTAAACACAAAATACAATTCGATGCTTATAAATCAACCAAATATAACTGCAAATATTCGCTCAGAAACATTGTATTTTAAATTATACCTTAACATTGAAGATTTGGGGTTTCTTTCTCTTTTTTATTCAAAACTGCATGTGACCAATTTTATACCAATAAAAAGTTCATACCTAAACGGATTCAATGTTCATGCAGAGGTTTTGGCCCCTCCATCACATGCTACTTATTAACTATAGCCGTATTATGATAATCGTAACATGTTTGTCACTGACTGAACATAAGAACAATTATGACAATTACACAAATCTTAAAGAAAAAAACCCCTTTCAAAAGCAAGTGGTCATCACGTGATGATAAACAATCAACCAAGGCTTTCCCTTTCCATATATCGAAAAGCGTTACAAATCGCTTTCATTGCTTACCGGTAACAGCTTATCTATCACTTCCATTTCCTACCAATAACAGCGTATCTGTCATTTTAGATTCTAATTTTTTTTAAAAAAAAATCAAATGAATCGAATAAATTAGAAAATTGGTATTGAGCGACAAATTAAACTAAATAGGGAGTATATTTATTTTTAATTAATCAAAACCCAATGAACAATAAAAATATCAGCCAGAGAAGAAAGACAAATTGCCGTTACTTTGCAGTTTGCTCCCTAATTTAACTTATAATTTGTGTTGTTTTGTGATTGAAAAGAAATTCAGGTGCAACCCACGTTCAAATGAAAATTTGAGACTCTTATCATATTTAATATTAAAATGCAGAGGAGGAAACAACAAAGCAGGATTCCATAACGGCCGCCGAAAATCTAAAACCGGCGCGTTAAACTTTGGCTCAGTGTGTCACAAGAAGTTGAGAGTGATTCCATTACCTAGCATTTCATTCCTTCTTCCATTAAAGAATAAAATAACAATAAAGCCGACATGATTCTTCTTCATCACAATAACAAAATACTTTACAATCTCAAATCAAATTCAAGTATGCATGAATGAAATGATCTACAGCATAAAAGTATCGGTAGCTGAAATCGGCTAAAAAACAGGTTAAGATCCGATCATTGAGGATTTCATTGTTCAACATTTCAACTTCAGATCCAAACACAGAGAGATGAAAACGTCGGAAAAAATCAAAGAAAACTAGATTCTAACAAAAACAAACCTTCAAATCTGAGCTTCAAAACGCCAGAGATCTAAAAAAAATCAGTAAATTTTCTACTAAAACTAACAATAAAAACAACGTAAAATAAGCACACAAAAAATCAAAAACAACAGCAAAAAACAGGAAATTAAGAGGAATTGAAGTACCTGAGAATGCAGATAGAAAAACAAATCTATCTTTGAATATTCTTGTACTTCGGCCCCTCTTTTCTCTATTTTAAGGGCTTTTTTTTCTTCTTCCGAAATACGGCCTCTTAGTTTCTGGTGGCCGTGTATGTGCCCCCTGTGCGGGAACTCAAGGCCTGGTATTTAAGCTTTTTTCCCTCCTTGGATGGGTGGACCTATTTCCGTAATTCCGCTCCACCACTTGTTCATATTTTCTCTTTCATCCACGTGGAGCTACGTGATTGGTCATATAATTTGCGGTTAATTGAGAGACATAAACGGGGGATATTTCTTAGATTAGGGGCTTTGCTTCAGTGGCGGATCAAGAATTAAAAATAGGGTCCAAAATTTTAATACATTTTTTTATAAATAAATATGTAAAATAATTTTTCTTACAAATTATACTATATTTTAAAATTTTCCCCCAAAAATGGAGATGCATATGTTCTTTGTGGGAGCCATATGCCCCTGCTTTTTTTCTAAAAAAATATCGGATAAAAATCTTTTACCCCTTTTAAGTGTCACTTTTTATGTTCTAATACTAAAAAATGTTAAAAAATTAAATTTCAAGTATTAATCTTAAATTCTAAATCCTAAACTCTACCCTTTAAAAAATACACCTTATCTTAAATTTTTTAAACCCTAACTACAAACCCAACATTAAACCCTAAACTCTAAACTTATTTTTTTTATGTAAGAATATAAATAGAGCACCGTAAAAGAGCAACTGATTTTTATTAGAGATATCTAACAAAAAAAATTGTGTATTAATTTTTAATTTATTTTTTTAACGGTAGGATTCGAATTCTGTTATTTTGACTGAAATACCCCTCATGCCTCTTTGAAAACGTCCCCTCTTTATTCGCCGTTTGATTAGTTTTTTTAATTAAAAAATCATTTTTTACTATGTACCGTCCAAATCCAGGAATTGTGGTTCTTCCTTTTTTTTTAATAAGGTTGTCTCTTCTTACAAAAGCTTAATATGGGTGTGATTCTTTCAATCTAATTTTATTCATTTAAATCATTAAAATTCGAACTATTTATCTTATTTAAGAGATCCAGTACTTCATCTCACTAAACTATCTGATTGTTGGTAGTATTTTAATTTGATATACTACATAAGGAAAATTCTATAGCGCTTGACGAGCTTTGACAAACACCGATGAACACTGATAAATTAATTTATAAATTTTTTAAATCTAAAGTACTTAATGCGTAATTATAATTTTTTTTAAAAATTAAAAGTATAATTTAATTAAAATATATATTTTTCATTTTAATTTTATTTTAAACATTATTAATTAAAATATTTTATCCCCAAATCAAAGAACCCTAGGTATTTTTCTTTGAAATTAACCTAATTATCGTCGTCGACAACCGCCGCCGCCCGTCTCCGACCGCCGACACCGACTTTTGTCGTTCCCCTTCTTAGGGTGGCGGTGGTCGCCGACGTCGGTAGTCGATGGCGGTCGTCGGCGGTTGGCGGCGACGGTAGCGGCGACGACAATTGGGTTAATTTCAAAGAAAAATACATAGGGTTCTTTAATTTGGGGATAAATTATTTTAATTAATAATGTTTAAAATAAAAATAAAATTAAAAAATGTATGTTAATTAAATTACACTTTTAATTTTTTTAAAAAATTATAATTACGCACTAAGTAATTTAGATTTAAAAAATTTATAAATTAATTTATCGGTGTTCATTGGTGCTCGTCAATAATAGTGCTCGTCAAAGCTCGTCGAGCGTAAAAAAACTATCCTACTACATAAATACATAAGTAAGAGTCTCAATTTTCGATGCTGCCTTCTGTTTTTATACATTTTAAAATATAAAATAATCAATCAAATGTTTTTATAATAGATTATGATCTTATATTTTATTTTTTAAAAAGAAAATTAGGTCTATAATTATATTATACAATGGAAAAAATTTGATACACATGCCGTGTAAATTAAAGTTTACATGTGTCTTTTAGTTTTAGGGGTTAAAGTTTAAAATTCAGGGGTTTAGGTTGTAGTAGAGTAACGGTTTAAGATTTATGGTTTAGTTTTTTAAGGTTAGGGTTATGAATTTAAAATTAAGATTTTATAGCGTAAATATGCATACTTATATAAAGTTAGTTTTATATAGCATGTATATCAAAATTTTTCCCTTATACAATTATAAATAATAAATGTATGAACAATTAAAATTAAGATTAAATCGGTGTGAAAATATAATCGGATTGATAATTGTAATATACAAGGATTTAGATTATAATAGATACGTAGAAAGTCCACCTATGCAAAAAAAAATGTAGAAAATCCACCTATAGTGAGAGAACTCACACGTAACGTAATAATTATACATAGATTCCAATTTAAATAAAAATATTACCCCACTTAAAAATAATAAACACATAAATTCACTAATTGGTTAGTGACTAAAGATACTTATTTTGTCCTATTTTGTATAAGTTTAAATCCCGATATGAAAATGTAATACTTCACTATTTAATTAAAAAATAATAATAAACATCCCAATCTAAGTTTTCTCATAAAATAATTTTCTTTTGGATAAGTTGAGCATTTTTATTATCCAAAAGCAGATAAAACTGCTACTCCAAAGAACATATATGCATATAGAGAGCTACATCAGCCCCCAATCTGTACACAACCTCATATTTACAACATCATTTTTATCTATACATTTTCTATTCAATCGAAAACGAATAATATGTTTCAAAGAATGAAGCAAATCAGAAACTGTCTTGATTCCTCCCCTGAAGTGTCTAGCGTTTCTCTCCTGCCAAACGCTATAAACATAAGCACTCCATGCAAGACGTAAGATGCCCACAATCAACGATTTACCCTTAAAAGAATATTAAATATAACAAAAATTTTAGAATGTGCGACGCACACCGTTGCACACTATTATTTTTTAATTTTGTATAAATACATATTTTATCCTCATTATGTATACATACTATCAAATTGGCCATAATTTTAATATGATTCAATATTTTAATTCAATTTGATCATCAATACATTCCACCAACACAAAAAAATCCCAACAATTTGGGACAAATAAATTCTAATGGCAATGCATATGAATGTACGAATTGTCATATGAATAACCAACACTAATAAAAGTGAAACCCAAATTAAAATTTAATAGTGTGGTTGAGTAACTACCCATGCAAGTTAAATCCTAGTAAGGGGTAGTTCCAAAGTTTACGGGACTTTGTATCATTTATTAAAATGAAACGTTTTAATTTATAATCCCAAAAATATATAAGATGGGATAAGATGTTATCGAAAAATTGATATATGTTTTTAGATTAAATTAATAGAATTCCTAAATATTGATGATCAAATTAAATTAATAAATAAGTCATTTTCTTGAATTAATAAAATGTTTTGCTTTCTTTTAATAAAGGGAAAACTACACTGCTGACCACTAAATAAATTAAGGATACATATTTGGACCATCGAACTATAGAAATTGTCAATCAGACCACTAAACTTAAAAAATCAACCTATTTTACCACCGCCGTTAAAAACCTAACGGTGGAGTGACGAAAATGCGACATGGCAATTGACGGAAAAATTTAAAAATTACACATTTGGTCCATGTTATTTACACATTCTTTTAATTGAATCCTAATTTTAAATTAATAAAATAATAAATTATTTAATTAAGTGGTGACACGTGTCAACACCTTATTGGAGGATTTTAATTACTTATATTTGAGGGGAAAATAAATTTCTCTTCACCTGATTGGAGGGGGAAAATAAATTTCTCTTCACCTGTGCTAAGCAGGATTCAAACTTGGGTCTTTCAATTGTAAAGCCAATGGCTATGCCACTGCACCAAGCGCAACTTGTGTTATAATTCTCTAGATATAATATATACCTCTTATTGGTTTCTACATTTATAAGCCAAAAGCTCAAACCCTAAACACTAATTTCATATATATAAATCCTAAACCCTAAACTCTAACCTTAAATATTTCAAATTAATTTCACGCTAAATATTTCAAATTAAACTCCAAACCCTAAACATTTCAAATTAATTCCATGCTAAATATTTTAAATTAAACCCTAAACCCCAAACCCTAAAAATTTCAAATTAATTTCATGCTAAATATGCAAATTAAACCCTAAGCCCTAAACCCTAAACATTTCAAATTGATTTCATGCTAAATATTTCAAATTAAACCATAAACCCCAAACCCAAACCTTAAACCCTAAAAATTTCAAATTAATTACATACTAAATATTTTAAATTAAACCTTAAACCCTAAAATTTTAAATTAATTCCATGCTAAATATTTTAAATTAAACTCTAAACCTCAAACTTCAAACCCTAATTCAACATAAGTATATTTCAAATAAAATTTAGTATTTAGGGTTTAATTTGAAATATTTAGCATGAAATTAATTTGAAACTTTTAGGGTTTAGGGTTTAATTTAAAATATTTAGTATGGAATTAATTTGAAATTTTTAGGGTTTGGAGTTTAGGGTTTAATTTGAAATATTTAGCGTGAAATTAATTTGAAATATTTAGGTTTAGGGTTTAATTTAAAATATATAGCGTGAAATTAATTAGGAAATTTTAGGGTTTGGGATTTAGGATTTAATTTAAAATATTTAGTGTGGAATCAATTTGAAATATTTAGGGTTTGGGGTTTAATTTGAAATATTTAGCGTGAAATTAATTTGAAATATTTAGGGTTAGAGTTTAGGATTTAGGATTTATATATGTGAAATTAGTGTTTAGGGTTTGAGCTTTTGACTTATAAATGTAGAAACTAATAAAAGGTATATATTATATCTGAAGAATTATAGCTCAAAGTTGTGCTTGGTGCAGTGGTAAAGCTATTGGCTTTACACTTGATAAACCCGTGTTTGAAACTTGCTTAGTGCAGGTGGAGATAATTTTATTTTTCTCCTCTAAATTGGTGGTGACACATGTCATCACCTGATTGGAGGGGAAAAATAAATTAATAAAATCAAATATAAATATAAATAATTAAAGTCCCCCAATAAGGTGTTGACACGTGTCACCACTTAATTAAATAATTTATTATTTTATTAATTTAAAATTAGGACTAAATTGAAAGAATGTGTAAATAATAGGGACCAAATGTGTAATTTTTAAATTTTTCCGTCAATTCCCACATGACAATTCCGTCATTCTACTGTTAGGTTTTTAACAGCGGTGGATAAAATAAGTTGATTTTATAAGTTCGATGGTCTGATTGACGATATCTATAATTCGGTGGTCCAAATATGTATCTTCAATTTATTTGGTGGTCAATGGTATAGTTTTCCCTTTATCAAATGTATGTAGTTTAGATTTTCAAAGATAATTGATTACAAAGTTGGAAGTTGTGATTGTGACCAACTTTGAAATTTGTCAAAAATAATAATTCTCCGTCCATCTACTATAACTATTGGCACGATTAAATGCAGATTCTCAATGTAGGGCAAATTTACCAAAATATTTATACTTTTGAATTTTCTTTAACGAAATAACTTCTCTAAAAATTATTTAATAAAATACCTCAATTTTAGACATGTAAGAGAAAAACGCTTCTCATCTTACGTAATTTAGAAGAGTGTTGTTGACTGGACGCGATTTTCATGTATATTTTAATTTGATATGTATAAAATAAAAACATAATATTGATGTAAATTGTGTCCAATTAACATCTTTTTTTACGTCGACTCCAGTTAAAAAACACTGTTGACTGGATGCGACTTTCGTGAATGTACTTTTGTCCTACGTGTATGAAATGCGGGGTATTTCATTAAATAATTTTTGAGGAATTATTTCGTTTAATAGTGAGATAGAGAGAGAATGTTTAGGTAAATTAACCTCAATGTAGACTCCATTTTAATATTTGTTAACATTTTCTTGAAAGTTGTAGATTCAAGTATTTTTTATTTTAAATTAAAATCTTAAAATACCTTTTTAATTAATAAAAGTAATTATTTTTTAGAATAAACAAAGAGAAAATGTAATAAAATGTAATCTAA
The DNA here is from genome assembly GCA_958450335.1 of Hibiscus tridactylites. NCBI lineage: Eukaryota > Viridiplantae > Streptophyta > Magnoliopsida > Malvales > Malvaceae > Hibiscus > Hibiscus tridactylites. The sequence continues at coordinate 23,096,286 of OY288267.1, read as the reverse complement.
AAAAATCTACAAAAATTATTGTAGAATTATCATTTTAATAAAAAAAATTTCTTAAAATCATCAAAGAACATAAATTATCAACTAAATAATGAAAATAGTATCTTACATGGAAAGTGTCAAGAACTTAACCAAACAACTTAGAAAAATAGAAGATACAAACAAACACTATTGTCGGTGGTGAAAGATAAGCACAATCAACACTAACATAAAAATAAATACAATGTTGTCGACACATGTACAATTAACTTTATTACAACTCAAACACAATCTATTTTGAATTATTGCAATCACCTATTCGATATGTGAGAACAAGTCTGATGGTTTAAATAAAAAATAAATAAACAAAATAACTAAATAAACGTCAAGTATAGAGTCGATGTCAAATCAAACTCTAAAATGAGAAAATGCTAAAAAATTCACCATTTCTGTTAAAAATACTTATTAACTCTAAAAACACAAAAAACCTAAAGAGATTAAAAAGAGAGAAAATAAAATAAAAAATAATTACAACAAATGTTGTGATAAAATTAGGGACGAGTTTACCACGTGCGACGAACATTACTGAATACCACTAACGCTGAACACCATTAAATTAATTAATAAAGATTAAAATTTTCAAGAATTTAATATACAATTAATAATTAATTTTAAAATTTTAATTAAATTATTTTCCATATATATTAAATTTTTTAATAAGGTCGAACCTCCGATCCACCCAGAGTTGAAATCATATTCTGCTTTTCATCATCCCAAAAGAATTTCAAATCTAAATAACAAGAACAACACATTGCTCAAAAGAGAATGAAAGGAGAAGGAACCAAAATAAATGATAATTACAAAAAATACTAAAACAAAGATGAAATTCCCCATTGTTCTAATGATTTGATGCCATTCAAAGTATTAAAACTAGTATCGAACATATTCATTGTCATTACAGTTTCTTACAAATTTTCATCGATTATTATTTTTAATTCTTCCAAAAACAATATTAACTTTAACAACAACAACAACAACAACAACAACAACAACAACAAAGTATGAAAAACTAAAAATTAATTAAAACCTACAAGAGTAAGATGCGCAAAATAAGATATCCACCGTCCTGTCATAACCGATTCTCAATGGTGCTGGATTTCTTCAAAATTAAAATAAAAATAATCTCATGATGTAAAAAATCGTTCTACCTTTCGGTAACAATTCTGTTGAGCCTGTTGATTAGCAAGACGCACATGGTGCTTTCGAGAATGTTAAAAGAGAAGGTTGAAAATAAAATAATTAAAAAACTTCAATTCTTCCATATGGCACGGCTTAAAATACATCGAGGTCTAAAGGCCAAACTTTCAATTTACCCAGAGTTGAAATCATATTCTGCTTTTCATATCTTCGAAGACTTTCAAATCTAAGTAACATGAACAACACATTGCTCAAAAGATAATGAAAAAAAACCCATATAAATAATATTAACAAAAAAAATACTAAAACAAAGATAAAATTCCCCATTGTTCTAATGATTTGATGCAATCAGGTAGAAATTCATAAGAAAGATATAGAAGGAAAATTTAAAAAAGTCATAACATTTGTCAAAGAAATCAAATTCAGGGTTTCAACATAGTGGTACTGATGGCATCAAATCATTAGAACAATGGGGAATTTCATCTTTGTTTTAGTATTTTTTAATTATTATTTATTTTGGTTCGTTTTCCTTTCATTCTCTTTTGAGCAATGTATTGTTCTTGTTATTTAGATTTAAAAGTCTTTGGGATGATGAAAAGTAGAATATGAACTTTGGATGAACTGGAGGTTTGACCTTATTAAAAAATTCAAAAATTTAATTTATATGAAAAATAATTTAATTGATTTTTTAAATAATTATTAATCATATGTTGAGTCTTTGAAATTTTTAATTTTTATTAATTAATTTAATAATGTTCAGCGGTAGTAGTGTTTAACGGTGTTCGTCGCACGTTGTAATTTTTTTCTAAAATTAGATAACAATTAACAATTGTTTGATCAAATGCTAGCAATGCCGCACTCTCATACAACAACAAAAAATAATAATTTAATAAAATATCATTAGTCACATTTTTTTTCCTTTTGTCAAATACATTAAATGCAAAGTTGGAATTAGTCGTGATCAAGTTAGGAAATTGTCTACTATTTTTTTCCGTCCATCTACTGTTGGCACCATGGAAAGCACATGCTCAACGCAGACATCGTTTCTAGTTTGATTGAGAAAATTTTAATACATTTTAACATATAATTTAATATAATAACTATATTATTCAAATTCTTTTTATTTATAAATCAAAAGATATTAAATGTTTAAATATACTTAATCTCATGTTTTTTTGTGTATTTTATTTACAATACGTCAATTGAACTAAACTCAATCAACTTTAACCAACAATCTTATCTATATAAAAATTATCTTGTAAGTAACACTATATATAAGTAATTATTAGTCGATACGGTTTTGATAGAATTGATAAGATTGCGATTTTGAGTTTTGAAATTTTATTTTTAAATTTTATTTTGTCTCGTTATGTATGGATTTTTGTAGGGGTGAGCAAAACTCGACTCGACTCGAAAAAAATCGATATTTTTTTTCAATTTCGAGTTATTCGAGTTGTTCGAGTTATTCGAGTCAACTTGATTAACTCGAAAAAATTTCGATTTCGAGTCGGTTTAGAATTTGCCCAACTCGAAAAATCGAAAAACCGAATTTTACAGTTTTGCAATTTAGTCACTGATTTCATTTTTCTTCAATTTATCCTTCATTTTAAGTCCATTTTTGACCAAATTTGAACCATGTATTTCTAAACCAGCGTAGAATACGTATTTATCTTCAATTTATATTTTTGAAAATAAATTTCATATTTTTTCAATTCAGCCCCTTAACTTTGTATGATTTCCTCATTTCTTCAACATCTCCTTCGTTTTAAGTCAATTTTGACCAAAATTGAACCACATGCTCCTAAACCAATGTAGAAACTAGAATACCTATTTAACTTTAATTCATATTTTTAAATTAAATTTCCTACTTTTGTAATTTAGCCCCTCAACTTTGAATGTTTCCCATTTCTTTAATTTTATCTTTCGTTTTAAGTCTATTTTTTTTTACCAAAATTAAACCACATGATTCACTAACACTATATAATATCTATATAACTTCAATTCATATTTTTAACAAATTTATTCTTTTTTTAATTTAGCCCTTTAACTTTATATTTTATTCAATTTGATCATTCAACTGAATTTTTTGTAATTTTTTTCTTTACATCAATTCATTGACTCATTTATACCCCCATCAGTACTTTATCCTCAAAAGTTTCTTATTTAAAAATAATATTATAAATATATTTTAGAAGTTTAGATGATATTTTTTTTATTAAATAACATTACAAATCTTACTTATGCATGTGAAAAATAATATGAAGAAATATATATATATATATATATATATATATGCATATCTTATATGAATAGAGAAAGTCGTTTAAATTGGAATCAAATCGTACTATAACATGGTAAATAATTACAATTAAATTTGTATAGAAACTCAAAAACTCGACTCGACTCGAACTTGAATTTCATAAACTCGACTCGAATCGAAAAAATTTCAAATTAAGTTCAAGTCGTAAAATATGACGCGTCAACTCGAATTTTTTTGACTCGACTCGCTCGAACGCTCACCCCTAAATTTTCGCTTCATTATACGTTGGTTTTTTAAATTTATTCTAATTTATTTGATATATTTTAATTTTTAATTTGATTGTGTGCTTACTGTTTATATATTCAAATCATAATTATTACTTATTGGTGCAATACTTATGATTATATATGAATTGTACCTCCTTAAAAAATCTCAAAAAAAAAAACGTTAACAAGTCTCAAGAAAAATACAAAACTAGCAAATAAAAGTATTTACAATTTACTGTACTCGTGATAAATAATTATTAATAAAGATTCCTATAATTTTTTCGGAAGGTATTTTTTAACAGAATTTTTTTGGAAGGTATTGTGTTGATACCAAACGTATAAATCAATGCATATTGATTCTTTAATTAAAATAATAATGATACTAATAACGTCTAATTTTTTATTTTTTTCCTTCAATCTATAACAATCATATCATCTTAGCCTCTTAGGATGGAACTAGGATAAAATCAAAAGATTAAATTGCTAACTTTAAAAATTCAGAACTTAAGAATTATCTAAACAAATAACGGGGACTAAAATTTAATTTATTTAATTCCAAAACAGATAGTGGCCTAAAATATAATTAAATAAAAAAAGTTGATGACTACATTTACTTTAACTAATTTTCAAAATTGATAGGGACCAAGAAATCTAGGGGATCAGAGTCTGTCACCTTCACATAATTTCGCGTCAATTAGTACCAATAGTTTGAATTATACCCATTGAGATACATAGTTTATAATATTTAGAGCATGAACTAATTTGTCTCTGTGGTTAAAGGAACAATTGTTGTTCTTAAAGGTCACAGGTTCGAGCACTAGCAACTGTAGCAAGGTAATTGAGCATGCATTGTCAAATGGTTGAGAGTATATTTAGAAAAAAAAATTACTTGTAATCACCTTAACTTAAAAATATTGGTGAAGGTAGTGACTGTATTGAACACAATGTAATCTTTGAAGTTCAAATTGTGAATCCTAAGGACTCGTGGTGTAATTTTACTATTTTAAAAAACATTTATATAAACGAACATGTTTGCGAACATATAAACGAACACGATATTAAAAATTTAAACGAACACGAATTGAACATGAAACACTTAAAAGTAAATAAATCAACAAAGCCTTGTTCATTTAAGCTCGGTTCATTTACACCCCTAGATATAATTTTTAAACAACAATATAACAAATTTTTTATATAAATCACTAATTTTTGATTCAATCGATTCAACAAATGTTTTTATTTTCAATTATCACAGATAAGGGGGGATGGTTTTGGACAAAGTTTACCATTAAGATCCAAAATCAACTAGGATTTGAAAGCAATGCAAATCGTTAATCACTATAATAATAATTTTGTTGAGAATTGAATTATTTTTTTAATCAATGCTATCAATCTGATCAAAAAAAATCAATGCTATCAATTAGGTAGCTTTGAATGGTTAATATAGTATTTTACGATTTTAATGCTATAATAGTGGTTTAGGTTTTAGTTATCAATCAAGATCGTTAGTACATTGGTTTAATAATGATAAGATTAATATGTCAACTAAATGTGGTTAATTAAACGATACATATTTTAATTTAATATTAGCTGTGGATTTTACTCTAGCCATAATCTATTTTTTCTCTCTAGCATCTACATTTTTTTATAACATAAAGGATAAAGAATGCTTTCGTTAATATTGATGTAAAAGGATTACTAAGCTTGACTTTCTCAAGATACATAGGCTGTGTATATATAATACATTGAAGGAACTAAAGTTAACTGTAACTAATTATTACCAAATTTGATAACCAACTAACTGTGATAGCCACCCTCAAAATGGAGGCCGATGAATGTTGAGAAGACTCATCTAGACCAAAAACGAGGAAAAAGCAAGAAAATGTAGAACTTTCGTAAATATGTCAGTTAGTTGATCATTAGAACAGAGATGGAAAAGTTAGAGAAAACCATCACATATTTTGCCACGAACAAAATGGCAATCAACTTCAATGTTTTTGGTGCGTTCGTGAAAAATTTGATTCTTTGCTAGGTGAATCGCAGTCTAATTATCACAATAAAAGAAAGCATGTTGAATAGGAATTTGAAAAGAAGACAATAATGCAGCTAACTAGACCAACTCACATGTAGTTGAAGTAAAAGACCGATATTCAGCCTCACAAGAAGAGCGACTAACAATATGTTGTTTCTTGGACTTCCAAGATATCAAAATGCTCCTAAAGTAGGTGCAAAATCTAGTGGTTGATCGTCTGAACACGAGACATAATTTGAATCATCAAAACCAACGAGCTGCATGCTTGAATTTGAAGGAAAAAATAATCCGAGTTCAGAAGCATGCTTGATGTAAGACAACAAATGATACACAGCTTGAAGATGAAATTTGCGTGGAGAAGTAAAAAATTGGCTCAATAAATTCACAATATATGTAATGTCAGACATGGTATGGGTGAGATATAATAAACGATCAACTAGCCTGCGATACAACCGGGGATCTTCCAACAATTCACCTTCAGTCATGCTTAGCTTATGAGGAGAAGTGATTGGTAAAATACCTGATTTCTTCCCAAAGGAACCTGTATCTTTCAAAATCTACAAAACATAATGACGTTGTGAAAGAGAAATTCTAGTCACATTACGGGCAATTTCAAACCCTAAAAAATAATTCAGAGTGCCCAAATCTTTAAGTTTAAAATGTCGTTGAAAAAAAGACTGAATATCAGATAATAAAGCTAGATTACTACCAGCTAAAACTATGTCATTGTAACACCCCCTTCTCGACCTGGTCGAGAACTGGGTCAGAAAGTGCTACCGATGTACAATATTCAATAAAATATCATGCTTTGATGACAATCATAATGTCAATTATAAAAGTTAAACATGACATGCTCTTCATTCATATTAGAAGCATAATATCAATCATCATATCATTAATGACCAAATCATAACAAAGTAATATCAATAACTAATAATTTTCTTTGGATCGATTCACGGTAATTGGATACACAAATTCCACCTCCTCGCCAAATCAATGAATGGTCAACAAACCGACATCGCCAATAAGACCAATACACAATACATCCATTCGCCTCACCAAATCAATATAGGCCGTAGCCCTAGGACCGTAGTCCACCCGTACACTGAGCTCATAAATTTTATGGCATGCTAATTGTATCCAATACTTCGATCCCAAGGTTTAATAACAATAATTCAATGGCAATAATATCATATCAATTGATCAACAATCAAATTTTTATGTCAATAAACAATGGTAAGAATCCAATGCGATATCCAATGGTCAGTGATTCTATCTACTTCAATAATTTTGATGACAATAATATCAATGCTACGGATGATGACTTGATGCAATATTTACCAACTTACCAATATGGCTTTTAATAATGCTTTATGCAAATCCGTTCAATTCAATGGTTAGTAAATCAATAAACAATGATTCGAGATGACACCTAGCCAACTCTCGGGACTCCGACTACACTCACCTCGATAATTCGAAGCTTCTAAGGCTCTCGGATGGCGATACCCTTATCTCTAGCTTTCGATGGAAGCGATGGATTAATCTTTTCCACTTCTTGAACTAGGAAGAGCAATAAGAGATTATTAGAATCTATATGACAATATTGATGCTTGAATAGCCATTAGCTATTAGACAAAGCTTATCTTAAAGCTTGAAATTGATCATCTAATAATCAAGAGAATCGATGATTAACTCAGGGCTTTCACTTACCCGATCGATAACTATGAATTGATGTTCTTAAATCAAGGAAAGCTTAAGCTCAAGGTTCTAAAATGGAGAGGTGTATGCTTAGGAGCTCAAGGTTGAGGACAATGAAGATGTGTGCTTAACAACTCAAAGATAAAAGGTGGAAATGAGTCTCGGTGGAACAAAACAAGTATGAGAGCTTTCTTTTTGTTCATTTTAAGAGAACTAAAACCTTAATCATTTCCCACCTCACCTTTAGCCAATAGAAAGGTTTCCCCCAACCTAAGGTAAGCTATTTAATAATATTTTCTATCTTTTCTTTATCCCTTTTTAAAACTAGACATATAGTTGACCTCTAGTCATCTTTTTTTGACCAAAATCACGTGGAGGGTGGCAAAGAAATAGGTGAAACATTATCTTACCATTTTCCTTTTAATTTTAACTTTCAAACATATTCAAAACATGGGACCCGTTTCGAAACGAGTGAAACCGTATCGAAATGGTCATACAAAAGTCTAAAAGTTAGTTAATACGGTTATGACCGTATCAGAACGTCCTATACTCGTTTTCAGACGCCTCATCTAGGCTATTTCGATACGGGTCTGAGTGTATCGAAATGCCTAGCTCAAAAACATTAATTTGAGCATTTTCAAAGCAATCTTAATTAAGGACTTGGTTTAATTAAGGTCCTTTAACAATACAATCTATAGGAAGGATACGATATTTCAATATTTTAATATCAATACTCCGATCATCGGAATCCAATTCCGACTAGACCGGTTTTCGGGGTGTTACAACTCCCCCCCTTAAGAAAAATTCATTCTCGAATTTTTACCTAGAATTATGTCATGATTATCCACTTGTTCATTGTCTTTTACATGATACATCTGTGCGGAAGCTTTAAATTCAGGTCGGTACGATGCTTTAGATGAACCTCCAGATTTTTCAAAGGATCCTTGCATTGTTCCCTTGCCTCGAAAAGATTGAGCAAGAGATGGATCAATCGATACAGAAACAAGCTTGTTAGGGTTTTCTGGGCATTCTCGAATGAGGTGACCCAACTCTCCGCAAAAGAAGCAAGCACCAGATTTCTTACGACATTGTCCTTCGTGTCGTCGTTGACAAAAATTACACTTGGAAATTCTTGTCTCTTGTATAGAGCCAATAACACTCTCAATGAGATTGACACCTGAAGGGGAACGAGCTACAACTTGAGGTTTAGAAAAATACTCGAACAGGGAAGGTTGTGAATACACATTCTGCTCCGAGCCATGATGCTTCCCTTTCTTGGAAGATCTAGAGAAATGAGACTCATCTCGATTTCTCTTTTTAGACTTGTTGGATCCACTAGTTCTCTGAGTTCTTTGTGCTCCTTCCGTAGCTTTAACTCTGTTCACAAGATCTTGGAAATCAATGATGCACAATGCTGTGAACATAGGGTGTAACTCATCATTGAGTCTAGCAATGAACATCCGACACTTTTCTTCCTCTTTCTTGATAAATTTAGCGCCATATCTACAATACTTGCAAAAATCATAGATGTACTGTTCGATCGACCGTCTACCTTGTTTAAGATGAAGGAAGATGCTTCGCCTCTCGGCAAGATAAAATTCACTTATGTATTTCTTATGAAATTCGTTAAGAAAGAACTCCCAATTCACGGTATCCTGAGAGACAGTAAGAATGGCAGTCTCCCACCATTGTAGAGCTTCATCAGCAAGCAATGCAAGGGCGCATTCAAGCTTATGTTCATTTGAACACCGTAATTGCTTATTCAAAATTCTTAAGGTATTGTCTAACCAAAGTCAACAATTTCAAGATTGTCATCATCTTGACCAGCGAAGGTGTAGGCTCGATATTGAGATAACTTATCAATAGAAGCTCGAGGAAGTTGAACAAATGGGTGGTGTAGGTTGCACAACCTGGTTAGCTCTCATCACATTCATGAATTGTTGGAACATATCAGCCATGTTTCGATAACACTCTGTCTGAGCCGTATGTGCTTTAGGCTCCACACCCTGAGCAGGAGGGTTCTGTGGGTTCGAAGGATTTCCTTCTCTTATCTCCTCGCCATGAGTCGAGGAGCTAGTAGCAAGCTCATTATCACGAGCTTCGTTAGTTTGAGAGAACCAGGTCAGAGTGTGTTACCGGTGAGCGATGCGATGATTGGTACAATAAAATTTCATTCCAATTTCAACACTTAGACAATATTACACAAAAAAACTTTACCGAATGTATATCTTAGTCCCATTCACTCATTGGAAAACAATAATTAATAAATTAGGACCAATTTATAACTTTTACAAGTTTTAAGGACTATTTTGTAAATCTTACAAAATTAGAGGTCCTTTGATGCAATAGATAATACCATAATGAAATTTAGTGCAATATTAGCTAGCCTGTAAAATTTCATACCATTTGAAGTTCATTAACTCATTCAATTTAATCTTTCACAATATAGTGACCAGACTATAAATAATGCAAACATTCAGATTATGCCCTTTTAACAAATCTAACTAACCCTGTATCGAAACACTCAAGCATGTTTCAATACATGTGGATGATGGTCAACCCATATTGACTCTACCTCTTTGATCGTATCGATACGGGCAAGCCCTGTATCGGTACAAGTTGACTTCCTTTGACTTTGACCCATTTCGATACGCTATGAACCCGTATCGAAACGAGGGATTCTAGTAACAAAATGTTTCGGTATGGTCCTAATCCGTTTCGGTACACCCTGTTTTCTCAGGTTAAATTATGCTTACCCGTATCGAAACGCCATCACCCGTTTCGATACGACCTGACATGTAATGACAGATTCTTGCTGGTTTTTATTCATTTTAACTTATCAAACAATGTCCAATGTAGTTAAACTTTGTACACAACATATGACTATAAATTCTACTTGTACGTCAAAATTTAGAGCCAAATGAATCCGTTTACCCGGTTTTTACCTTTTAGTGCCAAAACATGCATTTAAGACAATTTCTCACTAGATAAAAGACTTGTCTTATACGTATCGCTCTTATACCATTTAACCATAACATAGGCATATCAAAAGAGACTTAATAGACTTGTACATAGACCTTGCCACCAACTAGGAGTTCAAAAGGGTCGATATACATTACTTATAGCTTGATTGTGACTTGTGCAACACTTCAACTCTTCTGATCTCGATCCAAAACTTGGCTAACCTAAAATGGATGCAATGGAATGCATTAGGCATACTTTGCCCAGTGAGGTAGTCACAATTACAATGGATGAACATGGTATTCCATATAACATGCTTCAATGATAATCATACTATTAATTATGCAATAAACATGGCATGCTCCTTATTCATAAAAAACATAGTATCATGTCATCAATGACAATATCATGATTTCATAGCAAAACAATATCAATAACCAATAGTCCCCTTGGATCGATTCATAGTATATGGATACACGAATTCCACCTCCTCGCCAAATCAATAATTGGTCAACCCGGTGACATCGCCAATAAGACCAATACACAATACATCCCACACCTCGCCAAATCAATATAGGTCGTAGCCCTAGGACCGTAGTACACTTGTACACTTAGCTCATGAATTCTATTGCATGCCAATTGTATCCAATACTTCGAATCCAAGGTCCAATAATCAATAGTTCAATAGTACAATATCAATAACAATGATTCAACATGATATCCAATGACAATAATTCATAAATCGGTATTTCAATGCTTCCTTTAATACCCAATAATCAATGATTCTATGTGAACATGCTTCAATGATTTCAATGACTACAATAACAATGTTACGGATGATAATTCGATGCTATAATCACCAAAACTTACCAATATGGCTTTCAATAATGATTTATACAAATCCCTTCAATTCAATGGTTAGTAAATCAATAAACAATGATTTGAGATGACACCTAGCAAACTCTCGGGACTCCGACTACACTCACCTCGATAATCTGAAGCTTCTAAGGCTCTCGGATGGTGATACTCTTATCCCTAGCTTTCGATGGAGGCGATGGATTAATCTTTTCCACTTTTTGAACTAGGAAAAGCAATAAGATATTATTAGAATCAATATGACAATATCGATGCTTGAATAGCCATTAGCTATTAGACAAAGCTTATCTTAAAGCTTGAAATTGATCATCTAATAATCAAGAGAATCAATGATTAACTTAGGGCTTTCACTTACCCGATCGATAGCTATGAATTGATGTTCTTAAATCAAGGAAAGTTTAAGCTCAAGGTTCTCAAATGAAGAGGTGTATGCTTAGAAGCTCAAGGTTGAAGACAATGGAGGTGTGTGCTTAACAACTCAAAGATAAAAGGTGGAAATGAGTCTCGGTGGAGCAAAACAAGTATATGAGCTTTCTTTTTGTTCATTTTAAAAGAACTAAAACCTTAATCATTTCCCACCTCACCTTTAGCCAATAGAAAGGTTTCCCTAACCTAAGGTGAGCTATTTAACAATATTTTCTATCTTTTCTTTATCCCTTTTTAAAACTAGACATATAGTTGACCTCTAGTCCTATTTTATGACCAAAATCACGTGGAGGGTGGCAAAGAAATAGGTGAAACATTATCTTACCATTTTCCTTTTAATTTTAACCTTCAAACATATTCGAAACACGGGACCCGTTTTGAAACGAGTGAAACCGTATCGAAATGGTCATACAAAAGTCTAAAAGTTAGTTAATACGGTTATGACGTATCAGAACGTCCTATACTCGTTTTCAAACGCCTTATCTAGGCTATTTCGATACGGGTCTGAGTGTATCGAAACACCTAGCTCAAAAACATTAATTTGAGCATTTTCAAAGCAATCTTAATTAAGGACTTGGTTTAATTAAGGTCCTTTAACAATACAATCTATAGGAAGGATACGATATTTCAATATTTTAATATCAATACTCCGATCATCGGAATCTAATTCCGACTAGACCAGTTTTCGGAGTGTTACAGTCATCCACATAGATAAGAAGAGCCATTAAATCAACACCTGAGCCTTTTACAAACAGTGAATGTTCATAGGGGGCTGAATGAAATCATACTTGAAAACCACTTATGGAAAATCATGATACCATTGCCTCGAAGCCTGTTTAAGCCCATAGATAGACGTGTGAAATTTACAAACCAAATTTGAACCTTGAATATCAGAACTGTAACCAAGAGGGAGTTGCATGTAAACCTCATCATCAATCATTCCATTAAGAAATGCATTGTTGGCATCGAACAAAAGAAGATGCCATCCTTGTGTTGCATCAAGGACAAGTAAGACTTTAAAAGAGGTCATTTTTGCTACAGGAGAAAACTATCAATGTAGTCGACCCTCTCAACTTGAGTGAAACCTTTTGCCACCAAACAAGCCTTATAATGGCCGACACTGTCATCAGATTTGTGCTTAACTCGATAAACTCATTTGCACGTAATGGCTTTTTTACCTTCAGAAAGAGGAACCACAGACCAAGTTTGAAGGGATTCCATTGCTTGTAATTCTTCATCCATGACAACTCTCCATTTAGATAACTTAACTCCCTGATGAATGAATAAAGGCTCAAAAGAAGAGGAAACATTTGCCACAAAAATTGTGTAGGAATGTGACAAAAGATATGAAGAGACATGATCTTCAATAGGATAAGCATGCTTTGAAACAACTGAATTGCAAAGGAACAACATGCTCATGTGGTAAGGCAACCTCTACATTGTGGTCCTCTAAATTGTGTGTACCATTCACATTTAAATCAACTGACGCATCAAGTGCAGGACTTGAAGCATTGTCAGGTACATGCTGCATAGGAGGCTGAACTTGAGACTCATAAAAAACTACATAGGTTCAGTGGGATGGCCAAACACATGATTCTCATCTGGTAACACATTGGACAAAGAAATATTAGGAAACATATCAATTATAGAATCAAAATCAGTTATGGTATGAAATAGAAAGATATGTTCATGAAATACCACATTGCAAGAAACTACAATCAATAGAGTCTTCAAAACGTAGACCTTGTAACCTTAATACCTGTAACATAACCAAGAAAAATGTAACCCCCTATACCCGCTTATACATTTTCACGGATCCTAGGAGGCCACGTTAGGGTCACAAGAGCGACCCACAATAATTTATATAAAATTCATTTATTTAAATACATTAAAGTTGTAAAACAAATTTATGTTTGAACTATCATATATTTATGAACATCATGTAAACACATAACGGGAACTCACAAACATTATACACACTCTAACATAAAACAATACACGTCATACATGCATTGCCCACTAACTATGTCGATACTGTACTCCAAAAGCAACACCGAGGAAACCCAAAAAAGTACTAATGCAGTAACTTTACCATGACGAATTTCATCTAACCTGCGATTGAAAAAAACAACATGAGCTTGGGAAAGCTCAGTAGTACATGACTACCAAATGATGTGTACCATGTGGTAAGCACGTGCAAGTACATGGCAGACATTACATTGACATGACGTTTCAGGAAAAAAAAACGAACTTCATTTACGATTTAATATTTCAGTGTAACGTTATAATTGAATATAACATAATTGTTCTTTATCCAATCGTTGTGTAACAGGCGTAAAGCCTACAACCCCGAGATTTAGAAAACTGAATGATTAAATTGAACTAGGGAGTTTAGTGTGTCCCATCAGTGCTAAATTATATCAATGTGGTAAACATTTTATTTCACGGGCACATAATTCAAGCAGCAACAATGTTTATCATTTTTTTATTCTTGTCTACCCTCCAAATGTACTCTAATATACAATTTTGAGATGCGTCTATAAGGATATTAAAGGGCGTGAGTATCATCCTTAAAGAATACCTTGGGCCCGATGAAATTTCCTTAACTGAAGCATAGGAACCTGTAGCTGTAACGATAAGGAATTACCCTAGCCGAAGCATAGGAACCTGTAACTGTAACGATAAGGAATTACCCTAGCCAAAGCATAGGAACCTGTAACTATAACGATAAGGAATTGCCCTAGCCGAAACATAGGAACCTGTAACTGTAACGATAAGGAATTACCCTAGCCGAAGCATAGGAACCTGTAACTGTAACGATAAGGAATTACCCTAACCGAAGCATAGGAACCTGTAACTCTAACGATAAGGAATTACCCTAGCTGAAGCATAGGAACCTGTAACTCTAACAATAAGGAATTACCCTAGTCGAAGCATAGGAACTGTAACGATAAGGAATTACCCTAGCCGAAGCATAGGAACCTGTAACTGTAACGATAAGGAATTACCCTAGCCGAAGCATAGGAACCTGTAACTGTAACGATAAGGAATTACCCTATTGTCGGTTGTTCACCGACGGTTCAATACCAGATCTACGAAGGAGACGTTGGCGGCACAACAACCGAGGCGACGAGGAGGACGTCGGTGATGGCAGTTACATTCACGGAGCACGACGGTGACAAAGATATTCAATAGCTCACGATGAGTTTGCTACCGTTTCGCACCAATAGCAACCGATGAGGGAGCGTGGTCGGAAGAAATTTGCTCGCCAGACGACGAGGAACAACGGTATAGTGGCGGTGTAACCCACAGGCCGGCAAAGATGGGTGGTCGGAGTTCGGACAGAACGGTGGGAAAGATGGGCTTGGCAATCTTTCAAACGAATCTTTACGACGAACGGCAGCGGCTCACCGCGTGTGAAGGACGGATCTGGGGTCGGGGTGCGACGACGCTTCTGACGACAGAGGCGGTGGTGGCCGAAAACGGTGGAGACAGAGGCGGTGGTTGGGCTCGCCAAACTTCGAACCTATTATCCACGACAAACAATGGCCCAACCGCGCGAGTAGTTACCGTTGGATGGTCGGGGCATGACGCCGAGCACGATGCTGGTGGCGGTGACGCTCACCGTCGAGCGGTGGGTGAGATCGGCACAAGGGCGTGGTGGTCGGGAAAGAGTTCTCCAGAGACTCTTCATTTTCCTTATTTTTTTCCCGATCTGAAATTATTGGAATGTGAGGGGTCACTTCAGAGTTTTATTAAAAATTTTTGACTAACATTCTAGAATTCCTCTTTAAGTATTATATAATCCATTATTTGATAGATATGAGCCTTTAGCTCAACGGTTAACATAGTAGTTGTTGGGTAAGAGGTCGTGGGTTCAAACCCTCACAACCACAATACTTCACTTTTACATTTTTTCCATTATTATTTTTATTTTTATTTTTCCTCATAAAAAGTAATTACAAATCGGAGTGTTACAAAAAATATTAGAGATAGTTTCTCCTATAAGACTAGAGAGTGGAAACAAAACATAGACACCCAAAAGTCTTGATATGTGATTATGATGGAGCCTGAGTATGCAAAACCTCATAAGGGGACTTGTCATGAAAAACAAGCGTAGGCAACCTATTAATTATATAAGTTGTTGTAAGCACGCAATCACCCCAGAAACGAATAGGCACCCTTGATTGAAATAGTAAGACTCGAGCAACAACTAATAAGTGTTGATGCTTACGCTCTACAACAGAGTTTTGTTGAGGAGTTTCAACACAAGAGAATTGATGAAGAATACCCAACCGAGTAAACAATTCTGCAAACTTCAATTTTGGATCATTGTCAGATTAGAAGAGTTTGAAGTCAAAATTAAACTGTCGTTTGACCATGCTGATGAAGTTAGGAATAATTGATGTTACATCAGATTTATTTTGCAGTAGATAAGTGCTTGTAGATCTTGTGTAATCATCGACCAATGTAAAAAGAAACGTTGATTATTATAAGTGACATCTTTGAACGGTCCCCAAATATCACAATGAACAAATTCAAAATGTTGATTAATATGAGACACATAATTAGGAAACAAGAGTCGATGTCGTTTTGCAAGTGAACAAATTAAACAAGGAGCAATTTTATTACAAGAATAAGATGGTAAAACATCTTTTAACAAATGCAAAACATGATAGCTGGGATGACCAAGTCTATCATGCCAAAAAACAAAGTAATATTGTCTGTAGAAGCTTTAAGAACAACCTGATCAGTTGAATCGTTCATCTTGCTATGTGCCTTAGGAACCTATAGCAAATAGAGACCCCGAAACAGCTCACCCTTCCCAATCACTTGACATAAGTCCTGAATCAAACATTGATTTTTAAAAAATAAAATGTTGTGATTAGAATCATTAACCAATCAACTAACAACCATGAGATTGAACCAGAATTCTGGAACAAAGAAAATATTCCTGAGAAGTAATCAAGAATATAACCTAATATTTCCAGAAAAAACAACAGGGACTATGGATTTATTTGGGAGTAAAATACTGCTACCTTTAATAGAATTTAATGATTCAAACAATTCTTTTTTAATAGCAAACATGCATTTGATGCACCAGAATCAATGATCCAATACTGATGAGTATCAAAAGAATTAAGATTATTTACATGAGAGAATATTGCCTTGCATAAATGAGTTGATTGAAGTAGAATCTTGCTTTAATGTACTAGGGCTTGAAGAAGTTGTTGTCTTGAGTTGGGTAGTGAACATGACAATCAACTATTAACATTGATGATCAGTGAAAAATTTATTAAAAGAATATGAAAAAAGATTTGAGGTTTTGACAAAAAAATTGATTATGCAATTGGGTTAGGCAACACATCAGAACATTGATTCTCTTCGTGAACAACCAAGGAGAAGGCATTAGTGATAGGAGGCATAGGATCCATGTGAAGTATTTGGCCACGGACATGAGCAAACGCCTCATTGAGCCCCATTAAGAATTGTATGGTAAGTTCCTTGTGTTGATCATCTATCATCTTGCGAACACCACCACAATTGCATCGACCACAAGAACACACAGTCTTAACAAAAATTGGCTCATCTCAAATAATTTTCAGTTACGTACAATACGTGCTAATGGTCATAGACTCTCGAGACAAATCACTCAGCTTCTTTTTCATCTAAAAAATACGAAGACTAATATTTTATTGAAAAAGATCTTGAAGATCTGTCCAAATATCAGCGGTAGTGGAATAGTAAAGCAAACTGGCAAAAATATCCTTTGATACAAAGTTGAATATCCAGGAGATGACAATATTATTCGTCAGTGTCCAAGCATTGAAGCGATGGGTGAGAATGAGATTAGGAACAATGATGGAATCATTGACAAACCCTAGTTTATTTTTGGTAAAAAAGCAATTATCATAGAACACTTTCACCTATTATGATTGTCATTTGTAAGAAGTTGAGTAACCAGAACCATTCTAAGATTAACGGATTGATGAAGATAGTAGGAATTGTTGCCATTCTCGAACTAGTCATTGAGATTGCTAACGTCGCCCATGATCGGAAAGAGAATACAAAAAAATGAGAGAAGTAAAAAAAAATTAAAAAACTTCTGATACCATATAACAAAAAGGATAAAGAATGCTTTCTTTTATTATTGATGTAAAAGGATTATAAAGCTTGACTTTCTCAAGATACATAGGTTGCGTATATATAATACATTAAAGGAATTAAATTTAACTGTAACTAATTATTAACAGACTTGATAATCAACTAATTGATAATAAACCAACTAATTGTGATATTTTCTATCGTTTCGTGCTCGGCGGTTGCACCAGCTTTGGTGCTAATTGTTGACCGCCTTTAGTTTTTAAATTTAATAATTTTATCTTTTGATTTTCTATTAAGGCTAGATTTGTCGTCGTCACGATTGATCATGATGACACTCTTTTGATTATGTTGTTGATCTTTTTGTTTTGAACCCTCGAACTGAACTTAGATACAAGCTCATAGTCACTTCTCTTGTTCGCGATTGAGTTGTAGTATTGATTGTATTGTCAACGTATCCTATAATTGTAATATGCATTTTTGTAATATTGTTTGTTGTTGGTTTTTACCTTTCATCATCGAGCTTTGGTAATTTTTGTATCTATTTTTTTCGAGCCTTTGAGTTAGGATTTTTACCTTTTTTGTATGGTCCTGTTTATGATTTAGAGATGTTAGTTTTCGTGCTTTTAGAAATGTGTTCGTATTAAGTTTGTTTACCTAAGTTGTAAACGGAGACATACACATGATTTTATATTAGGAGGGGCGAACCTATAAAATTCTAATGGGGCGAACTTATAAAATTTTAGGAGGGGAGAAGATAGATTTTCGATGTGAAATACATAGAAAATTTCTAAAATTTTTCTAAATCATATATGAATTTCAAATTATTTTTTTGGGGGGGCGACTGCCCCCTCTAGCCCCCCTTTGGGTCCATCGCTGGTTGTAAATTCTCATTGGCCCTATTTGGCAATTAGCTGATAGCAGATTACATTAGCTGATAGTTGATAGATGATAGCAGATTACATTAGCTGGTTTGACTAGCGGATTGTATTAGCTGATTGTATAAAAGTGTTTGGTAAAATTAACTGATAGCTGATAGCTGTTAGATTATTTAAACAAGAAAAATGACACATAAGGACATGATTATATTCAATACGTGTTTGAATAGTTTATTAGTTATCAATATTTTGTATCTAATTAATATTAATTAGATTTATAAAAAAATATTTTTAATATAACTTTTCTAAACATATTCGAATGATTTAGATATTAATTTATTATTTATATAAATATTTTAATATAATTTAATTAATTAATAAATTTAAATACACATATAAATATGTGATAATAAAAAAAAGTAAATAGGATTAGCTTATAAATAGGGTGAGAAAATATTTAATTTAGGTTATTCAGAGATTTTTGGTAACTGGTAAAGGTAAAAGAGTCTTTACAACTCTAATATCAAACCTCTAATCTCAAAAAGCTCATATTAGGAGCTTTTTTAAAATTAGCGGTTTCACCCCAATCCACTCTTTCAATCTGTTGTTCACCAAACAAGAATATTAGCGGATTTGACTGGTCAAACCTCTAATTATGTCTAAAACCTCTAATTTTTACCCAAACCGCTCTTTACCAAACATAGCCATTATATTTTTAGATTTTCATTCTTTCAATAAAAAATATTTACATTCTCAAGATAAATATCGAGATTGAAATTTATATAAGATATGATAATAGAAACATTTTTGAGCACTTAACTAATTAGTAAATCTCTTGATTAATTTATTTTAAAATTTTATATATAAATAATTTATTAATTATATACCGTTAATATAAATCTTTATTTTAAAGACTTCCGATAAAATCTGAGTTTACATGGCCATTAAATCAAAATTAAATAAAACTTGTCCACGTCTTTTTCTAATTTACTTTTAAAAATTTATTGGCAAAATGACAAAAGATGTCTTTAATGTTCGCATATTTTGTCATTTTGCTTTTTATTTTTTTGGAGCAAAGAATACATCAACGTTTTAATTTGGTCCAAATATGTCTCTCATTGGATGAAAATCGTCAGTCAAGTAACGGTCAACGACTGATGTTGACTGGACTTGCCACGTGTTAAGACCGCTGACGTGGCATATGCCACATCACATTTTTTTAAAAAATTTATTTTGTCATATCCTTCCTGATGATGATACGTGGCCGAATATCATGATGACATGTGATTGAACCTGATGGTGACATGTGGCGAATCTGTTGCAGTTAAAATTGAAGGAATAAAATACTGTTATTTTAACGGATCTTAACACGTGGTAAGTCCAGTCAGCACCTACCATTGATCGTTAGTCGACTGACGATTTTCATCCAACGAGAGACATATTTGGACCAAATTGAAACGTTAGAAGGTATTCTTTGCTCAAAAAATAAAAAACCAAATAACAAAACATGCAAACGTTGGGAGCATCTTTTATCAATTTATCAAATTTATTTTAATGGTTAGAAGACGGCTTAAGTCAGGACTCAGGCGGTAGAAGCCAATTTTTTTAAAAAATTGTCGGTATTTGAAAATTGTCAATTATTTTTAATTTTTTTATTAATATACATTTGTATGTCAAATAAACACTATGAACATTTTTATCGTCAAAATTCTGTGTTGTATATATAACCCTTTCAAAAAAAAAAAGTAGTTGCTCCAAAGTTAAGTGTTAAGATTCTCTAGTATATGGTAGGCTTCTTAAGTCAGGTGGTCTTAAGAGACGATTACACTTAACATTTAAGCACATGCGAACTCACGACCTTTAAAAAGTGTCAACCAAATTAGTATTTAATCAATTTAATTTTAAAGTAAACTACAATAATGATTATTGAATTTTAAGGTGTTTGCACTTTGATCACCGAAATCAGTAAATTTTTGTTTAATCATTGTCGTTAAAGAATGGTTTCATTTCAATCACTCTGCCATTAACCAATAAAACGTCTAAGCAACACACATACGTTTCATTTTTTGAATAAAAATACTACCTCCAATAAGATAATGGCACACATAATCATTATATATTTATATTGGTCAATATAAAATATGACAAATAATTTCTAAAAAGATGAGTCAAACCGAGAACTCCTGCTAATGAGCACAATGCAATATCACTAAACCACCTTATAAATATATTTTATATTCAATAAAAAATAATTTTTAAGTTAAATTAACGCTGATTTTTTTTTACATATCATATTCCTCTCTAGAGGAGGAGGGGATCTATGGAAAGAAAGTACTCCTGTTGAATCTAAAATTTATGACTTAAAGAATTTTTTTTATTTATATATCTTATTTTTACTTAAAGGGTGAGGGGGACTGTAGGGGAAGAAGGTGTTCCTGTTGAATCTAGAATCCATGACCTAAGGGAGATTTTTTTTACATATACTATTCTTACCTAGAGAAGGAGGGAAGGAGGCTCTAGGGGAAGAAGATATTTCTGTTGGGTCTAAAACCCACAACCTAAGAGAGAATAACTTTTTTTACATAATCTTATTCCTACCTAGTGGGGGAGGGAGGGAAACTCCAAAAGAAGAAGGTGTTCATGTTGAGTTTAGAATTCATAATCTAAGGGAGAGGGAGTTGATGAGAAGCCTTGGCCACCCGACAATCCTTATTTTCTCACTGAGTTAAACTAACACTGAATTTCTTCTCTTTTTCTTTGACATATCTTATTCCTACTTATAAGGGAGAGAAGTAAGATTTCAAAAAAAAAATATTTTTGTTGGGTCTAGAATTCATAACCTAAGGGAGAATGAGCTTATAAGAAGCTCTGGCCACTTAGCCATTCTTACTTTCTCAATGATGCGGGATTTCTTTTACCACATATTAATGTTCAAATTAATTACATTTATTTTATAAAACTCACATTAATTACAACATAAATCACACACACATCACACACGCACGCACACACACGATTGAACAAATTTAGATGGCTATCTAAGGTTGACTATTGGGGAAAGAGGATACTAAGATGCATCCCCACGTCTTCAATCTTTCCCCCATACATTTCTTCCATTGTACTTTGTCATATACGATAAAGCAAAACATTTCGTTTAAACTTTATTTTCCTTTTTGTGGTCACCTTTCAATTTTCATCTTGCACCCTGTGGGTCATTTTGCTGTGCCACATTTCCCACATGCATAACTTTATTGTTTTGCAGACAAGTTGGAGCTGAAACTGATGGCCACCACTTCACCGGCAATTTCTCGGAACCAACCGGTATTTTATGCGGTCGGATTTTGTGGAAGGACGATGTTAAGAATTTTATCGTAAGATTGAGATAAAATTTAAAAATAGGGCTAAAACTAAATATTTTCGGGTTAGAGTGTCTTAAATTGGAACACTAAATCTTGTCAGGGCTGAAGATATAATTTCTTCATTAATTAAGAGTTAATAAGGATCATCTAATTATTAAATTTTTGAAAGGACTAAAATGAAATTGTGTCATTAACTAATGATGATTAATTAAAATTCCAATTGAAGAAACAACAAGTGTTGGGTGCATTGGTAAGACACATTGCACTCTCCAGAAGAGAATGTGAATTCGAACCTCGGAGACAATATTATTGGGAGGAGCAACCTCACACCTCGAATATAGACCGTAAGACGAAAATGTATGTAACAAAAAAAATTCCAATTGAAGAGATGACTAATACACGACTCTAGTTATACAACACGCAGTCCTCTTAATCTAGTTTAAATCATTCGTAATATTAATATTTAAAATTTTGATCTTATTTGACATCTTATTCCGCTAGACTAATTAATAATTAATTTTAATTATTATATGAATTAGAGTTGAATCGTGTACATGTTCGTATTTTTCTTAATTATTTAACAACGTACATATCTTACATACACATGCGCTCAAACACATGTTCCTAAAACTAATATCATCTTCTTTTCATTAAGGTGACTCATTAAGTTCAAATTTATTTATTTTTACGAGTAATGAATCCAAATTTCAATGTCCATGAATCCATTTTACTTTTGTGAAAAATGAATTTGTATTCAAATATTTGAATTCCTTATTCACCTTTTGTAATTATTTATTTATTTAAATTATATTTATTAAATTCATATATTTAATCAATTAGAATACCTGATGGATAATTTATTTATTTTGTGAAAAATAATATTATTGACATCTTTACTTTCAATTTAATTTAGAATTCATAACTATTTTGCTTCCAACAACTTTGTTTAAAACGTGTATTTAGAAGGATTGTAGTCTCATTTAAACATTATTATTACATAAAATATAATATAATGAAATTAATATCATTACAATTTAAAATATTAAATAAATAATTATAATTTTATAAATTATATCATTTAAAATTAACTATATAGTTTAATCGAACAAATTATTAAAAAAATATATTTCAAGATAATTTGTAGTCTATAAGCATATATAAAAAAGTAAATATAAATGAACCTTAGAAATGATCTCGGTTAGGTGTGTGTAAAACTTGTTTCGATTTGAAAAATGAAAATTTCTTACTCGACTCAACAAAAAAAACTCGTTTCGTAATTTTATAAACTCAACTCAAATTTTTTTCAAATAAAATTTAAGTTATAAAATGAAAATTTGAATAACTTGAACAAGTCATCATTTTTAATACTTAGTGGATCAATTTTTAAATTCAAACCGAGTCCCTCAATTATGCCCGATATTTATATATATCACATATGAAAAATATGATGAAATATATGTGTGTTGTACACGGTTATAAAAAGTCATTTAAATTAAAACTAATTAGTCCATAATATTATATATGTTTACCAAAAAATTGAAGAGATACTTGACTTGACTTGAATCCACTCAAAATAATTCAAATAAAATTTGAATCATAAAATAGAACTCGTGAACTTGACTAAGAAATTTTATTAACTCTATTCGATTGATTGAGTGCTCAATCCTAATATCATTGGAAAATGAGAAATTCTTCTTCTCAAGAGATCCAAATTCTAAAAACTTTTATATGTAAAGTATGCGTAAATTTTTATCAAAAGTTAAAAGCTGAACAAATATTATCGCCGTGTTAAGAATTATAGAAAAAGTAAATAGAAGATGTAGCTTGAAAACATAACAGGTGTCTTGTTTTCGGTTTTGCCATTCCTTGTAGTCTTTTGGGCTGTGGCCCGTGGGTTATGTTCAATTCGAAAGCTTCCGTTAACTGTGGGAGATGATGCCTGGCTGCAATTAAAAAAAAAAGGGGAAAACTACACCGGTGGTCCCCAAACTATTACCATTTTCCTATTTTGGTCCCTAAACTATGTTTTTCGGCAAAACCGTCCCTTCTGTTACATAGTTCTCATGTTTGGTCCCCGACGTTAAATAGCTAACAATTTTGCTGACATGACATTTTTAAATATTTTTTAATCATTTCTCTCTCCTTAAAAAATGCCACGTCAGCAAAACCGTTAGCTATTTAACGTCGGGGACTAAAACAGGAGAACTATGTAACAGAAGGGACGATTTTACCGAAAAACATAGTTTGGGGACCAAAATAGGAAAATGGTAATAGTTTGTGGACCACCGATGTAGTTTTCCCTTAAAAAATCATAA
Source organism: Hibiscus tridactylites (assembly GCA_958450335.1). NCBI lineage: Eukaryota > Viridiplantae > Streptophyta > Magnoliopsida > Malvales > Malvaceae > Hibiscus > Hibiscus tridactylites. The sequence goes on along the minus strand of OY288267.1, from coordinate 23,071,940 downwards.
AATCAATAAATAATAAAATGTAATTTTAATAAGAGAGAAATGGAAAAATATATAAACTAATTGTTAGAAAAATTGGTGCAATAATAATCTAAATAAAATAGAATATCGTGAGAAAAATAAATAATAACAAATTTAAAACAGAATCTGAAATCGGACATAATTAAAATCAGAAGAATTTTTGTTGAGGCATGTATGAACAGTTTTTTTTTAAGATAAATTTATCCTCTCCTCGGTGCTTGAGTAACATTGGACGTCTATCTCTTAGGATACAACAACAATCATTCACAGCAGTAGCACAAATGCAGTGAACAATCGAACTCAATCTTACCTTCCTCTATCACCGAAAAATGAAACGTTTTTCAAAGTAGTTGAGTTTCAAAGATTTTGAGTTGTTGAAGTTGTGAAAATGTTTGGTAATCTCTCCTTATACAGGGGATGAAAAAATTAGATCGTTTTGATGAAAATGTTAAACTTTTTGATGAGAAAATTTGTTGAAAAGTTAATAGACATAATTGAATGGATGAAACTTTAAGCCAAAAATTAATAAGTTTATTCATCAAGTGACACGATTTATTATTATCATGTCTATTTAAGGGTGAGCGTTCGAGCGAGTCGAGTCGAGTCGAGTCAAAAAAATTCGAGTTATTCGAGTTCAATCGTCATATTTTACAACTTGAACTTAAATTGAAATTTTTTCGATTCGAGTCGATTCGATTTTTCGAGTTTGGTTTTAATTTAAACATTTTTCTATTTATATCTACATATATATTTCTTCATATTATTTTTCACATGTGTAAAAAAAGATTTTGAATTATATCTACATACATATAAATTGACTTATGACTAAACAATACAATGATTCTAAAAGCACAAAAATAAGAACACATTTTTCATCAAACAAGGTAAACCTGTCCAAATTTCAATTGCAACAATCAAACCAACAAAAAGAAAACTCAACCTTCCATTATAAACTACGGGCCTCGTTAAAAACCTCCTTCTTATCTAGGTAACGCCAAGACGAGACCAAAGATAGCGGAAGGAGGAAAAGAGTACCCTAAAATATATTAATAACTAAAGCAAATAACACAGTAGAGTTTAGAAAATCCAACATCACATGTCAAAAGATACAAACCAATAAAAACAAAAACATAAGAGTAGTTCAAAAAAGAGAATTGCAACAAACTTTTTTCGAGTTCCGAATTATATTGTCGAGTTTTCGAGTTTCTATACAAATTTAATTGTAATTATTTACCATGTTATAGTACGTTTTGATTCTAATTTAAACGACTTTCTCTATTCATATAAGATATGCATATATATATATATATATATATATATATCTTCATATTATTTTTCACATGCATAAGTAAGATTTGTAATGTTATTTAATAAAAAAAATATCATCTAAACTTCTAAAATATATTTATAATATTATTTTTAAATAAGGAACTTTTAAGGATAAAGTACTGATGGGGGTATAAATGAGTCAATGAATTGATGTAAAGAAAAAAATTACAAAAAAAATCGGTTGAATGATCAAATTGAATAAAATATAAAGTTAAAGGGCTAAATTAAAAAAAGAATAAATTTGTTAAAAATATGAATTGAAGTTATATAGATATTATATAGTGTTAGTGAATCATGTGGTTTAATTTTGGTAAAAATAGACTTAAAACGAAAGAGAAATTAAAGAAATGGGAAACATTCAAAGTTGAGGGGCTAAATTACAAAAGTAGAAAATTTAATTTAAAAATATGAATTGAAGCTAAATAGGTATTCTAGTTTCTACATTGGTTTAGGAGCATGTGGTTCAATTTTGGTCAAAATTGACTTAAAACGAAGGAGATATTAAAGAAATGAGGAAATCATACAAAGTTAAGGGGCTGAATTGAAAAAATATGAAATTTATTTTAAAAATATAAATTGAAGATAAATATGTATTCTACGCTGGTTTAGGAATATGTGGTTCAAATTTGGTAAAAATGGACTTAAAATGAAGGAGGAATTGAAGAAAAATGAAATTAGTGACTAAATTGTAAAACTGTAAAATTCGGTTTTCGATTTTTCAATTTTTCGAGTTGGGCAAATTCCAAACCGACTCGAAATCGAAATTTTTTCGAGTTAATCGAGTTGACTCGAATAACTCGAACAACTCGAATAACTCGACTCGAATAACTCGAAATTGAAAAAAAAATCGATTTTTTCGAGTCGAGTCGAGTTTTGCTCACCCCTATGTCTATTCACCAAGTGACATGACTTTGCATCAATATTATTCAACCAATATATATAATTTTTCCAACAATCCCCCACATGAATAAAATTGATGTTTCAAAAATATTGACTCGATGTGGTGATAGATTCTACGTTCGATATTTGCATAGGATATGTAGGTGTTCCCCTTTGAACTTTCCCTTGTAAAAATATGTTTACCTTACTAACTGTCCAGTAGACGTGATGTCCTTGAATTGTCTTGTCGTTTGTGTAAGTACATACCTCACATAAATACCTCACTGACAAGAATTTGGTTCTCATGGTTATGTCCATATAGCCTTGGACAACTCCTGATTTTGCAAGAGCTTAGAGAACTATGCCCCAAAAGTCTCCTTGCAAGCGCCTCCACTTCACATAGGTGGCTTATGTTGTTCGGTTTATCGAAACACAAAATGGTCATTAAAAGCATTACTTAACATTTTCCACATTTTAGTTACTGTTTACATCATAGAAATTGACTTGGGGTAAAACCCTCACAATGACCTGACAAGGTTTATGCAAGTAGGTTGTCTCATTGAACCTAGATCTTGGGATCTCCAGTCAACTAGGTTGAGTTTTTCTTCACATAGCGCTTTAAATTTTCATGGGCTTTAGTCACATTCCTTTCGATGCTTTATGAACTTGATCTCGATTCAACTATTTGGTTAGCGAGTCCGCGATGTGATCTTTTCATATTACAAAATCAATAGAAATAATTTCAGTTGAGATCAGTTGTCTAACGATATTATGTCGGCGACGTAAATGTCTCGACTTACTATACGTTTTGTGCTATACCAAATGTTGTTTGGTATACATATTATGGGCACAGACTTTGGTCATTCTAGAATATCCTCCAAGAAATTTCATAGTCATTTAGCCTCTAGCATATAGGTCAAAAAATCTAATCCAAATGATTTCCACCCTTGCCCCATATATTTTTTGTTTTATCTTGACATGAATCTCTTGTTAAAAGTTTTTACAATTTTCATCAATAGTCTATAGTTTGTTTACTTGAATTTGACCAACTTTCATAATCTTACAAAAGAATGAGGCGATTTTATATTCTAATATTGTATTGTTAGAAACTTCAAGATTTTTTGATTCATACACAAAAAATCAATATATATTGATATGATAAATATAATCAAATATCACAAAACAAGCATGTTTGGAGGATAATTTATGGTAACAAAATTTTTTCGTTTTCCATTAATATCATTACCATTGTTGTTATGGCAAACATGACCAATAAAAATACAATCCACCATTTCAGGACTTATTTTCATTTGCTCTTGTAAAAGATTTATTACTTTGACAAACAATTAATTTAACAAGACATCCCACATTTTCAAGTAGTTGTGATAACTCAAAATTTTTCCTCGTTCTCACAATATTGTACACTTCATAACGTGCATTATATATAATTTTGAGAATGTAATTACGTTATAGGAAGTTGGAGTGCTTCCATGCCTCGACAACATTGAAGACCATAGCAACATGAGTACTTTTATGTCTTGACAACATTGAAGGCGATAACAACATTTGCATCATCCTCTCTAATAATAGGAGGAATAACATGGTCAAATAACACTTTTTCATTGCCATGTTTTAAACTTTTCTCCACAAGTTTTTCGTTGTGGCTTATAGTCACTGTCAATATTTGAACTTTCGTTCCAATAGAACCAGAGTTAGTGTAACGAGTATAGCATCAGACTAAGAGTTGGACGTTTTTTTGAATTATGCCACTGCAAAATCACGAACTAAATGTCATGCCATAATTATGAATCTTCAATTTCTAACAAATCGTGAGACTTGAACCAGAATTTAAAAGCTATTTGATTTGAAGTATTTCTCGTTCCACCATCACTAATTTTTTATTTTTCTAAAATTATAAGTGTCCTGTTGTCTTTACAAATTTCTCAAGAAAACTATTAGTTTGTAATTTTTATAATGTTAAAATCACTCGATACATATGATATATATATATATAATTAAAAAACCCCATTAAATTTCAAACATTACCAATTTCAAATCTTGCATTTTCGTCACATTTTTCCAATTCCAATTCTCCATTCTTGGATAATTCCAAACTTTGGCTCGGAAACCCATGCATGAGAAAGATGATTTGGAAGCAAACACACAGTGGGGTTGTGTGGGAACGAGCAGCAATCATGCGAGTTTATTTCAGTGTCACGGTAATCGTATTCCACCGGGCACATCAGCATAAATCCTTAGAGCTTGATAATGAGTATTAGAGAATGGTGGCATTTAAACAATGGTCTTAGATTAAAACTTATAATCTGTTTTAAGATTGTTAAAAAAATAGTATAATAATAATTCAAAAATAAAAGAATATTGTAATAAAAATAAGTAACAATAAATTAAAAATGGAATAGGAAATCGGACATAGTTAAAATCAAAAATTTTTTTATTGAGGCATGTATGGATAGTTTTTTTGAGACAAATTTGTCCTCTCTTCGGCGCTTGAGTAACGTTAGACGTCTATCTCCTAGGATACAACAACAAACGTTCACTGCAGTAGTACAAATGCAGTGAGTAATAGAACTCAATCTTGGCATCCTCTTTCATCGGAAAATAAAACGTTTTTTTAAAGTCGTTGAGTTTCAAAGATTTTGAGTTGTAGAAGTTCTGAAAATGTTTGGTAATCTCTCTTTTATATAGGGGATGGAAAGATTAGATTGTTTGATGAAAATGTTAAATTTTTTGATGAGAAGATTTATTAAAAAGTTAATAGACACGATTGAATGGATGTAACTTTATGCTAAAAATTACACGACTTATTATTATCATGTCTATTCACCAAGTGACATGACTTTGCATCAATATCAATCAACCAATATATATAATTTTTTCAACACTAACGGTATATAAAATTGAATTTTTAATTTATTTTTTGTCATTTTAATGACATGACACTATGAGAGTATTTGGCGTGGTTAAGTATCAGAGTAACACATCAATTATAAGATTAAAAAAATTGGTAAGTTCAGGGACTATTATAGACAAAAAAGGTTTCAAGACTAAATTAAAAAAAAATCAAGTTCAGGAACTAAAAAAATTATTTTATTCTAAATTTTAAACCTTAAATTTTGTAACTCTTCATTTTTAGCCCTCTTAATATACGGCACTCTAATATTATGTCACATGACATGCTCTTAGAATGCCACGATATCAAAATGATTAAAAACGGACCAAAATCAAAATCAAAATCCAATGACTAATGTGGATTAAAAAATAAGGACTAAACTAGAAAAATTGTCAAATTAGGGAAGGAAAGTTACTTTGCTCTTAAAATTCGTATGCTTACTCTATAATATCCCTCCAGTAAGAGTCGTTAGCTGTTGCTTCATCTCCCCAAGCTTAAGGGTAGTTGAAGGGTTAACGATGTTGTTTCCATGGTTAACATTAATGGTGTGTCTCGGTCGACATTCCGGCAAGGCCGAAATCAACGGCGGAAGCTGAAGACTAGTTGAAGTTTGAACATTAGCAGCAAATGAAGATGAAGAAGCAAATGGAATATCATTGCTGTTAGAACATGTCTTCGAATCCTGGATTGGCTTCGGCTGATACTGAGAAGCCACCAGGTCGATAAAATTCGACTGCAATTTCGCAACTTCGTGTCCAGCGCCATAGCTGAACGGTTGATTCTCCACGGTCGCAGGGGCACTGGTAGTGCCTAGAACCTGAAGCATGTTGTGCAACAGATGGAGTATTTTGGCAAGCGTCGCAGCAGCATTCGACTGCAACATAAGAGCATTGTTGATGCCTACAGGATTGCCGAAGTTTGCAGCAGCAAGCAGCTGTAGCTGGCTAGCCAGGATGCTGTTAACATCGGTTGTCGGTCCGTGAGTTACCGGATCGATCCCCATTTGGATAAGCTTCTTCTTCAATCGGGTGTTCCATAGTTGAGTGACCCAAATGTAACTTCACCCATAATTGAGTGACCCAAATATAATTTTTAATAATTGGGTGACCTAAATGTAATTTTATACATAATTGAGTGACCTTCATTATAATTTACCCTTAAATTTATTGCCTTCTCCGCTCATACGACTTACGAGACTGTTCAGTCAAAGAACAACCGATAGTAGGTTATCTTGACGCCATATTGCATGCTATATCTCTGATTACTCTACATCGGTTTAATAATCGATAGTATAAACAATGTTAATTATTTAATACCAAAATCTTTATAAGTTTCACATAAAAATAGTTGAATAGTAAGATTTAACAGGAGAATACGTCATTCTAATTATATAATTATTCTTGTCATTGTAATTAAATGTAGAAATAATTTATTTCACTCGTATTTAAATTATACTAATTTTTTTCTCAACTTTTCCACTTTTCCATTTTTTCTGAGACGGTTATAAATTTTTTTTATAAAATTTCTTTACCGACGACGACCTTTGGCCGTTATGCTGATTCTATACATAAATAAAGTTCATCTTTTCCGATGAATTTTTCGTTTTCCAAGTTTGTTTTTCTTTTATTTTGTCGAATTCTTATTCAAATATGCTTTTATGTCAGTTTTTTGTCTACTTGGTGGTAGTTTTTTCGACTGTTTTTTAGCAGTTTTTGTATGTCTTCACGACAGTAGTCTGTCTTTTGACAGTTACGCGTTCGAGTGACGGGTATCAACGAGCGGTTTTCAACGAAGGAGATCGTTCTATACATGTTATGATTCCCTTTGGTGGTTGTGCCGACATGCCAAGATCAAGTTAGCCGAAGAACTTTTGCTATATTCAAAAAGCACTTAAGGCAAAGTAATAGTTTTTCTGAAATTTTATTTTAGAAGATACTTCTGACAGTATTAGAATTGGTATGTTCAATGTCTTTCACACCTTTATATTTTTTGTTTTGTTCTGTACTGTATTTCTATTTGTAAAAGGTGCGAGTCTTTTGTATTCCTTTCGCTGTTGAATATAGGGATGGGCATTTCACCTGGGCCCGACGGGTTCCGACCCGGCCCGATCGGGTCGGGTATTTTTATGAAAAAATCGGGGTCGGGTCGGGTCGGGTTTTTGTGTAGGGTGAGGTCGGGTTCGGGTTTTAGGGTGAAAAATTCGACCCGACCCGACCCGAGACTAATAGTGTAATTTTCCCTTAAATTTTTTAGTGGTATTTGTAATTATACCCCCTCTTTATATATTTTTTTTATAATTAGGTCATTAAAACTAATTTTTTATTTACAATTTAGTCCTTAAGTTTATTATTTTTTATAATTACACCTCTTAAAATTATTATTTTTACAATTAGGTCCCTAAAATTAAATTTTTTTCTATAGGTTGGGTCGGGGTCGGGTTTAGAATATTTATTTTCGGGTTGGGTCGGGTTCGGTTTTAGAATTATTAGTTTTGGGTCGGGTTTGGGTGGGCCAAAAACCCGACCCGTGCCCATCCCTAGTTGAATATAATCCAGATTCAAAAAATTGTACACATAAAATTTTTATTTTTATTCAAGTTTACATATTTTAAAATAAATATACCTATTTATTTTATACTGGATAAATATAATTATTTGCGCATATAATATGGAAACATAAAACGAAAGTAAGCCAATAACTGTTTTAATAATTTGTAAAAATATTTTCATCAATTTCTTTTATTTATATATATATATATATATATATATATATATATATATATATGTGTGTGTGTGTGTGTGTGTGTATTCAAATGTTGGAGCATCTCCATGCATGTAAGGACGGACCCATGTGGATCTTGGGAGGGGCTCCTGCCTCCCCTCACGCACGAGAAATTATTATTTTTCTTTATTTTGTATATATATATATTTTAAAAGAGTGAATTAATTTTAAATTTGTCCCTCTCACTTTTCAGTATTTATATTTTGCCCCCAACCTCTAATCTTAATTCCGTCTATACATGTATGGGAAAGACGAAATTCCATCCCCCGCTTCTTCAATCTTTTTCCTCCATGCATTTATTAAGTTTTTTATAATTCAAAGGCATATGCTTTACTTGAAAGTAAAGGAAAATAATGGAATAATTGCATCTTGTGGGTCATTTTGGTTTGCCACATTTTTCCAGTTTCATAACTTTATTATTTTGCAGACAAGATGAAGCTCATGACCACTACTTCACTCGGCACTTTCTTGGAAAGAATCGATACTTTATGCCATTGAATTTTGTTCGGGGTGGAGTAAGGAATTTTGTCTTAAGAATCGAGAAAAAATTGAGCTAAAATTCAAACTTTTTCGAGATGAAGTATTTTAAATCAAATTATTCATTTTGAAGGGGACAGAAATATAAGTTTTATTACTTTAAGGGGTTAATAACAATATCAACTAAATTAGACTTACTTACATTATAAAAACGGATTTTAATAATCAATAATATCTTTAATCATGATAAGATCCATTGATTGGCCTAGTGATTAAGCATGCTTATATTGCCTCATCTTGTATGGGTTCAAATTTTGATATGAAAATGTAATTTCTATTTAATAAAAAAATATTTAATCATGATAATGTTACTGTTGGAAAAAATATGAGTATTTGAAAACTTGAAGCATATTTTTAATAGGTAAAGGTAGAGATTCGAATAATAAATTTATAGTTTCGTATTTTATTTCATGAGACATCTACAACAATATTTTATATGATAACAACGGTTGAGTGATAAACGAAAAGTTAATCATGAAATTTTTTTTGAGTCTATGTCATCTTATATATTATATCAACGACATGTCAACTGAACTAAAAAAATATTGAGGCGGGCGACATGTCCGGCTTTTCCTAGATATGGCACTGGGCAGCTTGGTTGGGCTGATACGAGGCCCACTCTGCCGATCTTTATTAGGTGGGCTGGGTCAATGGAGCTTGAATGACTCCTAAAAAAACCAAGTGATAATCACGAATCGGACCTGAACCGGACTAGGTTGCTTCATTTTAAGAACTTGTCAAATTTTAATTGAACCGAGTATTATATTGATCAAGTCCTTTAACTAGTTTAACCATTAAACTTTAGTTTAATTATAATGTTGAACATATTTAAAATATAATTGTGTAATTACAACTTATACTATAGAGACTTGTAATATAATTACATTCTACTAGTCAACCATTTTTAGGGAATGTATTCATTAATTCAGTTAATTTTAACAATATTGCAGCGGGAATGGTAGACATTGCAAATTTTAAATATTTTGTTTGAATTCGCCACGAAAGCAAGCCAACTTCTACTTTCATTGTAGCAATGTAATAAATCAAAAAATAAAACACAAAGTGCAATAGATCATGAATTTTTTTTCCACTGCAATATTGCTGAAAATTAGCCGTTGTAACTACACGTGAGTGTAATTATCGGGGTAATAATTACATTTTCATACAATTATGCCGATGGTGTTCAAACACGTACTAAGTAAATCATTGAATTCAAGTCTGCAGATAGAAATAATAACTTTGCAAGAATTTTACATTGTTTAAGGAATTTATCCTATTTGACTCCAGTTATAGTTGAAGCTTATATGATTATCAAAGAGCGAGAGATTTTAGATAATGAATAATACTCTTCTGTCTTTTTTCGATGCCACTTTTTATGTTCCAACGCTAAAAAAACACTAAAAAAATTAAATTTTAAGCCATAACCCTAAATTTCAAATCTTAAACCCTAAAAACACATCATATACTAAATTTACTAAACTCTAAACTTAAATTTTAGTGTGGGGCATAGATAGAGACACTAAAAAGGAAGATGATTTTTATTCCTTAGATAATATATATTATGCTAGTGGAGGGCTTATGCCAAAGGAAAACCACGTGCAAAAGGAACACGCATGCATGTTGTTGGCCCTTATAAACCTGCTCGAAGGTTTCAGATTCCGTTCAATGCAATAATTTTTCTTCACTGAAACTTCAACTCTAATGAAGATAACCTCCATTAAACCAACAACTTTCTATGCTTTAATTCTACTTTACATCCTCCTTATGTGCTCTTCATTGAGTCTCGGCCATGGAGAAAGATGGCAGATTTCCAGAAAGATGGCTGTACTTTCTTCTTCTTCGTCTTCGTTTACAACTGGTAAAGCTCAAAGCAAGTCCATCAATGGCGCCATTGAAGAAGAGCCCAAGAAAGCTGTGGAGCCAAGTCTGAGGGAAGCACCAACAAGTGCTTCGAATCCTACCCAGAACTAGCTTTTTATTGGATCAGTTTGATCTTCATTTCTTTCTTTCTTTCTTTTCTTAAGCTTTAGATCTTTCGTTTTTTCTTTCTTTCAATTTTGAAAAAGGTCTTAAATCTATAGTGTTTGAGATGTAAAGAATTGCTATGTAAATGAAGAGTTTGAATTAGGTAATTTAGTTCATCATCTAATTACATCATATTTTGATCACTGAGATTTATTTTTCTCGATATTAAACGTTTAATCGTGCTTGATTTTATATATTGTTGTATATTGTATCAACCATAATATCAATCTGTCTCTATTAACAATTCGAAAATCATGCTTGATTTTATATACTGTTTGAGTAATGGTGATGTTGAAGGCCTTGTTGATGAAGTGTTTGTACGGCTTATCGAGGGTTGTGTTGAAATTAAAGATTACTTTTGCTAGGTTGGTTTTCAGGGTTCATTTTTTTGTTGTGTGCTTTGGAGTCCAGTTCTATTATTGATTAGGGTTGAGTAGAGGTTACGTTTACGTTTGGTTTGTACGGACATTTTAGGTGTGATTGAGTTTGGCCTTGTGTTGTATTAGGCGATTATCGATTTTGGTTCCTTCAAATCTTGAGGATGCCTATCCTTGCGATGGACATTTATTTAATAAAATCTAATCGGTTTAACGAAAAAAAAAAACACTATTCCTATAATTAAATTGGATACATATATATTGAAATTACAAATAGTACGTATCAAAACAGACTAGAATTAGCATCAAACGTTACAAAACATAATTAGACTAATAACTAGAATATACATGGAGCATGAGTAAAATACATTCGAAAAGACCCACATATGATGAGATTTAAACTAAATAAAAATTGAAGACAAAGGCACATAAAATTTATGTAATGTGAGAGTCGGACATAAATGTTCAATGACCCAAGACTTATACTTCTGGCAAAATCTCATCAACTCAGATTAAATACATACTTTTATCTGATACTTACATTCGAATAAAAAATATAATGCATTAGCTGTTTGTTCTTTGACTAGTAGGAGCTACCAAACACATGAAACCAAATGGGTTGAAATAATTAAGTTGAGGGCTTTGGCATTACCCTTGTTGTCTGTAATGTTTGGTGATTGAGAAAACATGATGATTGAGGAGCAGATTAGATGGAAAGTGAAGAACCGCACGTTGAATTGTCAGCTTCTATGTTGTCCATCCAACTTGCAGGTCTTTACAACCTAAAAGGTACCATATATATACTAATATTTTGATGGAAGGGGTGAAATTAAAAAAAAATTGTATAATTAGAATAGAAATCGGTTTCTAACTATTTGAGGAATTAAAGTAGATTTTTAACCAGGGGTTCGGTCCAAGTAGTTAGGGCGTTGTGTATGTAAAAAATTCACGGTAAGACTCACCCACTGAAGCCAGGTGTGCGACGCGGGTCGATTAAAATTAGTTAGGGCGAAGCATGAAAATTGAAAGGGCAACAAAAAAAAGTTAGATTTTTTTTACCAACATTTGGTACAATATTGTCAAAATATCAAGACATTTAGAGCATTTGGAGACCAAGATCACTTCTTGCACATGTAGTTAGGGGGTGAGTAAATAGTCGGTTAAGCGGAATAAATTGAATTAATTTAACCAATTGTCAAAGTATGTAAACTAGTGTATTCCATGCTATCCTGCTTATGTTGAGCCTGGGGATTTGCCTTGTTAAGGAGCAGCACCCAAAACGATGGTCCCTGGTTTCAGTTTCCTCCCTGCATAAAATACAAACAGGATCTACTGGCTTGCTACATCCTAAATTCCCCTACAATAAAATTTTTCTGATGCCAGTCCTCCAAGTTGAGTTATATTACATATTCTGCAAGTGTAATTGAAGGTGTTGGTCATTAGTTTCCTAGAAGCAGATTACAAACAATATGCTAAATGTACTGCATAAATCCCACACCGCTCTGACATGAAGGGATGAGGCTAGAATCTTGATATAAAATAAACGGGCTTTCACAGGTAAAAGCATACCTTTCTCGGCCTTTTGGCTAAGATCAAGTGTAGTATCTGTTCTTATCAGTTTAATATCTGATATGTGAGCCATTGGCTCACACGATATTAAATTTATTTTTTGAGGGGGAGTTTCCATTTTAGTAGCTTGCTACTAGGATTCTCAAGAGTCGCTCAAGCGTTGCACTATTGCTGGGCTTGGCACACCCCGCCTAATTGTAGTTCAATTGTTTCACTTTAATTGTTTCGTTTTAAGTTTTACTTATGTCAACCAATAAGATAATGTTTTTTTTTTTTTTAATTTTGATGTTTAGTTTATTGTTTTACTCTGTTGCTCTGCTTATTTGGCATCTTCTAAAGACTGTCCCCTGCTGGCTGCTATAATTCTCTTGGAAGAAATCATGTTGTTTGGTGCTTAAATAAGCAATCTGTCGTCTCTTGATAGACATCTGAAGCCAAAGTTGCAGCAAATTCTGTTTCTTAGCTGATATAGATCGAGGATATATAATCCTCACAACGAAATTGATTTACATTTCTGAGAGAGTACTAGCAGGGCAGCTTCCACCGTTACTATGACTTCTAATCCTACACATTGTGCTTGATGCACGCTAGCAAGACGGCAGCTAATTGTTAATTATTTCCAACTGAAGTACATATTGCAGATGTTCTCACTAAACCTATTTCATTGGTAAAGTTTGCTTCAATGGATTATCAACTTGGGGTGATGTCATGTATTGTAACGAAGCCAAAGAAGGGGAAACATTGAAGATATTTGATCATGAATAACAGAAAGGCAAAGGAACCATGAAGATATTAGAGAATAATACAAGTCAAAAGTCTAAGTCAGCAATTTGACAAGTCGACGATGTTTACAGTTAGTTGGATTGTTAGTCAAGCAGTTACATTTCTGTTATTGAACATGTGTATATACCGTCCACTGTAAATATCCGAATCAGATTCGATTATCAACCATTTTTTCTTCTTTCATTCCGTTTGTAAGAAAACCTCCATCGCTGGCTGTATCGTTTGGAGTTCAACATCGGTTGTATCCATTGAATCGAGAGGACCTGAAAACAAAACATACGAGAGATGAACAATGTCTAAGATTACTCCACATGTCTCATCAAGTTTTATAAATCATGTTTTTACCTTCAAACATTGATTCACTCTGCGCAAGCCATCAGATTTTAATCAAGGTAGAGAGATAGGAGGGGCAGCATTCACATCAACTAGTTTTCTGCTACCGTACACTGTTACATTGATGATAAAAGATGTTCAATTGTTTTGTGTAGTGATTGAACTGTAAAGCCAATTACAAAAAAATTGTGAAATACTTAATAGTAAGGAAATTCGAGAAAGCATACCTTTGTCTGAATAGTTTTTGTATGGTGCTGTTAAGACTGCCTTCCCAATGCTCTTCGGTTCCCCACTCATCTACCCGTACATTGTGCAACATTGGAGTTTTGGAGTCTCCTTGAGAGAACATCTTCATCTTTGGGCAATTATCTAGGAGTAGAATTTCCAAGGATGGGAATCCAAAGGTATAATTTTGTGACGAGCAAAAACTTTCTAGCTTCGGTAGATCTTCAAGTTCCAATCGGTTGAGTTGAGGGAAAGTGATTTCAATGTGGTGATCATCGTCGTCTCTGCCTTCTAGTATTTCTTCTATCCTCCGGCAATTCCGTATACTCATTTCTTTGAGCTGCACTAAACTTTCGGCGGTGGAATGTGTGATTAATTTCATGATTCCATGACAGAACAGTACTTTCAAAGTCACCAGATTTCGAAAAGATAGAGAGGATGGAACTAAATTATGTTTTAGTCGGGAGCAACTTTGCACATGCAAAATCCTTAGATTTGGAAATCCTTCCCCTTCTTCCCAAAGATGCAACAATTCGAAAAGAAAATACAACTTTAGTTTAGTTATCTGAGAGAGTAGCAGCCATGCAGGCTTTTCCTTGTCACCTAGGCCTACTCCTCCTACACCTTGGAATAATATCTCTTTAAACCGAGACCAGTTTATTTCAAGTGTTTGGAGACTGGATAAGGATAACAACTCGAACAAGTAAGATGGCAATACGGTTAACTGCTCCGGATAATTTTCAAGTTTGACAGCTTTTAGATTGCCAAAATAGTGAGGTAGTTGTTGCTGTTGTTGCCCTTCAAAACGCCATATCTCTTTGATTCCAGCATTCCATCCCAATGTCAGTTGATGTAGGTTTGGAAATGTAAACTGCACAATTCCCATCTGTTTGTTAATATCACAAACTGAGGATGCATTGCGTATTTGCACTGCCAAATATTGAAAAAAGATTCGAATACTAAAATGTAATAGATACGGATAAATAGTTTGGATATTAGGATGATACCTGATTCACCCAAAAGAGGGGTTGCTGATTAGTGTTTCCACTTGTTTCTTGACAAGCAAACAATATCTCCACTTTGTCACATCTCTTAACCACCATCTTTTTCAATGAAGGCCAAGTTGCAGTATGCATTTTATGATGTATACTCTTTAGATTTGGCAAGTCAGAGAGACATAAGAAAGTCAGGTACGGAAATTCAAACGTATTAACATCCGATTGAGCGAGTTGCGGAAGAAGTGACGATATAGCACTGCTGCTGCCATTTTCTGGAGATTGAGATTCATATACTATTTCTTCTAGTGATTCACAATTCCTTATACTCATTCTGCCAAGTCTTTGGAGTATTGTCAACATACTCGATGGCAAAACATTCGATAACTTGGGACAAGAACTCAAACGAACAGATGTTAGTTTGGCAAAGGAATGTTCTGCAAGTCGATCAGGCCATAGTCTTTCCAAGTTGTCCATCTTGTAAAATTCCAACTTCTCTAGCAGAGGAAGTATCACCTACATGCACACATGCAATGTTTGTGTAAATATATATATATGTACATATATATATATATATATATATATATATATGAATGAATGTTAAAAAAAACTTAAAATTAAAGCATACCTTTTCATTGAAGAGATAATTGTGATCAAGTGAGATGTTGGTTCTGCTGTTTCCATTATCGAAAACGAACTTCTTCAAATCGGGACAACTCTGTATTATTAAATGCCTTAGAAGGGGAAATTCAATCTGATTAATTACACAACAAAATCTTTTGAGTCGGGGAAGCACGTCGAGCGTCAAAGAGTCGAGTTTAGGGAACACCCTTATGTTGCTGCTAGTCCTTTCTTCTGCTAACATTCCCTCTATTACCTCTTCCATTTGATCACAATGAGAAACAACAAGTCTTTTGAGTTGCACAAAGCTTTTCACCATGGATGAAGCAAATACGTACTTCAACTTATGACATCCATTCACGCTCAGACTTGTTAAACATTGCGCACCAAAAGACATTACCGGAAGCCGATCGTCATTCCATATTTTTCCAATGCCATTGACTGAATCTAAGTCCAACTCCTTCAAGGCAGGACACGATATCTGCGAATAAAAATAATGTTTCAGATCATCATAAACTATTTTTTCTCATTTCTCATTCAAAAAGATAGATGTAAATACCTTTCTATCAAAAAGCCATGTTGCAAATTGAAATGTTCTTTTTGAGTACCACGAGCCATTGAATCTGTTCAGTTCCTCCAACCATAAGATGCGTAGTTGACTGAATTTCAACATTTCATTCTCGCCGATCTCTTCCTTTTCTACAATTAACTCTGTCATGTTCTCGCAATTGTATATCTTAATTTCTTCAAGTTGGCGAAGCCCTTTGGCTACGGAGGAAGAGAACAAATTCTTCAACATATTGCAGCTGTCGACTTTAATGACTTTTAGTCGGCCAAAAGATTCAGCTCTGAGTTGATAATCGCATATGGCCACCATGTTCATCAAATTATATAGAGACAATGACTCCAAACAAGAAACCAACATCATGGAGTTAACAGCAACTTCAATATCTGAGACATTAGATACATCAAGATGCTTTAAATGGAGTAAACCTTCGGTAATTGGATCGTAAAGCATGTCCGTAACATCTTTCACTCCTTTAAGATAAAGACTTTCAACTTTTCTCAACAAGGGTTTAATCCCATCTACCAAATGAATGTTTCTATCCATCTCGAGCTTCAACAGTCTTGATGTTTCCATCCCTCTATTATACGGATACCACTGATCTCCGATGGAAATCTTGTATCTTTCCATCTTTCCGGAAAACAGGTTATCTTTCGGTATAGCTTGCACATCAGGAATATGTACTTCTAAAGTGGTAAGATGAGACAAATGATGCAACTCAACAAGACTAGCATTACTTCTCAGATTCTCAATTCCCTTAACCTCCCATTTGTCAAAGCTATCATATAGGTATAGTTCTTCTAATCTGGATAAATTTGCCAAGACATTTGGTGATATTACTTTGAGATTGTAGCAATGACTCAAGTCTAGCAATTTTAGCCTGGTCAGTTGTCCTATTTCCTTCGGTAGCACTGCGATGCTAGATCCACGGAGGTCAAGGATTTCGAGATTTTCCATCTCTCCTAAGATGACTATATCTTCTAAATCACAATCTATCAAACACAATGTGGAAAGGGTTTTCAAGGAACCAATGGAGGAAGGCAAGGATGTAAACTGCATTTCGGAAAATACCAAGACTTTGAGTCTATGCATTCCCTTAAAAAAGTTATTGGGAACTTCGAGGGTGCCATACATAGAGAAAAAGGTGAGGTTTGGACATTCCAACTCATCAGGAAGCACACTAACCTTAGCATATGTTAAGCTAACAAGATTGTAGTTTCTCATTTGATCCTCACTCGACCACTCTTCAAATACATCTTCGTCTCGTAAAGCCAGCCAGCGATGGTCCCTGGAAGCAATTGAAATGGCAACATCGCAAACAACATCGTGCATATCAAAGAGCTCAGGGGTAGGACCAGCAAGCAATAGAGAAGAGTCTTTGAGCTCACTAACCAATGCCAATACTCTGTTCCGTACTTCTTCCATTGTGTCGAGGCCATGAAACAAACCCAAGCCTCTACAATGTTTCAGCAAGTCTTGGATGGAAGCATTGTGACCCATTATACTACAGAGCAAGAAAGTGAATTTATGTTCCTCGGTTTCCAAATATTTGTAGCTCATCTCTATAGCTGAATACACTGCACCTGATATCCCCCTGAAGTTTATTTTAGAGGGTTTTAGCTGCTCCAGAGCGTTCTCCCATTCATACAAGTTCTTCTTACGCTTTAAAGCCTTTGCAATTGTTGCAATGGCGACCGGCAGTCCTGCACACCTTTTAGCAACTTCAACAGCTGTAGATTGTAAGTCAGATCTTTCAACAATAGGACTGGCCAATTTCGTAAACAAGTTCCATGCTTCATCTTCTTTTAATGTTTCAATTGAAATGTTTGGAAGCGAATTCATCGATTCTAACACATCGAGCCTCCTGGACGTCATCAAGATCTTGCATCCCTTATGTTCGTCTGCGGAAGGAATTCCGAGGGCCTCCAAATCCAAGGTCACCCAAATATCATCCAAAATAATAAGAATTTTCTTCTCTTTCTTTAGTCTTTCACGAAGTCGAGAAGCTCTCACATCTATACTTTTCTCCGCTATTGTCAAGCCTATCTTCTCTGCGATCTCGTTCTGGATATTCACCATGTTTGGTGTTTGAGTTATAGCAACCAAGACCACTTCATCGAACAACTGTTTCTCCTTGGCTTGTCTGGCAGCCTCTTTGACAAGTGTGGTTTTGCCCACGCCTCCCATCCCGTGCACACCAATTATGTTGACATTATCCTCTTCGAATGCCGCCATGACCCCACCGAAAGCACCGCTTCTTGAACCAAAGACCTCGTACTCCTTGACAGGTCTTATACTGCCTATCCTTGCAATATCAGGATGGTAGGAAACACTATCAAAACGATGATTTTCATTCAGGAGTTGAGCTATGGCATCGGCCTCCTTTTCAGCTTTCTTGCTGAGCTGATAACGAGACTTGAAATCAATGCAAACACCAGCGAAACACCTCTTCATTGCTTTCTCTTCATCCTCTTGCAATCGTGTTGCAGCATCCTCGGAGATCTTCTCATTGACCGCTGTCAACCACCTTTCGACATGATAAAAAACCACCTCCCCGTTCCTGTTAGCCACGTCAACATATTGTTGCACCCTTTCTCGTGCATCCTTTAGGTCTTGAACTTTAGCCCGGAGATTCAGAAACTTGCTCTTATGCTTGAAGAAATAACCAAGTTGTTGTGCAGTGGGATCGACAGTGAACTCAGCAGCTTTGGCTACAAGAGATCCAACAATGGAAACAAGAGCGTCCATTTTTTTCTGCCTTCAAAAATTGAAATGAAGCAGAACAACTCTGAAGCAAATCCTTAGCAAAAGAACACTGGCTGCAGAAAAAAGAACAATAACATATTCGATTACGAAATACATACTTGAAACACTGGAATATATGTGCAAGCTTAGAATCAAAGTAGAAATATATTATCTAACCTTAAACTCTAAATTCTAACCAACTAACCCTAAACCCCTAACCTTTTAAACCTTAAAATCTAACCCTAAAATCAAGACGTTTGTGGAAACTTTTTGTTTCCACGGCTAGTGTATTGAGTATAAATCCTATATATTTATTATGTGTGTGTGTGTATACATGATGTGAATAATGGAAAAAAATAAAGCATGCCTCCTTTGGATATCCGAAACAGAAGATTGATGAGCTTTAGCCTTTAATTTCTTCCTAATACCAACCTTAATCAGAGATTGCAAAGGATTGGAGAATCAAAAGGAAGAGTTCTGACTTTTGAGATCTAGAAGAAGCCTAGTTAGACACAGAAAGCAACCAAGTTGGAAAACAATGCAGGAAAGATCTGCAAGTCAACTATTTCGATTTTCGACCATGTTATTTTTAAAATTAAATTTCTACATAGTTTATTCTGAGGTAGGCAAAACCCTTTGGTTTTCATAAAAGTCAAAGTAAACACCTCCACAGTTTCAGCTTTCTTGTGCCCCCTATCCAGCTGTGTGGAAATCCACTTTTGCAGCATCCCTATACCAAGCTGATAGAACTATAAGATCACAGATTCCCAAGAAGCGGAATCGCATGAATCCGATTGCTTCACCATAGTACCACGCACTACAAAAAAAAAAAAAAATTACCGACGGAATAATACCGACTACTTTAAAATTCGTCATAATTTACCGATAGAAATAAAATATTCCGTCGGAAACAATAAAAAATGTCAATTTAAAAATACAACTACCTCAAAACCAACTCCCTTTTTTTTTTGATGAAAGCTAAAGTGATTACAAGTAGTGAACGCTCAATCACCCTACTGCAGCTGCTGGTGCTCAAACCCGTGACCTTTAGGAACAACAATCGTTCCTTTAACCACTGAGGCAAGTTGGTTCGTGCAAACCAACTCCCTTTTCAACCTCACATACAAACCCTAATTATTATTAATCTTTTAATTAAAAATGTAAAATATATTAAGAATAAAGAAACTAATTTTGCATGTGACATAGATTAATAATGTCATAAAGTTCACTTCATTTCTTCTTTTGAAATAAAATTTTAAAATTAATAATATTTATTAACAGTAAATAAAATATTTTGCACGTAATATACAATAATACATATAAAATTTTGATTTTGACGTAAACTTGTAATTGTGCACATGGAAGTTGAAACTTTAATTTTAGTTTAAATATTGTACACACGAAGTTTTGATTTAAATTTTTAATCAAACTCAAATACATAACATTAACAAGTCGAATCAGAATTAATCTCATAAATTAATAACCTTAAGCTAAACCATAAACCGTTGCTACTAAATGCTAACCATAAACCTTAAAGAATTAGAATTAATCATATAAGTCAATAACCCTAAACTAAACTATAAACTATTAATACTAAACTCTAAACTCTAAACCAATAACCCTAACCACTAAACTAAATCATAAACCATGAAGACTAGACGCTAACCATAAACCTTAAGGAATCAAAGTTAATCACATAAACCAATAATCCTAAATTAAACCATAATCTATTAATACTAAATCATAAACCTTAAGGACTCAGAATTGATCTCATAAACCAATAACCCTAAACTAAACCATAACTCATACACAATTAATACTAAACCCTAGAACCTATACTATAACCTTTTTTTAAATAAGTTTTAAATTTATGAGAATAATTCAATTTGACCATTATTATTATAAAATTTGATTTAATATAATTATGCACGTAAAAATTTGATTTTGACGTGAACGTATAATTGTACACATGAAGTTGAAACTTTATATTTAGTTAAATATTGTACACATGAAACTTTAATTTAAATATTTAATCAAACTCAAATGCACAACATTAACAAGTTGAATCAGAATCAATCACATAAACCAATAACTCTAAACTAAAATCGTTAATACTAAACGCTAACCATAAACATTAAAAAACCGGAATTAATCACGTAAGCCAATAATCCTAAACTAAACTATAAATCATTAATAATAAACCCTAAATTCTAAACCAATAGCACTCAATGATAAACTAGTAACATTAAACTAAACTATAAACCCTAAACCATTAATACTAAACATTAACCATAAACTATAAACCTTAAGGAATCAGAATTAATCCCATAAAGTAATAACCCTAAACTTAATCTTAAACTTTAAACCATAAACCTTAAAGAATTAGAATTAAACTCATAAATCAATAACCTTAAAGTGAACCATAAACCATAAACAATTAATACTAAACTCTAGACCCTAAACTAATAACTTTTTTAAAAAAGATTTAAATTTTCGACGGAATAAATATAATCCCTCGAGAACTAAAATTTCAAATTTTGGAGGGAATAAAAAATTTAGGGTAGGAATCCCGAAAAATTTTGCCTTCCAATTTTTTTTAAAATTTAAGATTTAAATTTCTAACATAATATATATAATCCCTCAAAAACTAAAAAAAAATTCTGACGGAATAGATGTAATCCGTCGGAAATATAAAATATTATATTTTATATATAACAACTTCAAAACATGGATGAGTAGTCCCCTAAAACCCACAATAACCCCCCCCCCCCCCCCCCCCCCCCCCCCCCTCTGCTCACCCTCCAGTTTCATCAAATCCCCCACACGATACACTTTTCCTTTCTCAATTCCAAGCAAAAAGAAAAATATTTGTCAGCTCACATCTTCTAATTCACACCTGCAATTGCAATTCAAACGTGCCTTACCTTGTTCAAATCAAAGACTCCAATTGTTCCAACTTATACGAACCATTAACCCCTAAAGCTTCCAACATAACAATCAACACCCAGAAGCTAGAAAGTGTCTCTTTGATCCCTCTTGCACTTGAGGAAGCCATTTCCATAACCAAGATAGCTCTTCCCATGATACTAACAGGTCTCATGTTATGTTCACGTCATTAATTTCCATATGCTCTTTCTTGACTGCTTCGTCGGGTGATTTGCTTACCATTGGATTCACTAACATCACTGATTACTCTATTTTCAAAGCGTATATGTTTAACTAATTCAATCTAAATATGAAACTAAATACTAAAGAAATGAAATAACCCTATATCTCACTATAAGTTTAATCCAATTAAACAAGCTGTGAACTTGTCTTGCAACTTCTCCATGGAGACTCCTATTCCTTTGTTGCCAAAGGAGGAAAACTGATGCATTCCATGCCATTCTGCTTATTGTTGAGCCTGGGGATTTACCTTTACCATTTACCACAGCTGCCTTGTTAAGGAGCAGCACCCAAAACTATGGTCCCTGGTTTCAGTTTCCTCCCTGCATAAAATACAAACAAGATCTACTGGCTTGCTACATGCTAAATTCCCCTACAATAAAATTTTTCTGATGCCAGTCCTCCAAGTTGAGTTATATTACATATTCTGCAAGTGTAATTGAAGGTGTTGGTCATTAGTTTCCTAGAAGCAGATTACAAACAATATGCTAAATGTACTGCATAAATCCCACACCGCTCTGACATGAAGGGATGAGGCTAGAATCTTGATATAAAATAAACGGGCTTTCACAGGTAAAAGCATACCTTTCTCGGCCTTTTGGCTAAGATCAAGTGTAGTATCTGTTCTTATCAGTTTAATATCTGATATGTGAGCCATTGGCTCACACGATATTAAATTTATTTTTTGAGGGGGAGTTTTCATTTTAGTAGCTTGCTACTAGGATTCTCGAGAGTCGCTCAAGCGTTGCACTATTGCTCGGGCCTGGCACACCCCGCTCAATTGTAGTTCAACTGTTTTTTCTTGGCCATTATTGTTGTCATTTATCTCATATATATGCAAAGGTTGTCTGCAACTTAGTTTTTCTGTACAATGTTGATTGTGGTGAACCAATTAGATAATGTTTTATTTTTCATTTTTGATGTTTAGTTTGGGGTGATTTCATGTAATGAAGCCAAATGTGTAATATCAAAGATATTTGAATTGAATAAGAGAAAGGTAAAGGAACCAGAAAGATGTTGGAGAATAATACAACTCTAAAGTCTAAGTCAACAGTTTGACTTACATTATGCCCTCTTCAAGCATGGTGGAATTGATTTACATTTCGTTCGCGTAAGAGTACTAGTAGGGCAACTAATCGTGAATTATGTTCCTCCAACGGAAGAACAAATTGCAGATGTTCTCACTAAACCTATTTCTCTAGTAATGTTTGCTCCAATGGATGATCAACTTGGGTGATGTCATGTAATAAAGTTACATTTCTGTTACTGAATAAGTGTAAACCATCCACCGTAAATATCCGAATTAGATTCGATTATCAAGCATTTTTTCTTCTTTCATTTCGTTTGTAAGAAAGCCTACATCGCCAGCTTTACTGCTTGAAGTTCAACACCAGTTGTGTCCATTACACCGAGAGGACCTGAAAACAAAACAGACATATCTGTATCGGATTTCATATATAGAACCTCGAAAGTAGGTGACAACCCAATAATAGTTGATTGTTTAACCTGAAAATTTTACAATAGATGAACAATGTCTAGGATTACCGCACAATGGCTCATACAAAACCAACCTTCATCAATAGCTTTAATCCGATGCTTATTTATCAAGTTTTATCAATTCATGCTTTTACCTTCAAACACTGATCCATTCCTCGCAAGCCATCAAATTTTAATCAAGGCAGAGAAAAATAGGAGGGGCAGCATTCACATCAATTCGTTTTCTGCTACCGTACACTGTTACATTTAACCATTTTTTTATCTATTCAATTAGCTTATTCAATTCAGTTTGGTTTTTGAAATCCAAAATTGGTTAGTTTTTTCGAAGTGTATACGTTTAACTAATTTAATCTAAATATGAAATTAAATATGGAAAAAATCAAATAACCCTATAAGTTTAATCCAATTAAACAAGTTGTGAACTTGTCTTGCAGCTTCTCTAAGGTTTCTTGCCAAAGGATGTAAACTAATGCATTCCGTGCTATTCTGCTTATTGTTAAGCCTGGGGATTTACTTTTACCATTTACAATCATCCAATCAAGGAGGAGTCAAATACAACATGATCTACTTGTTTGCTCTATTCTAAATTCCCCTACAGAAGTTTATGACAAGGGACTTTCTCTCTTCTACTCCTCAACTTGTCCCAAACTTTGCTGACAATAAATATTTATGATGCCAATCCTCCAACTTGAGTTATAAGACTCGAAACCTTCACCATTTACATATTAAATAGATATATTATATATTTTGTAAGTGTAACCGAAGGTGTTGGTCATTAGTTTCCTAGAAGCAGCTTACAAACCAATAAGCTAAATGTATTGCTTAAATCCCACACTGCTCTGATATGAAGGAGTGAGGCAAGAATCTGGCTATAAAACAAATAAGCTTTCACTGGTAAAAGCATACCTTTCTCGGCCTTTTGGCTAAGATCAAGTGTAGTATCTGTTCTTATCAGTTTAATATCTGATACGTGACCCATAGGCTCACATGATATTAAATTTATTTTTTGAGGGGGAGCTTCCATCACAGTAGCTTGCTATTGGGATTCTCGGGCGTTGCCCCAGCGTTGCACCGTTGCTCGGGCCTGGCGCACCCCACCCAATTCCAGTACAATTTTTTCTTTTCAGAATCTTTTAGTCTGTGTTTAGTCTCAACTATTTGTTTGCTACTTTTCTTTTTGTCTTATCTATTGAATTATTACTCAGATCTTTTAGTCCTGGCTTCTATATTTTCTTGGACGAAATCATGTTGCTTGGAGTTTCCCTAGTGCATTATTTCTCATATACTTGTTTTCTCAAATACTCAGAGCCATAGGCAAGAATCGAGTGTTGCACTATTTCTCGGTCCTGGTGCACCCCACCCAATTCCAGTACAATTGTTGAAATTGATTTACATTTTGTTTGCGAAAGTAAGTTTTCTTATTCATCCGAACACCTCCTTATCTAGCTGGGTCGAAATCCGTTTTTGCAGCATCCTTCACCGTTGAATATGACCATTTAAAATTTATAAGTGGTAATACGGCTTTTAAGCCAACCACAGAAAACCTCAGGGAACTCTATAACTCTTAACACTTGCAAAATGAAATCCCAATTAAGGAAATCAGATGCTTTCTTAAGGTTGATTTTCAATGCACATCTGGAAGATTACTGCTTTCTTCCATAACCATAAACAATTTCCTGAGCCATTGTCGACCAAACTCCTTCCCTCTATAACCTTAGCGATTATCTGTATAATACACTTATAGATAACCGGGCAGCACAAAATATGCAGAAAATCAGTGACTACAATAGGGTTCTGCACCTTAGGAACCATGGCCAAAATGGTCGAATTGAATCCATTCAACACAGTACCAGTGACTTCATATTGTAGAAGATCCTTTTGAGTTGGAACTGATTTAGGACTTCCTTTGACTAATCTATCGAAATAAAACTCTGATCTAGTGTCAAACTTTAAGGAACACTTGATTCAAATCTGATGTTTAGTTTGTTGTGCTACACTGATGCTGGCAGCCTTGGACGAAATCATGTTGCTTGGAGCTAAAAGAAGCAATCTGTGATCTCGGAGCTCAAAGAAGAATTCTGTCGTCTTTTCAACATCTAAAAGCCAAATATAGATGTCTTGTGAATTCTACTTCTGAGCTGATATAGATTGAGGAATTACTCACTGAAATTGGAGTTTTCCTAGTTGGTAAACCCACCGTTTGTATGGCTGCTAATCCTACAAATTATGCATTTACATTTCTGTTATTGAAGTGTATACCGTCCACCATAAATAATCCGAATCAGATTCGATTATTAACCATTTTTTCTTCTTTCATTTTGTTTGTCAGAAAACCTCCATCGCCAGCTCTACTGCTTGAAGTTCAACACTGGTCGTATCACTTTAACCAAGAGGACCTGAAAACAAAACAGACATGTTTGCATCAAATAACATATATATGAACCTTGAGAGTAGGGTGATACTCCAAGACTCCAGAAATAGAATAAAAGAACTCCAGAATCTCCTTAACAGCTACCATTGAATCCATTCCCCCTTTGTGAAAACCAATAAATCATCAGCAAAACTCAAACGAGTCAGCTGAATCCTTCTACGTTTAGGGTGATACTCCAAGACTCCATGCTTCCCTGCACAATTCAACAAGCATGTCAAAACATTCATCCCCACTATGATCCAAGTTGCTTGAAAAAATATGTCTTTACACCCGAAAATTGATAAAAGTTCATGTGTGTGAATTTAAATCTTAAGTAAGATATATTTGTAAGTGTAACTGAAGGTGTTGGTCATTAGTTTCCTGGATGCAGCTTACAAACAATATGCTAAATGTACTACTTAAATCCCACATCGCTCTGATATGAAGGGATGAGGCAAGAATCTGGCTAGAAAAGAAGCGGGCTTTGCCTTTCAAAAGCATACCTTTCTCGGCCTTTTGGCTAAGATCAAGTGTAGTATCTGTTCTTATCAGTTTAATATTTGATATGTGAGCCATTGGGATTCTCAGTGTTGCACTATTGCTTGGGCCTGGCACACCCCACCCAATTCTAGTTCAATTGTTCTTTCCTGTAGTGTTCTTTAATCTCATCTTTATTCATAGATCATCAGCTATTTGTTCTTGTAGATATAAGACTGTTTGTGGTGAACCAATGAGTTTTTTTTTTCAGTTCTGGTGTTTGTTTGGTGTGCTACGCTGATGCTGAGCCTTTCTTCTCTTGAACAAATCTGATATAGATATAAGATTGTTTGTGGTGAACCAATGAGTTTTGTTTTATTTGCAGCAAATTCTGTTTCTTAGCTGAAATAGATCGAGGAATTGCTCTCTAGAATTTGAGTTTTCCTAATTGCTAATCCTACTCATCATGCTCGCATTGATTTACATTTCGTTCGTGAAACAGTACTAGCAGGGCAGCTTCCACCGCACTGCTAGTTCTACACATCATGCTCGCAACGCGAAAGAGTAGAGCCGCTAATTGTTAATTACTTCCAGCGAAGAACAGATTGCAGATGTTCTCACTAAACCTATTTATCTGGTAAAGTTGGCTCCAATGGAATGGATTATCAACTTAGGGTGATCTCATATAACGAAGCTAAAGAAGGGGAAACAAGTCCTGACTCCTGAGATGGAACAGTTTCAATGTCAATTGCCTACACTTTCATGTACTTTATGTTTCTTTTTAACTGTTGAAGTCTATTGTCCAAAAATTCATTTTAATCCCTTTTTATTAAAAGATATAATTTAGTCTGTGTATTTTAAGTCCAAAATATCAAAATGTATCATTAGTTGAACAGAAACATTGGGTTTAATTAACCAAATCCCTATCAATTTATAGATGAACATATTAATCCTACTTGAAAAGAAAAAAGTTATTTAAATTCATGTGTATTTTAAAGTGAACAAATAAGGATAATATACGATAATGTTAATATTTTTGGCTTAAATGAAAAATCAACCCATAAATTATATATTTTATTTGCTTTTAGTCCTTAAACTATTTTTTGGTCAAAATAAGTCCCTAAACTATCATTTCTAATAACTTTAAGTCTAGTAGTTATCTAAGTCAAAATATATATATTGGCCAATAAGATCTTGACACGTCACAAAATTTTTTTTGACCAATAGATAGTTTAGGGACTTAAAGTGACCAAAAATGATAGTTTATGGACTTATTTTGACCAAAAATAGCTTAAGGACTTAAAGTGGCAAAAAAATAATTTAAAAATTTATTTTGACCAAAAAATGATTTAAAAGCTTAAATAAAAATAAACTAAAGATATGGTTTAAGGGTGGTTTTTTATTTGAGCCATATTTTTTTATCAGTACATGATATTGGTATAATCGTGACCGGATAAATTTTTTTAAAAACAAATAAATATAAATAAATTGATTTAATATTCAAAACTTATGTTGCTTTTGAGTGTTGTCTCTTTAACCGGTGGTGAAGAAAGTAGTTTAGTTTGATTGGTATTTTGGGAGAAAGGCTTAACATGTAGCTCCGTGAAGAGCGCCAAAAGGCTGACACTCGCCTTCTTTGTTGCCTTACCTCTTCTATTCCATTAAAAAACAATTATTAAAACTATCTCAAATTTAGAAAAAAAGAAAACCATTAAAATACTAAAAAAATCAAGTGTCCCATAAAAAAATTGAATAATATTCATCTTAGGAGATACAACCTACAGGTTCAAATTATTTTGTCTACAAGGTGTATGCACATGTTAAAAGGTTAAGAATATGTATGAACAAATATTATCTTCTAATCACCTTTAGACTAAAAAGATAAAACCAATAAAAAGATATTTTATATTTCTAGACTACGAGATCTATTAATTGACTGAATAGTCAAAGATGTGCATATTATCTTATCTTATATAAATTTAAATTTTAACATTAACTCTAAAAATATAATTATCTCTATTTAATAAAAAGATGCAAACCATGTGAGGAACATCAAATGTAAAATTAACGTGACTATAAAAAGAAATATAATTAATAAAGATAACTGCAATAAATAAGTAAGAGGAGTTCAACTTATGATTATGAAGATAGTTTTCATTATTTTCTAATAATATATATTATGCATTTTATAGTCTTATTTTATGTAATATTCTAAAATTTTATTAATTCTCTTTTTTATAATTTCTTACTAATATTTTTTTGGATTTTTATATTTCTATCGTATTTTTTTTTTGTTTTAGATTATTTTAGTAATTGTTTGAAGTATCAAGAACTTGTACTAACAAAAAAAGTAAACATTGTAATCAACCATCTTTATTTGTTCACTCTCGAAATGTACATGTGATAAATTATTTTTTCTCTAAAATGATTAATTTGCTCAGTTTATAAATGGATAGGGATATAAAAAGTATTTATATCCAATGTTTTGGTTCAGGTAAAGGTTTTTAACTAAAATATTCACTTTTCCAAATATGTATGACTAAGATGTCACTTTTAATAATAGAGGGATCAAAATGAATTTTTTTAATATAGTACAGGGGCTCTAGTAGATTTTAACCCCTTTTAAGCTCTTTATTCTATTGATTATTATGCTTTTGTTTACTAAGAATACTACTTTATGTGTCTATATATTATTTTGAACAAGTGTATATATTATATGTATATTTATTACCCATACAAACGCAGGAAGGGGCACCACCACCTGTACTACTAGGCACAGTGCTCATGGAAATGGGTTCGGGCTCATTGCCCGAGTCAGCTGGTTCTTCCACTGACTCACTCCACGCCCTGAAGTTTGGTCAAAAAATCTACTTTCAGGATGCTGCCGCCGCCGGTGGTGGTGGAACAACCATGGAGACTCCACCACCACCCATGACAGGTCTTCGTCGGAAATCCAGGGTGGCTGGTGGGGTGGTTCACGGTGGTCAGCCACCAAGGTGTCAAGTGGAAGGGTGTAGAGTGGATCTGAGTGATGCTAAGGCTTACTATTCAAAGCATAAAGTTTGTGGCATTCACTCCAAGTCACCTAAAGTCATTGTTGCTGGTCTTGAACAAAGGTTTTGTCAGCAGTGTAGCAGGTTCAATTTTGTTTGCCTTTATTTCGATTTAGTTCCTCATTTCGGTATATGTTCGATGCGAATATGTTTAATTCTCATATGTATTTGAAAGATTGTTGGAAGATTATATTTACCTACTCTTTTCGAATATGCATTGAACACTGGTCTTTGACACACATGGTAAGAAATTTTAGGACTAATGTATCCAGATTCCAGATACATGAATGAACTTGGAAAGAAAATTAAACATAGCCGTGTCGGACACTCGTATTCGAATTCGAGTGACAAGGTTTCATTGTTATCCTTGTTTACTAGTTTTCATGGAAGCTGGTATTTGTTATGCCATCTACTTGGATACATTACAGAGATGTCTCTGGAGCTTATATGAGTAAGTTTTGGCATTCACTGAATGCAGTTTCGAACATATGTTCGAATATGCATCAAATATCTATGTTCGATGTTCGAACATAGATATTGGGTACGGATACTTTAAAGAAAACGGATAATTAAGGAAAATAGCTTATAATTTCACATTCTAGGTTGCTTTTCCCCCTATATAGGTTTGGCTATCATGTTTCAGTGTTGTAAAGAACTATTGAGTTTCTATAGGCTCGAGATTCTGGTTTGCTTTTCCCCGAAGATTGGTTAATATACTAAAGCAAATGCGTGTGAGTCGGTTAATTTATTGTCATCTCTGTTCCTTGTTGTGTTCTTCAGACATATTCCTATTGAATGGCATGTATGAAGCTATTTGAGTAGCATGTTTCCTGAAATTAAACACTATGCTGAAATTAAACATGATTGTAGGGATGAGATTCATTTGATTATATGTATTCATCGACAATTTGCAAAATCTGATGTATAAGGAAACATGATAGTATTGTGAAAATTTGTGAAAGAATGGCAGAATATGGTAGACATCAGCAAGTTCTTTCTCGATCCAGTCTGTCGTGTGCTAGTATTTTGAACTGTAGTGTGTTTCCATATTAGGGGTTTAGAATGTACCGAGGACGATTTCCGGCTATGAGCTAAGCATATTACTCCCGCAGCAAGGTCATAAGAACCTTTATGAATTCATCCCACAGAATATCTGAATGTGTTTTTGTATGGTTGCAGACATGTTAATGTAGTCTGAATATATGTTGAACATATGTATCGGATACGAAAACTTTAAAAGCATGGCCTTGTTTCTGGATTACGGATTTATTATGTACCGAGGACCGATTTTCAATTATGAGCTAAGCTTACTACTCCAGAAGGAAGGTCATAGGAACCTTTATGAATCCTTGGAAAATCTGCATATGTGAGCTTCTTGTATGGTTGCAGCGCTGTTCATGTAGTCTGAATATTTGTTGAACATAGGTATCGAATACGAATTCTTTTGAAAAGAAAAATGAAGAGTCGAAGCTGCTTGCTAGACTTGTAATTGCTTATAGGATTTTTTTGTTGCCATGTTGTATGGCCATCTAATGTGAGTTCTTGCCGGGTTTGGTTTCCGAAAAATAAATACAGAATCTCTTCTTGTATCAACATTAACATCTTATATTGTAACCACTGTCCAGATTTCATCAGCTTCCTGAATTTGACCAAGAGAAACGGAGTTGCCGTAGACGGCTAGCAGGCCACAATGCGCGACGTAGGAAACCGTCACCCGGATCATTATTGCCCTCTTGTTACACCAGGCTATCTTCGTCTGTTATCGGTTAGATCATGATTTTCGAACTTCTCTTTGCTTAATCTTTGCTGTAACTAACATGTTGTCCACATTAGATGATTATGATGCAGAAAGCAGCGGTAGGGGTGCAAGCTTTACCATAGATTTCACTGCGTACCCGAGGCTTCCCAAGGGAGATTCGTGGCCAGCAGAAAGACCGTTGGACCGCATACCTCGAAATCGAAACACAGCTCCATGGCAAAACAACTCGGTGAATCCTCCAGGTGACATTTTCCATCAGGATTCACTAGTAGGGACCGGTTTCTCCGGTACCGCAATTTCTCCAGGAGAATGCTTCCCTGGGGTCGGTGACTCGAGCTGTGCTCTCTCTCTTCTGTCAAATCAACCATGGGGATCCAGAACCAGGGCTCCGACTCTTGAAGTAAACGACATGATGAACTCTGAAGGGTCGTTGTCTCCAGCTCAACCACCAACAGGTCCAACACCCCATGACGTAGTCGTGAATCCGTATTCGCATGCCTCTTGGGGTTTACCCCGAACATCGGAGCCTGCTAACGTCCAACATTTCGGCAGGCTCGAGTTGCCTCAGCAAAACGGGAGGCAATTCATAGAACTTGAGCAGCAATCCAGGTCGTATGACACATCCACACCAGATATTCACTGGTCGCTCTAAGTTCATTCGGTTCCTCTTTCTCATGCACGTCAGCTGGTTTTCGTACCCGATTTTATGTCGTACCTGTAGTGTTCCGGTATCGGATTTTATGTTTTAATCGGATAAAACTCAACAATCTCCTGTATTTGCCATTGCTGCTGCCTAAATCAGTGAGTCAGGCTAAAAGAAGTGAAGGTTCCACCATCGACATTGTTGCTGCCAATTGGTCCCAATTATAAGTTGTCGAGGAACTTGTCCATGTCATGTCATAGTTGTCGAGACAAAATGCACCCTCTCGACGTGGCACCCATTGTAGCAAATGCTTGTGACTGATAGGAGAAATTATTAGATGGATTCGACTCATCATGCTATCTCTGTTCCATTCAATAAAATTCATCCATCTCACTATAATTTTCGAATAACCACTATTTTTTATTTATATATAAAAAAAATGAAGATTTACCTTCGAAAAAAATTGATGGATAGACTTTATTGGCTAGGACCACGGATAACGATTTGTGGTTTTATGGTTTAGGGTATATGTTTAATTCAGCCTCCTTCTTGTATTAATTATTTTATTAAATAAAATTATTTTTAAAGGTATATGGTTTAGGGTATATGTTTAAGAGTTTAAGGGTTTAAGGTTTAATAATTTAGGGTTTTAGGTTGAGGGTTAAGGGTTAAATTATTTTTTTTATAAAGAATAGGTTCAAATTGAAATAATATTTAAATAATGAGGGTTTAATAGAAATACGGAAATAGGTAAGATACTAAATATATAGTTTACCCTTATTAAAAAATAAAATTTTAATATATATAAAAATAATTTAATTGAATTTTTTAAAGTAATTATTAATTATTTGATGGGTCCTTGAAATTTTAAATCTTTATTAATTAATTTAATGGTGTTCAGCAGTGTTCAGTATTAGTGGTGTTCAACGGTGTTCGTCGTACCTGGTAGACTCATCCACAAATAAATAATCAAATTGAATTGAACTGAATTTTATCGAATCGAATTAGTTCAATTATCGGATTTTTTAAATTGATTTTGGTTGTATTTATAATTAAAATTTTATAAAATAAATAAATTTAAATTAATTTATAAAATTACTTTCTAACTTATAAATTGAATGAACCGATTTTGATAAAAATCAAATTGAACCAGACAGAAACATCGTGAAATCATTTTCCTTTTTCAGAAAAGTTTTACTATCTATTTTTTAAAGGATTAATATCTTATACACGGACAGTAGAAACTGAAAGTTTTCACAAGCGCTTTAGTTTTAGAGTATAAAGAGTTAGTTTAGGGTATATGGTTCAGGGGTTAGAATTTAGAGATAGTTGTTTCAATTTAAGGTTTATTGTTATAATTTAGGGTTTATAGGTTAGAGTTTAACTTTTAGGGTAATATGATGAGAATTTAGGTTTTAACCCCTAAATTATAACCCTAAACTTTAAATTAAAACAAATATCCCTAAATTCTAACTCATGCACTTAAATCCATAAACCCTATACCCTAAACTAACTCCATATACCCTAAAACTATAGTGCTTGTGGAAACTTTCAGTTTCCACCGTCTCTGTATAGAATATTTATCATTTTTAAATCAAAATAAAAGCAACGCTTAAACTTTGAACTTGACATCAGTTTTAGAATTTCGATTTTTTTTACGATGTCATTTTAATATTATATCACGTGGCACAACGCAACTGTAAGCGTCACATTAATAAAGTAAAAAATAAAAATCAAATCGAAAGATTAAAAATTATTTGGAAAAATATATGATGCACCAGAGATTTAAGTTTAAGGAATTAAAATTTAGGGTTTAAATTTTGAGAAAATATATGACCCTTAATTTTAGGGGTTGTAAATCTAGTTTAGGGTTTGTATTTTAGGGATTTAAGTTTAATGTTATAGAATTTAGGATTTAGTGCTAGAATTTAGAGTTTATATACTATGGTTTAAGGTTTATGGTAATATGTTATGGATTTAAGTTTTTTGTAACCCCTCGTCCCGGTCTGGTCGGATGACCGGTCCGAGTGAGCTACACGGGGAAAACCGAGTGAAAACCCCTAAAGGATTCCCCCTCGGTTAGCAACCCTATATTTTTTTTCATTTTAAATCTTGTCTAGATGAGTAATTAATCCTATGTAGACTTACAGCGGAACAACATTCACGAGACAAATATCTGAACTCAACCTAACATTTCACAGTCCAATTTTTAACTTGATCTGCAGGCGGTATCGATACACTTAAGGGGTGTATCGATACCCCTTGACTAGGTCAACTGGTCAAAGTCAACCCGTGGAGACCGTATCGATACACCCAAGGAGTGTATCGATACCCTCCCCAACTGTTGACTTCCCATGGTCAACGCTAAGGTGACCGTATCGATACGCTGAAGGCCCGTACCGATACCGAACTGGACAGTAACTCCAGTGGCCAAAATGGTATCGGTACGCCCCCTCGCGTATCGAAACACGGGACCTGAAACATGAAGGCCGTATCGATACGGGACCAACCGTATCGATACCCCTGCTACGAAATTACAGGTTTGAGCTGGTTTAAGGCACAAGGTGGCCCCTAAATCCCTCTCAAACCTCAATCAACACACTAACATGTATCCTATGTCAAACCAAGAGTATAGGCATGCTTAAACTTGAAACTAAAGGCACATCTCAACACAAGGTGATGATTCAACCATACAAGCAACATAAGCTTTCAAGCATGGCATTTCAACAAAAGGCATTTCAACATTTAAGGTCATACAAGGAACTCAAAGCCCTTAAGGCACAAGACAAGCATATAAGAGGTTTACCCCCACATCAAGGCAACCTAACATTGATAGACATGCTAACACACACA
This sequence comes from Hibiscus tridactylites, assembly GCA_958450335.1. Lineage (NCBI taxonomy): Eukaryota > Viridiplantae > Streptophyta > Magnoliopsida > Malvales > Malvaceae > Hibiscus > Hibiscus tridactylites. Next base: position 23,037,390 of record OY288267.1, on the reverse strand, counting down.
ATGTTCATCATATCATGTCATGCTTACAAACCATAGTCAAATTAACATCAACACATATAATGAGTCATACAAGCTCATACACAACCCTTGTCACATTGCTAACTAATACAAAATTAACCATACTTGAGCAACAACTTGAAAAGCCATTCTTGCCTTGCCTCGAGCTAACACCACGCTAATGATCTGCATTGTTGAACATAGAGAGCGTAAGCTATAAGCTTAGTGAGGGTGCTCTAAAACGAAAAACATCAACAATGCAGGGTTCAAGCATGTTAATCCTAGTCTTACATACATCAAGCATAGGCATTAAAATCAAGTAGACCTAGCTAGTCTTTCAAGTGGCATATATGGTCTCTCAATCCTATCAAGCTCAAACATCAATATCAATATCATGTAGCAACACGTATAACACAACCATATATCACCATCGTATATCACAATACATGAACAAGTTTAATTGGCCACTTTAATTACCTCGATTGTGCGGATATAAACCTTAACAACACTTTACCTCGATGGGATTTCACTCATCACCGACCTTGCATGTGCGGGATTTCACTCATCGCCACATGCCCTACGAATGAGATTTCACTCATCATCCCGTAGAAATAAATAAAAGCTTCTGGTGGAATGTTACATCACCGTACTCCTCCTTGATGACTTAACGCCATCAAGGCCACGTACGTTTTGACTCAATTTGTGTGCACACTATCCTAATGATCGATCATTTACAACCGATAATTATTTAGTGCCAATTACCATCATCAATCACATATCATCAACACACTCATGCTCATCACATATATCCACATCATGATATATATACATGCACCATATAATCACAAGTACAAGAGCATAGTCATTAAGCACATTAGCATTTAAGGAAAACAAGACTAAACTAACTACTTGGATTATAAGGAAGTGGCCTACCAAGCACACTTTACACACACACACTACTAATGCTCGAACCAAACTTTAAAACAAGTTAAGACCACTCACCGCCCTTCCTTAACAATTCGAACCAATCCTCCTACGAACCCGGATTCGGTCCCAAAGCCTCCTCAACATTTCCTCTTGCTTCTAGTCAAACAAAACACATACATTACTTCCCAATTCAATGCTAAACTCAACCATCAACTTACTTTGCAACACAACCCAATTTCCACAATTTCCCAAACCACATAATATCTCAAAAACCCAATTTTCGTACTCTAACAATCGTTGGCTGAAATACCCATTTCCAAACACCCAAACGACTTCCAAAACATCCCAAATCACCCTCCTAACATAGGTAAACCATCAGCCCTTCAATTTCAACATTAAACCTCCCAAGAACCCAAGTTTTCATACTCTAAAATTTGCCCTAAGGACCCACTACGAAATTCATCCAAAATCAACCAAATTAATATATGTTGTGTATTTCATTATGTTTAAACAAAACCCCAAAACAATTTATCAAAACAAATTGAAAAACCCCCTTAAAAATCCAAACTTTAATATAAACCCTAATTTCCAAAACTCTATATTTTTGAAATCTAAGACAATGGTTGGATAGGGGATAAAGAGGAGACTTAGAAAACACAATTACCTTTGTAAAACACCTTGAATTGAAGAAGAAAATGAATGGAATAATGTTTTAGGTTTGGAAGAGTTTGAGGGAGGGAAATGGGGGTGTTTGACGTTAAAAGGGATAGGAAAAAGGGAGATGACAACTTTTATTTTAAAGTTGTCTTGCTTTTAAAATTTTTGGGTCCAATTACAACATTGGTCCCTCCCCTTTTCTCAAGGCTCAATTAGATCACAAATTAGGTTGAATTGTTTTAATTAAATTTTTATTTGACTCGAACTAAAACCCGGTTAACTCCTAGGCCCAAGACACGGGTGTTACATTTTTACTTATAACTCTTAAATTCTCACCCTAAACTCTAAATTCAAAACACTGTCACTAAATTCTAAGCACGTAAACTTAACCCTTAAACTATAAACCCTAAATTAAATTCTTAACCCTAAAATTAGAGCGCTTGTAGAAAAAACATATTTTCACCGTTAGTGCATGCTATAATTACCTAAATTATTTTTTGATTTTAAAATTTAAATGTTATCATAATTATTTTATTCGAAAATAGATTTTAATTTTTATAGGATTTTAAAATCAAAATCTGCAAAAAGCCCAAACACTAAAAGCCCATTGAGACTCAATACTTGACCAGTAAACCCTAGAATTGAAAATTTCAATATACTTGCTCCATTGTTGAATTTATCGGACGCCATTGAAAGAGTAGCAGCGAACAGTGCAAAGGTTCAGTGGGAAATGGCGGCAAAAAGGAAAACCCCAGTGAAGACCCGAAACCCAGATCTGATCCGCGGCGTTGGCAAGTATTCAAGGTCTAAAATGTACCACAAGCGTGGCCTTTGGGCAATCAAAGCCAAAAATGGAGGCGTTTTCCCCCGTCACGATCCCCAGCCCAAGGTGCCCGCCGCCGCCGAGAAGCGTCCCAAGTTTTATCCCGCCGATGACGTCAAGAAGCCGCTTCTTAATAAGCGCAAGCCCAAACCCACCAAGCTCAGGTTTTTCCTTTAAATGTTAATACTTTTTATCCATTTCTTAATCTCCGAAGATATGTTTCTTAATGTTGTGTGTTTGTTTGTATTTTTAATTTGATTTTGTTTTAGGGCGAGCATTACTCCTGGGACGGTGTTGATTTTGTTAGCTGGTAGATTTATGGGGAAGAGAGTTGTTTTCTTGAAGCAGCTCAATTCTGGGCTCCTTTTGGTTACTGGTAATTCTTCTCCTTTTCTTCCATTGTTTTCATTTCATAGTAATTTTGCTTGTTTTTATACTACCTGTTTTAGAACATATTTCACTACAATACTTATTTGATTGTGTCATTGTTCTCGTTATGCTGAATGTTTCTCTGAGAATTTTCTTGATGAAATGGAACCAGTGACTGTAAGTGTTGTTTTAAAGCGATTTTGGCTCATTGTTAGAAATTAATGAAATGCAAAGATTTGTGTGATTCGAATTTTGAATACCAATCGGACATATGACAATGTTGTTAAAACTTTCTTATTAATCTTTCTAATATTGGTTTCTCTCCATCTATGCTTGCTATGTTGCTTTGAATTTTTTTTTCTTGAAGAATATAAAATATATGCAGATACATAGAAAAAATCAAATATTTTCATGTTTGAAATGTATCGATACTCACACTAGGCCCTAGGGAACAGTAACATAGATGTGAAGCATTGATCATAACCCCAGAGAGAGACTTGCTTCGTGTAGTGTATTTGACATTGTATCCAAATTTGCATCTAGTGGTTTTAGTGTGTGGCTAGGTCGTCCTTGTTTGTTGGCTGTTCATCATGAACTTGGCTTCCCGCTTTTGTTTTGATGTTGAATATCTCTCATGATCCGTTGTTTTGCTTTGTTTAAGTTTGTGAATGTCCTTTCATTGCAGGACCATTCAAGATCAACGGTGTTCCTCTTAGGCGTGTGAATCAATCATACGTCATTGCTACGTCCACCAAGACCGACATCTCTGGGGTTAACGTAGATAAGTTTGACGACAAGTACTTCACCAAGGAAGTGGTGAAGAAGAAGAAGAAGGGCGAGGGAGAGTTTTTTGAAGCTGAAAAAGAGGTTTGTTGTCTTTCATTTACAATAATTCAAGCCATCCTAATTGGATTAATCTAATTTTGATTTCTCGGTTGTCCATCTCTTACAGGATAAGAAGAAACTGCCCGAAGACAAGAAAGAAGACCAGAAAGCTGTTGATGCCTCGTTAGTGAAGTCCATCGAGGGAGTCCCAGACTTGAAGGCCTACCTTGCTGCACGATTTTCTTTGAAGTCTGGTATGAAACCACATGAACTTGTTTTCTAGAGAGAATTTTGCATTTAGCTTGGTTTTAGAGTAGCAGTGGTTTTATTAACGGATGCTGCTATATGGAAAAGAATCCCTAAATTTGTGTTGAACGTCTTTTGTTTTGTTATGCAGAAAACCTCAAATTTTTCTTACATGAATTTTGTTTTGTTCTTTTGTTATCCATCTCTCTTTGATCCCCGGAGACAATACTATTCGAACTCAAGTCATCAAGGGAAAATAATCCATCCTATATCACTTGACCACTCTTTTTAAATTTAAAATTTTAATAATTCATATTATATAAATGTTAATGTATTTATTTTTTGTGTACCGCATTTTTATTCTATTAATATGGGTAAACTACATAAATAGTCCCCTGACTATGCTTCAATTATATTTTGTGTCCTGCGATTATCAGTAGTGACAAACTGGCCCCTAACTTAAAAAAGTAACAAATTGGTTCAATGCCGTTAAAAATTTAACGGTTGGTGATGTGACAGTTAATATAAATTAATATAATTATATAATTAGCCCTCAAGTTCACTTATTTTAATTTGACTCTGATTCTAACAAATTAACCCACATAATTTTAATAGTCTATTAATTTAGTCCATGTTTTTTATTTCTCCTCCCCTCTAATTCTTCAATTCATTTTCACACCAAAATCCATTTAAGTGCCCCAAAAAATATAGATTCTGCATTCCCCCTTGTTCTTAGTATGAAAAAGATTTGTGTCATTCCTTTGGTTGTTCCATAGGCATAACCAAATAACCAACAACCGTGGCTACTGTTTGAGTACCATGCCCGTCTTGATCTCGAGGCGATCTCAGTGGCAGCTTCATATCCCCTGTACAAAACTCTTGCACCCATAATTTTCCTATTGCAGTGACGCTTTTGAAAGCCTCGTCCAGTTTCACAAGCTCCTTTCCGGTGAGAAGGAATCAGAGTCATTAAAGCTTGCATTTTCTGGCCAAATTCCAGTATCAAGTACTCCAACTATGACATCATGATTTGCGAGTTTTTGAGAGCAGATGCTACTACTTTCTTCTGGTTCTAATCCCAGGAACATGGGACTCCTTGTGGTGTGCAGTTGATACTTTGTCTCTGGAAGAATAGCAACCATTGATCCCTTGAACATATCTGCTTCTCATTGGATGAAAGCCTTTAAGCGTAGTTGGAGTCAATAGTCTTTCCTTAATGCTGCGGTTGCTGTTTTGGTATGCTAAGTTCCCTCTCACTTGTATCCCCACCATCAAATGATGCATGCCAAGCATCTCTGCGTTGTCAGAGTAGAGAAAAATGCCCAGAATTTCCCTTTCCATTCCCCACCATCTCCCTTTTTGGTTGGATTATGGTTGATGTTCAAAGGAAAAATGCACCAAATTTGTATGAAAACGGAAGTGTTACGTTTGGTGAAACCAAGAATTTAGTTTGTATGAAAAAATGCAAAATTTATATTTTGGGGGGCTTTTAAATGAATTGAAAAATTAAATGAGAGGAGAAATAGAAAAGAATATGGACTAAATTGATAAATTATTAAAATTATGTGGATTAATTTTTTAGAATTAGAGTTAAATTAAAATAAGTGTAGAACTTGAGAGTTAATTATGTAATTATATCAATTTATATTAACTACCACGTCGTCAGTCGTTAAATTTTTAACGGCGTTGGACTAATTTGTTATTTTTTTAAGTTAAGGGACTAATTTATAACTTTTGATAGTCGAAAGACACAAAAGATAATTGAAACATAGTCAAGAGACCAATTATGTAGTTTACCCTATTAATATTACTTTTTGTATTGTGACATGTCATATTCAAAATTATAAAGTTTAAAAATGCATTAATATAATAATAGGAGTAGCTCTAATGTCAATAGACTTGATATGTTTTGACCTCCAAATATTGGACATGACATAACATAGCTTGCTAATTTATGTTTTCTATTCATTCAAGAAATTGAAAGATTGAATTTATTAAGTTGTCTTGCGCTAAAGAATACTCTTTCGTTCCATTTAAGATGTCTTTTCTGTGTTTTGAAATTGTCTCACTTAAATTGTCTTATTGAAAAAATTAACAACTTTTACAAGATGTATTTCTCTTTTTATCTTTTTTAGTTTTCCAACAAAACAAAAATTAATTTTTAAGAATAAAATTGTCATTTTAATTAATTTACATCACATCTCTTACACAAACTTTTTCTTCCTAAAACTACGTAAAAAAATCAACAATGGACACATTAAGTGGGACAAAAAGAATAATATATTTTCCTGAAATAATTTGGGCTTAAATAACATAATTTATATTTGAAAGCGAATTGAGATATTACAATGGAATAACTTAGTTCTTGGTAGGGTCTTAGATAAATTGGACCCCAAATGTGAGAGTTAAGTGACAGCCAGATTGTAAAATGGGTTTTAAATGAGCATCGTATTTTTTTTTTGTAAAAAAAAGTGACAGTCAGATCTAAGTAGGCAGTAGGAAAAATAATGAAATAAATCCTGGACCCCACTTTGAATCATTTGCATGATAGGCCTTATTTAGCCTTCAATAATCAATTATAAAGGCTAGGCCATGGCATGAACCACACATACCATAGGGTTGCATAATTTTATTTTTGGACCGACTCCAATTTCACATCTTCGGCTAATTTAAGGCTAACCCACCGCCATGTCAGTGAGAGTACCCCAACTGAATTGATCGTTATGGTTTCAATCTGTCTTTACAAATATCCTTTCTTCTCATCATTGCTTTTTTATGTTGTACAACTTCTTTGTTTAACCCCCTCTTTTTCTTCTTTGCCAAGTTTCCCTTTCTCAATCCTAGCCATTCGTTTTTTTTTCGAGATTTAAATAACAGCCCCAATTCGAAAATACGATAATATTGTTCTTTTATAATTTTAATTTTTGTTATTATCGATATTTATCATGAAATAAAACTCATTGACGATATGCAAAACAATCCTAACAATATAATAAAAGTTAAGGAACCAAAAGCCATAATTTGGTCAACCAAAATGAGAGAAAAAAAACTCTAAATGGTAGGAGTAGAATATTGTGCAATCCGGAGAAAGAGAATTGAAGAGCATATGGAGCACATATGGGAGCAAGATAGTTCAGGACATGTGCGACTGCACAAAGATTTTATTTTTAAAAAATAAGGGCCTAAAATAAGTTATCTAATATGATATATATATATTTAAAGTTGTAAACGAACCAAACGTTCAGCGAACACCTCGTGAAATGTTCGGCGCGAAGTTTGTTTATTTATTAAACAACGAACATGAACAAATATTCGTTAATTAAATGAACGAACACGAACAAAGAGATCGCTCGTTCATTTACGTTCGTGAACGTATGGTAATTCGTTCATTTATGTTCGTTTAAATTTATTCACATATATCCATTTATATTTATTATTTTTTCATAACAAAAGTATTGCATTTTAAAAAATAAATATATTCATATATGTTCGTTCGATTATGTTTGTTTAAATTTATTCATATATGTTTGTTTGTGTTCGTTTATCATTTTAACGACCGAACACGGACAAGAAATTATGTTCGTTTAGTTGTTCGTGTCTGTTCATTTATTCGGTTAAAAGTAAACGAACGGACATGAACATACCCTCGTTCGATTCGTTTATACGACTATATATATTTTAAAAAATATTATAATATATATAACAATTTTCTATAAAAAAATAGTGATCTTGTGAAAGAAGTTGATATTGAAAGCATTGTAGATGATTTTGTTTCAAAACATGCGAGAAGAACAACACTTTTTAAGTGAAAATATTAGATATTTAGAGGTGTGTAAATCATTTTTATGTTGTTTAAAAGAATAATCTAACATTTTTTGTAGTAAGAGAATTTATTTAAAAAAAATCTTGTACCTCCTTCATACTATAAATTAAGGCCCTAGGAGCCCGTTGATAATTTAGGTCACGTAGATACTCGTACAATATCCCCTATTCATAAACTTGCGCCCACTTACATACAATTAAATATTTATTTTAATAAATTGTACAGAGTAGCTTAAATTTTTGAACCCTATGCTATGAAAGTTGAAACACAAAGTTAAGGAAATGTCTATTGAATTGGCCGCAAATGGAATCCATTGATAAGGTGGGGATTTTGTACTGTGAAGAAGGTTGCTGCAAACTGATTCATCTCTGCAAATGTTGCCTATACTTGATTTGTCTGCTACACGGTTTTAATGGCCAAAAAACAAAATACCCCAATCGCTTTAATGGCAACACCTTAATGTCGAGTACTGGAGGCCACTTTCTGTGCCTTGCTGAGTCCTAAAGGATGGTCATGGTTTTATTTAAGGGTACCCCAAAGATGTAAGGTTCCATTAATGGATATCTACACTGAACCACTGTGGGGATAATGTAAAAAAATTCGAAATTAGAGACCGAATCGATTGAATTTTCGGGTTTTTTAGACGGTTAAATTGTCTTTATTTCAGATAATAAAAACAGCTCATAGATAACACAAATCATATCGACAACATAAGATAACAATATGATTAAGATTGTTTGTTGACATCAAAGATCAAAGTCCAAACCATACCCTCTCATTTAATATAGTATTAAATTACGGTCGCAATTGTAGATACAATCGTGATTGCGAACATTACGTCGTGATTTTTCTTCTAAAAATAATTATAATTTTAAATGTGGTTACGATTTTACGGTGACCTTCAAAACCATTACATTATAGTCATTGCGTTATAGCCACAATTTAATACTTTATAACTTTTTTTTATAAAAGTTAAAGTGATTACAAGTAGTATCTGTTCTAAATATACTCTCAACCATTTGAGAATGAACACTTAATCACCCTGCTGTAGCTACTAGTGCTCGAACCCGTAACCTCTAGGAACAACAACCGTTCCTTTAACCACTGAGGCAAGTTGGTTCGTGCTAATACTTTATAACTTTTTTTTGAATGCAACATCGGTCATTTATTAAATAATAAAGAAAAGTAAAGACAAAATTACATATTAAATGACATAAAAGAAAGTGAAAAGACAAAAGCACTAAGCCTGACCGATGATATACCTCTACCCGATAAAGATAATCCTTAGAGAGAGACGGTAGAAGATAGATGAAGGGGTTTTGTTCTCAAAAAAACTCTAGAAATCGAATTCAAGAAAAACCCCCTAAATTCCTCCGAACGATATGACGGATCTAAGGCGGCTTGCAGAACCGACAGTCTCCGTTCACCAACTGCCAGATGTGGGACGACACTTCTTCGATCCAGCAACGCTCGTCTGTGTGTCGCAAGCCCTCCGCCGCTAACGCATGTGCCGGTCGATTGCCGGAACGGCCAACAAAACCAAAGCTACACGAGGTAAAACCCTTACTTACTTCTTTTGAATCGCGGATTATAGGCCCGATTTTTGATAGATTTGTTTCCGGTGAGGTGAGCTTAATGGCTGTGGATCTGTTGTCGCTTTCAATCGCAACCCGCCGGAGTCCCAGATCGCATGCAAATCGGAGACTATACAGAATACTCAGAGCCTCTGCTTCAAAAACGGAGGTAACCCCTAAAACTTTCCGGTGACCCGCTCCAATAACGGATCCGGTTGAATCTCGAACAATAAAACCTGATCCTGCACTGTTATCCAAAGCTCTATAACTGGCATCAACATTTATCTTGTAGGTACCCTCCGGCGGCGGAGTCCATCGAGTTTCGGCATAACGTGTCTGATGTTCGAAGCGTGAAGCAGTGACAGAAAGCCCCTGACTATAACCCGTGATGAAGGTAAAGACCTCCTCAGTGCGTTGTATTTTACCTTCGTATATCAGTATGTTTCTTGAGTACCACAATGCACAAATTGCAATCAATATCTTGCTGTGAGTAGATTGAGTTGTAGATTTAAAAACATGTAACAGCCAGTCCTGTACATTTGAAAACTGAGCCCAATTGCTATTGAACACTGTGAGAAGACGCCACACTTCAACTGCAAAGAAGCAATCACGAATAACATGTAGGGCGCTCTCTAGGTATAGCTTGCATCTAGGGCATAACAGATTGCTTGATACCCTTTTTGCTACCAAATTTAGCATTGTAGGCACTAGATCTCTAGCCATTCTCCAGGTTAGAATTTTGATCTTTGATGGGCACTGAACTCGCCATATAGAATTGAAAACATTAGGCTGAGAAACAACCATAGTAGAGGAGTCTATAAGGAGTTTGTAACCACTGCGGACCAAATAAACTCCTGAACCTTCCCCCTTCCAAGCTAAATAATCTTCCTGATGGTACATGGGGAGTTTTATTTTAAGAATTTCCTCAGCCTCCTGATCTTCGAAAGTAGTACGAATAAGGTGCTGATCCCACCTATTCGTATCTTCCTGAATCAAATCCGATACCATATGAAGTCCCTCCACTGGAGCAGTTTGAACCCGGCCCGAAGGCAGACCCGGGAGCCAGTAGTCATTCCAGATGGATACATTGGACCCAGATCCAATTGTCCATCCGAGGCCCATTTCAAGGAGCTTACGCGAACTCCAGATACTCCTCCACACCATAGATGGCGAGGAACCCAGCCCAGCATTAAGGAAATCAAAGCGTGGGTGATATTTCGCCTTCAATAATCGGGCCACTAGAGAATTGGGCTTCTTAAACAAATGCCAGCCCTGTTTAGCCAACAGAGCAATGTTAAACTTTCCTAAGTCTCGAAAGCCCATCCCTCCTTCTTCTTTAGGTTTACACAGTTCTGCCCATTTCAACCAATGGATTCTTCTTCTATCTGCAGACTTTTGCCACCAGTATCTCGCTAAAATAGCTTCTAACTCCCTGCAGAAAGTTAATGGGAGCAAGAAACAAGACATTGCGAATAAAGGAATGGCCTGAAGGATTGATTTAATAAATACTTCCTTACCCCCCTGCGACAGCGTTTTGGCACTGAGTGAACTGACTTTGCTCCCAAGACGGTCTTTTAAATATCTGAAAGCCCTTTTTTTCTCTCGACCCACTATAGCTGGTAGGACCAAATATCTTTCGGGGCAAGCAATTTCTAGGACATTTAAAATACGACAGACATCTTCTCCGCATCTTCTGCCAAGGCTTCCCCGAAAATAATACAGTCGTCTGCGAAGAGTAAATGGCTCACCAATGGAGCTCTACGAGTGATTCGTATACCCCGAAGACTACCCGCTGATATAGCCGATCGAAGAAGCGATGAAAGGCCTTCCCCATACAGAAGAAACAAATAGGGGCTAATGGGATCTCCTTGGCGTAGTCCTCTTGTCGGGAAGAAATAATCACTAGTAGTTCCGTTTATGATAACTGAATACGAAACCGTTCGAATGCAACACATTATCATATGAACAAAACTTGTATCAATACCCATTCTGACCATGATGCACTCCACAAAATTCCACTCCACCCGATCGTAAGCCTTGCTCATGTCGAGTTTAAGAGCAAACGATCCACGCTTACCATATCTCTTCTTCTTTAAAGAGTCTAGGATCTCATAAGCTGCCACGATATTATCTGATATCAGTCGACCCGAGGCAAACGCACTTTGGGCCTCGTCTATACATTCCTCCAGAACAACCTTCAGCCTATTAGCTAGCATTTTGGAGATTATCTTAAACAATACATTACAGAGAGCAATCGGACGGAATTGTTTCATCGAGCGGGCATCTAAGACTTTCGGAATCAAGACAATGTGGGTCTTGTTTATCTCTTCAACTGGAAACTCACCTCTAAGAACCCTGATACAAAAATTTGCTATATCCGTCCCGAGAAATCCCCAGAATCTTTGGTAAAATACTGCTCCCAAACCATCTGCTCCAGAAGCTTTGAGAGGTCTCATCGAATTAAGCGCACAAAATACATCATCTTTAGTAAACTGTCTTAGGAGAGATTGATTCATCTCCTGAGTGATGCATGGAGTAATACCTTGAAGAATATTATAAGGGTCTGCATCGCAATTAGAAGTGAACAAATTTGAAAAGTATTCTACAACAATACGTTTTACCTCCACACAATTCTCCTGGAATGTACCTTCATCAGTCATTAGGCCTTGTATATATTTTTGTCTTTTCCGCTGACTAGCGTAGCGATGGAAAAAACTCGTGTTTCTGTCTCCGTTCTTTAGCCAATTCGCCCTTGCCCGTTGTTCCCAAAAGACCTCCTCTTTATCCAATTCTAGATTCAAATCGAGCTTTGACTCAATTAGTGCACCAATTGTGTCATCTGTAACTTCCTTTTCCGATAACTCAGCAATACGGGCTTGTAAATCACGAACGGTTAACTTCTTCGCCTTTTTTAGACGACAGAACCATTTATCTAAGCCCGAACTAACCATCAATAAACGTTCAGGAACAGAGCCCACAGAGCTTGTCCAAATACGTTGAACTTCTTCTTCACACGACTCTTCAAGCAACCAAGCCGCCTCAAACTTAAAGTGCCAGATTTGTTCTGGTTGATACAAGTTGGGCATCGTGTTGAGTAATAACGGGCAGTGGTCAGAGAGTGAGTGTGGGAGATGATCAATCTGGTAATTAGGGAAAGATTCCTCCCACTTGAGTTACAGTACTCCTCGATCAAGCCTTTCACGTATGTTATTCTCTGTTGTACGGCCCCACTCCCAAGTATACCATGTACCTTTATAACCCATATCCGTAAGCCCACAATCTTCTAAGGCTGAGTGAAAATTCTGCATCTGCCAGTCATGATGAAGATTACCACCAGATTTCTCATGTTGATACAACATTTCGTTAAAGTCACCAATAACACACCATGGCACATCCGGACGATCATTCAAACGTCGAAGAAGATTCCAAGAATGAATTCTATTACCCACCTCCGGTGCACCATAAAAGCCTTTTAATCTCCAGCAGCATCCACCATGTCCTTCTACAATCATAGCATCAGTGTGGTTTGTAGAAAAAGATCGAATCGATAAAGTAACATTTTCCTTCCACCCTAAACAAAGACCTCCACTCCTACCATCTGAACTGACTTCAACTCCATTAACATAACCACATAACTTCCTCACTCGTTCCATCTTAATCGTCGGTAATTTTGTTTCCATGAGAAAAATTACCAAAGGGGATATCACGCATAACAGCGCGAAATGACGAACGGTTCGGTCCATCCCCAGGCCCCGAACGTTCCAGCTCAATAGTCTCATTGGGTTCGGCTGGCCCCTTTCGAGGAGCCTGCCATAATAGGAGGTGAGTTGCCATGTGCATCGTGAATGGGAGAACCAACCGGGGACAACTGAACACGAGCCCGTTTTGTACTATCACAGCTCGATAAGGGGGTATCCTCTTCAGCTTGGCCCATTATAACATCCAGACCATCAGGAGCTTGAGTTACAGTAGTCTGGTTTCCTACAGCAGATCCATCAAGTTGCAAACCAAGCGGCCTAGGCCCAGAACTGGTGATAAGCCCAGATGCACGTTGCTGTTGACCACTATTCAAATTAAAGCCCCCTGATGGGGCCTTAGAACCTGCCAAACCGTTTATTTGATCATGATTAACTGGCGAGAAATTAGGCGACAAATTCTCTTTTTGCGATGAATCAGCCAAGATCATGGTTGCCTGAATTTTCTCCATGCCATCCTCAACTAACCATCTGCTCGGCGACGGTTGAGCACGCCGGAGCGGAGCCCTAAGTGAAACATCCCAACCTGGGCTTAATTCCATGCCTCCTGTAGTGAACTTCAAAGGGCATAAACTCTCCCAGTGTCCCAGAATGCCACATAGAAAGCAGAATAGGGTTAATTTCTCATATTGAAATCGGATATAATGATGATTACCGTTTGATAAAATGATCTTCTTCCTCCTTTTTAGAGGAACCCTCACATCCACACGAGCACGTAATTTCATAACTCGTTTATAGCCCAAAGCAATAGCCGTTGAGTCATATTCAAGGAATTGTCCGATGAAATTCCCGACCACCCGTGCCACCTTCTCCGACATAAATCCCAGCGGAACATCATGAACCAAAATTCAGAAGTCAACAAAATTAAGAGGGACAGTCATCGGATCTTCATCATGTTGCAAACGGTGAAGGATTAGAAGATGATTGTTAAAATACCAAGGCCCACCGGCTGAGATTCGTTCCACATCCAAAATATGGTACAGCCGAAATAGGAAGCGTCCTTCACCCAGATCTGATATCGAAATTCCCCCAAGGGGGTGCCAGACCGATGCCAGTGTGGAGCGCATCGATTGGAAGTGAATAACACTAGAGGTAAGGAACGATCCCACAAAGCAGAATTCAAATGGTAGCGATGAATCATTAGGATCCAATTCAATCTGCAATCCATCATCTTCACCACCAGAGAGGGAAAGGTTTGCAAGATCAGACTCCACTTTAGCCATGAAAGAACGTGATACAAGATCAGAAAGAAAGAAAGAAAACAAAGAAGAAAGGAGACGTGCTACAAGAGCAGAGAGAAAAAAATTTCCATGTCAAGTTGAATCCAAACGTTTAGAGAGACATTAATACTTTATAACTTGAAGCCATACCAAAAAGAAAATAATCATAATTAGCAATAAACTCAATAATATAAGTAGTTGTATCCATTTACTTTACATAACATACATGGGTAAAGTTCATGATCATTGAACTATTTTAACGTGCTCATTTTGATCATTTTAACTTTTGAATGTTATAAATTGAGCATTGAATTTATGATTTTTTTACAAAATGGTCACCATATTATTAATCACGTTAAGGGCTAGACTTATTGAACTTTTCAAATTGTGACTGAAATAATTAAATTTGTAAATACAAATGACTAAATGTACTATTATACAGTTTTTCTTAACTGTCACATTACCACTTAAAGGTATTTAATAGCGCAATGACCATTTTATAATAAAATCATAAGTTTAATGTCTATTTTGTAACAATTAAAAGTTTAATGATGAAAATGAACATTTTAAAATAATTCAATGACCCATTTTCGAACTTTATATATATATCGAAGATGCTCCATGGGGACCCTACCTTTTTGATAGGTCTCCTACAAAGGTAAAAAGGAGAAAGTGGAAAAGGAGACCCCCACCAACAATGAACCATTCATTTTCATGGTGGCCATCGATAACGATACCATATGTCAACCACCATTCCATCATGCTTTGCTATTCAGTCAATCTTTTTACTCTTTTAGCTCCTCACTTTACATTTCTCGAAAAAATTATCAGATTATTTATTCGATATTTGAGAGGATTTAGATTCCAGAAATATGATACTTGATGCAATCATTGCTTCTAAGAATTTTTATTCAAATCAAAAACATATTTAAAGATTTTTTTGAGTATTTTATTTGATTTTCTTAGTTTGAGATCCTTGTATGAGCTTCAAATGTAGTCTAATGGTTATTTTCTTAGTTAACGATTATTTTTTCAATTGATAAAACGTTACCATAATTATAAGATTTGGTTCATAATAATCAAGTTCTATGGGTTCTTTCCTTCAAGATAAAGATGATTAAAATCAGAAGATCACAACTAACGAGTTGGTCCAAATGGTAAGTATTTTGATATTGTTTAAGCATATCTCGTGTTTGAGACCTTGTTTAGTTATAAAATTTCTGTTGGGAGATTCACCCATCAAAATTAGATATGTTACATAGGTTAATTCGGATTAGTCTAAATTTAAGGCCCGACAGAGATAAACTACGTTAACAATTCGCTATAATTTTTCAGGTTTTTTATTTTTATTTTTTCAGTAGATAGTGATCACTACCACTTAAGCATTTGTATTGGCAGAAACGGGTAATAATATTATAATTATTTTATAGATTATGCTTAGGATTCGTAATTATTGTTAATAATATTGTCTTTAAAATTTAACTAAATTTGTATTATTTTATTAGGAATATACCTTACACTTTACACTTATCAATACTACTTCACTTTTATTGTTCGTTGAAATTCTCGTAAATTTTATATATTTTTTATTTTTTGTTCTTCCGATTCTTTAGGGTTTTGTTCTGATTAATTTATATTGACTCGCGTCACACATCTGACTTTGGTGGTTGAGTCTCCCAGAGAAAAATTTTCTGCATACACAGACCTCAAATTTAAGACATGCTTAAGCGATATCAAATTACTTACTATTTTATTATAAAAATGTTAATTTAAAATTTTAATATTATTGTGCAATTAAAATTTAGAAAATTCAAGGTATATACGTATCAAACCAGACAATATCACAGACAAAAGGATCTAAGCATTGTGCTCCCACCTAAGCAAAGCAAGTTTCACACTAGGCAAAACCAGGGGTGTTCATACACGGGTTTTCGGGTACCTAAAAGTCGACCTGTGACCCGGCCCATAAAAATCAGGTACCCGCAAAATTTGGGTACCCGTAAAATCGGATAATGAGTATCCGGTTTATTTTTTTATATATTTAAAAAAAATACATAAGAAACACATAAAATTTCATGATATATATTTCAAACACAAAAATTATTGATTTGAGGTTAATTTTAAGATAGAAATATTTGGATATATATATGTATATATATTAAAGTTTATCGACAAAAGAAGGTATTAAAAATATTAATCTCGATCATGATTTTTCTTTCGACTCTCATATTGAAAAATTAATATAAATATTTTTAAAAAATTGTAAACTTAAAAGTATATAATACAAGTATAAAAAGAAGCTAGAGATTTAAAATTAATTTTAAGGAAAAATAATAAAAACATAAAATGAAAATAGAATTTAAAATATAAAATATATAAATATTAAAATTAGCGGGTTGGGTCGGGTACCCAGTTATAAAAAAAATTCGGTCCTAACCCGGCCCAATTACCTGGAAAAAATTATGGGTCCAGTACCCGGCCCGAAAAATTCAGGTACTTTAATATAAATACCCGATAAATTTTAATCGGGTAGACGGTTCGGCGGGTCGGGTAGTTTGGGCCGAGTATTTTTGAACACCCCTAGGGAAAACCCAATCAATTTCAATAGATTATTATTATTATTATTATTATTATTATTATTATTATTATTATTATTATTATTATTATTATTATTATTATTATTATTATGGTCCCACTCACACATAACGTAAAACTTATAGTTTTATACCTTTTGTGGATCGTTGGATGAGTGAAATGGATGATTGAGATTATCTTCTTACTTTTTTTTCCTCAAGTGATAATCTTCACATATTCCACTGTTAATCTCAACCATCTATTTTCCTCATCCAACGATTTAAAAAACCTGTAAAATTGTATACTGTGTAACTGGATCATAACCATGTTATTATTATTATTATTTGATTGGAAATTGGGAATCGTATTTCAAATCATTTTTTGAAACAAAAAAATATCTAAAAAATATTAAAATGTTACGTCAAAATCTATGCAAATAAATTATATTTTAAATATAATATAAAATATAAATAGTAATAATAATATTTCCTTTAGTAGTAAATTTGATCATTTATGATTTTATTCAGTAGTGAATTTTTTATAATTTACCAAATATATTTGGTTTAGTATTGAATTTGATAATTTATTAAAGAAATTTATAAATTTGAAATTCGAATTCTTAGGTTATTTTTTAATATATTTTCCTATATTTTTATTATTGACAATAGTTTTAAAGACAAATTTTAAAACCGGTGAAACACATATAAGTAATCTTGATATTATCTCTTATATATATATATCACATGCATGGACGAACACAAGATTTTATATTAAGAGGGGCGAACTTATGAAATTTTAAGGGGCGGACTTATAAAATTTTAGGGAGGCGAAAATAGATTTTCAATAGAAAATACATAAAAAAATTTAAAATCTTTTAAATCATATATGAATTTTAATTTTTTTTGGAAGTGACAACTGCTGCTCCAGCCCTTCTCCGAGTCCATCTTTGATTACGTGTCAATTTTTGATTAATTCATTAATCCACGCCAGATAAGATAATGTAACGGAAATAGACATAGTGATTTACGACAAATAAGTTCATGTATTAAACTGAAAGTAGAAAAAATATATGACGGCCCTGTTTGGTAAATAGAGGTTTGGGCAAAAATTAAAGGATTGAGGCATAATTAGAGGTTTGACCAGTTAAATCCGTTAATATTTTTGTTTGGTGAACAACGGATTGGGGTGGAACCGCTAATTTTGAAAAAGGTCATAATAGGAGCTTTTTGAGATTAGAGGTTTGATATTAGAGTTGTAAAGACTATTTTACCCCTACAAGTTACCAAAAATCTCAAAATAACCTAAATTAAATATTTTCTCACCCTATTTATAAGCTAATCCTATTTATTTTTTTCTTTTTATTATCACATATTTATGTGTATTTAAATTTATTTATTTATTAAATTATATTAAAATAATTATATAAATTAATATATAAATCATTCGAATATATTTAGAAAAGTTATATTAAAAATAATTTTGTAGATCTAATTAATATTAATTAGATACAAAATATTGATAACTAATAAACTATTCAAACAAGTATTGAATATAATCACGTCCTTATTTGTCATTTTACTTGTTTAAATAATCTAACAGCTATCAGCTATCAGTTAATTTTACCAAACACTTTTATACAATCAGCTAATACAATCTGTTAGTCAAATCAGCTAATACAATCCGCTAGTCAAATCAGCTAATACAATCAGCTATCAGCTAATGTAATCCGCTATCAACTATCCGCTAATTGCCCAATAAGACCGACATTAAAAAAAATTGAACATAATTTATGCATCAAAGGGATATTTAACTTTTCAACAAAAATAGTGAAATAACTTTGTTTTTTGTTTCATTCTTTTATCTTTACTTTTTTTTTTTTTATAAATTTTAAGTTTTAATCTTAACGCTAATTTGCCTAGAGTGGAGAGAAAGGAAGGGGTGCTTTTATTGGGTCTAAAAGTCATAACTTAAAAGAAAATAAGAGAATAAAAATAAACAGTTTGGCCAACCGACTAAATATACTTACTCGCAACATGAAAAATATTTATTGATAAATTATATATTTTCAATAAAAATATAAAGTTTTACACATAAAAATATAATTATAATAATTTAACCGTCGGATCATCGAAATATTGATCGTGTAAAAATATGAAAAATGTTTAAACTTTTATATGTGTGTGTAAACGGTTATAAAATAAATGTAAGAAAATGATGGGTCATAAAGAACAGTGTAGGGGCTTGGTTTGTGGGCGGTCCCCGCCCTATGGCACCGAGCCAGTGTCTTAAGCCCCACGGCTCGTCCTTCCGGTTCCCCCACATCACTTTCAGATTTTTCCATTTTCTTTCAATTAATTAATTAATTAATTAATCATAAAGAGTTATATTTATATTGTTTTTGTAATATTCAATATTAAAAGTTTCCTTTCAAAAATTGATTTCTTAATGTATTCACCGCTTCATTGTCTTCGTATTTGTTTCATCGTATTTTTTTAAGTCATAAGTTCTAGACTTATTAAATTCTCTTAAAGTCCCATTTCCCCTCCCCTGTAAGTAGTATTAAGATTAGAATTTAAATTTAAGATTTCTCAACAAAAAAATCTTATTATGTTGCCATATATTGTATTATATTACATAAATTCGAATCTTGATATTTACTTTAAGAATATAATATTCTATTTAATAAAAAACATTTACTTAAACTTATAAATATTTTCGGGGTTTGGTGAGACAAATATGACAAGTGTGTAAAATAAATTATATATATATGGGATAGGATCCAGTTATACAGTGTAAAACTCTCTAAGTTTTACATGTTTTTTGGATCGTTAGATGGGTGAAACAGATGGATGAGATTAACAGTAAAATATGTGAAGATTATCACTTGAGAAAAAAAGTAAGGAGTTAATCTCATCCATCCATTTCTCCCAAGTCCCATCCAACGATCCCAAAAACGTGTAAAACTTAAAGAGTTTTACATTGTGTAAGTTGATCCTAACCATATATATATGATCCGCTTATACTATGTAAAATTCAAATAGTTTTACGATAATTCGTGGTCATTGAATGAGTGAAAATAGATGAATGAGATTAACAACCCTTCTTTTATAGTAAGTGGATTCTATCCCATATTATGTATGATTCATTTACCGAATGTAAAAAATTTTAATTTTACATTTTTTGGACCATTGATGAATGTAAATGTATGATTGATATTCAAACTTTGTGCCTACACTTTATTTACTTATTTTCATTTTGCCGGTAAATATCTCATATTTTCAATTTTTACTTTTAAACATTCATTTAATTTCATCCAATGGTCTAAAAAAGATGTAAAACTAAATAATTTTAAATTGTGTAAGTGAATCATACCCTAATATGAGATAATATCCGTTTACATAGCGTAAAAGTTTTAAGTTTTACACGTTTTTTGGATCGTTAGATGGGTAAAATGGATGACTCAGATTAAGTAGGGTATGTGAAGATTATTACTTTGGAAACAAGTAATGAGTTAATTTCAGTCACCCGTTTCCCATCTAACGATCTAAAAACCTGTAAAATTATAAGTTTTACTTTTTGTGTAAATAGATCATAACCCTATATCCAGTTACACGACGTAAGAATTTTTAGCTTTTACACGTTTTTTAGATTCTTGGATTAGTGAAATGGATGACTGAGATTAACAGTGGGTTGTGTGAAAATTATCACTTAAATAAAAAAGTAAGAAAATAATCTCAGTCATCCATTTCACACATCCAACGATCTAAAAACGTGTAAAATTATGAGTTTTACATTATGTATAAACGAATCCTAATTATATATATTGACATGAACTCAAATAAATCTAAACAGTACCTGCAAGTAAAAAAATAACATACACATAATTAGACTTATAGTTGCACTCAAACCCATGTAATTTACACATAAACATTGCTATTTGCTTTGCCATGTCATTATTAGATAATGATCATCTTTATAGTTTTAAAATATAGGTCTTAAATTTTGACTTTTAAAATTATAGGAGTAAAACTCCAAATGTGAGGGAGATTTGAGTGCACAATCTTTTTAATATTCAACTTGTTTTTTTTATGTAAAAGTCGAATACCTTATGAGTCTCATTAAAAATTTTCTTACACTTAAATGGAAAAAAAGAGTACTCATAGAAATATTTACAAGCAAAGTAAACACAAATTCATATAAAAAACATGCAACAAAACCAACAAGCACTAGCCCGGGCACTGATCAGCAACAAGCAGTGGAATAATTTCAGGCGGTGGCTACCCATAAAGGACCTCACCAAGCCCTGAATCATCTTAGCCAAACCATCGACTACAACATTATCGATTCGACTAATGTGATAGATCCGCACCTCCTAATCTCTATCAAGCATTTCCCTTAAGCGCATTAAAAGAGCACTACAATTCAAGGCTAACAACTCGCCACACATAATCTGGACAACAATCTTGTTATCAAGCTCTACAACAATCTGTCGAAACCTAAGATGACACACATGAAAAAGCGCATCATGTGTCGCTCACAGCTCCGCTACAAGCACCGAGCATGAGCCAAGGCTCTTAGCAAAGCTAAAAAGCCACCTCCCATCACTATCGCGGATAACCCCTCCGATGGAAGCCGTATTACCAATACCCCCTACAACATCGTACACATTAACTTTAAGGGTAAACTACCTGAAATACCACTCAACTTTAATGTGTGACTCTAATATGCCACTGAACTAAAATTCGATACTATAATACCATTGAACTTCACTGTGTGATTCAAAGTTAGCACTCCACCGTTACTCCCATTACGGAATTCTGACGTGGACTCTAACTCCCGTTACAGGGATGACGTGGCCGATAAAAAAATAATATCTTTTTCCAGATATGATCCACCTCATTATATTTTATGTTTTATTTTTATTGTAAAACGGCGTAGTTTTGTTAAAGACTCTTTTATCTCCTCAAAATTAGGTTAATGAAATTTCAAACTTCAGAAATCACTCTGAAATTAGATGCAAAAAAAATCAGTGGGTTTTCTATGGATTGTTATTGATTATTCAAGTGGGTTTCTCTGGGTTTTCTCTGAAAGAAGATTGTAGTGATCGATTGTTAGAAAGAAATCAAATGGAAAAACGTGGGTTTCTCTGGGTTTTCTCTGAAAGAAGATTGTAGATGATGTTGTAGAAGAGACTGGAGATGATGATGTAGAAGAGGATGATGATTATGTAGAGGATGAGATTGAACAAACTGATATGATAGTGGATATGAAAATAGTGATGATGCCTTAAATGATGAAGCTCGAGAAGAAGAGGTGGATCTGATGGATTTGGAGTTTGGTAATGAGACACATTTGAATGGATATGTTAGTGATGGATCAGATTCATTGCATAGTGTTAGTGCAAATGAATCTGATGAAGATGATCGAAAGAAAAACCCCAAATGTCCTGTATTTAATGCTGAGATGGATATGGAAAATCCGAGATTTAAAAAGGGGATGAAATTTAGTGATAAAGAGATTCTGAAAAAAGCTATAAGGGAGTATGGGATTAAGACCAGACATGATATCAAATTCAAAAGGGTTGACAAAGGTAGGATACATGTAATTTGCAAGGAAAATTGTCCTTGGTATATTTGGGCATCAAAGGTTGACCCTAAAGATCTTATGAACAACACATGGCAGATTAAGTCTTATATTGAAGAGCATAACTGTCTCAAAGATTTTAGAAATAAAAATGTTACTTACAAGTGGTTGGCTAAAAAATATTTGGAACAATAGAAGGCTGATCCTACCTTTTCAATTAGTTAGTTGTATTTCTTTTATTCTTTCTTTAAGTCTTATACCGGTATAAGTTGTATTTCTTTTATTCTTTCTTTAAGTCTTATACCGGTATAAGTTGTATTTACACTCCCCTTAGTGCATTAAGTACCACAGTAGTACAATACTGATAATCAAAACAAAAATCCAAACAAATCTCTCATTCCTTCTTTGGATGTTATTCGTCTTGATTTTGTTTAGCAGTCCGACGAGAACAACTCTTGCACATGGGCTCATTGGAGGATCAAACCAACAAAAAAATCTACAATGTTTATGAAGAAAACTCCCGTAATTTTTGCAGCCAAAGAATCTCCTTCCAGGGTTGGCATTAGACCACGATGTAGTCAGCTTTGCCGGATATCCGCATCCACACACCGGAATTGAAATGGGTTCTTCTACTTCAACCCTGCGTTCACTTGATCTTTGCCATTCTACCTCCATTGATTTGGATCAGCTTCAAAATCTATGCTGGGAAATAGAAAATAAGAAATTAGGGTTTTGTTTTCAGCCAAAAGAGATTTTATAGTAAAAATAAAACATAAAATATAATGAGGTGGATCATATCTGGAAAAAGATATTATTTTTTTATCGGCCACGTCATCCCTGTAACGGGAGTTAGAGTCCACGTCAGAATTCCGTAATGGGAGTAACGGTGGAGTGCTAACTTTGAATCACATAGTGAAGTTCAATGGTATTATAGTATCGAATTTTAGTTCAGTGGCATATTAGAGTCACACATTAAAGTTGAGTGGTATTTCAGGTAGTTTACCCTAACTTTAATTCTTCCCACATCTGGGTTGCGCCAACTCGTCCTTAATTAATCAAATATTACCCCCTGTGACCGAAAGGACCTTAGCCTCAACCATTTCCCTTCATGTCTTACAACAATAACCCACGATATCACCAAAAATCTCACGACCTCCATTGAAAACAAAGAAACACCTTCTTTCCAAATAGCCCAACAAGCAATCACAAAAAGGATGCTCCAATTATTTCTCATGCCATGAGCATTTTCGCTAACACAAAGATTATCGACAAACCAACTATACCCGAATAAAAGATCGAGTAAAGGTTCTGTAGCACAAGCTGTGATCACATGGCTCTAGCCTGCACGCAATCCCGCCAAAATAGAGCAAATCTTCTTCACCATGTGCACAAATCGGGCAATTATCATCAAAGGCAATATGTCGATGTAACCCCCTCGTCCCGGTCTGGCCGGATGACCGGTCCGAGTGGGCCACACGGGAAAAACTGAAGCGAAACCCGTTACGGTTCCCCTTCGGTTAGCAACCCTAGAAAATTTCTTTTATTTTAATATTGTCTAAAGGCATTTTACTTCCTAAGTGATCACGTCAGCGGAAAACATCAATAAAGAATCGCATTCGAACCTAATCCACACATTAAACAGTCCATTTAAAGTCACAAGGCAGGCCGTATCGATACACCAATCAAGGGTATCGATACGCCTTGACTAGGTCAACCCAAACAGTCAACTCAGGGAAGACCGTATCGATACATCCCTTGAGCGTATCGATACGCCCTTCTCGGTCAACATCTCGTGGTCAACGAGATGGAACAGTACTGATACCGTTCAACCCCGTATCGATACTCCCTAAACTCACCAACTTCTCAGAATTCCAAAGAGCCAAGAGCATATCGATACACCCCCGTGTATCGGTACGCCCAGCCAAGATTGAATTCCAGTGAGCAAAAAGCGTATCGATACACCCCCGTGTATCGGTACGCCCAGCCAAAACTGAGTCCTGCAGGCAAGACCGTATCGATACGACCCTTAGGCGTATCGATACGCCCTGCACTGCAAGTCTCCAAATTTCAGCAAGACAACACCAAACCCAACTCTAAATGCATTTCAGGACTTCCCTAGCCACATACAAGCACTCTTGCAACAAACTACAACCTAGAGTTAGCATTTGAGGCATTGAATCTAACAAGAATCCTACAAACCAAACATTTCATGCAATTACACAAAGTAGACATACTTAGCAATCACAATGCATCATACAAAAGACAACCAAACATGGAGCATTCATAGGCCAAGTTCATACACTCTTAGGCACATGCAATTAAGCAACAAGATAAGCATGGTCCTCAATCCATGAGACAAAAGCACAACACATCCATAATTCAACATGCTCAAAAAACACAAATCACCTAAGGAGTTTGACACCAACTCCTACAACTCTATACCCCATCATATAGGCATTATTAGAAAACACAAATTCATACTTGAGCTAGCTTGAGAACTCCAAAAGCTCCTCCCTTGCCCGCTTGCCTCCCGAACTCTAACGATCTGCATGTTGGAAACAAAAGAGAGCGTAAGCTAACTAGCTTAGTGAGAGAAGCTCTACAAATCCATAACATGTAGTTTTCAAAACACTTTTCATAAATGGAAATAAAACAATGGATGCACGAATGACTTTCTCAACAACAATACATGGTTTGCACAAGCACAACCAACATACACACACGATGGGACTACACATCACCGTTTCAACTAGTAGATTTCCAATGGGACTACACATCAAAGTACTTTCCTACTAGTCACTACCGGTGGGACTACACATCACCGTAGTTTAGACCACCATCACGTGAGGCACGACTTCAACTCGACTACACATTAACAACTGTATGAACAACTTAAGATGCACATGATAATCACAACACATAACCATTCATCCATTCACAACAAACATAGGAGCAGAGAGGCTTACACTCGGGTTTAGGTGAACCCTCAAGGTCCCACCCAAACCCCAAGGGTTCCGTATCGTGCGTAATTCAAAGATTAACAATTCTACTCACCGTTGTTACCCAAGTAAAGACCGAAGACTAAGCTCAAGACTCCGAAATCTCCAAATTCGTCCCTGAAGCTTCACCAACAAATTTTCTTGCCTCTAATCATTCCAACACAATGTAAAACAATCTCAAATCAGCCCAAGCATCAAAGTAGTTAACCCAGAATACAACTCAAACATCAAACACAACATTTCAAGCCATGAACAACCCCCAAAATTACCAAACTCGTGCAGCCCATAAACCTCAATCAAAACTCATGTTTCCAACACTTTTAATACCCCAAATGATTCCAAAACAACCCCCAACCATAGTACTAACCTCAGCCCACATATTTCAACCTAAAACCACCCCAAAAACCACTCTAAAACCTTCAAAAACCCCTTGGAAACCCAAATCCGGGAATGAGCTTAAAACCATGTAAAATTTATATATGTTGAACCATTTGACTCATAGACTTCATATCTAACAACATTAAATCGAAATTTTAAGTTAAACACCATAAAGCTACCATTTTTAATCAAATCCTCTAAAAACTCAAATTTCCAAAACCTTGATGAAAATGAAAACTACTTGTACTTTTGAAGAGAGGAAGTTGAGGACAAGTCGAAAACGAAATTACCTTTCAAAACCGAGTTGAAATGAGGAAGCAAAGTGATGGAATAGTGGAAAGGGGATGAGAGCTCTCTTTGACGTTGGGTTTGTTTTTGAGAAGAAGGTGAATAATGAAAAGATGATAAAAGGGGATTTAAATTGAAAGTTGGGTTATTTACAAGATTGCCATTAATGAATGGCTATTTCCCATTTTCTTTAAAATCCAACCAAATTGAATTTCATTTTAATTTAGTCCAACATAAAATGTTTGTTTTTGAAACCCGAAGCCCAAAAGATTACTTTAGTATTTTAATATTATTTTCGCCTGACCCCTAGACCCGGGTGTTACAACTCTCCCCCACTTAAGGAATTTCGTCCCTGAAATTACCTGACGGAAACAAGTACGGAAACTGTTCAACCATATCAGCTTTTCTTTCCCACGTGGCCTTTTCCACACCTCTGTGTCTCCATAATACCTTGACCAACTCTATGGTCTTGCCACGCAACACCTTGCTATCAGAAGCAAATATCTCCACTGGTTCCTCGTTGTAAGACAAGTCCAGATTCAACTCTATTTCCTCAACTGGCATAACATGGGACGGATCCGATCTATATCTCCTAAGCATCGACACATGAAAGACATCATGGATCTTCTCTAACTCAGAAGGCAACCTCAAACGATAGGCTACTGGCCCAATCCGCTCAACTATCTCATACGGACCAATGAACCTCAGACTCAACTTGCCTTTCCGGCCAAATCTCATCATCTTCTTCCACGGAGATACTTTCAGAAACACTTTATCCCCCACAGAATACTCCATCTCCTTCCTCTTTAGGTCGGCATAGGACTTCTATCGATCTGAAGTTGCTTTCAAGCGATAACATATCAACTTTACCTTCTCGGTGGTGCCCTTAAGCAATTCGGGCATCGGCACAAGTTTCTGTCCGGCCTCGGCCCAACAAATCGAGGTTCTACACTTCCGACCATACAAGGCCTCATAAGGAGCCCTTTGAATACTCGACTGAAAGCTGTTGTTATACGCAAACTCCACTAACGGTAGATGTTTCTCCCATGACCCCTGAAAATCAATGATACAACATCTCAACATATCTTCTAGTACCTGAATCACTCTCTCAGACTGCCCATCTAACTGCGGATGATACGAAGTGCTGAAGTTCAACCAAGTACCCAAGGCTCGATGCAAACACTCCCAAAATCTAGCGGTAAATCTCGGAT
Source organism: Hibiscus tridactylites (assembly GCA_958450335.1). Taxonomy (NCBI): domain Eukaryota; kingdom Viridiplantae; phylum Streptophyta; class Magnoliopsida; order Malvales; family Malvaceae; genus Hibiscus; species Hibiscus tridactylites. The sequence goes on along the minus strand of OY288267.1, from coordinate 23,010,141 downwards.
CTCGGTCTGACACAATCGACTTCGGTACCCCATGACCCATGTAATCTCACTATCTCACAGATATACAGGTCGGGCAACTTGTCCAAAGTATAGGTAGTATGAACTGGTATGAAGTGGGCACACTTAGTAAATCTATCTACAATCACCCATACTGAATTTTTCTTTGAAGGAGTCAACGAAAGTCCTGACACAAAGTCCATGGTGATACGCTCCCACTTCCATTCTGGAATTTTCAACGGCTGTAATAATCCTGAGGGAAACTGGTGCTCAGCCTTGACTCTCTGGCAAACCATACACCTACTTACAAACTCGGCTACGTCCTTCTTCAAACCAACCCAATAGTACTCTTCCTTTAACCCTCGATACATCTGCGTGCTACCCGGATACATAGCAAAAGGACTATTATGAGCCTCGTTTAAGATCGTACGCCTTAACTCGGAATCCTCCGGAACCACTATCCTATCCTTGAAACATAGGATCCCATTCTCTCCAAAATGATACTCGGTAGGCCTATCTTCGGCTATGTCCTGCACGTGAGGTGCCAAAGACTCGTCTCGCAACTGCTTCTCACGAATCAACTGAACCAATGAAGGCTTAACCTGAAGCTCGGCTATCAACCCACCATCCGTAGACACACTCAACCTTGCAAACATTGCTCGTAACTCAACAGCCACTTTTCTACTCAAGGCATCGGCCACCACGTTTGCCTTACCCGGATGGTACTCTATGGTGAGGTCATAATCCTTAAGAAGCTCTAACCACCTACGTTGCCTGAGGTTTAACTCCCTTTGAGACATCAAATATTTCAAACTCTTGTGGTCGGTATACACGGTGCACTTCTCACCATAAAGATGGTGTCTCCAAATCTTCAACGCGAACACCACTGCAGGCAACTCTATGTCATGTGTGTGATAATTCTTCTCATGGACTTTCAACTGTCGTGAAGCATACGCTACTACCTTACCTTCTTGCATAAGCACACAACCTAGCCCTACGTAGGACGCATCACTGTAGATCACAAACTCTCTCCCCGGCTCAGGCTGAATCAAGATGGGAGCTTCGGTCAAAGCTTTCTTCAGTTTCTCAAACGCTTCTTGTCTTGCATCTGACCACTCATACGGAACATTCTTCTGTAGCAACTTATTCAACGGAGCCGCTATTCTCGAGAACCCCTCAACAAACCTTCTATAGTACCCCGCCAAACCTAGGAAACTGCAGATTTCTGACACGGATTTCAGTTGTTTCCAATTCACTATAGCTTCTATCTTCTTGGGATCTACACTAATCCCACTAGACGATATCACGTGACCTAGGAAGACCACCTCCCTAATTCAAAACTCACACTTGCTTAGCTTGGCATACAACTGATTCTCAAGTAGGGTCTGAAGTACTAACCGCAAATGCTCATCGTGTTCCTCTTCGGTCCTAGAGTATACTAAGATGTCATCTATAAATACTACTACAAACTTGTCCAAGAACTCATGAAACACTCGGTTCATCATATCCATGAAGGCTGCTGGAGCGTTAGTCAACCCAAAAGGCATCACCAAAAACTTATAGTGTCCATAACGTGTACGAAAGGTTGTCTTCGGTATGTCCACATCCTTTACCTTCAACTGATAGTATCCGGACCTCAAGTCAATCTTCGAAAACACAAAAACACCCATCAACTGGTCTAGCAAGTCATCTATCCTAGGCAAGGGATATTTGTTTTTCACCGTTACCTTATTCAACTGCCTATAATCTATACACATCCTCATGCTACCATCCTTCTTTTTCACAAACAAGACCGGAGCACCCCACGGGGATACACTAGGCCTAATGAAGCCTCTATCGGTCAACTCCTGAAGTTGTGTCTTCAACTCTTTCAACTCTTTCGGTGCCATTCTATACGGAGCAATCGACACCGGTGTAGAATCAGAACATGTCTCAATAGCAAACCCAACTGCTCTATCTGGAGGCAAGCCTGGTAGCTCTTCCGGAAAAAAACTCGGAAAATCACATACTGTTCTGATGTCTTGAGGTCTCACCTCACTCATATCCAGATTCATTACATAAGCCAAGTAAGCCTGACACCCTGAACTCAACGACCTCTAAGCTTCCAAAGCTGAAACCACATTGGACAAGAACTTGACATTCTCCCCAACTACTACAACCTCAAAGTCATAGGTAAGCCTCAAGGAGACTCTCTTGGTCTCAAAGTCAACCCTAGCTCTATGCTCTACAAGCCAATCCATGCCCAAAATCACATCAAAACCATAGAAGCGTAATTCCATCATATCGACCGGAAATATGTGGCCCTGAACCATCAAAGGACACCTCCTATACACTTTCCTAACTACCATTGTATCACCAAAAGAGCTAGTAACATTTACACCTATCTCTAACCAATCACATGGTAACCCTAATGACCTTGCGTGCTCACCCAAAATATATGAATATGTTGACCCCGAATCTATCAAAGAAAGCAAACTCAAAGATTGTAATATGAAATTACTTGCAATGACATCAGTGTTATTCCCAGCCTCTCGCTGAGCGTACACCCTAGTCGGTCCTCCTCCCTCGGGCTGGACTGTTACAACATGAGCCAAGTTCCTCTGACCCTCATTCCTTGGCTGAAAGTTCCCACGACCACGACCGCGCCCACGGCCTCTCTGATGCTCAAAGCCCCTAGCTAGAGCCGGTCCGCCCCTAACCGGGTGCGGACAATCACGCCTCAAATGGTCTCGGGAGCTATAGTTCCAACACGCCCCAAACATACCCATACACTCGCCTGGGTGGCGTCTCCCGCACCTATTGCACTCCGAAATGTGCCCAACAGCTCTCTGGCCCTGACGGCCCTGACCATAGTTACCACCTCCAGGTCTCGTATCCGGCTGGTACCTCCTATCGCTATACCTCTTAGCATGATCTCTATCCCAGTTCGCATGTCTCTTTCCGGAGTCAGACCTACTAGCACGTGCTCTAGAGCTTAGGTTCTGCTCTATATCTTTGGCCCTAGAGACCAAGACATCGAACTCAGTGTAGTCAGAGGCTAGCATGTAGGTCTTCACATCTGTAGTCAATCCATATCTGAAACGCTCACATCGCTCCTTCTCATCCGGGACCAACTCTGGTGCATACTGGCTCAACCTCACAAACTGGACTTCATATCCAGACACGGTCCTATTACCTTGAACCAAAGCCATAAACTCCCTTTTCTTTTCATCCAAGTACCGAACTCCAAGGTACTTCCTCTTAAAGGCATTTCTGAAGAACTCCCATGTGACATCCGCCTCGGCCATACCGGAAATAATAGTGGTCCACCAAGTGTAAGCGTCTCCCTGAAGCAAAGAGACGATGCATCCTAACTTACGGGCATCCGAACACTTCATCTGACCCAAGATGCGAGTAGTACTCTCAAGCCACCCCTCTGAACCCTTCGGAGACAACCCACAAAACTCAACTGCCCCTAAGTTACGAAGTCTCTCTAGGGGTAATCCTGTCCCCGCACCCTGAGGTGGTGCTGCAGCTTGCATACCGGCCAAAGCTGTTTGAAAAGCTCTGGCTATGGTCTGAATCAAATGAGCCACATCTGGACCTGCCTGCCCTTGGCCCGCTTGAGCCCCATTACCTCCCACATTAGCCTCAACCTGAGGCCCATTACCATCGCCTCCAACATTTTCTCCATTACCATCGGGAGCATGAAGAGCAGGAGGCACATCCTCGGGTGCCTGGTCAACCGCTCTAGGCCGTCCCCTCGGTCTCACCATAGCAATTATAATAATCTAAAACAGCAAACATACGACAACAAAGGAAACGTTAGGTTAGCAAATGGGCAAGGACTCCGGTTCTCAAGCTCGTTAAACCAAAACAATTTCTCTTTTTATTTTTACAACAACGCCTAACAATGGGGACTTTGGACCTACTCTCAAGCATCAACAGAGTCATCAAGACATGTAATCATACACCGAGCTAGCAACAGAATTTAGGCATACATGGCAAAACACCCATAATACCTTAACTCACCTCACTTACCTGCCTGAGGTCTCGGAAACCTCAGGCTCTGATACCAATAAATGTAACCCCCTCGTCCCGGTCTGGCTAGATGACCGATCCGAGTGGGCCACACAGGGAAAACTGAAGCGAAACCCGTTACGGTTCCCCATCGGTTAGCAACCCTAGAAAATTTCTTTTATTTTAATCTTGTCTAAAGGCATTTTACTTCCTAAGTGATCACGTCAGCGGAAAACATCAATAAAGAATCGCATTCGAACCTAATCCACACATTAAAAAGTCCATTTTAAAATCACAGGGCAGGCCGTATCGATACACCAATCAAGGGTATTGATACGCCTTGACCAGGTCAACCCAAACAGTCAACTCAGGGAAGACCGTATCGATACAGTCCTTGAGCGTATCGATACGCCCTTCTCGGTCAACATCTCGTGGTCAATGAGATGTAACAGTACCGATACCCTTCAACCTCGTATCGATACTCCCTAAACTCACCAACTTCTCAGAATCCTAGAGAGCCAAGAGCGTATCGATACACCCCTGTGTATCGGTACGCCCAGCCAAGATTGAATTCCAGTGAGCAAAAAGTGTATCGATACACCCCCGTGTATCGGTACGCCTAGCCAAGATTGAATTCCAGTGAGCAAAAAGTGTATCGATACACCCCAGTATATCGCTACGCCCAGCCAAAACTGAGTCCTGCAGGAAAGACCGTATCGATACGACCCTTAGGCGTATCGATACGCCCTGCACTGCAAGTCTCCAAATTTCAGCAAGACAACACCAAACCTAACTCTAAATGCATTTCAAGACTTTACTAGCCACATACATGCACTCTTGCAACAAACTACAACCTAGAGTTAGCATTTGAGGCATTGAATCTAACAAGAATCCTACAAACCAAAGATTTCATGCAATTACACAAAGTAGGCATACTTAGCAATCACAAGGCATCATACACAAGACAACCAAACATGGAGCATTCATAGGCCAAGTTCATACACTCTTAAGCACATGCAATTAAGCAACAAGATAGGCATGGTCCTCAATCCATGAGACAAAAGCATAACACATCCATAATTCAACATGCTCAAAAAACACAAATCACCTAAGGAGTTTGACACCAACTCCTACAACTCTATACCCCATCGTATAGGCATTATTAGAAAACACAAATTCATACTTGAGCTAGCTTGAGAACTCCGAAAGCTCCTCCTTTGCCCGCTTGCCTCCCGAACTCTAACGATCTGCATGTTGGAAACAAAAGAGAGCGTAAGCTAACTAGCTTAGTGAGAGAAGCTCTACAAATCCACAACATGTAGTTTTCAAAACACTTTTCATAAATGGAAATAAAACAATGGATGCACGAATGACTTTCTCAACAACAATACATGGTTTGCACAAGCACAACCAACATACACACACGGTGGGACTACACATCACCGTTTCGACTAGTAGATTTCCAATGGGACTACATATCAAAGTACTTTCCTACTAGTCACTACCGGTGGGACTACACATCACCGTAGTTTAGACCACCATCACGCGAGGCACGACTTCAACTCGACTACACATTAACAACTATATAAACAACTTAAGATGCACATGATAATCACAACACATAACCATCCATCCATTCACAACAAACATAGGAGTAGAGAGGCTTACACTTGGGTTTAGGGGAACCCTCAAGGTTCCACCCAAACCCCAAGGGTTCCGTATTGTGCGCAATTCAAAGATTAACAATTCTACTCAGCGTTGTTACCCAAGTGAAGATCGAAGATCAAGCTCAAGACTCCGAAATCTCCGGATTCGTCCCCCAAGCTTCACCAACCAATTTTCTTGCCTATAATCATTCCAACACAATGTAAAACAATCTCAAATCAGCCCAAGCATCAAAGTAGTTAACCCAGAATACAACTCAAACATCAAACACAACATTTCAAGCCATGAACAACCCCCAAAATTACCAAACTCGTGCAGCTCATAAACCTCAATCAAAACTCATGTTTCCAACACTTTTAATACTCCCAAATGATTCCAAAACAACCCCCAACCATAGTACTAACCTCAGCCCACAATTTCCAACCTAAAACCACCCCAAAAACCACTCTAAAACCCTTCAAAAACCCCTTGGAAACCCAAATCCGGGAATGAGCTTAAAACCATGTAAAATTTATATATGTTGAACCATTTGACTCATAGACTTCATATCTAACAACATTAAATCGAAATTTTAAGTTAAACACCATAAAGATACCATTTTTAATCAAATCCTCTAAAAACTTAAATTTCCAAAACCTTGATGAAAATGAAAACTACTTGTACTTTTGAAGAGAGGAAGTTGAGGATAAGTCGAAAACGAAATTACCTTTCAAAACCGAGTTGAAATGAGGAAGCAAAGTGATGGAATAGTGGAAAGGGGATGAGAGCTCTCTTTGACGTTGGGTTTGTTTTTGAGAAGAAGGTGAATAGTGAAAAGATGATAAAAGGGGATTTAAATTGAAAGTTGGGTTATTTACAAGATTGCCATTAATGAATGTCTATTTCCCCTTTTCTTTAAAATCCAACCAAATTGAATTTCATTTCAATTTAGTCCAACATAAAATGTTTGTTTTTGAAACCCGAGGCCCTAAAGATTACTTAGTATTTTAATATTATTTTCGTCCGACCCCTAGACCCGGGTGTTACAGTCGACATCGACGTTCAACATTGGTTAATATACGCTCATGCATAGCCAACCAAAGAAATGTCCTCACCCGTTGAGGGGCGTTCAAATGCCATATCACCTTCCAATTTCTAGTTGGACTATTCGACACATTACCACTAAGAGCTTTGTAGGCCGATGCAATTGTAAAAACATGGCTTTCCTCTCATCTCCAAACCGTGCAATCCCTCCCAAATGTCGCATGAGTCCGCATGACACAAGCAATTTGTATTAACACTACTTGCGGTAACACTTAAGCGAGGCGAGGCCAGTCCCAAGAACCAATTGAATTCAGCATTGTCACAATCGGTAGCCAGGATGGTTGCACTGGCAGCAGGCAATGGTGCGCAAGGGGTTCATCTCCATCAAGCCACAAGTCCCACCAAAAATCCGTACTCCAACCATCACGAATTTGCCAACTAATACTTCGACGAACCTCTCCCCAAATTTTGCTTAGCCTCTTCCACAAACGCGAAGCACTAGGCCGGCTAATGCTCGAAGGTAATAAACCATTCTACCTGTACTTTTCTTTAAGAACTCAGAGCCATAATTTGTCCACATCGCAAACCAGATGGAATCCAAATTTCATCAACAAAATGTTGTTTTGCTGCTGCAATTATTTAAATCCCGAACCTCTCACATCAAGCGGTTGCTTCACCGACTCCCATTTAACAAGAGAAAGAGTATTCGACTTATTCGACGACCCTTAAACAAACCGACAGATCATCTTTTCCAACTCATCACAAATCTCTTTGGGCAACCAAGTGGTTTACATAACATACGTGGGTATCGCTTGCAAAACCGCCTTGGCAAAGGTTATCCGGCCAGTCAAAGAGAGAGTGTTCGCCACCCAACCCGAACGCCGTCTTTCAACATTTTCAAGTAGAAACTTTTGGGTATCCTTAATCACACACTTATGTAGTAAGGGAACTACTAAATACTTCTCAAGATCATCCACAATTGTAACCCCCTCGTCCCGGTCTGGCCGGATGACCGGTCCGAGTGGGCCACACGGGGAAAACCGAAGCGAAACCCGTTAAGGTTCCCCCTCGGTTAGCAACCCTATTTTTTTGTTTTAATCTTGTCTAGAGGAGTATTAAATCCTAAGTGATCATACAGCGGAACAACATACACGAGACAATCAAACGAACCCAAACCAACATTTAACAACCCAATTTTAGACTTAAACTGCAGGCGGTATCGATACACTTAAGGGGTGTATCGATACCCCTTGACTAGGTCAACTGGTCAGGGTCAACCCATGGAGACAGTTTTGATACACCCAAGGAGTGTATCGATACCCTCCCCAACGGTTGACTTCTCACGGTCAACGCTAAGATGACCGTATCGAAACGCCAGGGACCCGTATCGATACCGAAGTGGACAGTAACTTCAGTGACCAAAAAGGTATCGATACGCCCCCCTCGCGTTTCGAAATGCATGGCCTGAAACAAGAAGGCCGTATCGATACAGGACCAACTGTATCGATACCCCTGCTACGAACTTACATGTTTTAGCTGATTTAAGGCACAACTATGCCTCTAAATCCCTCTAGGACTTCAACCAACACACTAACATCAATCCTATGGCAACCCAACCATATAAGCATGCTTTAACTTGAAACCAAAGACACATAGTCAACATTCATGATAAGCAATTTAGGCATGGATTACAATTCAAACATGGCATCAACAAGCCAATCAAAAACAACATAATTAAGGAGTCTAAACATGCTCCCAAGCAACCAACAATAGCACAAATAAACAACACCTATCCCATTGCTTAACCATTACAATCTACAAATTAAAGTTCATACTTGAGCTAACCAAGAGCAACCCTTGGAGACCTTTCCTTGCCCTTGCCACCCACAAGCTACTGACCTGCATTGTCGAACAAAAGAGGGCGTAAGCATAAAAGCTTAGTGAGGGTAAGCCCATAAAACAAACCTTCGACAATGCAGGGTCCAAGCACGAGCTATTTCCAAAATGAAATGCATGATCTTACCTCCGATCCACAGAAACCAAAACGAACATGATGCATGAACATATAATCAACATTATGTCATGCTCAACATCTCATAAGCTCAACTTACCACGATACATAATTCAAAGCATTCACCACATCATATGTCAATTCATAAAGGGCGTCACATTCGTATCATATAAGCATATATGCATAATCCCATATTGGCACCTAGCTATGACTCGAATACGCGGATAAAATGTTGGAACGCATTTCCAACATAACCATTACTTGCGGTGGGATTACACTCATCACCGGCTCTCGCGGAGGGGATTCCACTCATCCTCACGCCCCGTCGATGGGATTCCACTCATCATCGACTAATATAAATATTTCCGGGCGTACCCGTACTCCTCCTTGGTGCCTTAACGCCACCAAGGCCACGCGCGTTTTGACTCTCGTGTGCACACTCATCCTAATGATTGATCATTGTACCCAAGCATACTAGTGCCAATATTAGTTAAAATCTACAACATCTCACCACATCAAATTCAATATAATTTCCGTGCCTAGCACGTACTCACCATGATTCTCAAAATCATGCAACCACCTCATAATCTCATTTCACAAACCAACACCACATGTATTTCACCCAAACAATTATCACATCATATATCCACATTATATTTGTCATTAACATGCATATGATCAATGCATTAAATCATACTTCAACATACATGTATATCATGCTATACACAAATCATCATATCATAAGCATCACGAGGCATTTACATTAATTAAAGAGTGCATCCAAGGTCTTTAACTAAAGTTTAGGATTAGGCTACCACCCTAATCCTAACCCTAGGTGGTTTTACCAAGCCCAACCTAGTTCACATGCTTGAACCAACCACTTAAAACCATTTTAAAAACATTAACTACTCACCTCTACCTCCAAGCTCAAGTACTAAGCAACCATGGTCTTCAATTTCTAGATTTGCTCCCAAGGCTTCACCAACCCAAACCTCGCTTCTAAACACCTCAACACAAGCAAGACAACCTCAAATCAACTCAAACATCAAAGTGGCTAACCCGGAATACAATTTAAACATCAAACCCAACATTTCAAGTCATGATCAAACCCCAACTTTATCAAATTCGAGCAGCCCATAAACCTTGACCAAAACTCAAGTTTCCAACACATTTTATACTCACAAATGATCGCTAAATTCAGCCACAACATCAACCCATAGGTGCAAGCCAAGCTCCAACAATTTCCAACCCAAACAATCACCAAAATTCCCATTTTCGTACTCCTATTTTACCCAGCAGAAAATTCCATTTTCAAACACCCAAATGACCTCTAAATGGTCCCAAAACATCCTCCTAGCATACATATACCATCAGCCCTCTAATTTCACTCTAAAACCCACCAAAAATGGAGTTTTTGACATCTCAAAAATGGGTATAAGAACCCACTTCGGGTTTTCATTAAAATTCAACAAAATTAACATATAATGTGCATTTTAACATGAATAAACAAAGCCCCAACTCAATTTATCAAAACAAGATGAAAACCCCCTTAAAAACCCTAATTTTCAAAAGTTCATATCTTTAAAATCTAAGACCACATATGGATAGGGAATATAGAGGAGAGTTAGAAAACATGATTACCTTTGAAAAACACCTTGAATTGAGGGATATACACAATGGAATAGTAGCTTGAAGTTTGAGAGGGTTTGAAGATGATGGTGGGTGTTTTTCACGTGAAATAATGGGGGAAAAGGGGGAGAAGATGACAACTTTCAAAAGTTGTCATCCTTTTAAAATCTTTTGGGAAAAATTGCAATGTAGGTCCCTCCCCTCTTTATTAAAGCTCAATTACATAACAATTTAGGTTGAATTGTTTTAATTTAATTTTATTGACTCGGACTACAAACCCGACTAACTCCTAGCCCCAAAACACAGGTGTTACAACTCTCCCCCACTTAAGGAAATTTTGTCCCCGAAATTTATCGGACAGTAAGAGTCACTGAAACATGCTCCTCCATACTTCCCTTGTCTTCTCACCACAACATTTTAACCAACTCGAATGACTTACTACACAACATTTGCTATCTGACACTAAGATCTCAACTGATTCTTCAAGGCATGTCAATTTCAAACTCAACTCAATCTCTTCAACAAACAGAGCACGGAACAGATCTGACTCACACTCCCGAATCATAGATACACAAATCACATCACCAACCCCTTTCTAACTCTGGTGGTAACCGCAACAAATAAACAACTGTACTAGCTCGATTCATAATCTCATACAACACTGGTTGAACACTTGACTCATAACTTTCTCTAACTGACCATCTAACTTCAACAGGTAACCAAACACTATACAAACGTCTTCAAAAATAATCTAGTTGAAATCTCGAATCTCTATTATTCACTTCCATTATGAACCTTCCACGGATGTAACAAACTAGAAGAAAATTGAAGCTCGGTCTTGACACGCTGGCAATTTACACACTTACTCTCATACTGAACCACATTATTCACCCACTCATTCCGGAAGTACTCATCTTCAACCCACAATACATCTTCATGCTACTCAGAGGCAATACACATGAACTACTGTGTGCTTCGACCAAAACAATACGTCTCAAAACACTATGCCAATCAGTACAACAATTCCATCTCTAACAACACAAACTCTATCATCTCTGAACTGTATTCTGAAGGTCTTCTTTCCGCTATGTCTTGCACGTGAGGTGCCAAGAACCTGTCTTGCAACTGTTTCTCTTCAAGCATTCTGACTCAAAGTAGGTTTAACGTGAAACTCGGCCACGAAACTACTATCATTCGGTAAACTGAATTCGGCAATTACATCTCGCAACCCAACTACTAATCTATCAACAAAATAACTCGGAACATCGGTTACTACGTAGACTCTCTTTAGATAGTACTCAATCTTGAGATCACAATCTTCAAGCCATTCTAACTACTCATGTTGTTCAAGTTCCAACCATTCCTAAGTCTTCAAATATTTCAAGTTCTGATGATATGTACATACACACTGTGCATTTCTTACTACACAAGCTTTGTCTCCAAGTCTTCGAAGCAATTACAACTGTAGTTAACTCTATGTCTCATATCGAATAACTCTTTTCACGGTCTTCCAACTATCTTGATGAACAAGCCACAATCTTCTGTCTTGCATAAGCACACAACCTAACTCTACATGTAACACATCACTATGGTTCACAAATTCTTTCTCTGACATGGGCTGGATCCAAGTCGAAGCTTTCATCAAAGTTTCTTTCGGTTTCTCAAGGGCTCATTATCTCGCATCTAACCACACAACTGACCATTCTTCTGTAGCAATCTATCAATGGAGCAACTATCTTCAAAAGACTATTTACAATTCTCTGAAAGTAACAATGCTAGACCTAGGAACTATAGATATCTGTCACAATCTTCAATTTCTTCCAACTCATATCTTCTTTTGCCTACTTGGGATTTACTCTAATACACTCGGATGATCTGCATGTCCTAGGAGAACATCTTGATTAACTTAAAGTTCACGTTGCATAACTTGACATACAACTGATTCCCTAAAAGGATCTACCACACTAACTTCAAAGCTTGTCATGGCCTTCTTCGATACGTGAATATACTCATGTGTCATCTATGAGAACTACTACAACTGATCAAGGAGCTCAGAAATTATTCTGTTCAACATCTCTATGAAGGTAACTAATACACAAGTCAAACAAAACGGCATAACTCAGAACTCAAGGTGATCACATCTCGCCCCTAAAGCTGTCTTCGGTACTTCAAATTTTCTCACTTTCAACTGGTAGTAAACGGATCTCAAATTAATCTTCAAAAAGACTGAAGCACACACTAACTGATCAACAATTCACTAACACTCGGAAACGGATACTAATTATTCACTGACACTTGTTTCAACTGTTTGAAATCTAAACACATTCTCGTACTGTCACTCTTTCTTCTTCACAAATTGTACTGTCATACTCTAAGATGACGTACTAGGCCTAATGAGTCTAAGGTCCAACTAAGCTCGAAGTTATTTCTTCAACATTCTCAATTCTTCCGGGATTCATAAGTTACAGAGCTAACAAAACAGAAGCAACCTCGAAGACGGTCTCAATAACGAACTATTCTTCTCTATCAAGAGACAAACCGGGTAAATCTTCCAAACACTTCTAGGAAAACACAAACTATTCTAGCATTCTGCGATCTAATCTTCATTCAAAATCAAATTCATCACACTTGCTAAGCAAGCCTGCCAACTAAACTCAATCAATCTTCGACCTCCAAAGCTGGATCAACATTCGACAAGAAGTTCACCTCCTCACCTACTACTACAGTCACACAGAAATCTGCAACTTCAAGGCAACTCTCTCTCTTTGTCTCAACGTATACACTAACTCTGTGCTCTTCAAGCCAAACCTTGTCAAAGGTACATCAAAACCGTAGGAAGACGATCACTTCACATCTACTAGAAACTAGTGACTCTGAACCACCAACAAACATCTTCTGTACATCTTTCTGATCACTACTATCTCCCAAAGGCTAGTCACATGTGTCCCTACATCTAAGGTCTCAGCAAGGATATCTAATTTCTTACATGCTCACACAAAAGGAGGTATCCGCGGAAATTGCAACTTCACATGTACACAACTGATAGTCTTCGGTCCTCTTGTTTTCAAACTGGTTCTTCAACAAAATCTGACTCTTCTAGACTGTTCTTAGAGCATTTCGAAACTTCAAAAACGCAGTTCTGAGCACACACAGACAACCATGCTGGAAAACAACTCAGACGCACACTGGCCCAATCACACAAATCGATTCCCACTCACGGATACTGACCGGTTGTCATGTACTAAAACCGTAGGCCGAACCCCAACGATCACCAACTAGCATTTCCGAGTCTCAGATCACTCACATAAAACCCTTACCTTGATCTTGCTAAAAGAACTAAGGTACTCGTACCTACCTCTAACACTTCGCCGGGCATATTCAAACGTGCATGTTTGCTAACAATGTATAGAAATACGGATTCAGAATCAACTGGAGGAAACAACTTAATACTGTACCAAGGGCTTATCTGATAAAACATCGACACCACTCTGACTCCCACTCATAGGCCTTCACTTCTTCTTACCAACTAATGCCAGAGTTGATCACATCGTCCCTCATCCACGGGAATCAACCCTCATACACGCCGTCTCAAACGAACAAATAGTACCTCAATTCCGGTACAACCATACCTCTCTAACTGAGGTGATGGACTCCCTCAACATCGTCCACCTTTTCAGAAACTACGACTTCTACTTACCGAAAAGCAATTAAATCGACAACAACATCAACAGTAAAACATACAAGATTGGGTTAGCAAGGCAAGGCTTCCAAGTGGCTCAAGTATGTTTCCCTCACTTAAAATCTCTTTTTCGATGTAATAGTAGCAATGGGACTCTACGAAACATGTTTCAAACAAATCAACACACATACACGCTCAACCAAGAATATAACAAGGCTTACTTGCTAAACAAGCAAACATATGCGTACTATCAAACAACATACATTCTCAATCAAACAATCATACATTACAGCATTCACGGATAACAAGCAACATGCTTACATGGCAAGCAAACACCGTGCATATCAATCACAAAACACAACTTACCTCACTTACCTGCCCAAGGTCTCGGAAACCTTAGGCTCTGATACCAACAAATGTAACCCCCTCGTCCCGGTCTGGCCGGATGACCGGTCCGAGTGGGCCACACGGGGAAAACCGAAGTGAAACCCGTTAAGGTTCCCCCTCGGTTAGCAACCCTATTTTTTGTTTTAATCTTGTCTAGAGGAGTATTAAATCCTAAGTGATCATACAACGGAACAACATACACGAGACAATCAAACGAACCCAAACCAACATTTAACAGCCCAATTTTAGACTTAAACTGCAGGCGGTATCGATACACTTAAGGGGTGTATCGATACCCCTTGACTAGGTCAACTGGTCAGGGTCAACCCGTGGAGACCGTTTCGATACACCCAAGGAGTGTATCGATACCCTCTCCAACGGTTGACTTCTCACAGTCAACGCTAAGATTACCGTATCGAAACGCCAGAGACCCGTATCGATACCGAAGTGGACAGTAACTTCAGTGACAAAAAAGGTATCGATACGCCCCCCTCGCGTTTCGAAATGCATGGCCTGAAACAAGAATGCTGTATCGATATAGGACCAACCGTATCGATACCCCTGCTACGAACTTACAGGTTTTAGCTGATTTAAGGCACAACTATGCCTCTAAATCCCTCTAGGACTTCAACCAACACACTATCATCAATCCTATGGCAACTCAACCATATAAGCATGCTTTAACTTGAAACCAAAGGCACATAGTCAACATTCATGATAAGCAATTTAGGCATGGATTACAATTCAAACATGGCATCAACAAGCCAATCAAAAACAACATAATTAAGGAGTCTAAACATGCTCCCAAGCAACCAACAATAGCACAAATAAACAACACCTATCCCATTGCTTAACCATTACAATCTACAAATTAAAGTTCATACTTGAGCTAACCAAGAGCAACCCTTGGAGACCTTTCCTTGCCCTTGCCACCCACAAGCTACTGACCTGCATTGTCGAACAAAAGAGGGCGTAAGCATAAAAGCTTAGTGAGGGTAAGCCCATAAAACAAACCTTCGACAATGCAGGGTCCAAGCACGAGCTATTTCCAAAATGAAATGCATGATCTTACCTCCGATCCGCAGAAACCAAAACGAACATGATGCATGAACATATAATCAACATTATGTCATGCTCAACATCTCATAAGCTCAACTTACCACAATACATAATTCTAAGCATTCACCACATCATATGTCAATTCATAAAGGGCGTCACATTCGTATCATATAAGCATATATGCATAATCCCATATTGGCACCTAGCTATGACTCGAATACGCGGATAACATGTTGGAACGCATTTCCAACATAACCATTACCTGCGGTGGGATTACACTCATCACCGGCTCTCGCAGAAGGGATTCCACTCATCCTCACGCCCCGTCGATGGGATTCCACTCATCATCGACTAATATAAATATTTCCGGGCGTACCCGTACTCCTCCTTGGTGCCTTAACGCCACCAAGGCCACGCGCGTTTTGACTCTCGTGTGCACACTCATCCTAATGATCGATCATTGTACCCAAGCATACTTGTGCCAATATTAGTTAAAATCCACAACATCTCACCACATCAAATTCAATATAATTTCCGTGCCTAGCACGTACTCACCATGATTCTCAAAATCATGCAACCACCTCATAATCTCATTTCACAAACCAACACCACATGTATTTCACCCAAACAATTATCACATCATATATCCATATTATATTTGTCATTAACATGCATATGATCAATGCATTAAGTCATACTTCAACATACATGTATATCACGCTATACACAAATCATCATATCATAAGCATCACGAGGCATTTACATTAATTAAAGAGTGCATCCAAGGTCTTTAACTAAAGTTTAGGATTAGGCTACCACCCTAATCCTAACTCTAGGTGGGTCTACCAAGCCCAACCTAGTTCACATGCTTGAACCAACCACTTAAAACCATTTTAAAAACATTAACCACTCACCTCTACCTCCAAGCTCAAGTACTAAGCAACCATGGTCTTCAATTTCCGGATTTGCTCCCAAGGCTTCACCAACCCAAACCTCGCTTCTAAACACCTCAACACAAGCAAGACAACCTCAAATCAACTCAAACATCAAAGTGGCTAACCCGGAATACAATTTAAACATCAAACCCAACATTTCAAGTCATGATCAAACCCTAACTTTATCAAATTCGAGCAGCCCATAAACCTTGACCAAAACTCAAGTTTCCAACACATTTTATACTCACAAATGATCGCTAAATTCAGCCACAACATCAACCCATAGGTGCAAGCCAAGCTCCAACAATTTCCAACCCAAACAATTACCAAAATTCCCATTTTCGTACTCCTATTTTACCCAGCAGAAAATTCCATTTTAAACACCCAAATGATCTCTAAATGGTCCCAAAACATCCTCCTAGCATACATATACCATCAGCCCTCTAATTTCACTCTAAAACCCATCAAAAATGGAGTTTTTGACATCTCAAAAATGGGTCTAAGAACCCACTTCGGGTTTTCATTAAAATTCAACTAAATTAACATATAATGTGCATTTTAACATGAATAAACAAAGCCCCAACTCAATTTATCAAAACAAGATGAAAAACCCCTTAAAAACCCAAACTTTAAATCAAACCCTAATTTTCAAAAGTTCATATCTTTAAAATCTAAGACCATGTATGGATAGGGAATAGAGAGGAGAGTTAGAAAACATGATTACCTTTGAAAAACACCTTGAATTGAGGGAGAAACACAATGGAATAGTAGCTTGAAGTTTGAGAGGGTTTGAAGATGGTGGTGGGTGTTTTTCACGTGAAATAATGGGGAAAAGGGGGAGAAGATGACAACTTTCAAAAGTTGTCATCCTTTTAAAATCTTTTGGGAAAAATTGCAATGTAGGTCCCTCCCCTCTTTATTAAAGCTCAATTACATAACAATTTAGGTTGAATTGTTTTAATTTAATTTTATTGACTCGGACTACAAACCCGACTAACTCCTAGCCCCAAAACACGGGTGTTACAACAATAGTAAAACCAAAAGTGGATGCAATTAATTGCTTTCTAACAAGAGCACAATTCCTTGAGAAAAAAATAGTTGTCTTTGCCACACTCACCCTATGCCCGGGGAAAGCACAAAAATGATGAAGAACATCCTAAATAGCTGCCACCTGATCCAAGGATGCCTCTGCGAATAAGACAAGGTTATCTACAAAAAACAAATGAGAAAGACCAGTACCATTCCTGGAGAGGCAGAATTGTTTCCACACCTCATACATCACTTTACGATCAATAGCATGAGAAAGCCTTTCCATGCATAAAATTGAGAGGTGTGGGGAAAAAGGGTCCCCATGTCTGATTCCATGCGAAAGAGTAAAAGATTTAGTAGCACCCACATTTCAAATAATATGTGATGTTACAGAACACACACACTGCATAATCTAGTAGATGAAACGATGCGGCAATCCCAGATCAATTAAAGTCTCATGGATAAAGCTCCACTCAAGTCTATCGTTGGCCTTTTCGAGGTCCACTTTAATCGTCATCCACGACTTCACATCTGTCTCCTTACTCATAGTATGAATCACCTCTAGAGCCAAAAATAATGTTATCAGTGATTCGACGGCCAGGGAAAAATTGGTCTGCGTTTGCGCCACCTAATTCGGTAGGTGGGGTTTCAGATGACTCACAAGGATCTTGGTTATCACTTTGTACAGAACGGTGCACAAAGTGATTGGTCGAAACTATCTAATCGAATCAGGATTCACCACATTTGGAATCAAAACAATAAGAGTGCAATTAGCTGAAACATCAAGTTCCCCATTTTCAAAGAAATTCGATACAAACCGAAAAACAGACTCCTCAATCTTTGCCCAATTCTTCTGAAAGAAGCTTGCCTGAAACCCATCAAAATCTGGTGCTTTCGATGACCCCATACTAAAAACAAACTTACGCACCTCATCACGAGTCACCGGTCACACAAGATCATTCATGTGTAAATCTGGTAACTGCACAAGCTCCCTAATGAAATCCTCACGAGTGGAATGCCTTAGCTCGATTGTAAATAAATCTGTGAAAAACTTAACCGCATAATTTCGCAAAGAAGCCTCATCAGAACACCAACTACCTTTATTAAACTGCAACATCTTAATTGTATTCCGACGACGATGTTACAAAGTAGACGCGTGGAAAAAATTCGTATTACAGTCACTTTGGACGATCCACTTGCTTCGAGACTTTTGGAGCCACAAGCTCTCTTCCTATTCTAAAACCACATTAAGTTTCTTTTTAAGAGCTTGTTGAGTGGATCGAAGAATCGATTTAAGCCAAGAGGGGGTGAATTGGATTTTTAGAAATTTTGGTGGTGGAGTGGAAAATTAAAAATTGCTAGGCAAGAGAATTTAGAGTGGTTCAAGTTCCAATTGAACTCTACATCCACTACCTTAGCTACCACTAAGGATTTTCCAACAATCCATTAATTGCTCTTCTCCTTTTCAAGGCTTAGGAGGTAACCTTTACAATATCGGTCAAATTTTCTACCCAAAATTTGACCCAATCCTCACTCAAGTAATACAAAGAAGTTTAAGGCTAAAGACTAGTATCTCTCAATACAAATGTAGCCCTTTTTACAAGCACTCAACCCAAATTGGAAAATAAGAATGGAATTACACACAACACAATTTGGGGTTTATAATAAAATATGATATTTTTGCACAATTGCTTGGATTTGATGTTTGGATGATTCTTTTTGGATCAATAGTTGTTGTTGGTGCTTTTTGAGGTCCCTTTTATACCTTCTCATTGAATTCTAGCCGTTGGGGTTGTTGCCTTCATTATTATAGTCGTTGGGATGTTATCTTCCCTCCATAAATGCAGTCTGCAACTATCCATTCCGAAACGCCCAATCCTATTTCGAAACATACCAAAATAGAAAGAGCCGTTGGGGTGTAATCAATAGGCCGTACTGAAACAGACACGATCGTTTTGATACGCTAAGAGCCTGTTCCGAAACGCGTTTCGAAACATTTTGCCACTGTCAAAACCTATATCGAAACGGCTAAAAGCGTTTCAATACGCCTTAACAATAATTTTAAAACCAGTTATAAAACTTCAACAGTCATATTTTGGAAACCAAGTTTGAAATATGTTTCGAAACATTTGAGGTCGTTTCGATACAGCCGTATCGAAACGGTTCAAACTGTTCTATTGTTTTTCATCCGTTTTGAAACACAACTAGTTGTTTCGATACGCCCGTATCGAAACGAGAAAGCTAATTCTGAAACAGAGGTTAACAGTTTCAAATTGTTCCGAAACGCCCAAAGGCCGTTCCGAAACGGTGACTCGAAAATCATTGTTTGTACTTGGTAAACACTTCGAAAATATTTGATAAGTTGAGGTTTTGAATTGTACATTTTTCTTTAAACACATAGAGAGGTTTTGAGGACTTAAAACTTCATTTTCTCTTTTTTTAATTTAGTTCTTAAATCCTTTGTTATATCAAAATCAATTTATTAGTTTACAATCTCTCCCTTTTTGATATAACAAAACCAAGTTTGAATTTTTAAGAATTTTGAAAGAATTTTGAAATCTTAAAAATGTTCTAACTCTCCCTCAATGTAAGATGGGTTTTAAAGTTTTAAAGAGATTTAAAAATCAAGTGTTTGAAACTCAAAACCACACAAATTTGGCAATTTTGGCTCTTATATTACTTCTTCCCCTTTTTGTTAGACAAAAAAGAATAATAATCAAGGCTAATCATAAGAAGAAACAAGGTTATACGCAAAAACCAAACAACATAATATAGATAGAATTATGTTCAAATAACCAAACACAAATACTTAAAGCAATAGAGTCTAAGCTCGATCCCAAACATAAAATAAGCAAAGCATAGGTTCTTAAAGCATAAAAAATTGAAAGGTGCAAACTTATTCCTAATAGGATAGACTAATATGAGATGCAATGGATATCCTAAGCCTTGTCATCATCACCACCACCATCATCATTAAGAGAATCATCGTCTTTAGCTTGAGCACGACGAAAGTTCCTCCAATCACAATAGAAAGTAGAGAAAGACAAGTCCATCGATGATTGTTGATTCTCAAGAACGGTGAGACGATTCTCGTTTCCAAGAACACGATCCTCCAAAGATTGCAAACGAGTGTTGATAGCACTAAATCCCGAAGCCATGTTCGTATCCATCGAGTTGAACCGCTCGGTAAGGAAAGTCATAAGAGCTTCATTGTTAGGAGCCAGAGCTTGAGGTGGTGGTTCAACTTGAGGTGGCGGAGCTTGCCTATCAACACGAACCCATTGGCCAAATGTGTAGCAAAACCTGGACTTAACAAGAGAGGATTCACCAATCTTGCACTTGCGAGGTTCCGGAGAATCATAGGTGCAATTAATGTTGAGGGTACTAAAGACATAGCTTAAAACAGCCCCATAAGTGAAAGAGGCAAGAGCATCGGTTTCGCGAATCTTCACATTATGGACCATCTCGGCGAACATGATTTTGACAAGATTTGGTTGTTCTCCTCAGTGAAAACACTCTAACAAAAAATAGTCAACTTGACGGACATGGGAGAATTTACCTCCGGAAGAGCGGATGAACCGAGAGTACATCAAATGGAAGAACTTGTCATGAGCATCCAATGAGAGAACGGATCCGGTGTGAGCACCAAAGTGGTTCTCATCCTCAATGCCTTCATCCTTTAGCCCGGGAGCATTCTCTAAAACGAATATACAAATGATGAACTTCTTACCCAAAAGGTACGGCTCAATGCCAATCACCTCGGTATGATCTTCATTATCAACAAGAATGACATTGGAGTAGAAAAGGAGGACTGTATGCTTGTACACAATATCTGGAATGCTAAAAAAGGCCAATAAACTCCATTCTCGCAAACGAGCTAGATAGCGGAATTCGAAACGCTCGGAGTCAAGGAACGCGATATCCACAACACGCTCTCGGTGAACAACTATATCTTTAAGGATTTTGAAACGGTCCTTAGTCTCTTGATTCCGAAGACTCTTTTGAAAAAGAAGAGTGAGGTTAGGACGGATGTTTGATTGGGTTGAAGCTTCACCCATTTGAGTCGTCTTGCGTTTCTTGTTAATATTTTCCATTAGAGTCCTAAAAACATAGAGCAAGCAATTGAAAAATTAAATGTATGCATATTAATCCTTAATTCAATCCAATGAAAAATCCCATTTAGGTTTTAAATAAAAACACTTTAAAACACATATACATATAATAAAAAATTTTGAAAAAAGAAATAACTTTTGAAAAACAGAAAAAAAATACGAGTAAAAACAAATATATTCGAATAAAAAACTTTGAGATTTTGAATTTTTTTTTACAAATTTTGAATAACCCAAGTTGCAAAACATATAAACTACACAAAACTAATATTTAAAACCTAAGATTCGAATAAAATTAAAGGAAAAAGAAAAAGATGAAAAATACCTCAAATAGGGATTTTGGATGAATGAATGGAAGAAGTTGCGTAATTTTGTTGAAGCTTGCTTAGACTTTAGTTTGTGAGTAAAAGCCCTCAAGATTTGATGAAAACAATGAGGTTTAGAGGGTTTTTATAGGGAAAAATTGGGTTTAGGGTTTTTAGGAGTTTTAATGAAAAGCAACTTTATCAATTAAAGCCCTTTAAAAAGCTGTCTACAGAGGCGTTTCAGAACATGCACGATCGTTCCGAAACGTGCGTACCGAAACATTGACTGACGTTTTGAAACCTGTTAACTGTTTCGATATGGCTTTGACCGCATTGAATCCCATGTTGTAACCCGTATCGGAACGCTTTTGGGGCGTTTTGATACAGTTCTTGGCAGAGGCAAATCGCTTCGAAATCCTATTTGGCATTTCGAAACACCCTGGTCACAGACCATTCTATTAAGGCACCCGTATCGAAACAGATTGACCTGTTTCGATACGCCTAGGCTTGGAGGTGCAAATGAGGCTCTAATATTGCAGAAAATTTGAATTTTATGAAGTCCTAGATGCATAAATGATATGAATGAGCAGGAATAACATGTTAAAACACAAACATACTCCCCCTAACTATAAGCATGGATGAAATTAGGAGTAAAAACACATAAGCATGGCATTTTACGAGAAATCAAGCAATTTAAGCACAAAAAGGACCTAAAAGGTCAAGATAGGCTAGTTAGACCTAACTCTCTCATAAGGGACCAAAAACACTCCTTATCTAGAGGTTTTGTAAAGATGGCCGCTAGTTGATTTAAGGTGTCTACGAACTCTAAAACAACATATTCCTTAAGGACATGATCTCTAATGAAATGATGCCTTATTTTTATATGTTTGGTTCTAGAGTGTTGGATGAGATTTTTAGTTAGTCATATAACACTAGTGTTGTCACACTTAAGGGGTATGGTTTCAACTTTAATATCATAATCTAAGAGTTGTTGCTTCATTCAAAGGACTTGAGCACAACAACTCCCTAAGGATATGTACTCGGCTTCGGTGGTAGAAAGAGCTACACTATTTTGTTTCTTAGAGAACCAAGATATGAGCATACTACCTAAGAATTGGCAAGTGTCGGAAGTACTTTTCCTATCAATTTTACAACCCCCGTAATCCGCACCCGAATAAGCATGAAGGTTAAAGGTTGAGTCTCTAGGGTACCAAAGACCTAGACAAAGAGTATCTCTAAGGTACCTAAAGATTCTCTTAACGACTATAAGGTGAGACTCTCTAGGACTAGCTTGAAACCTAGCACACAAGAAAACATTAAACAATATATCCGGTCTACTTGCGGTAAGGTAGAGCAAAGATCCAATCATAGAGCGATAAAGCTTAGAGTCAACACATTTACCTCCTTCATCTTTGTCAAGCTTTGTAGATGAGCTCATTGGTGTGGCTTGAGGCTTTGAATTCTCCTAGCCAAACTTCTTAAGCATATCCTTGATGTTCTTAGCTTGATTGATGAAGATGCCATCCTTCATTTGTTTAATTTGGAGTCCCAGAAAGAATGAGAGCTCCCCATCATGCTCATTTCAAATTCACCTTGCATCAACTTAGAAAAATCTTGACAAAGCAATTCATTTGTTTTAGAACATGTCGACGGCGGGTAAACGGCGGAGGGTTTTTGGTTGTCAGTTATGGGGTATGATGTGGGGGTTTTCTCCTAGGTTAAAATACATGCCCTTATATAAGCTTTGGGCTCAAGTTATATAAGGTAACAAGGATTACAACTTTAATTAAAAGTATGATTTTAATAAAGACTTAATCTCTAAGGATTCCTACTTTTAAGCCGCCTCCTTGTTTCATGGGAATTCCTTTCCTTGAGCTTTGGCTTGATATATCTTTTGATCCGGGGCTTGGAAAAATATTTGGCTTTCACACGACAGACGAGCAGATTTTTCTCTATCTGTCGAGGTCCACTTTTCTTTTCCTCTTCATAAGGTTGCTGTCACCTTGCTGTCACGACAGGTCCATGGCAGCTTCGTCCTCATCGTCTGCTTGTCCAGTTCAGCTCTTCTGCTTTGCTGCCCTGCGCCTGCCTTCACCGTCTACGACGGCGGAAACCTGCCAAAAACAGCCATTTTTAGTAGAATCCGTGCCTTTTATATATTTGTGATGTTTTGCTGTAAACTGACCTAAATGCAATGAAATGGTGCTTGAATGGAGCAGAAATATGGGTTAAAAGGGTGTAAATAATAGAACTTTTACACACTCAACACACCCCCAAACTCAAGTTTTTGCTTGCCCTCAACTAACTAAGAACTAAAAGAAAAAGAAATTTTTGTTTTGGCTTTCAAACAGTGAGCTTTCCCTTACCCGTCGTTCGTTCTCTGTGGCGGCAGCAACCTGTCGGATAATTTAGGATCTGTCCGGAATCTCCCTATAGTCCTCGTGCAGTGTGTGCATGCTTGTGAACAGTTATATGCCAAGACTCTCTTAGTTTCACTAGAATATTATACTTTAGCTTGTTTAGAGTTTTTCTTACGAGACCTTTTTCTTTCTTTTTCTTACTAGAGTCAGAATCGGGCACCTCTAGTTATTTCCTTTTTTTAATTTCTTCTCTTTTCTACTAGAGCCAGTATTTCAGGCACCTCTAGTTAACTCTCTAGAGCCGGTGATAGGCACCTCTAGAAGTTTTTCTCTAGTTATCTGCCTAGAGCCAGTGGTAGGCACCTCTAGGTTTCCTGATATTCTAGTCTCTTTTCTACTCTAAGTGCTAAGTTTTCTATTCTAGTTTGGCTAAAAGAAGTCTAAGCAGTATAACAGTCACAATGGTGTTTAAGTTTTCAGAACTATAGAAAGGCTCTAAACTTCTCCTTAAACTATCCTAAAGATGCTGCCACGACATAGTTGTCACGACAGGCAAGTTCAATTCACAGTTTTAAGTCAAAATTTTCAAGTTTTTTTTTTGAAAAGTACTAAGTAAAAGACACAAAATTTAAACTAAGATGTACTCCATGAATATGGAGGGTTGCCACCCCCAAACTCGAGGGTTGCATTGCCCTCAATGCAAATGACAAAAATAAAAATGAAAGCATATGAAGGCAGTACATCACAAAATATATATGGCAGGCAGCAATAAGAAGATAAGAAACTTAAATTTTAATCACTGTCTTCACTGCTGCTGCTGAGGCGGATCTGGCGGCGGGTTCTGGTTTGCGGGGCGGGCTGGGGTGGTTGCTGTACAACCTGAATATCAGAGTTGTTGCCGCTGCTATCACTGCTGCTGCTGGCCCTTGACAGAGTTTTCTTATCTGCCATTCTTTTCTGCCTCTTTACCGGTGTAAAGTCCTTCGACAGGTTCCTCTGAATAAAGGGTTCATCGTCGATGTCTGCCCAGACGGAGGAGGAAGAGTATCTAGCAACAAAGGCAGTAAGGTCATCCGAGGGCACTGGTCGCTTTGTTCCTCGGGCAGATGTTTCGGCATGGGTGCTGCCGGCTGCCGTCGGGGCAGGTGATGGTATGGAGGTGGCAGATGGTATGGAGGCGGCAAGTGATGAAAGGCTTGAGGCCTAGATTCTTTGCCTTTGGAGTATAAATGAAGCCTTGTTCTTCCCACAGATCTCTGGTTGCAAAGGACTGTGGGGGAGTTGCTGCCGACGAGGAAGTAGAGGCAGCATTGCGGCGAGTTTTTTCTGGAAGACATGTTAGTGCAAGGGTTGTGAAAAGTAATTGAAAGCAAATGAAAACTAAAGATGGAGAGCAAGTAAGAAAAGCAGAAGTGAATGAAAATGAAAATGAAACGGGGTTTTATAGAAAAGGAATTGCTGCCCGTTGAAGCTGTAACGACAGGCGCGAATAACGGGGTGGCTATCGAGCTTTAGCGTGTCTGATGCGTCTGACAAACGTTTCCGCGTCTGTCACGTGTCTGTCGTGACAGCATGGTGACAGCCTGTCTTTTCCGCGTCTGTCATGGCAGCCGTAACGACATGCTTCAATATTGGGCTTTGTTGGGCTGATGGATGGGTGGTGGGCTGGGTTCACTTCTCCTGTTCTTCTTGGCTCCTTTATTTCCTAAAAGCATTATTCGAATAAAATGAACCTTATTTCCTAATAAATAATAAATAATAAATAATAAAAATAAAGTTTAGGTTAAATTAGGGATGCCAGGTGGGGCATCTTCTAAGGTAACCACTTCCTGCATTCCTAGGGCTTCAGTCCCCTGATAATGCTTGAGGAGTCGTTTCCGGTACTTCTTGAAGTCCATCCGTACCCTCCATCTGGTGATTATTCTCATGTTGGGGGCTCCTTTCTTTCTCTTCCCTTTGTAGTCCATGAAGTCCTCCCTTCTTGGTAATGTTTCTGAGGGCATGAATAGGTGATTAGAAAAAATCAAATTGACATTCAACCATAAACTTACCTTGTTTTCGTTGAATGTTGTTGTGGTTGAATGTATCCCTTGCTGTCGTGCCCGCTGCTGCGGCAGACAGTTATTTTGACAGTTCTTTATCAGGTTACTTTGTAGGTCAATGGGACATTGGTAACTGCCATCACTCTTTATATCAAATTCTGTTGACCACTCGTAGATCTCCATCAATAGAGACTTTGATAATTTTGAGTCCACCGGTGTTGGTTCCTCAAATACCTGCAATGGAATTGGTGAGTTTTCATATAATTCAAAAGGTTCATTTATTACCTGCTCATATTCCATCGGCGAGGCATTGTCATTGGGTAGTTCTTCTAGGTGGTCGTGCGAGTGCCATGACAGAGATGGATGTGTGCAATCTTGGTCGGGCATAACCGAGGTAGTGGGTTGAGAATTTGCCTCTGCTGTGGTTGCCGCTTCAGCATCAGTTGCCGTCGAGGCGGCAGTTGCTGTCGAGGCAGCAGTTGCTGCCGAGGCGGCAGTTTCTGCTGAGGCGGCAGTTTCCGCTTTGACTGGGGTTTCTGCCTCTGAAGTGGTTGCTGCTTCAGCATCTGTTGCTGTCGAGGCGGTAGTTGCTGCCGAGGCGGCAGTTTCCGCTTTGACTGGGGTTTCTGCCTCAGAAGTGGTTGCTGCCGTGACATTCTCTTGAATTTCACTCAGCGCTGTCGCGGTGTTGCTCCATTCCGGCTCCTCGGTCATTGCCATGGCAAGTTGTTGCTCAGACTCATCATATGTTGGGTATTCCTTCACATGGGCATCCTCGTCATCTTGCCTCGGGATTTCAGGTTCAGTCATGGCGTGAATAAGGACCGGTCTGCTCAAGAGTGCATCCATCTTGGCGGTACTTGCGTCCATAGAAACCGACACTTCTTGAGTGAGTGCCATGAAGGCTTGCAGTATGTCTTCTAAGGATTTTGATTGCTCTTGAGGATGATGACATTGCCAGGACAGGTCGGGTTCTGCAGCAAAACTGTTATGGTATAAAAAATTTTGCGGGTTTTGATCGTACCATAAAAAATTTTGCTGCTACAGCATCGGTAGTTGCTGCCCCTGTTGATGTCGTGGCAGCATATCTTTACGGTAATTGCAAGAACTTTCCCACATCAACTCTCGAATGGTTTTTCCTGGAATGTTGATGCCCTTGAACCTGTATTTTCACCTGAGTTTTTTTTTATAAAAAAAATAAAAATAAAAAATAATAATAAATAAAAGAAAAGTGCAGAAGCTAGGGTAAGAGTGTGTTGCCAGTCCCCGGCAACGGCGCCAAAAACTTGTTGCGTGTAAAAGAGTCTATCGCAATGGTAGTGCAAGTGTACACGACACAAGTAGTAAAGTGATACTAGAGTATCGGATATCGTCTCCACAGGGACTGGGCTAACCCTTTCCTTCGCTATCTGCACAAGGGGAAAAGAATGATTTAAGATGTTGTCACGAAAATAATAATAAAGAATACTGGAAAATAAAAGTAGAGAAATTAAGATAGAGAGAATGGGCTGGTATTGAATTGCTCAGTAGTGCAGGTATTGCAGAGTTTAGGAAATCCAGTCCTGTCGTCGCGCCTGTCGCCGACAGCACCTGTCGCGGTAGCTGTCCGTTGGCTGTCGCGGCAGCAAACACACCAACTCCGTACTTCAAGTTTGGCAAGAATCCCTGATCTGCCTTGGCCTATCCCTAGGTCCAAGTCTGTCGATGATCACGTCTTGATGATACCTCCCGGCGTGAATCGAAGGATGAACACCGATATGTATGAATTCTTCTTTAGCCACTTAACCTTGCCCTATCCCTAGGCACAAGATATTTCAACTATAAACTAGAGAACTTGCTCTTATTTCTTTCGTATACTTAACTCTCCCGATGCTAAGTAAATGGATAACCTCACAATGCTCTCCCGATGCTCTTGCAAGACATTAATAACCAAAATAAGAGAACTTGAAGTTTATTTTATTGAACTGAAAAATCCTAAAACAAAACAACTCTTGCAACTACTTTACAAATCAACCTGTGGCCCTAGGGGGTTTTAGAACATGTCGACGGCGGGTCGACGGCGGGTAAACGGCGGAGGGTTTTTGGTTGTCGGTTATGGGGTATGATGTGGGGGTTTTCTCCTAGGTTAAAATACATGCCCTTATATAAGCTTTGGGCTCAAGTTATATAAGGTAACAAGGATTACAACTTTAATTAAAAGTATGATTTTAATAAAGACTTAATCTCTAAGGATTCCTACTTTTAAGCCGCCTCCTTGTTTCATGGGAATTCCTTTCCTTGAGCTTTGGCTTGATATATCTTTTGATCCGGGGCTTGGAAAAATATTTGGCTTTCACACGACAGACGAGCAGATTTTTCTCTATCTGTCGAGGTCCACTTTGCTTTTCCTCTTCATAAGGTTGTTGTCACCTTGCTGTCACGACAGGTCCATGGCAGCTTCGTCCTCATCGTCTGCTTGTCCAGTTCAGCTCTTCTGCTTTGCTGCCCTGCGCCTGCCTTCACCGTCTACGACGGCGGAAACCTGCCAAAAACAGCCATTTTTAGTAGAATCCGTGCCTTTTATATATTTGTGATGTTTTGCTGTAAACTGACCTAAATGCAATGAAATGGTGCTTGAATGCAGCAGAAATATGGGTTAAAAGGGTGTAAATAATAGAACTTTTACACACTCAGCACATCAACATAAATTTAAACTACTAATATATTTTTGCCATTGTTTTTAGGGTAAACTACATAAATGACCACCATACTATTGTAAAAGTCGCGATTTGACCACCTTACTTTTTTTTGAAGCAATTAAACCATCATACTATTAAATTGGGTGCAATTTGGCCACCAGCCATTAGAGGTTAACGGCAGGGTGACGTGGAAGTTAAAAAATAAAGGTATAATTACACATTTGGTCCTTACTATTTACACATTTTTACAATTTAGTCCTAATTTTAATTTAATAAAATAAATTAATTATTTAATTAGGTAGTGACATGTGTCACTACCTTATTGGAGGGATTTAATTATTTATATTTGATCAAATAAATTTATTTTCATCCTCCAATCAGGTGGTGACACGTGTCACCACCTGATTAAAGGAAGAAAAGAGAAATAATCACAAACGCAATTGGGGGGATCGAACTTGTATCTCCCAACAACAAAAAATGCTGACTTACCACCACGCCAAATGCTATATTGTGATATAATTTTTACAATATATAATAATCACTGTATTTGGATTTCAATTTAAAGAGTTCACGTCGAGACCATAAGAGCCTGCTAAAATTCTAGTCTTATAACGATGATCAATCTTACAGGCATCTGGTGCATATATATTTCCGGCCTAACGACTCACCTCCAACTGTTGTTTCACGATCGGTATGCCTCTCATTGAGCATTTTCATTATCTTGGCATATCACAGGTCTAAAATATGCATTATTGATTATCCCCTACAGGTGCCATTGAGGGTCACTCGTGGACCCCTAGTTGATGAAGTTTACCAACAGTTTAATGAATGGATCTACCAGGTAATTACTTTTCTTTGAGTTCATTTCAGTGATTCCCTCCCAAAAAAAAGCTAAATTTTCTATTTATGTCCATTCATTAGGTCACAAGACTTTATAAAGACAAAGAGCATGCTGAAATCGAATTCACTGTAAGGCAGTCTAAATGAATTCGAATCTTATCATATATGTTATCCTTCCCCCTCCCTCTGTCAAATGACTTTGAACTGTGTTTGTTATTGAAAGCAATGCCTCAGGTGAATGCTTTCTGAGTCTGACAATGTTGTATTTTGAAGATCGGCCTGATCCCCATGGATGATGGTGTCGGGAAAGAGATTATTACTCAACTGACTGCAAATATGGTCACGAACAAGGTGTTTCATACTAATTCTAATGGGAGAGACTTTCTAACGAGGGTAATTTTTGAAGTGGATTTGGAGAATGTCAAGGAAATGGAAAATGTTGTTGATGATGATGATGGAGATTTTCAATTTTTTTATGTTCATTTACATATAATATATTGTAAAAATTAAATCACAATATAGCATTTGGCGTGGTGGTAAGCCAGCATTTTTTGTTGCTGGGAGATGCAAGTTCGATCCCCCTCAGTTGTGTTTGTGATTATTTCTCTTTTCTTCCTTTAATCAGGTGGTGCCACGTGTCACCACCTGATTGGAGGATGAAAATAAATTTATTTAATCAAATATAAATAATTAAATCCCTCCAATAAGGTAATGACACGTGTCATCACCTAATTAAATAATTAATTTATTTTATTAAATTAAAATTATGACTAAATTGAAAAAATGTGTAAATAGTAAGGATCAAATGTATAATTATACCCTTATTTTTTTAACTGTCACGTCACCCTGTCGTTAACCTCTAACGGCTGGTGATCAAATTGCACCCAATTTAATAGTATGATGGTTTAATTGCTTAGAAAAAAGTAAGGTGGTTAAATCGCGACTTTTGCAATAGTATGGTGGTCATTTATGTAGTTTACCCTTGTTTTTAATAAAAAGTGTTGTGTCCACCTTTCCTTTCTCAAAACATTTTCCAACTAGAAAACTCGAAAGTCATTCAAACCAAGCTTTAGGAGCTTATTTTAAACCATATAAAGCTTTTGACAATTTAAAAACATGATTTGGAAAAAATGGATCTTCAAAACTCGGTGGTTGTTCCACATACACTTCTTCATTTATAAATCCATTTAAAAATGCACTCTCGACATCCATTTGAAAAAGCTTGAAATCATGATAACATGCATATGCAAGCAACATCCTAATAGCTTCTATTCTAGCTACGAGTGCATAGGTTTCATCAAAATCAATTCCTTCTATTTGAGTGTAACCTTGAGCAACTAGCCTAGCTTTATTTCTCACTATGTTACCACTCCCATCTAGTTTATTCCTAAATACCCATTTAGTTCCTATAGTAGATTTATTTCTAGGCCTTTCAACTAATGTCCACACATTACTTCTCTCAAATTGATTTAACTCATCTTGCATGACCATAATCCAAAAACCATCTTTTAAATCTTCTTTAATATTTTTAGGCTCAATGCATGAGATAAATACAACAAGATTAAGCATTTTAAGAGAGGAGCGAGTAGTTACCCCCTTGGATGGATCACCCAAGATTTCACCACCTTTGACATAGTTGTATTCCCTTGAGTAGCTCACTTCCTTTTCCTCAAGAGCCAAGTTCTTCAAGGCTTCAAGAGGTGGATCTTGTGCATCTTCTTCTTTAGTTGGAATCTCATCCTCCTTTTAAGTTTGTCCTCCATCAAAGGCATCAAGGATTCCTACATCATCATCATCATAAGATTCCTTCCTCGGAAGGAGGTTATCATCGAAAACAACATGAATAGACTCTTCTACTACTAAAGTTCTTTTATTAAATACACGATAGGCTTTAGAGTTTAAAGAATACCCTAAGAAAACAGCTTCATCACTTTTAGCATCAAATTTACCTAAGTTGTCTTTTCCATTATTTAAAACAAAACACTTGCAACCAAATAGATGAAAATAGCTAATGCTAGGCTTTTTAGATTTTAAAATCTCATATGTTGTTTTCTTTAAAAGTGGCCTAATCATTACTCGATTTACAATGTAGCAAGCGGTGTTTATGGCTTCCGCCAAAAAATATTTAGGTAAATTGTTTTCACAAAGTATGGTTCTAGCCATTTCATGTAAAGTCTTATTTTCCCTCTCAACTACCCCATTTTGTTGAGGAGTTCGAGGAGCCGAAAAATTGTGGCTAATATCATTTTCATTTAAAAACTCTTCAAAACCTAGATTTTGAAACTTGGTTCCATGATTACTTCTAATATGAGGAATCTTAAGTTCGAGATCATTTTGAGTTAATTTTGAAAACGTGATGAACTTTTCTAAAACCTCATCTTTTGTACCTAAGAATAGAACCCAAGTGAATCTAGAATAGTCATCAACAAGTACAAAAGCATATGATTTACCACTCAAGCTCATAGTTCTAATAGACCCAAATAAATCCATATGAATTAGTTGTAAACACCTACTTGTAGAAACATCATTAATGGATTTAAAGGATGATCTATGTTGTTTACTCTTAGAGCATGCATCACATATTTTATCATTTGAAAACTTGATCTTGGGTAAACCTCTAACTAGATTTAGGGAAACTAATTTTTCTAAAACACTAATGTTAGCATGTCCTAGTTTTCTATGACATAGTCATGCATCATTTTCATTTTGTGCAACAAAACATGCATAGGATGAATGAATGTCATCTAGATGCACCATATAAATGTTACCTATGTGATGACCAATGAGCATTATTTTATTTGATTTAATGTCAACAATTTTCCACCCATTTTTATCAAATAAGACATTAAACCCTTTATCACACAATTGACTAATGCTCAATAAATTGTGTTTTAGACCATTGACATACAAAACATTTTCAATGAGTATAGTAGAGTGATTACCTATGGAGCCAATACCTTCAATGTGGCCTTTGGAGTTGTCACCAAATGTCACTACTCCTCCACTTTTTGGCTTTAAGTCCATGAATCGGCTCTTGTCTCCGGTCATGTGCATCGAGCATCCACTATCAAGGTACCATGAGTTTTGGCTTTGTGCTTTGGCCTTGTAGCAATGCTCTCCCTACAAACAAAGAATTACACTTTGATTTTTGGTACCCAAATCATTTTGGGTCCACGAGTGTTAGCTCCCAAAAGCTTGGTTCCCTTAGGAATCCAAGGTGTCATGACATCAACATTATTATACTTGACAAGTTCCTTAGGAACCCATACACTTCTAATTCTTTTAGTTCTATTATGCCTATAGGATCCACTTTGTTTGTAGTTATGGTTCTTTCTTTTAAGTTGGTTTGTTCTAGATGATTTATTTATCTCATTTTTCACATTACCAACACTCTTGAAAGACTCTTTGAGCTTATTAAGTTCACCTAACGCCTTTTGGTGTTCAATATTACATTGAGAAATAAGATTGTTTAAGTCTACATTTTCATTTTGAAAGAATTCAAGTTCATCTTGTAAACCTAAGATCTTTTTCTAAAATTTTAAGTTAGCTTGATAAAGTAAGTCATTTTTAGCATTTAAATTGGAAATGATCTTTTTATTTTTTAAAACGGACTCCTTAAATTTCTCAACTAACTCATTGTATACCTCTTGTAACTCATCATAAGCATCATGCAATTCTTCAAATGTAAAATCAAAAGAAGATGAGTTAGAGGTTACCATAGAGGAATCCTCTTCAAGAGCCATGAGGCAAAGGTTAACCACTTCATGTTCCTCATCCTCGGATGACTCCTCATCACTCAAAGTAGCAAGCTTGGCTTTGAGCTTCTTCTTCTCAAAGCCCTTCTTTTTGAGTTAAGGGAAATCGAAACGTATGTGACCCGACTTCTTGCACTCAAAGCAAATGATTTGGTCTCTTTCTTCTTCTTTGCTTTTGTTCTTGAAGTCCATCTTTCTTTGAAATTTTCTCCCTCGGTTGGACTTCATGAACCGTGAGAATCGTTTGGCTATCATAGCCAATTCCTCAAAGTCTTCCTCCTCACTAGAAGAGCTCTACTCATGTAGAGAGGCTTTGAGAGCAACTCCTAGCTTCTTTTTCTTTTCTACCTCATGCTTCTCTATCTTTCTCTCTTCATTCTTCTTTTCTTCCTCTCTTCCTTGCTTCATAATCTCGTGTGTAAGTGTTGAGTAGATCAATGAAACGATATAAGCCAAGAGGGGGTGAATTGGATTTTTAGAACTTTTGGTGGTGGAGTGGAAAATTAAAAATTGCTAGATAATGGGTTTTAGAGTGGTTCAAGTTCCAATTGAACTCTACATCCACTACCTTAGCTTCACTAAGGATTTTCCAACAATCCACTAATTGCTCTTCCCTATTTCTAGGCTAAGGAGGTATCCTTTACAATACCGGTCAAATTTTCTACCCAAAATTTGACCCAATCCTCACTCAAGTGATACAAAGAAGATAAAGGCAAAACTAGTATCTCTCAATACAAAATATATCCCTTTTACAAGCACTCAACCCAATTGAACAGATAAGAACGGAAATTACAAATTTCACAATTGGGGTTTATAAGAAATGATGGAATTTTTGCACAATTGATTGGATTTGATGTTTGGATAATTCTTTGAGATCAATAGTTGTTGCTGGAGCTTTTAGAGGTCCATTTTATACATTCTCATTGAATTCTAGCCGTTGGGGTTGTTGCCTTCAATAAAATAGCCGTTGGGATGTTATCTTCCCTCCATAAATGCAGTTTGCAACTACCCGTTTCGAAACGCCCAACCCTGTTTTGAAACAGACGAAAATAGAAAGAGCCGTTGGGGTGTAATAAATAGACTGTACCGAAATGGGCACGATCGTTTTGATACGCTAAGAGTCTGTTTCGAAACTCGTTTCGAAACATTTTGCTACTGTCAAAGCCTGTATCGAAACGGCTTAGGAGCGTTTCGATACGCCTTAACGATATTTTTAAATTCAGTTATAAAACTTCAACGGTCATATTTTAAAACCAAGTTTGAATCTCGTTTCGAAACGTTTGAGGTCGTTTCGATATTATCGTATCGAAACGGTTCAAACCGTTTCGAAGTTCTTCATCCGTTTCGAAACACGTTCCAAAACAGAGGTTAACAGTTTCATAACGTTTCGAAACGCCCAAAGGTCGTTCCGAAACTGTGACTCAAAAATCACTGTTTTGACTTGGTAAACACTTAGAAAATATTTGACAAGTTGAAGTTTTGACTTATACATTTTTCTTTAAACACATAGAGAGGTTTTGAGGACTTAAAAATTCATTTTCTCTTTTTCAATTTAGTCCTTAAATCCTTTGTTATATCAAAATCAATTTATTGGTTTCACAGTAAGACGAGACCCAACAAGCTCATCAAGCTTCAAAGTTTTCAAATTCTTTGCCTTCAATGATGGTCGTCCTCTTACCATCCCAAGACTCCGGGAGAGAGTATAGAAGCTTCCTCACTAGCTTATCTTCGAGAATTACTTCACCGAATCCTTTAAGGCCATTGGCGATGATCGAAAACCGATTAAACATCTTTGAGACGCTATCATAGGAGTTCATCTTAAAATTCTCATAGCTCAAGTTTAGCAACCCAATCTTCGTCTCTTTCATATCGCTAGTTCCCTCATAAGTCGTCTTCAATGTGTCCCACACTTCCTTTGCGCTTTCGATAGATGAAACCTTTGAGTAGATATCCGGACCAAGTGCACAAAATATAATATGTAGAGCTTTGTTGTTGACTTGCATCTTCCGTTTATCTTCCTCGATCATCTCCGATTTTACCTTCGGAACTAGTCTTCCTTCATCGGTTCTCTTAACCGGAACGTAGGGGCCTTCTTCCACTACATCCCAAACCATGTAATCCATTGACTTGATGAAGAGACGCATCTGATTCTTCCAATATGGGTAGTTGTCCTCATTGAAGAAAGGTGGTTTAGTGGTTGATTATGACTTATAAAGGTTGGAGGTTGAAGTAGATGCCATGGCTTGTCTTTTAGTTGATCACACTCTTCCTAGAATCTCCTCTTGTGGTTGTTAATCCTTTAAAGAAGTACGCTCTGATACCAATTGTTGAGTGGATCGAAGAATCGATTTAAGCCAAGAGGGGGTGAATTGGATTTTTAGAAATTTTGGTGGTGGCGTGGAAAATTAAAAATTGCTAGACAAGAGAATTTAGAGTGATTCAAGTTTCAATTGAACTCTACATCCACTACCTTAGCTACCACTAAGGATTTTCCAACAATCTACTAATTGCTCTTCCCCTTTTCAAGGCTTAGAAGGTAGCCTTTACAATATCAGTCAATTTTTTTACCCAAAATTTGACCCAATCCTCACTCAAGTAATACAAAGAAGTTTAAGGCTAAAGACTAGTATCTCTCAATACAAATGTAGCCTTTTTTACAAGCACTCAACCCAAATTGGAAAATAAGAATGGAATTATATACAACACAATTTGGGGTTTACAATAAAATATGGGATTTTTGCACAATTGTTTGGATTTGATGTTTGGATGATTCTTTTTGGATCAATAGTTGTTGATGGTGCTTTTTGAGGTCCCTTTTATACATTCTCATTGAATTCTAGCCATTGGGGTTTTTGCCTTAATTATTATAGTCGTTGGGGTGTTATCTTCCCTCCATAAATGCAGTCTGCAACTACCCGTTCCGAAACACCCGACTCTGTTTCGAAACAGACCAAAATAGAAAGAGCTGTTGGGGTGTAATAAATAGGTCGTACCGAAACGAGCACGATCGTTTCTATATGCTAAGAGCATGTTCCGAAACGCGTTTCGAAACATTTTGCCACTGACAAAACCTGTATCGAAACGGCTAAAAGCATTTCGATACGCCTTAACAATAATTTTAAAATCAGTTATAAAACTTCAACGGTCATATTTTGGAAACCAAGTTTGAAATACGTTTCGAAACATTTGAGGACGTTTCGATACAGCCGTATCGGAACGGTTCAAACCGTTTCGTTGTTCTTCATCCGTTTCGAAACACAACTAGCTGTTTCGATACGCCCGTATCGAAACAGGAAAGCTAGTTCCGAAACAGAGGTTAACAGTTTCAAACTGTTCCGAAACGCCCAAAGGCCGTTCCGAAACGGTGACTAAAAAATCACTGTTTTGACTTGGTAAACACTTAAAAAATATTTGATAAGTTGAGGTTTTGACTTGTACATTTTTCTTTAAACACATAGAGAGGTTTTGAGGACTTAAAACTTCATTTTCTCTTTTTTAATTTAGTCTTTAAATCCTTTGTTATATCAAAATCAATTTATTAGTTTTACAGAGCATCATCCAAATCAATCAAATAAGGATCGCGCTACACATCTAATGCCAACTCAATTCCCCGAATGCACGCCAATAATCTAGCCTTGCAGCGACCAATATGACCAAACACCTCTAAATTCCACTGTCTACTCGCTTCTTGAAACTCGACCAAATTCTCAAAGACAGGAGCACCATCCTTCCAATTTTCAATAAGAAGACGTTCGAAATTCGGGTGGTCATTCCATGCCACAACAAACCTATAAGGTCGAGTACCTTGTTGTTCCCGGCCAAATCAATAGTGAGCATGATAGGTCTGTGATCAGAGCCCAACTTCGGCAAGTGAGAAATTTCAGCCATAGCAAACAACCCATACCACTTATCGTTATACAGATATCGATTCAATCTCTTACTCAAATCCCCCCGCTTCCAAGTGAACCGCAATCCATTAAACCCCATATCGAGAAGCCCAAAAAGAAACAATAACTCACGGAATTTAGGACAAATGCCCGAACGCCGCTAAGACCCATCAAATCTCTCCTCAACACTGCAGATGGTGTTGAAATCATCGCCTAAAACCCACGGCCATGCGCTATCAGGGTCAACAAGTGTTCTAGTGAAAAAGCATATGATGTCCATCTTAGGAGACATGAGTTTAAATCACTTTGTCTACAAGGTGTATATTAATATTGAACTTGTTAATCATTGCTAAATCTAAAATAACGTTAAAAGAATAAAATGTATATATATATATATAACAACGATTATATGTATTATTACATAAGAATGAGTTCACTCATAAATTTTTTGTCTTTAATTATCTTCGTCTTGATAAGGTTCATGATTATGAACCTCCATGTTCCTATAGAAAATCATTTGTATTTGATATACTTCTTTATCAAGTTCTAACTCGCTAAGGGTTGTCTTTTATTTTTAAATTATACAATTATGCCATAATCAACTATTTTGTCGCATAATAAGTGTGATTAAATAGATTTGTCAAGGGTTCGATTTATTTTAATCATATTTTTTTTGGAAATTGATCCATCTAGTTCGTAAAATATAATTATATATAGATATAGTCATGTTTGACAATTAGCGGATAGCTGATAGCTGATAGCGGATAACGAATTACATTAGCTGATAGATGATTTCATTAGCTGATTTAACTAGCGAATTATATTAGCTGATTGTATAAAAGTGTTTGGTAAAATTAACAGATAGCTGATAGTTGTTAGATTATTTAAACAAGCAAAATGACATATAAGGACATGGTTATATTCAATACTTGTTTGAATAGTTTATTAGTTATCAATATTTTGTATCTGATTAATATTAATTAGATCTATAAAATTATTTTTATTATCACTTTTCTTAACATATTCGAATGATTTATATATTAATTTATTATTTATATAAGTATTTTAATATAATATAATTAATTAATAAATTTAAATACACATATAAATATGTGATAATAAAAAGAAAAAAAAGTAAATATGATTAGTCTAATAAGGTGAGAAAATATTTAATTTAAGTTATTTTGAGATTTTTGGTAGCTGGTAAGGGTAAGAGAGTCTTTACAACTCTAATATCAAACATCTAATCTCAAAAAGCTTAAGTTTTTTCAAAATTAGCAGTTTCACTTCAATTCGCTCTTTTAGTCTGTTGTTCACCAAACAACAATATTAACGAATTTGACTGGTCAAACCTCTAATTATGCCTCAAATCTCTAATTTTTATCCAAAGCTCTCTCTACCAAACATGACCATGATCAAATAATCCTAACTAAATTATTTGAAGAGAAACAAAAATACGAAGATGAAATTAGAATTAAATATGGAAAAACTACACAGGTGGTCCCCAAACTATTACCATTTTCCTATTTTGGTCCCCAAACTATGTTTTTCGGTAAAATCGTTCCATCTGTTACATAGTTCTCTTGTTTTAGTCCCCAGCGTTAAATAGCTAACGATTTTGATGATGTGGCATTTTGAAGAGGGGAGAGAAATGATTAAAAACATTTTTAAAAAATGCCACGTCAGCAAAATCGTTAGCTATTTAACGTCGGGGGACCAAAACAGGAGAACTATGTAATAGAAGGGACGATTTTGCTGAAAAACATAGTTTAGGGACCAAAATAGAAAAACGATAATAGTTTGGGGACCACTGGTGTAATTTTCCCATTAAATATCTATAAGAGCAGATTACCTAACTTTTATCTAACAGTTTTTCAACTTTTAAAATAAAAAATTAGAAGAACAAGACTCAAGTTGAATTAGTTTGAAAGTGCAAAAACGTCATCGTACCAAAGTTTTTGGGGCCAAGTCTCTCATACCAACAATTAATTTTATCACAACTGAATACAATACATTTAAGGTTGTGAATACCTATTAAGATCAACAAAATAGATGAAGGGTCTAAAATAGAGATAAATTGATAAAAGACTAAATATTCATCAACTGAAAAAATAACAAAAGAAATGATAACAAATCTAACTCTCAAAAAGACTTTATAAGAAGAGAGAAAACTTAATAAATCAAAGAGAAATAGCAAAAAAATATTGATTTAGATTCAATTTTATAGCACCAATCGAACAAATAAAACTATTTTTTTGAAGAGTCTTAAGGTGAGTACAATGTAGTGCATGTTCATATTTTTTTAACTCTTTTTATGTTTAACCACCGGTTTCGGACTCAATAGTTGGTTAATTTAGATCGAATTTTACAGAGGTCCATTATGTGGCGACCCTCCCAACCCGATCTTCTCCATTCACAATGCCAGGATTTGAATTAATGACCTTGCTTTAAAGACTCATAAAATCAGCATCCTCCTCTTTTCTACTAGAACTCTTAGTTGGGTTCATAAAACCATTAATTTTTTAGGCTTAAATGAAAAATAGGTGCCTAAAGTATACCTTTTTGAACTTTAGGTGCATAAAGTATTATTTTGTAAAAGTAGGTACCCGAAGTTTCAAAAGTTGCAATTTTAGGTGCCTGGCCGTTAATAGGTGTTAAAAATGGTTAACTAATCAATGCTTGACACGTGGCATGTTTATTTTTTCAAAAATTAAAACATTTTTTTTCAAATTTTCATAAATTTTTGAAAGTTTGCAATTTTTACAAAACAATCCCTAGATCCCCAAATCTCTCAAACTCAAACCCCAAAATTGTCATCGCTTCCGCTGCCGATAGCCGCCCCTAAGCCTACCTCTTTGGTCGCCAGACCTATCCGGTCGTTTCCCCCATCATGGTATCGTCGAAATCGATAAACGACGTGGCAACTGAACGTCGAACGTGAAATCGACGTTTGGATGCCACGCCGCTCTTCGTTTCCGGCGATGCCGTGATGGGGGAAACGATCGGCTAGGTCAGTCGACCAAAGGGGTAGGTTTAGGAGTGGCGATCGGCGGCAGAAGCGATGACAATTTTAAGGTTTGGGTTTGAGAGATTTAAGAGATCTAGGGATTGTTTTGTAAAAATTGCACTTTTGAGTATTTATAAAAAACTGAATTTTTTAGGTGTTTTTCTTTAAAAAAATTTAAAAATAAATAAATAAATTAGTGTCACGTGTCAAGCATTGTCTGGTTAACAAAAAGTTTGATACCTATTAACAGTCAGACACCCAAAATTATAATTTTTAAAACTTCAAACACCTATTTTTATAAAATAATACTTTAAACACTTAAATTCAAAAAATAATAATTTAAACACCTAATTTTTTTTAAGCCGATTTTTTATTCAATTGACAAATCTGAATATAATACTAACATTATTGCATATAATATCATAATTATTTTATCATCAAATTAAATCGAACTGCAGCCAATAAACTTTCTTTCACTCTCAACGAACTGTACAGTTGGAGCTGTACGATTTTAATAATTTAATTCGAGACCGAGTCCCCACTTTCGTCTTTCTCTTTCATTCTCCCTAAATTTAGAAATAAAAAAAAAAACAAAAAGATTTTGAAATTTCTTTTCCCTGTTTATTATTAAACCAGACAATCCCAGCTATGTTGCTTTCCTTATACTTCAAATGGCTGAGAACTTAATCTCTCAATGACAATCAACTCATTTCTTGTTAGCTTGACCGACCGCCATTGATGAACCGAATCAAAGCTTAGAAAAAGTTTGAAGCAGTTGAGGCTTAAATTTGGGTTGAATTAACCAAGTGGGTACTTGTTATTTTCAAGGGATTGAACTGGGTATTTCTCAGAATTTCGAATTTGGGTCGCTTTGCTGTTGTTCTTCTTCATTTTTCCATGGAGTTAAGCGCTGGGACGGCGGGGACTGGATCTCATAAAACAGCGTCGGAGAGGGAGGAAGTGGCGGCACTCGAATCGCTCCAATTTACCGACGAAATCCGCCGTTTGATGTCGGTTCCGGCGACCGATAATGCGAGTTCCTTCACGGCTCTGCTTGAACTTCCGGCTCCTCAAGCCGTTCAGCTCATTCACTCGCCGGACTCGGTTAAGCTTATTGCTGCTTCAGCTCCGGCTCCGAACGTTGACGATTTCAAAGGAAGCTTTAATTTTCCTTTTAGTAGTGGGTTAATTGAACGAGCGGCGAGGTTCCCTTTGTTCGCCGGAGATGGTAACATCAACGACAATAACAAGAGCAACTCGCCTGAACCGACGTCGTACAATTCAAGCGCGAATCTCCAGAAACCGGTGAAGAGTGAACCAGCGGAGACCGAGTCATATCAGCCGTTAGTTTCTGATCCAACGGTGGAGAACCGGAGTGCCAAGAGAAAAGATCGAGAAAAGGTGAAAATTCTGATATCGGCTTTTTGGGTGTTTCCGTTTTTGGTAAATTTTGATCAAATAAGCTGATGAATTTGTTTTTGAAGCTTTTCAGGTGAAAGGGTCGACCAAGAAAAGCAAAACTGGGGCGAAGGAGAGCTCCGACGAGGCCGAGAAGCTGCCTTACGTTCACGTTCGAGCTCGCCGGGGACAAGCCACGGACAGCCATAGCTTAGCTGAGAGAGTAATTCACTAATTTCGATGATTGAGTCCTTAATCAGCTTGCTTATTAGTATTAGTTAATTTGTCTTTATTATGCTAATAATCTTTGTTTTTAGGCTAGGAGAGAGAAGATTAATGCACGTATGAAGCTCCTACAGGAGTTGGTACCAGGATGCAGTAAGGTCAGTTCAATTGGATTATTAGGTTTATTAATGATTTGATTATGGTTATGATGATGTGATTAAAGTAAGAACATCTGTCTAAATAGGATACAGAAAGGTGGGATTACGTTTTAGATTATATTTCTTTAGTAACGGTTTTGTACTTTGTCACCTTTTGCACAAAAGTGGATTCCTTTTTGCAACAACAAAAAAGTTGAGCTGGTGTGCCATGGCACTTTGATAATTTCGATGTTTTAACCCTTCTTCCTTTGTGGGGTGAGTTTGTTAGGAGTCCTTTTTGAGGTTAACTGCGTCTTTTTCGTATCGAACGCATGGCTTTAGTTTGGTCCCTGTTTAAGTGAAGGGGTTAAATGAAAGGATGCTGGATTTTGTAGTTTCAATCTAATCTTTAGAATTGATGTTTTGGACGTTGAATTATATGTGGAGAGGATATGTATCGGTAAAATGTCAATTCTAGCCTTTGACGACAATGGAAGGAGATTTTTAGTCATGTGGAATGCTAGCTGGACATTACCATGAAGTGCTCTATGAATTTGTATAGTGGCTTGTTAGTTTAGATGTCTCTATGGTCCCATTTCATTGATGTAGAATAGTTGCCAACTTCTCTTACAAGTTAGGCATCCATACTCTTATGGGATAACAAGATAAAAGATCACAAAAGGAAATGCCTTTTATATGCCAAATGGCTGCCTAACTATATGGGGACATGATGTGATAGTGCACGGGATATTAGTTTAATTGTTCGAAACTTAATCTTGATTATGTCTTAATAGTTCGAAAGATGTTTTCGACAATTGAAAGGGGGGGGGGGGGGGGGGGGTATAAGTCACTTTCTTTGAGATGTGACCACAATTCAGAGTAAATTAGATGACCTAGCCTGTAAATAACCTTTATTTTATAGGACCACATGTCATGATCTCCTCATAATTTTGATAGGATTGGAGATGCCTTACCGTTGAAAAGAATATTGTTCATATTAATGACTTACTAGCCATCCCTTGGTAGACTGGAAATCTATTGCTTCTGAATACGTTTATGTTTCTGTTTCGAGGAAAATCACTTTGGAACTTATTTATCTGCATGCGGTGAATATGCGGCCAAGTTAAACGAGTATGGCTATTGTGAAAGTTTCAAGTCTTTAACTTCTCA
This sequence comes from Hibiscus tridactylites, assembly GCA_958450335.1. NCBI lineage: Eukaryota > Viridiplantae > Streptophyta > Magnoliopsida > Malvales > Malvaceae > Hibiscus > Hibiscus tridactylites. Next base: position 22,966,815 of record OY288267.1, on the reverse strand, counting down.
AACAATCAGTTTCTAGGTGGATGCCTCATATGGGCATGTTGTTATTGTTGGGTATTTTCTTGTATGTTGCAAAATATATTTTATATGGTACTGGCATCAAGAGCTTTTGTAACTATGCTTTTGTGCTCGATGGTATTAGGTTCGAAAAGTTCACTGCTCTGGAAGTCTTGTAGTTTGAATTTCCTTATAGAATCATTGAATTCAAATATATTGAGACCCTTTTCTGATTTGTGGAATACCATGTGCTGCAGATTTCGGGCACAGCATTAGTGTTGGATGAAATCATCAATCATGTGCAGTCCTTACAGCGTCAAGTGGAGGTGAGATATTTGTCTCGAATGCCATTTAGTTTGAACTTGAATAAAGTTTATAAATTCATGATGCGTTCTTAAGAACTGCAAGTGGATTTCCCCCTGTTTAAACTACCCGAAATTTGTAAATAATTCTTTATCGTGTATGATTTTTAAAATTTTTATTGTCTTAGATGTCAAGATGGCCTGCGATTAATCTTAAATATTTGCTAAGGGTTAAATTTGTAGTAGGAGTCTTGTTATGGCCTTACCAATTCTTTATAATGCATGTGCATTTTATGCTTTAGTTTAGATGCAGTATCTTCGATCCCCTTGGTCTGAATCTAGTTATCATGTTTCTTTGGTTGCAGTTCTTATCAATGAGACTCGCTGCAGTTAACCCGAGAACTGATTTCAACCTTGACAGTGTATTCACAGCAGAAGTAAGTATCAGACAACTTTTATCATATGTTTCTAGTTTAAAGTTGGAAATCAAAACCTCTTTTCACAAATCTCCCGGTTCAAGCGGCAAATAGCTCAGCAAAGCTATGTTGCTTTAACTCTTCATTTTGCTTGAATTGATTATGTTGTATGTAAGCATATATATGATGCCCCGTTTACATGGTCATACATCAAGTTTCTCCTCTTAGGACGAGAATAATTTTTTGTTTTGATTACTTGGAGACTTGAACTAACATGTTTGATCATCTTTCAATATGCGTAGAGTGGATCTTTGATGGGCAGTAACTTCTCCGGCATGGTCATGCCTATGATGTTGCCCGAGGTTCAACTCAACGGAAACAGACAACAGTATCCGCAGCAATTGCATTTTGATGCATTTCAACAGCCCATTTGGGGGAGAGAAGAAGTCTGCAATAATTACATAACTCCAGAGAACTCGCTTTTAAGCTATGACTCCTCGGGAAATTCAGGTAGAAAAGGATTAAGTTTATCTGCCTTGTAAATAATCATAATTCATCAACATTTTGAATCTTGGCTGCTAACTTTCTCATAATGCCAAGTAGACTGTGAACAAGACTAACTTTATATCGCGGTCTTGTTGCAGCATCGTTGCACTCGAATCAACTGAAAATGGAGCTATGAAGCCCGAAAGAAGTTCGAAACGGTTAGATTTATGGAAAACAATATTGTTGTAGTGATAGCTAGTATTGCATGTATATATAATATTAGAAATTAGTAGGAAGTAGAGGATATAATCTTCTGGTTTCTATGTGGTTTATTTAGCCGAGTCAGATGGAAACCTCGGAATTCTCAGGACCGGGGATAGTATGCTGTGATTAAATATATATAAATTATACTAACTTGGAGTCATTCAATCCAATACTTGGTTTGAGGTTGATTGATTCATATTGTAAAATCATAGAACGAACTATGATGATTCAAACTATTATGGAAACCTGGCTTCTTTTCTTCTATATTTTGCTATCTTCTTTTATTGTAAAATTCCAATGAACCATTTTCTTCATCTGCTACCCAAGTTGATATGTGGTTTGATTTTATAAGATTGCATGATTCTTGGGTCGGATTATTTATCCAAGTCCAAGATTCGCTCGATATTTAGGACATTTTGTATAGAAATATTAAGTCTATTATAAATTAAACACTGCCAATATATCAAATAAAAATTTATAAAATGTTATCGTTTAAAAACTCAAAAGTTATATATATATATATATATATATATATGGGTTCAATCCTCTTCAGTTTACCGGTTTCGATTCATTTGGGAAAGTGGCAGTCTCGATTCATTTTTCAGATGAACTAGTTACAAAAAGTGAATAGACATATTTGTCTGTAAAGCCTCGGTTTAGGCCCAGAAGTTTACCGATTTTGATTTGAGATTAGTTCGAGTTAAATGAGCTTAGTTTTAATTAAAAGAGAATTGTGTTTTCATTAAGGACAAAATGATGATTTTTTAAATAATTGCAATAAGACAAGTAAAATAGTGTTTTGAAGAAAAAGCTATTTTCTTCTTCCTTTCGACAAAAACCATGACACTAAAATCCCCCTTCAACCCCAATCACTGTTCTATCTCCTCCCTTCACGTTTTCAAGAGCTTTCATCAACGTAAATGTGTTTTTGACTTCTCCTCATCATCCTTAACGTTTCTATGGTTTTAGATTTTCATAAACTCCATTTTTAGATTTCTCCAAGTATTCAAATTTTAAGAAAAATGAGGAAGCTTTGATAGGTTTTTATTTAGTTTTTGATTTGTAAAGTTAATATATGTTTTAATCTTGCTCTTAAGTGCATTATATGTTAAAATGGGAGAGTTTTGTTGAAAACTCGAAATGGGTATAAAAATGAGATTTTTAGGTTGAAAAGGTTGGGTTTTTGGGTTGGTTCTAGGTTGAAAACGTGGCTGGTGGCTCCTTTGATGATGTGAGATGTTTCTAAATGTTTTTGGATGTGTCTTGATGGTTGGAATGAATGATTTCAGTGTGGGGTTTGTTTAGAACGACAATGGTGAAGTTTGGATTCGAATTGATGTATTTTGGTTACAAGTGTATTAGTCTCCTAATAGTATGACTTAGATTGCTTTAAACAGAGGAATCGGGTTTGGGTGCTTCGGGTGCAATACCGGGTGTTACGGAGGCTTGAGATCGATGTTTCGGCTTACGTTTGGGTTCATCGGTGAGTGGATACTGTTTTGAAATCTTATTTATGTTCAATGAAGGTTTGGGGTTTGGGTGGAGTCTTAGAGACTAGCCTAGACCCAGGAGTAAGTTCATCTAATCTCATTTGTTGGTTGATTTTCGGTTCTCGTGAGATGTGTGTTGTGGTGATGTTCTTCGATTGTTTTTACTCTTCATCTAATGTTTGTCGTGTAGTCGTTGTTAGTGTCGAGCCTCACGTGATGGTTATTGTTACTACGGTGATGTGTAGTCCCACCGGCGGTGACTAGTAGAAGAGTACGGTGATGTGTAGTCCCATCGAAAAATTACTAGTTGAATGGTGATGTGTAGTCCCACCAGGTTTTAGGTTATGCATGTGCATACCTTGTATTTGTGATGATTGTGTTTCATTACTTCTTCACTTAAATGGTTTTGCTTTAAACCTAAGACTTGTATTTTAAAAACTGCATTGTTGTTGTGTTTTAGAGCCCCGCTCTTCTTTTCCAACAATGCAGATCATTAGTGGCTTGGGAGGCAAGTGGGCAAGGAAGGAGTTTTTCAGAGTTTTCTAGTAACTCAAGTATGGTTTATGTTTAGTAATAATGCTTAGACAATAGGAATATTAGGCTTTGTATGGAGTTGGTGCTCAAACTCTTAAGTCTGTTATTGTTAAAGTTGTTAACATGTTTTGATGTTGAAGTATGCCTTGTTATGGCCTTGATACCTTTGATGGATGTTAAGTATGCTTTATTGCCTCTTATGTATCATGTTTGATGGCTTAGTGCTTTGACATGTGTTAGAATGACCTAAATGGATGTTTCTTGCTTGCCTTGAATCATATGTATGCTTTATGTTGCTTAAATACTCGTTAAGTGTCTTCATGTTGAGTCTCTTGTGTTTTTTATTGCTAAAAATAGGTTTGCAGTGCAGGGCGTATCGATACGCTCAAGGGCTGTATCGTTACGGTCCTATGCTTGAACATTGTTTTTAGGCTATGCGTACCGATACACGGGGGTGTATCGATACGCCAAAAGCTCTCTGTAAATCTTAGAAATTGACGAGATTTTGGTGTATCGGTACGGGTCCTAGGGGTATCGGTATGATCTTCGTAGTTTGACTGTTGGGGGGGTTTCGATACTGTCTTCTTGTGTATCGATACAGTCTCCCTAGGTTGACTTTGGTTTGTTGACCAAGTCCAGGCGTATCGATACGGTCCTATAGCGTATCAATACGGCATGTTGTAAATGGCTAAAAATGTACCTTTAAGTGTTGGTTTGCTTGGGTCATTTTCGTGGATGCTTTTCCGCTATTGCCTAACTCGTGTAGGATTAAATAAAGCATGTAGACAAGATAATTTAAAGAAAAAAATAGGGTTGTTAATCGAAGTAAGGCCTTAGCGGGTTTTGCTTCGGTTTTCCCCGTGTAACCCGTTCGGTCCAGTCTATTGGCTATGCCGGGACGAGGGGGTTACATTTGATGGTATCAGAGCCTCAGTTACGAGGTTTCTCGGGAAAGGTAGGTCAAGTAAGTTGGTTGTATGGTTGTTTGCTATTGCACGACGTATGAATGCATGCTTTTAAATGTTCTTGTTGTTGGTTGAAGTCTAGTCAAGTGTTCCCATTTCTAGGTGTTGTTATCGGAAAAAGATTTTGGTTTAAATGGCCAAGAACTTGAATCCTTGCCCTTACTAACCTCATGTCTTCTTTTGTGTGTGATGTGTTGTTTGTTTTAGATTTTATCCCAGTATGGTGAGACCGAGGGGACGGCCTAGAGCGGGTGACCAGGCACCCAGGAATGAGCCTTATGTTTCTCCTGCTCCCGATGGTAATGGAGTGGGTGGCGAAGGTAATGTGCCTTAGGCTGGTGCGCAAGTCGGAGGTGATGGTAATGAGCCTCAGACCGGTGCGAACGTTGAGGGTAATGGAGCCCAGGCGGGTCAGGTAGGTGCGGACATGACCCATTTGATTCAGACCATAGTCGAAGCTTTTCAGACAGCTTTGGTCGGTATGCAAGCTGCAGCACCACCTCGGGGTACGGGGACTAGTTTACCACTTGAGAGGCTCCGTAGTTTGGGAGGAGTTGAGTTTCGTGGTTTGACTTCCGAGGGTTCAGAGGCTTGGCTCGAGAGTACTACACGCATCTTGGGTTAGATGAAGTGCTCAGACACTCGTAAGTTGGGTTGCATTGTCTCCTTGCTTCAAGGGGGCGCATATACTTGGTGGACCAATGTTACTTCGGGTATGGCCGAAGCGGATGTTACGTGGGAGTTCTTCAGAAATGCCTTTAAGAGGAAGTATCTCAGAGTTTAATATCTGGATGAAAAGAAGAGAGAGTTTATAGCCTTGGTTCAGGGTAGCAAGACGGTGTCCGAATATGAGGTTCAGTTTGTGAGATTGAGCTAGTATACACCCGAGTTGGTTCCTAGTGAGAGGGAACGGTGTGAGTGTTTTCGATATGGGTTAACTAGAGATGTGAAAACTTACATGCTTGCCTCTGACTATACTGAGTTTGATGTTTTGGTCTCTAGGGCCAAGGATATTGAGCAGAACTTAGGCTCTAGTGCTCGTGCTAGTGGGTCCGACTCCGGGAAGATACATGCAGACTGGGATAGAGATCATGCCAAGAGGCATAGAGATAGGAGATATCAACCTGATTCGAAGCATGTGGGTGGTAACTATGGAAGGGGCCATCAGGGCCAAGGAGTTGTTGGTCACACTTCCAAGTGCACTAGATGCGGGAGACGCCATCAGGGCGAGTGTATGGGTACCTATGGGGTGTGTTGGAACTGTGGTTCTCGAGATCATCTAAGGCGTAACTGTCTACACCCAACTAGGGGAGGACCGGCTCCAGCTAGGGGTTTGGAGCATCAGATAGGCCGTGGGCACGGTCGTGGTAACTTTCAGCTGAGGAATGATGGTTAGAGGAACTTGACTCACGTAGTGGCAGTCCAACCCGAGGGTGGAGGACCGACTAGGGTGTATGCACAGCGAGAGGCTGGGAATGACACAGATGTCATCACAGGTAATTTCTCGTTACAGTCTTTGACTTTGCTTTCTTTGATAGATTCGGGTTCGACGCATTCGTATATTTTAGGTGAACACGTAAGGTCTCTAGGTCTACCGTATGAGAGGTTAGAGGTAGGTGTAAATGTTACTAGTTCTTTCGGTGATACATTGGTAGTTAGGAAAATGTATAGGAGGCGTCCCTTGAAGGTTCAGGGCCACGTGTTTTCGGTTGATATGATGGAGTTACCGTTCTATGGTTTTGACGTGATTTTGGGTATGGATTGGCTCGTAGAGCATAGAGCTAGGGTTGACTTTGAGAGCAAGAGAGTCTCCTTGAAGCTTACAGATGACTTTGAGGTTGTGGTAGTTGGCGAGAACGTTAGGTTCTTGTTCAATGTTGTTTCTGCGTTGGAAGCTCAGAGGTTGATGGATGCGGGTTGTCAGGCTTACTTGGCTTATGTGATGAATCCAAATATGAGAGAAGTTAGGCCGCAAGACATCAGGACAGTTTGTGATTTTTCGAGTGTTTTTCTGGAAGAGTTGTCAGGTTTGCCTCCAGACAGAGAAGTTGAGTTTGCTATTGAGATGTATTCCGATTCTGCACCCGTGTCTATTGCTCCGTATAGAATGGCACCGAAAGAGTTGAAAGAGTTGAAGACACAACTTAGGGAGTTGTCAGATAGAGGTTTCATTAGGCCTAGTATTTCTCTGTGGGGTGCTCCAGTCTTGTTTGTGAAGAAGAATGACGGTAGTATGAGGATCTGTATAGATTATAGGCAGTTGAACAAGGTAACAGTGAAGAACAAGTACCCTTTGCCTAGGATATATGACTTGCTTGATCAGTTGAGATGTGCTTCAGTGTTTTCGAAGATTGATTTGAGATCCGGTTACTATCAGTTGAAGGTGAAAGATGCGGACATACCAAAGATAGCTTTCCGTACACGTTATGGGCACTATGAGTTCTTGGTAATGTCTTTCGGTTTGACTAATGCCCCAGCTGCATTTATGGATATGATGAACCGAGTGTTTCACGAGTTTTTGGACAGGTTTTTGGTAGTGTTCATAGATGACATCTTAGTGTAGTCCCATCGGGTTTTAGGTTATGCATGTACATACCTTGTATTTATGATGATTGTGTTTCATTACTTCTTCCCTTAAATGGTTTTGATTTAAATCTAAGACTTGTGTTTTAAAAGCTGCATTGTTGTTGCGTTTTAGAGCCCCGCTCACTAAGCTTTACGCTTACGCTCTCTTCTTATTTAACAATGCAGATCATTAGTGGCTTGGGAGGCAAGTGGGCATGGAAAGAGTTTTTCGGAGTTTTCTAATAACTCAAGTATGGTTTATGTTTTGTAATAATGCTTAGGCAATGGGAATATTAGGCTTTGTATGAAGTTGGTGCTCAAACTATAAGTCTGTTATTGTTAAAGTTGTTAACATGTTTTGATGTTGAAGTATGCCTTGTTATGGCCTTGATACCTTTGATGGATGTTAAGTATGCTTTATTGCCTCTTATGTATCATGTTTGATGGCTTGGTGCTTTGGCATGTGTTGGAATGACCTAAATGGATGTTTCTTGCTTGCCTTGAATCATATGTATGCTTATATGTTGCTTAAATACTCGTTAAGTGTCTTCATGTTAAGTCCCTTGTGTTTTTGACAGCTAAAAACAGGTTTGCATTGCAAGGCGTATCGATACGCTCAAGGGCTGTATCGATAGGGTCTTATGCTTGAACCTTGTTTTTAGGCTATGCGTACCGGTACACGGGGGTGTATCGATACGCCAAAAGCTCTCTGGAAATCTGAGAAATTGACGAGATTTTGGCGTATCGGTACGGATCCTAGGGGTATCGGTACGGTCTTCGTAGTTTGACCGTGAGAAGTTGACCGTTGGGGGCGTATCGATACTATCTTCATGTGTATCGATACAGTCTCCCTAGGTTGACTTTAGGTTGTTGACCAAGTCCAGGCGTATCAATACGGTCCTATAGCGTATCGATATGACCTGTTGTAAATGGCTAAAAATGTACCTTTAAGTGTTGGTTTGCTTGGGTCGTTTTCGTGGATGCTTTTCCATTGTTGCCTAACTCGTGTAGGATTAAATAAAGCATGTAGACAAGATAATTAAAAGAAAAAAATAGGGTTGTTAATCGAAGTGAGGCCTTAGCGGGCTTCGCTTCGATTTTCCCCGTGTAACCCGTTCGGTCCGGTCTATTGGCTAGGCCGGGACGAGGGGGTTACATTGTCAGCCATCAAATTTACTTTTGATTCGATCTCTTATAAAATGGTTTTGTTAACTGAGGTTTTAACATGTATTCAGGGATAACCGAATTATCATTTAATTTATAGATCTTAGAATATTTATACGTGTCATCTATTTCTTAATTATATCACAAAGGTCTTTATCAATATGCTTATGCTATATTCTGTTTCATTTAATTATTCATGCATTAGTCAAATCAATATGTTTCTTATAATATACATGAAATAGTAAGTATTACCTCGACTCCAAGCTACATCGATCGGCCTTTCAAGCTCCATTCGATCACCCTCGTACACGAATTTGATCACCAACAATATTAGATACAAGTCAATACGAATCACATCAGAAGTAAGACTTAATAACGATAATCATATTTAATCGAAAGATTAAATAGTGAAAAACATATTACAAGGGTCGAATTTCCTAAAACGGGCATCACAACGGACTTAGGATGTCGAAAAACATAGAATAAATATTTTTGAAAATTTTGAATTTTTAGGTCAAAGTCAATGCTGACATCACGCTAACGTTATCGGTCAACGTTGACATCGACGGTTAAAAGGTCAACGAGTTGACTCGGGCGAGCTGACTCATTGAGTTGTCTCGGTCGTGTTAACTAACTAAGTTGACTCGTTCGGGTTGACTCACCAAATTGACTCATTCGGTTGACTCGTTCGGGTTGACTCGCTGAGTTGACTCGGGTTTGGCCCGTGTCGAACTCGGGTCATGTCAAATGGGTTGAACGAGTCAAGTTATATGGTTTTGTGTTTAGCAGACCGAGTTTGAGCCAAATCGGCTCGGTTCAAGGCCGAACCAGTGCATAACCGATCAGACCGGTTCAGATCGGAGAGTAACCAGCACGGTGGTCAGAAATCACATCCAACGATGCGTGACCGCCACGCGTAGCCTAAATGGCCAGAAATCACGTCAAACATAACAAAAACAGCCAAATTTCACCCATTATTCATTCCTAGGGGCTTACCGAGCTTACAACGACGAAAAGTGGCCCGAAAAGAAGAAAGTCAGGAGGCTTTTTTCGAACTCCGATGACCCTAAATGGAAATGCAATAGTGTTTGAAGGGCACAACTACACTCGTCTCGCCGCGATGAACACAGTGGTACTGACGGTGTCCTCAACAGAGCAGTGTACGCCTGCGGAACAACCAAAACTCTAAACGGTAACCCACAACTCTCGACAGAACTTTCAAGCGCTCTCCACGGCCAACGACGCGTGGCCACGTCGAGTGGAGAGCTGAGATTTGGTCAAGATATGACAACGAGCGCAACGACGGCACTAGTGCAAGCCCCGGATGATCGGAGAAAAAGATCGGAGGTGGCGTTTGAATCGGGTAGCTGAAGAGTTTGGGCGGGAAATATTGAGATATTTTCCCTTAGATCTGAAATTGCCTTGTTGACTAGTTGGGGGCTGCTTGACTCATTTAAATTCGATATAACTGATACGAAATGCTTAACAATAACCCGAGATAGATTTTAACCAGAGATTTCCTTAGCCATGTTAGCTAAGGCTCCTGCCCACGATGCCTAAGGGCACGGGTTCTAAACCCTTTAACATGATTTCTCCATTTTCATTCATTTTTATTAACTTCCACCCTTCTTTTTTGATTTATTATTATCTATAAAAGTCAGAGTGTTACAACTTTCCTCTCCTAAAAAGAAATTTCGTCCTCAAAATTTACCTAAGTCAAACAGATGTGAAAATTGCTCCTTCGTTGATTCCCTAGTCTCTCATGTAGCTTCTATGTGGCTTCAATTACTCCACTGAACCATAACCATCAGGATACATCTACTCTTCAAAACTCTCGGGTCATGATCTAAAATGTGTACATGATCCTCATCATAACACAAATATGGCCTTAGTTTCATATCTTCAATCTGAATAATATAACTCAAATCCAGGCGATATTATTTAAACATAGTCATATGAAAATCATTATGTATACAACTAAGTTGGGGAGCTAACTCAAGCTGATAAGCTACATGTCCAACTCTCTTTAGAAAACGATACATGATAATGAATCTAAGACTCAGTTTACCCTTACTTCCAAATCTCATTACTTTGGGCAGACGTAAATTTCTTGCCTACATCGCAACTTTCAGACATAACTACTTCTCTTCGGATATAACAAAATCACTTCAAAATTTACACTTGTGCCACACATACGAACACCTTACTTCCAATTTCATTTTACTTTTATCAAATTTCTATCAAAGTATTCCCAACCATAATCTTTCTCACCGAATAGCATTACATGAAATCTTATATTGTCTACCTCACACAATCAAACATTTATTTTCAATCTGAATCAGATCTTCAATTTCACATGCATCAACCATCTCAAGCTCTTTATCCAGATTCTCATCCATCAGGTTAATCCAAATCACAAGTGGATGTTAAAAACATTCTTTGTCAGTACAAATAGAGTTATAGTGGACAAAAATACTTAGATTCACTTATTTTAGAAAAAAATGGATTCAACATCGGAGTTTCGCCTCAGAGGAGTACGGTTATGATCTTCGGGAACGCATAGACCATGCACCATATGACAGACGATCGACCGATCTACCTAGAATGACGCAACTCTAAGCTCCAATACCACTAAATGTAACCCTCTAGAGACGTCTATGCGTTACACCTAAATCTAGGAGGCCACATTAGGGTCACAAGAGCGACCCACAATAAAAATCCACATGAAAAATGTTTTTCTTTAAATACATTAAAGGCTATAAAACAAACTTCTGTTTGAAACACCATTTAGAAAAAAATCATTTAAACATATAACAGTAATTCAGAAAGTTTATTATAGACACTAACATAAAACAAAATATGACATGCATGCCCACTAATACACTAGTACCATTCTCCGAAAGAAACGTCGAGAAAAGTCCAAACACTGATGTCGGTTATAATATCATGATGATTTCTTCTAACCTGCGATGGTAAAAACAAGAGCTTGGAAAAGCTCAGTAATACAAAACTACCAACTGATGTTGTAGGCACAACCAGGTAAATGGCAAAGCAATAATATTGACATGATGATCCAAGCAACAACAAGTTTCGTTCAAGATATTGATATTCGTAAACATTGATACACCTAAGCAATAGAATTGTTCTTTATCTGATCATCTGAGTACCAGACAAGATGCATATAGTCCAATGAATCAGATGAGATGTAGATTACGAAAGATGAACGGTGAAAATTAGTGTGTTTCATTAAGTGCAGATTGGGAGCATACAGAGAATTTTTTTACTTTAATGAATTAATTCAACACGATAGAATTATAATAGAGAAATAAAAAGTTTTATTTTAATTGTCTAACTACCCTCCAACCTTACACCGATATGTAGTATCCCAAAATAGTATCCAGAAAGACTTACCCTAGGCTTATTGGGCATAGAAGCTTACCTAAGGGGTTACCTTAGATCCAGATAAGGAATTACCCCGCCGAAACGTAGGAACCTGATACATAGAATACATAAGGAATTACCCCCACCGAAGCGTAGGAACCAGATACAGAGAATACAGAAGGAATTACCCCTACTGAAATGTAAGAACCTGATACAGAGAATACAGAAGAAAATTACCCCTGCCGAAGCATAGGAACATGATACAAAAAATAAATAATGAATTACCTCGCCGAAGTGTAGGAACCTGATACAGATAATACAAAAGGAATTACTCACGCCGAAGCGTAGAAACCTAATATAGAGAATACAGAAGAAATTCCCAGCCTGATCAGGGCTAAACCTGCAGAGATTATCAGTCATATCCTATGAGTCTACCCCAGATGAAAATTATTTTTTAATCAGTACATAGTGATATCATAAATTTGGGATTAGAGATAAGAAATTAGATATTCATTTTTTATCAATAAATAGGAATCGATATTATATTCATATATTTTCAGTGTAACGGAAACTAGAGAACACACTTTCAATCAGGCCCAAGGGATTATTTTCAGACAGATAGACGTCATGCTTCAGATTAGAGAGGCAGCCTCGATTCATTTTTTAGATGTACTTTATAGTTACAAAAAAGTGAATACACATATTTGTCAGCCAACGAACTCACTTTTAATTCGATTTCTTACAAAATGGTTTTGTTAACTGAGTTTTTAACATATATTTAGGGATAATCCAATTAAAATTTTAATTTATAGATCTCATAATTTATACGTGTCATCTATTTCTTAATTATATCACAAAGGTCTTTATCAATATGCTTATGCTATATTCTGCTTCATTTAATTATTCATGAATTAGTCAAACTAACATGTTTCTTATAGTACACAGGAAGTAGTAAGTATTACCTCGACTCCAAGCTACATTGGTCGGCCTACGAAGCTCCATTTGATCACCCTCATACACGAATTTGATCACCAACAATATTTCAGATATATGGCAATACGAATCGCAACAGAAGTAAGACTTAATAATGATAATCAGATTTAATCGAAAGATTAAGCACTGGAAAACATACTACCGAGGTCGAATTTCTTAAAACAGGCTTAAAAACGGACTTAAGATGTCGATAACATAAAATAAGGGTTTTTGAAAATTTTGAATTTTTTGGTCAAAGTCAATGCTGACGTCACGATAACGTCATCGGTCAACGCTGACGTCAGCGGTCAACAGGTCAACCGGGTTGACTCGGGGAAGCTGACTCACTGAGTTGACTCGATCAGATTGACTCACTGAGTTGACTTGCTCGAGTTGACTTACTGAGTTGACTCGTTCGGGTTGACTCACTAAGTTGACTCGTTTGGGTTGATTCACTGAGTTGACTCGGGTTCAGGCTGGGTCGAACCCAGGCTAGGCCGAGTTAGATGGGTTCAGGTTTAGTAGACCATGTTTGAGCCAAATCGGCTCGGTTCAAAGTCGAACTGGTCCATAATCGATTGGGTCGGTTCAGATCGGAGAGTAACCAGCACGATGGCCGAAAATCACATCCGACAGTGCGTGACCACCACGCGCGGCCTAAATGGCCGGAAATCACATCGGAAATAACAGAAAAACGGCCAAATTTCATCCATTATTCAGACCTAGGGGCTTACTGAGCTTACCACGACGAAAAGTGGCCCGAAAAGGAGAAAGTCAAAAGGCTTTTGTCAAACTCCAATGACCCTCAAACGACGATGCAATAGTGATCGGAGGGCACAACTACGCTCGCCTCAGCGCGGTGAATACAATGGTGCTGGCGGTGTCCTCAACGGAGCAGTGTACGCTAGCGGAACAACCTAAATTCTAAACGATAACCCACAACCCTCGACAGAACTTTCAGGCGCTCTCCACGGCCAACGACAGGGATATTTGAAATTGCCTTGTTGACTGGTTGGGGGCTGCTTGACTCATTTAAATTCGATGTAACTGATACGAAAAGCCTAACAATAACTCGAGATAAATTTTAACCAGAGATTGCCTTAGCCTTGTTGGCTAAGTCTCCCGCCCACGATGCCTAAGGGCATGGGTCCAAAACTCAGTAACATCTCTTCTTCATTTTTTTTTTCCTTTTTATTAACCTTCGCCCTTTTTTTTTGATTTATTATTAACTATAAAAACCGAAGTGTTACAAAATGAGTTAAAAATAATTGTAAAATTATTATTTCTAATGATAATTAAATCGTTATAATGATGTTGCTTCTCTTGTAATTAACTCTGCCGCACTACCAACTCTAATTCTCTACCTCCGCTCATTATTTTCTCACGGCCAACTGTAACTTTTTTTTTCTATTGATTGGTAGTTAGTAATTAATTTTAGTATTGATTGTCAACTACCGAATTTTTTTCTTGTTTTTTCTGTTTGTTTTATATTTTAATAAGAATTTCTGCCTTTGTGGCACGTGTTTCCTTTGTCCTCGTGACACGTGTTCTTTTTGTTCCTATGACATGTTTTCTTTGTTTTTTGGTTTGTGTCCTTATTGCATGATTTCAGCATACACTAGCGGTCGTTTGTTGCTCGCACATAGATTTTAAAGGCGCTAGTTTCTGATTATGATTTTGTCGGTGGTCATGAAAAGTTAGATCCCTACTCGATTGATGGTTCTTTGCCGACTTAATCAGTCATATGTAGCGGAACATTATGCCTGATAGTTTGGGTCGCTCACCACTCTTTTTTCACCCGTTACGTGTCTTGATTGGATAGAGACAATGAGATTCAGAAAAACTTCTAAATTTTAATGGTATGTTTATCTTTATGGAATTATTCACTTTTCTTTTGTTTTGTGGTTGTAAGAGATTTTGGTGGATTAATCTCATTATTTTATGCGTTGTAACTTGTAATTATGATATCTTCTATAATTTTAATAAAAATTCAATCGCTATTATAAAAATATATTATAATCATGTTGTCTTTTCATATTTTTTAAATATATTCTTTTAAATAAAATGATTAAAGATCATTGTTTAACGATTAAACACAATATTAATAATCAGTTAGTTTTTGATACTTTTCATACTTTTCTTTTATGTTTTTTTTATAAGTACTACCATTCGTACTTTTTTTTCTTCATTTAAGATTAGAGAATTTTTTTAACTAGACTCATGGTAGTACCTTTTCATTCTTATATATATATATACACCTTTTACTACATTTATAATGATTCTTTAAATTAATTTATATAAAATGTTTTCTTATGTACTCGACAAAATATAGCATCGATTACATTTTCAGAAAAAATAGCATCGATTATATTTTTAATTTCGTGTGACAGAAAATATAATCATTTTATTTTGAACAAGTCATATTGTTTTTCGATTTTTTAGTATACATATGTAAAGTTTATAATTTCGAATTTAGGATTTAGTGTATTAGAATTGTAATAATTTTTTTGTATAGTCTAAATTTTACACAATCAATATATCAAATAATTTTTGATTATTTTTATAGTAATTTTTTATATACAAATTGTATAAACAATTTGCATAATCCTGCCTATTAAACCCTAAAAATTAAAACTTAAAATCTTAAACCATAAAATTTAAACTTTATATTATAAATTTTAAACTTAAATCACTAAAACACAAACTCTAAAATAGATAAAATTCTATAAGCTTTAGTTTGTAAGCATGAATAGACCGAAGGGGGTGATCGCCCCCTAAAAATATATTTCCTCCTTAAAATTTTATAATTTTTTTTTCATAACATAAAGTTCTGCGCTCTTCCGTGTTTGTAGGTGTGGATAAGATAGATTTGCTTAGTTTTATTTATTATTTTCTCACTATGGAACGTGTGGGCTAACATACAAAGGCCCAAACTGTAAACATTGTCGTATTTAGTGCAATTACTTCCACTAAGTAAGCGAATAACTGACCAAATAAAACCTCACAACACTTCCGACTCCCAAGCAAATTCCCTCTTCGTCTTTCAAGGCTAAGCAACCACCGCCCCGATGGCCTTGACCAACATGCTCCGCCGCCGACTCTTCTCCCGGTCCTTCTCCTCCCACGACGGTCCAAGCCGTTGGACGACTCCCGGTCACCAGGAACGCCCAAATGGTTACCTCTTCAACAGGGTCCCGCCTCCTCCGGGCCAATCCCGTAAATGGGAAGATTGGGAGTTGCCTTGCTACGTCACAAGCTTCCTCACAATCGTCATCCTTGGTGTCGGACTCAACGCCAAGCCCGATCTCACTATCGAGACTTGGGCTCATCAAAAAGCCCTCGAAAAACTCGCCGCCGAGTCTTCTTCTGATGACTGAGATAATTTGATGGCGAACTTCAATCGAGATCTGTTGGGTACGGATCTCTGCGAACTCTTTTGGTTTTCTGTTGATAGAATGTGTAGTTTCAATAAAAACTCAGTCTTCTCTTTGAACGGTTTGTAGCTGTTGAAATTTTATGATCTTTTAATTGGATTCACGTTTCCGATGATGATGAAATCATTGCCTTGTTTGGGATCACAATCTAATATTTGCTTTTCGAGTTTCCATGGATGTTCAAAAGAATTCGAAAATAAAATTGGGTTTATTGGCCTCTATGCCCTAACGACATCCTTATAAATATTGAGCATCTTAGAAGAATTGTGCTGTAGTTCAAATAAAATTGGGTTTTCTTCAAACAGTTAATGGTTTTGTAGTTGTTCAATTTTGATGATCATGAGGCCATTCGAACAGTGAGTTCTGATGGATGTTCAGAAGAATATGAAAACAAATTTGGTTTATAATTGGCCCTGTATTGATATGCCAATGCCCTAATGGTATCCTTAGAAACATGGAATTGGAATGTTTTAGAAAACTTGCACTGTAGTTAGTTTGTTGATCCTTTCGGTAGGTTCGAGTACTTTAGGGGGGTCTTTGGAAAAGATTTACATGCATTTTAATAGAGGTAGCCTATGGAGAAAATGATTGTGTAGAGTCAATAAAGATTCCGGATGGATAGTATTAGGTAATATATAGGGTAACAATAGAATGATTTATGTTATTATTATATGCAAAGGGCTATTCATTGGTGTTGAGCATTTAAGAGTTGGTATCAAGCTTGCAATTCAGGTGCAGAATGAAGGATTGATAAAGTGTTGTGTTTGAAACATATGCCATCTTCTTGTCTAAAACAGACGGTATGGCTTTAAAGTTTGTGCATCTTTGTCCGTTGTTTGATACTCAATACTGGTGTTTCAATTATGAAAGTTTATTTTGATTTTTGGAATTGTGGTCGAGAATATTGGAGCAGGGAGAGATGCCGAATACAGTTGAACAGATGCATGTTCTCAAGTTAAACCATTTCCATTTCCCATCTGATATAGAAAATCATGAGCTCTGTTCGGTTGCATCGGACGAGTTTGATTTGATGATCCAACTTATTATATACACTTGTGTGGCTAATTGGCTATATGTGATATGACATTTACTTGAAGGGATCATTTCTCAGAATCTGGGTCCATCTTTTTCACCCATCAAAAGAAGAAAAATGGACTGACTTGCACTCACCCAAGCGATACTACTCATGCTTCTACACCTTTATCCGAACCCGGTTTTAAAAAGTGTGCCTAGGCGTGCTTAAGGCGCATCGCCTTTGTGGTGTGAAAAAAAAAACGCCTCTATAGGCATAGGTGCAACAACACACAAGAAGCACACCCAGGCGTGACGAGACGCATGTTTTTTGGAGAGGGGCGGACGGTGGTAAGACCCCCCATTTTGAAGATTTTACATTTGGCCCCTCAAGTTTTTGAAAAATATTAATTTGCCCCCTTAAAAGTTGAAAATTTTTAATTTGGTCCCCTCAAAAATTTTAAAATTCTCATTAATTTTTTTCTTTAAATATTTTTAATTAAATCCCCTTTTAAATTTTTGAAAATTTCTCATTAAACCTCAAAGTTTTTAAAAATTTTAGTTTACGCTTCGTAAATTTTTAAAAAAATTGAATTGGCTCCCTCAACTTGTTATACAAAGAACTGCATCTGTGCAGGGCACATCGCTTTTGGCATCTCAGGGAGTTGAGAGTAGTCCTAAAAGGGAACAACAACAACAAACGATAAACCCTAAAAGGGAACAACAGTGCCTTGAGAATGGAACGACAACAAGAGGCGGGTCAATTTCTTTAGATAAAATTTCTTTACAGTATCCACATTAAGGGTGTTTATGGTTAACCACAATATTACAACAGTTAAACTATAAGTTTTTTTAGTGTAATTAAAACACATTATCTTTAAATATTATTATCTAATATTACTAAAAATATATCTTACAAATTTATTGTTGTAGTATTTTGCTAAACTACACACCCCTAATCCACACGTGCTGCATAACTAGAAAAGGGAGACGGATAATGTCCTGAGAGAAAGGGATGAATCATAATTACAAAGACTTATTTACCTTAACTAAAACAGGCCGTTTCATTAACCCAAACCCCAATTCATTTTATCTATTATATTATGGGTAATTATTTGATACACTGACGGTGGAAACTAAAAGTTTTCACAAGCGCCTTAATTTTAGGGTTTAATAACTTAGTTTAGGGTGTATGGTTTAGGGGTTTAGGGGTATGTTTTTTGAATTTAGAGATAGTGGTTGAAATTTATAGTTTAGAGTTATAATTTAGGGTTTATAGATTAAAACCTAAATCCTCACAATATTACTCTAAAAACTAAACCATAACCTCTAAATTTTAAATTCTAACCCTAAACTTTAAATTCTAACCATTATTCCTAAATTCTAAATCCCTACACCTAAACTCATAAATCATACACCTTAAACTAAGCCTCTAAACCTTAAAACTAAAGCGTTTGTAAAAATTTTTAATTTTATTCTAAAAAATTTAGTTTTCACCGTGTATAGGATAATAATCCTTATATTATTGGGCTTGCACGAGACTATTTTTAAAGGGAAAAAGAAATCTCTTTTCCTCATTGGAAAAAAGTGGGATTTTTATTTTATTTATTTTGGAAATGATAAGCATGATAGAATTAATTTTTTATTTTACTAATTTATTTTATTCGAACAATATTCGTTGAAACGGAAGATATAGGTAACTTAGCTTCGCGTTTTGTTTTATATATATGGGAAATTCTACAATGTGCGACGAACACCGATGAACACCACTAATGATGAACACCGATGAACACCATTAAATTAATTAATAAATATTTAAAATTTTAAGGACCTATCATACAATTAAGAATTATTTTTAAAAATTCAATTAAATTATTTTTTATATATATTAAAACTTTATTTTTTTAATAAGGGTAAACTATATATTTAGTACCTCACTTATTTTCGTATTTCAATTGAACCTTCATTATTTAAATATTATTTTAATTTGACCCTATTCTTTATAAAAAATAATTTAACCCTTAACCATCAACCTAAAACCCTAAATTATTAAACCTTAAACCTATACCCTAAATCATATACCATTAAAAATAATTTAACCCTTAACCATCAACCTATACCCTAAACTATTAATTAGTCATAGGTTATCTCGTAAAAAGGTTCTTGTTGTTATTGATGATGTTGATAACATACAACACCTAAAATGCTTGGTTTGGTTCAGGGAGGGGGAGCAGAATCATTGTAACAACTAGATATGAACATTTGCTGCGGTCCTACCGAGTTGATGATGTTTATAAGCCTACAACATTGAATGTCAATGATTCATTTCGACTTTTCAATTTGACAGCTTTTGGTTGTGAGATAGTGTTAGAAGAGGATTTCATTAAGCTTGCTGAACATGTTGTACATTATGCTGGTGGTCTCCCCTTAGCTCTTGAAGTTTTGGGTTCTTTTTTGTGCATTCTCCTGATATGGGTGTAGATAGAATCATTTACTTGCTAAAGACATGTTAGGGAAGGAAGCTTTTTTTAACCGTGGCATCCACTATCGTGTTCATGTATGATGTATCGGATGAAACTCCGATTATTTCGGCTGTGTCCATTATTCTGCACACCAAGGACAGACTGCTGACTAGGATCTCCACTAGATAAGACAGAGTAGAAAGCAGTAGGACCAGATGGATCGAATATGGGAGCGAAATTGTATACAGGGCAGGAAGATTGAATCTCCTAGAAAAAATTCGAGTTTAATTAATTTTGATATATATAAAAAATAATTTAATTGATTTTTTAGGAGAATTCAACAATTCATTGAATTGAATCGATGATGGTGAAATTATTTTTAATGGTATATGGTTTAGAGTATAGGTTTAAGGTTTAATAGTTTAGGGTTTTAGGTTATGGTTAAGGGTTAGATTATTTTTATAAAGAATAAGGTCAAATTAAAATAATATTTAAATAATAAGGGTTCAATTGAAATACGAAAATAAGTGAGGTACTAAATATATAGTTTAGCCTTATTAAAAAAATAAAATTTTAATATATATAAAAAATAATTTAATTGAATTTTTAATAATAATTCTTAATTGTATGATGGGTCCTTAAAATTTTAAATCTTTATTAATTAATTTAATGGTATTCATCGGTGTTCATCATTAGTGGTGTTCATCGAAATTCGTCGCACGTGGTAGACTCATCCTATCACTACACCAGACTTGTTCTATGGCGGCGCTATTTGTGGCGTTTTTGATACAAACGCCGCCACCATTTCACTTATAACGGCGTTTTTAAAGCAAACGCCACAAAACGGCAATATTAGCGGCGTTTGTACAAGAAACGCCGCCATAGGGTAGCATATAGCGGCGTTTGCGCCAATAAACGCCGCAATATGTTCATGTTAGTGGCGTTTTCTATAATAAACGCCGCAATATGTTCATGTTAGTGGCGTTTTCTATCATAAACGCCGCAATAGGATTCGGGATAGTGGCGTTTGTTTAGACAAACGCCACAATAGTATAGCTTTTGTGGCGTTTATAATAGAAACGCCGCCATAGATTTCTTAAACCCTAACATTTATTCTCGATCGCATAACGGATGTATTCATGGATAATTAATTAATGAAATTAAAAGTTCAATATAGGGATTTGTATTTTTAGTCGCATAACGTATGTAATCACGGATAAACAATTAATGAAATTAAAGGTTCAATATAGGGATTTGTATTCTTGGTCGCATAACGAATGTAATCACGACCATTGTAAGTATTGCGATCGTGAAATTAAAGGTTCAATATAGTGACACTATATAATGTTGGTAATGCTTAAGCTGAGAGAACCAAAGGCAAAAGCCTATATCCCACATGGGTTGGCAAAAAGACTTGTGAAGGGTATTTATATCTAAATTTCTCCCCTCCCTTGTTGAGAAGAAAAGAATAAGGGACATCCTCGCGCACCGCTGCCGCCGTCCGTCCGCTCGGGCTCGGGTTCGGGTAATACGTGTCGACCTCGCTATCGAACTTCAGTCCTCGCCGTCGACAGTCCCTCCTCGCCGTCGACTGCCCCTCCTCTCGCTCAAGCTTCTCTGTCGTGCTTCCAGGTTAGTCAATTTTTCTTCTCTGCCGTTTTGCTTCTATGCCGTCGACCACCATTTCCGCTCTGCCCTAGGTTAGTCGTGTATAATAGATATAGGTTAGGCAACATAAACGTATGAAAGAAATACATACCAAACTGATTAGGGCATACAAAATTGCCGGTTAAGCGGTTAGGGCATTTCTCACGGCTAAGGCACCAACCTTTTGAGGGAAGGGCTTAGATGTTGATTATTGTACATGACAACTATATCGAATTTATGTATTTAGTTGACTTTTGAGGTTTTAGTTATGCCATACATACATGTGAAGTTTATTATCCATGCGGTTCATATTATAAAAATTAATAAGAATTTTGGTTATTGCAGAGCTGTGGATACTAAATTAATGTGATCTCTATCCAGTTAGTTTGACATCTGAGTACTGGCAGAGTAGAGATTCAACAAATTGGAAACAACTACATCCAAAAGGTATCATCTAATAGTTTCAAAGTTCGAATTTCGTATTTATAGTTGCTTCTCTTACAAATATGTGTGTAATCTAAGTCAAACTCATTCTGTTTTTAATCATGTCCACTCCTCAAACATGAGAAAATGTAGCAGAAGATATCTGATAAAATCTATCATAAACAAATCAAATCTGAAATACACTATTCTTCAAGAATTCAGAATTTAACTCCTTCGATTCATGTAACTACTTTTAAAAGATTATATCCGAAAAATCTGAAGTTTGAATCTCAACCTACACAATCGTTTCTTTTATCCCAGAGCTATGTATATAAACATCATCACTTCTTAATGCATATTTTATCAGTATCCACAGCTGATAGTCACTGCAATAACCAAAATTCTTATTAATAAAAATTAATAACCAAACTAATACTCGATTAGTTAAATCAGTCTGTATGTCATCTAAACTAATAAGAATTCTAAATTAATGTGGTGGTTCATATTATCAATAAAATTCATAAAGATGTCAAAATAAGCGAAATTTTAATAGAATTTTTGAATAAATTTTAATTTTATTATAAAAAAGAAGTAGCAAGCTACTACATACAAATTGAATCACTTATAAAAGCTCGAGATATCTATTAGGAAATTCCCCAAACAATACAGAGTTAAACATTTACAAATTCATTCCTATCATTTATCAATGCATTTACTTCTAAGTTTAATACTTACAAGTTACAACATATTTAATCAACCCAAAACTTTGGTAGCACTTCGAATCTTTCACTGAAAAGGCATACAATTCTTTTTTTCCCAAATATAATAGATGTGAGCACTTCATGCCAGCTTTAGCATGCACGAAATCCTGTGAAAATGAAAGCACTCAGCTTTAGAATATTACCTGTTTCTTATGCGCTTCATTCATTGTTATGCATCGTATTCTGATTTTACACATCAAACACAATATTATTACAGGACGGTATAAGATCGAGATTAAAAATCATTAGAGAAATTGAGAACCTCCTTGAGGAAGCAAGTTTTGCTATGGAACCCAAAGACACTGAATTGAATGACACAATATTATTACCCAATTGCTTCTTTTATTATTTATAATTCTTAAGTGTGAATTTGCTTTGTTTGGGATTAACAGATTTTTAAAGACGAGAATCTGCTGGTGTTCTCCAGCTGATAATCCAACACCAAGCACCACTGGTCATCTCAGTTCAGGTATTTATTTTCTTCTTCTTTTCAAAACATAGATTTTGTCTTTGTTTTTCTAAATAATACAATTTGATAGTTGGTATTTTTTTTTCAAAACAATTTGATATTTGGTTGAGCTACAATTCCAGGGTTGACTGATAGCTAGTTTATATCTTTAATTTGGATATGACAGAAATTGAAAATGGATAGGAGTTGGATGAATTTGCCAAGGGTAAACGTTGACTATCGAAATGGGGTAGAATATTTTCTGAATTTAGCTTTTGCAAATGCAAGCCAAGAAAATATGATTCTTTGTCCCTGTAAGAAGTGTGCTAACGTAGATAGAACAATCCCTAGTTCTAGTTCACAATTCCAATGGGTTCGAGAGGACATGGATGAAGATTTTAATGAAAACTAACTGCATAACAATGTAGTAAGTTTTATATCTTAACTTATTAATTTATAATAGTATTGTTGTCTCTAGTTACTAAAATGTCTTTTGTTTATTGTAGATACTATGCCTAGGAGGAAATTAAGTGATCTGCGGATTGTTCAAGCACCGAGAGAGGGGGAGGAAACAAATTATGATGATTTGTCTGGTGTTGGATCCTCGCAAGTTCCGGAGACAGTTCCGGAGACAGTTGAAAATATAGAGATTGATGGTAATGTTCAACACTTTATTTAAATGCTAGTTGTTTGTTATTATTGACTTTATATTAAAAATTGAATATAAACAATTATTTCTTATATAGCTGGAAATGGTCGAACTCGTAAGAGTAGAGGGCGCACAACGTTGAATGAATTATACAATCTTCCCGCTGGTGAACGCGTGAAAGTTTCAAGAAACGATGTCGGCCAACCCATTGGGGCAGAAGCAGGTGTTCTGGGCAGTTACTTAGGCATTGTTGCACGCAATCATGCGATTTTGCCGATTAATTATGAGTCATGGCGTCAGATACCGAATGGTAACAAAAATCAAGCTCTGGAACTTGTTAAGGTAATAATGTCATTGTAATAATAATCTATTACAATTCAAAATAATATTTATATTTAATGCTTTGATTGTATCATTTGTAGGATAAATTTTCTTTAGAAGTCTCAGATGATTATCTGAAGCATGCATTAGGGAAAAAATGGAGAGACAGTAAGAGTTTCTTGAAGAAGACATATTTCAAGAAGGATCTCACTCTTCAAGAGAAGCTGCAAAATATCCCGCCGGGAATTATGCGACATCAATGGGAAGATGCAGTCAGGTTTTGGAGTTCAACAAAAGGAGAGGTATGATCGATGCACTTTAAAAAATTGTCATTATAATATTAACTTTATATATAATGCAAATTTTAAATTGTAGGATCGAGAGCGCGTTGGAGTTACTAGCAGACAAAAACAAAAGTATACTCACACCGCTGGATCGAAGAGTTTTGCTCGTTTAGCTAATGAGGAGGTATTATTATTTTTAGTTATTGATTAGTTTTTAATGAATTACTTTATTGGTTTAATATTAATTTTTATTATACGTTGTAGCAAATTACAACTGGCACTAGCATTGGACGGATAAAGCTCTTCGACATTACGCATACAAAAAAGGATGGCTCTCCTATAACTCCCGAAGCTGCAGAAATTATGGTATGTTAATTAGACAGAAAATTTTGATTATATTATAATTAATATCAATTGTATAAAATTTTGAGTTGATTGTCAGGAGAAATTGAGGGAAAAGAAGACCGAGTATGAAGCTACAACTTCAACTGATGGTTCTGTTAATATGGAAGAGATCGAGAATCAAGTTATTGTTGACGTCTTGGGTCCTGAAAGATATGGTCGGGTTCGCTGTCAAGGATCATTCGTTACCCCGACAAAATATTTTGGGGCTAACTCGTCTCAGTACATGCCATCACAGAGCCAATCTTCTCAAGCAGAAGTTCATCGGTTAAAACAATATTTATCTCAATTTCAAGCTGAGGTAGCAGCGAGAGAAGCTGAAAGAGAAAGAAAAGAAGCTGAGAGAGATGCTGAGATAGCAAGAAAGGAAGCCGAGAGAGAAGCAAGAGAAGCTGAGAGACAAGCAAGAGAAGCTGAGAGAGAAGCAGCACACCAAAAGCTTCAAGAAAGATTTGAAGAAATGATGGCGATGTTGCAGAACCAACCAAAGAAATGATGGCGATGTGTGAACTTAAATTCAAATGTTGGACTACATTTTATGAACATCGTTTGAACTTTCACTTTAATACTGTAGACTTTGAATTTGTTATTGTTGTGTTTACTTAATTGTTGGAGTTTTATGGATTTGATGCTGAACACTTTGAATTTGATGTTATTATGGATTTATTTTACAAGTTATTTGGGTATTTATATTTTTAAAATTTATTTTTATAGAAGCAGTGAGTTTAGCGGCGTTTTCAAGGAAAAAACGCCGCTAAAAATCCATAACGTACTGTGGCGTTTCTTAAAAAAACGCCTCCATAGAGCAGCCAATGCCGGCGTTTGTGTTCACAAACGCTGCTAATGAAGCATCAGTCCCGGCGTTTTATTTCACAAACGCCGCTATAGACCATTCACCTTTTGCGGCGTTTGTATATCTAAACGCCGCTATAGAATAGCATTACCGGCGTTTTTATACACAAACGCCGGTAAAGAACATTGACTTTTGCGGCGTTTTTATATACAAACGCCGCTATAGATCAAAACCTCTAGCGGCGTTTTTGCGATATAAACGCCGCTACCTATTGCGACGCTACTTCTTGCGGCGTTTTTGGCGGCGTTTTTCTTAACGCCGGGAGTGTTTTTAGCGGCGCTAAGAAACGCCGCTATAGGGTTATAAAAACGCCGCAAAAAGCCTGTTTTGTTGTAGTGTATATATATATAGTAGTCTTTTATTCTAAGTAACATTTAATTTATAAGTTATATTTTAATATATAATCCGTGTAAAAAATGCACAATCTCTTATTTGAATTATAAACTCCAAACATAAATCATAAATATAAAAATGTGTCTCACCTACAAAAGATTTGTAGCTAGGTTTTAAGGGATGGAAATCCTCTACCATTTTTTGGTGTCCATACTTATGCTTCACACTCAAAATTAGTTTTAGAGTTTAGGGTTTAGGATTTTAGGTTAAGGGTTAGAGAATTTAGGGTATGATGTATTTTTTAGGGTATAGGGTTTAGGACTTAGAATTTAGGGTTAGGGTTTAGAATTTAATTTTATTATATTTTTTTAGTGTTGGGGCACCGAAAAAGAGCAGAAGATTTTTATCTGATTCTAAGTACCGTTTACGCTTTGGTGCGTCTTGCACCTTTTAAAACTAAAATTATGTTATAATATTATGAAGAATAAATTCTATAAAATTCGAAAAATTACCATTAAAACTAATCTCTATGAGTACATCTTTAGATTGTTTTTCATTTGAAGTTCTAAATACCGTTACAGATTTATATGATATATATCTGAATAATTCATCAAAATTAGTCGTTATATTGTATGGTCGAATATTAACTGAAATATTTAGATAGAGCATATATGATGCTACTTATACTAAATCATAATATTTATGTATATAAGATTTAAGAGTGAGAAAATGCTCACCCCTTGTTGTCTCAGTAGTAAAGGATGATGTAATTTATCCATGTAATTCGGGTTTGAGCACTAGTTCTGCATAATGTGTGCGCCTTATTAAAAAAAGTTGAACATATGCTATCCTTGTATCACACCAACATATTAGAAAAAAAGAGAAAATCCAAAGAGCTCCTTGAGAACATTTCAATTGTAAATGACGGAAAACTTCTTCGAATGATGACGGAGTCTAAAAGACACCATTTTTTTTTACATTTGAGGCCAAAGGGCCGTGCTTTGCTTTGATTTGCTTTACTTTAATCATGGAGTCTAAAAGGACTTGGCTTGCCACTCCAGTTGCAACATTTGAAAGCTTTTATGTCGTCTTCAGAGGCCAATTGCTGTAACAAATTACTAGTGGGAGAAGCACCACACTTTCCATAGGTGATGGGTTGTGTACTTCAAGTTGAGTCATTTTAGGTATCGGATTAAATTTAAGTCGGTTTCGAATAAAATTTAATATGAGTAATATTAATTTCGGATGAAATTTGGATCAAGTCTTTATCAGATTTAGATTATGTCGCGTAAGGTCAATCATGGAAATTGGGTCATAATTGGTTATTTAACAAAAAATGATGGTTCTACTTCTACGATAGACGACTTGTAGTACTATAATTTTTTTTTCTTTTAAATTCGACATTTATTTTTCTTCAGTCATGTTGATTGTGAGTTTGTGACATTTAACTATTATTATTTGCAACATTTGTATCATTTTATCCTTTCGCACATAATTTACTACTAATTTGTAAATAGAGCAGTCTATTTAGACCAACTGATCAACTTATAACTTGTCCGAGTCAGATTAATTCGGGTCAAAAATTAAAACCATATTAGTAATTCGTAATAGCTATTTTTTAGTGTAATAATAGTAATAACAAAATAATAATTTACGAAGTTTTAAATTCAATAATAAGTTCAAATGCATACTTTCATAATCTATTTTTAACAATAAATAATATTTTTTTTAAAATAAATTTTGGATTGTGTGAATAATTTTCATCGCAAGTAATTAAGAGTTTTGAGTTAAATTGAACATAAAGAGTACCACTTACTCTACTCATTTTATAGGTTGGGTGAATTAAGAAGCGGAGTTAACAACAAATCGAGTCATTCACATGTCAGATCAATTAAAGGTCAAGTCAATTAACAAGTCGGGTTGTTAACATGTCAGATAAAAACATATCCCGAATTGTTTTCAAGTTGAATTATATTAAATATTTACCAAGTTAATTTCATATTAGAGTTTGTATCAATTTCAGTGTATGTCAGATTCGGTTATTACATTATCGAGTTTGAATCGTTCTCAGGTTGGATTCGTATCCAAAATAATTAGGTACAACATGAATTCAGGTCATTAGATTGGATTCGAATCGAGTTCAAATCATGACCAACTCGGATCACAACCAATTCAAACTTGAGTAACTTCAATTAGGTTTTTGGGTCGGATCAATTTTTTTACATCCCTATAAATCATAATATGGGTAAAATACATAGATCATCACTCAACTATCTTCTCACTCCTATTTTGGTCACTCAACTTTCAAACTTTTCAATTTACTAACTGAACTTTCGAATAGCTCATATTTGGTCACTCTCAATTATTTTATTACTATTTTCATTTTTGGAATTTATTATTATTATTATTATTATTATTATTATTATTATTATTATTATTATTATTATTATGATTTAATATAAAAATAATTTAAAATATAAAATTAAATCCAATTGTTCGTCGACCACCATTTGCCGTCGTTGACCGCCATCGTCGACAATCGTAGATGGTGGCCGTTCATTCCCATATTTCACCGGTCACTTCGTCTCAGCCCCTGAGTCTGAATCTGACCTCCATTTTGCCGAAAAGTGCTTCGAAGTTTACAAAAAAGAGATCAAAAGTTAGGAAACTAAAAAATTTCAAACGAGATTTGCGGGGTTTGGGACATTTTTCGGTAAAACAAACACTGGATTCGAACTCAACGTGTCAAAACAAGTCCATCGGTATAATTTAGGATCAAACGGTCATCAATTCTGAGATCAACAGTGGTTGGCGACGGTGGTGATTTTTTTTCTTCATATTTTTAAATTTAATATTAACAAATATGATTTTAATATTTATTTTAAATTATTTTTATAGTTAATAATATTAATAAATTCAAAAATAATAATAAAATAATTGTGAGTGACTAAAATAAGAGCAATTTAAAAGTCAGTTAGTAAATTAAAATTTTTTAAAGTTGAGTGACTAAAATAGGAATGAGAAAATAGTTGAATGATAAATGGTGTATTTTACGCTCATTATTATGTAAGACTAGATTAAGAGTAAGAATCTTAAGAGCTCCTCGAGCATTTCAATTGTAAATGATGGGAAACTTCTTCGAATGATCATGAGCTTTTATTTATAAAATAAAGGCACCATTTTCTAATTTGAGGCCAAAGGGCCCCGCTTTGCTTTGATTTTAGTTATAAATGATATGAGATAAATTGTGAGTTATTTAAGTTTGATTATGTTAAAACTGGTCAAAGTTTGATTTAATTAGACTTGACTAGAGTTCGAACTCGGCTCGAGTTCTTAACGAGCCGAGCCGAGCCGAGTTACTTAATATCTAATTCGAAAAGCTCGCGAGCTACTCAAAAATATAATCTATATTTTTTTATTTTTAAAAATTTAAAATCTAAATTTCTAAACCTAAACCCCTAAAACATAAACCCTAAACATAAGTCCTAAAATCTAAAATCTAAATACTAAATTCTAAACCTAACAACCTAAACTTCTAAACCTTAAACTAAGACCCTAAACCCTAAAATTAACAAGTTTGAGTTTACACAACTTGTGTATCAAAATTTTCCTCTAATAAGACTTTAAATAAGACGCGACAGATCGCGAGCTATTCGAGTCTAACACGATAAAAAATCGGCCAACACTTGACTCGATTGAGCTCGAATCAAGCTCGAACTCAACTCAAATTCTTAATGAACTGAGTCGAGCTCAGCACTACTCCACTCGGCTCGTTTACACCCCCTAGCTTTGATCATGGAGTCTAAAAGGAGGACTTGGGTTGCCAGCTCCAACATTTGAAAGCTTTTATGTCGTCTTGTAGGGCGAAGGGCCTACTTTGCTGTAACAAATTACTAGTGGGAGAAACAGTAACACCACATGTTCTGTAGGTCTCCACTGAAATATCTATAATATACACTAAAGTATTATCACCTTCATCTCCTCTTGCAAATCACCAAACACTTTTGCCTTCCTTTCTGTTTCAAGTTTTGAACCACACATGGCCGAAGCTATTGCTTTTGACATAGCCGCAGGGCTGATCACTAAATTGAGCTCCCTTGCTCTCTCTCAAATCGGACTGTGGTGGAATCTCAAAGATGACCTCCACGACCTCAAACGCACCGTCATCAGAATTCAAGCCGCAGAAGAGAAATCTGTGAGCAGCAATCTTGTCAAAGTTTGGCTTGAAGAGCTGAAAGATGGACTGTATGATGCGGAAGACTTGCTGGATGATGTCCACACGGAAGTGTTGCGGAAGGATGTGATGAGTGGGAACAAGCTGAGGAAAGAGGTACGTGTTTTCTTCTCCAGCTCAAACCAGTTTGCTTATGCTCGCAAAATGGGTAGTAAAATCAAGGCCATTATGGCCAGATTTAGTTCCATTCAAAGTCAGAGCAGTGAGTTAAACCTGGTACAACGTGACCGTCCTTTGGAAACCCCCAAAAGGAGGCGGCAAACGCATTCTTTTGTGCGTAAAGATGAAATAATAGGGAGGGACGGTGATAAAGCAGCTCTTGTACAACTCATGCTAAATACAGAGTTTCTAAGGGAAGAGAATGTTAGTATGGTTCCAATTGTGGGAATTGGAGGCTTAGGCAAGACTGCATTAGCCCAATTTGTGTACAACGATGATATGATTAAAGATCATTTTGAGTTGAGGATGTGGGTTTGTGTTTCTGATATTTTTGATGTGAAAACAATAGTAGCAAACGTTATTAAATCCGTATCTAATCAAGCACCCGATCAAAATCTGGAGATGGATCAACTGCAAAAACAACTTCGGGATGAAATTGATGGTAAAAAATATTTGCTTGTTTTAGATGATATTTGGAACGAGGATGGAGAAGAGTGGAATAAGTTGAAGAAATTACTAATGGGCGGGGCTGAAGGAAGTAGGATAATAGTAACCACTCGCTCTCGTACAGTAGCAAAGGTTACTAGTAAATGTGAGCCTTACGTTCTGAAAGGCTTGTCTCATGATGATGCTGAGTCTTTGTTCAAAAAAATAGCATTTCATCAAACATCTGTCGTCGACTCCCTTTTGGAAATAGGAAATCAAATTTTGAAAAGGTGCGGTGGAGTTCCCTTAGCCATAAGGATTGTAGCTAGTACGTTATCTATTAAAGAAACCGAAGATGAGTGGCGTTTTTTCAAAGATAATGTATTTCAAAAAGACGGTGAAATTATGCCTATACTTAAGCTGAGTTATGATCATCTCCCATCTCATTTGAAGCATTGCTTTGCTTATTGTAGATTGTACCCAAAAGATCATGAAATTAATGTTCAAACACTTGTTCAACTTTGGATTGCGCAAGGTTTAGTAAAGCAATCAGACCCGAACAAATCTCTCGAAGAGATTGGGTTGGAGCATTTTAAAGATTTGGCAGCAAGAAATTTCTTTCAAGAGGTAGAAGGAGATGGATACTCGGGAATGACATGTAAAATGCATGATTTAATGCATGATCTCGCTGAATCAGTAGCAGGGAGAGAGAGTTGCATTTTAGATTCAAATTCGAATGCAAACCAGATTGATGAAATATGTCGTCATGTATCGGTTGATTTTTCATTAACTCCTTTGTTCAAGGGAAACAAGTTACGGACTTTGCTACACTTTCCTAACAAAGAAAATCAAAATATGAGTGAGGTAACTGTTAGAACCAAATCATAAATTAATATGAAATCTAAACCCCAAGATCTATCATGTCAAATCATCAAGAACAATAAACCGAAAGCGGAAGCGTACCTGAATTCATTGATAAATTGAAAATCTTGAATCTTGAAATCTCAAATCTTTGGTATTGATCTTCCAAGAAGATAAGTTATCTCTTGAAGTAAAACTCTCTGACGGGGAAGGAGAGAAAAACAAGTTAACCTATTTCTTGGGGACCACTACCTCTTTATATAGTTGATTTATTAAATCAACTATTAAATATTTATAACTCTGCCCCTCATTGAATTATAAATATATCTTACGGTATCTACACTTTTATTTCCATGACATTTTAATACCTATGACACGCTTAACTTAATTGGTCACTTTATTTTGTGTCATACTTTATAATAGCAACATACATTTTACATATGTGCCCACAATTGCGGATTTTAATCCAACAATCTCCCACTTGGGCAACATATGTTTCCTGATAAATGTACAACCTTATGAGCTCAAAATTTTGCTATTATATAATAGGTATTCTATAACAATCTCGTCCATCAACTATATCATAGGATCAAAGCGGTCTTCGCCATATCAATCATGACTGGACCCATCAATGGTCACGTATACAAATATAGTCAAATGACATAGATCAATCATGGATGTGTAGCATGGAAAATTACATGAAATGTGAACCATACATGTCTATTTCCAACTGGTCCTCCTAAACCTTAGTGAGACCAACTTTACTGAATTCAGAGTGTACATAAACTAAAAGAACTTTATTTCTGCAGAAAATAATCTTAAATAACTTTAAACTAAAATAACTGAAATTGTGTCTAAACCGAATGAGCATTATTTCAAAATTACAAACTCCCACTAAAACCGAATATCCTTAAATAACATTATACCCACATGAGTAGTATGCTCATGAAAGACCCAGGGTGACGGTTTCTTAATATGCGCGCAATTATGGAGTTTGTACCAACATGCACTATAGACACACAACCACTCTGAATTTTTTTAACAACTAGGAACGTAATATTTACGTGCTTCAAGTTTGAAGTGTTCCTATTGTGTATAGAATAAATGAATGCATATTTATTGTCACAAAATAACTGAAGTGGTCTTTCTATTCAATCTATAAGTAGCAGTTCATGTGACAGAATTCTTTTGCATCAATATTCAAATAGAATCGAAGTCTGTAAACCTGATGATCTCTAACTTACCAGAACTCCGACATGTGAGCAAGTAATTTTTTTGTTCTCTG